>JAUYWH010000010.1:11383179-11398108 GCA_034779795.1 Ctenopoma multispine
CTGCTTCCCTCCTTAGCCTACCCCGTACCTATCCAAACATTAGGACACGTGGACGGCGCCATCTTGTCGCCGACTACTCCGCTCTTCCACCCCAACCCTCTGCATCCTCATCTCCTCCCAGACGAAGACTCACCGATCATAATTCACATTCGGTTCCGACCTCCACCCCGACGCTCCAGATCCCCCACGACAACGCCATCTCCTGACCGTCCACATAATTCGCAATAAACTTTCTTAACCTTAGTCTGTGTCCGGCCTTTTAATTGGGTCCTCCCACCACATTCCTGACAGTCAATTACCTAGAGCGGCAATTTGGATGCTTTGTTGGGTGCACCGATGACAACACTGATGACAGTACGATGGATTTTCATTATAATTTCAGATATTTTTTTTGCTTTTTTTTATCATTTATCAACTTCTTTTGTTTTTAAATTTAAACTGGTAATTTCACAACAATATTTTAACGTCTCCTGAAACTTCCCACAGCTCATAAACCTGTTTTTTCCCGTATGCTGTCCTGCACTTTTGTGTCCGTCAATTCCTCTCTGTCACTCAGTCTTTTGCTCACAGCCCTCTTTTTCCAGCTCTCCTTTTCGTTCAGTAGCGACTGTCTCCCACCATCTTTCTGCACATCTCTCTCGGTTGTCTCATGCTCTGCTTCCTCCTCATTCCAAATGCAGCCATTAGACTTCCACAAGACTTCTGTCTTGTTAACTCTGCCTCTATTAACATTCACCATCTACACACGCACACACAAACACACACACACAGATACACGAGACAGCCAGAAACAGAAGCACGCTCATTAATTTATAGACCCTCTCGCACCTTTTTGCAGATGCGCTTGGTCGGTCTCTCTCTCTCTCTCTCTCTCTTTCTCTCGTGCAGGCACGCACACACAGGCACGCACACTCACACAGAATGACAGAGCAAAACATTTCTGAGAAACTGCAAGTTCTCCATAGGATAGTTTCTTCTATCTTAATAAATATTTCACCTAAAAAAAGTTAAATATTTTGTGCCACCAGCTGCTTACACTGTGTTTCTGTGTGTGTGTGTATTTTTGTGTTCTTATGTAGACTTGTGTTGTTATATGCGTCCCTGGATACAGTTGTGTGTATGTGGACATTATATATCTTTATCTATATGTGTGTGCCTATAAAACTGTGTGTATGCACATGTGTGTGTAGGACCTGTGTAGGAGTGCCACCCGCACCATCAGTGACTCACAGCTGCCGCAGATGGCCCGGCCAACTGGTGCGTTTGAGTGCGTGTGTATGCATGAATACACCATTTTCTCTTAATAAATAGATAAATCTTGTATGCATGCAGAGTGTGCAGCTAAACAAAGTATTAGCAACGCTAAAAACTGTGCTGTGAAAGTGAGAGATTTATTGCAGACAACAACGTAGAAGTCTCTGTTGAATTATGTTCAGAGGCTGAAATTCGCCATTTCAAATGTTAAAGCTCATTTGTTTACAGTTCTCATTAACAATAATGACACCAGTGAAAGCTGTTAACTGATTGTCTCCCATTTCCTCTGATGGCCGTGCTCAGCCTCTCTAATGTTCCGGGTGATATGGCTAAAATGTTTTTTTGATATCAGTCTACAGACAGGAGACAAAGGGAGGGAGGAGAGAATGTCCCCCGTACATGTATATGGTTATATGTATAAAATGTGGCATGACAGATTTCAAAATTCAAAGTATTGTTCTTATCTGTAGGGCTTTCTATTTGTAGCGGTTGTTATCCTCTCTGATTTTCAGTGTAAAATCATCCTGACACATATGTACAGGAAAGAGAAACAAACTAGTGATACAAACCCCACAGGGTAAATGACATATAATCCTTCCCGCTCACTCTCTCTAACACACACACACACACACAGATGTGATTTTTACCTTAACATAGGCAACTATTTTCAGTGATATAGTGGCAAGGTAGAGGGAGTTCATGGCAAAGTCCATCAGGTTCCACCAGTCATGAATGTACTCTGTGAATCCCCCGTCCCACATCTCCTTAATCTCTGCCCAGATGAAGCCTGAAACACACAGACACGCACACACACACACTGCCGGTTATGTTCACGTACACTCACAGTCATGCATGTATGAGCACATTAACGTTATCCAGCATGACTTTCTGTTTCCTATGGTTTGTGCTACGTGACCGTATTTTCGTCAAATATTTTCTTCTGGCAGCTCACCAACATATTTGATAATAATTCACAAGTCATTTTTAGTTCGTCTGTTCTCCGCAGAATATTTGCTTTTCTATGCTTTGTTCAGATGACTAATGTGATTAGGATTCATGGAAGGGAACAATCTGTTGTTTTGAAGCAGATAACCTACATTGTTTCCCACGTGAGCACTGATGTGATGCAAAAAAAAACAGAGTCCTTTTCCAGGACCCAATTTATAGGTCTGACATAGCTCCCAGTATCACCAACATGCACAAATTCCTCCACCAAGTCCAGATGGTGATTCTCTGGGGGTTTCTTTGTCTTGACTGTAGGTGCTTTTTAAGCAGAGACAACTCATGAAACAAATGCTTAGGCTGAAGTTACCAGAAATGCAGCAGCAGCAGTAAAATATGCTCTTCTCTTATTCACCAACAATAAAACCCGCTAATGGTCAGTAGAGTTTCTTTTTTATCAAAAGTGTTTTGCAGAAGTGCAGGAGAAGAGAGAGGAAGAGACGACAGAGGAGAACAGATGGTTTTGTATTTTTCCAAGTGATTATGGTTGTGATTTGGAAATGATTGGTGTCAGCTCTCAGAGAGAATATGGAGATGCAATCACTCATTTTCACACCCACCCACCCACACACACACACATACCCCTGCCTCCTCCGCCCACGTCCGAGCGTACACACACACACACACACATGTCTGTGAAGGCCCCTTGATGATTAGCAATCAAAGTGAAAAAACAGACAGATAAGAACTTTCTCTCATTAATTTTGAATCTGGTTGTTTTTTTAGCGTCTGGATAAAAAATGTTTCTGGCTTTTTACTGGACAGTGAGTCGCTCAAATCTCTGGTACATGAAAATGTGAGAACTCTGCTGATAATAGTGAATGAGAGTAATTTATTATATAAATGGTGACATATTTCTGTAAATTGTTTTGTCAGTGCATTCTAACGTGTTTATAAAAGCGCTAGATGGATATGAGACACAAATGATGGTTCCTCTCACACGTTTTTTCGTATCCACTGATGAGTACCTGGCTGATTTAGCATGGCTAAACCTTCTGTAACAATGAAACATAGAAATCGAGATATAGAAAGGTTTTCTGTTTTTATTCAGCACATTCTTCTTCTTCTTCTTCATTGTCAGAACAAGAAGCAGCTACTGGTACTTATGTAGCTGCTGCATTACTATCTATGCGTAAAGCACTTTGAATAATATGGTGTGTAAAAAGCAACCTTAAATAAGGTTTTTATCAGAGCCTCATTCTAATAATTGTATTGATATTGTATAGTTTGATATTATACATCTTGATATTATATGCAGCTGAAGCATCAAGAATGTACAGAGACGTTTGTGACCAATCATCTTCCTGGAGAGAATAGTCTCTGAATTGAGTAACTGGGCCAAATGGAAAAAAAACAGATTGCAGCCGCCACTGTCCCAGCCTACACAGTGGACTGAATGTGCGTCCAGCACATAAAAAAAGAGCGGAGAGAGCAGCACAGTCTGAAATGTTGGATTTAAGGTTTGACGACACACCAGACTAACCTTTTCGTTTTCCCGGCAGACGCATTTGTTGCATCACAAAAATTCCTCTGAGGATGTTACTTGCTATGATTTAACAGAATCATGGAGTAACACACAGCGGGCAAACGTAGACAAACATACAAGGGCGTACATGTTTTCAGCAGGAGTGCAAATAAAACAAAAAACAGAAAATTACAGGATAATATTCCTAGAACATCTCAGACTAAACATGTGAAGAGCTTCACTGTACATACCAAGCACCCATGGCAGAATCATCCACTCCACAATGGTGGGTGGGGGGCCCTGCATGTGCAGGTTGGTGCGGGCGATGTGCTGCGAAGCCAGCAGCAGGAGGAAGAGGAAGGTCAGGTAGGATGCCGTGTGACAGATGAACTTGATAAAGGGCTTCTTGATAAAGCGTCCCAGAGCGCTTTTAGGAGCCAACAGGTAGATCTGGTGCGCGGAAGAGAGGTGGAGACAGGAGAGGATAAAGGAGTTAGAGTAGAAAAAGGATGAAAATATAATGCTAAATAATGCTATGATGCTAAAAACGTTCAAGCAAACCGTGAAGCAGAAAGAGCGAAAAGCGTTTGTACATGAGTTGATTTGTGTTCCTGCTCGGCCAAGCTCGCATCATTGGAGTGCCTCATCTATCAGCGCTGGTATTGTTATTGTCAGCATTATTACTGTTGTGATGCTTGTTTACTTGTTCTACTCACTCTTGGCAAACCTCAACTTACTCTGAGTCACGCCAGTGAGACACACGAAACCGAGCAGCAGAGAAGCAAAGTCAGAGACAAGGAGGCTGGTCGAAAAGAGGCAGGGACAGAGGTGTGTTTCTAATTATGAATAACATAATGACACTGAGGCAATACTCCAACTCTTGAAATGTAACAAGTGGATTGTCTTACTCACATTAACAACAGATCAATCATGGACGGTTTCTATTCTATAGTATTTAGTATTTTTTGTTTACAAAAGGCAAAAAAGGTGTGAAAACATAGTAATTTATAGTCTCAGTTACATATTATATTTTTAGTAAAAAATATATATTTATATTACAAAGTTTGTGTTGCTGATCATCTTTATTATAATATTGTTTGTGACTGAATAGCGTCTCGCAGTCTACCTGTATGTGTCAGTTGCTTGGCTGACTTTCTACTTGTTTAAATGTGTTCAGCGTGACTGACACCACAGTAATGGGGCTCGTTGCTAGAGAGCCCAAAATCTCCTTGTTTGTTTTATAATTAAAATCCATCCCAACACATTAGGTACACAGGCCTCTGCGTTTCAGTCAAGAATGCAGTTACTGTTTACTGTTACTGCTTTTATTCACATCCTCAAGTATCGGGATGAAAATAACCTGAGCTAATATCTAAAGTGCTTTTCTTCTTTCTCTTTTCTTTTTCCTGTCTCTGCTTTGTCTTTTTCTCAAACTCAAATCTTTTCTCATTCCTCCCACCAGCTCTTTCTGCTCTCTCGTTCCCTTCCTCAGCTCTTTTTACTGTATCTCTTCCTTGCGGCTCTGCTTCCTTTGAATCTTCCTTAATTAATCCTCAAACACTTCCTCAAATATTTGGAAAGTACTTTTCCCTCGTTGTCCTTTTGCTTCCATCTTTCATTTCCTCCACTTAATCCCCCCCCCGATCTGTCTCTCTCCCCTCTTTTTTACCCCCACTCCATTTCTTTCTTTTTGCCTACCAGTGAGAAAACAGGGAACAGGAGCCCGATGATGAAGCAGGTGACCAGTTTGACCGCCCAGTGCCGTCTTCTCCAGCCTGGGAAGCCGTCGTACCACAGTGTTGCCAGCAGCTGCTGGCAGTTTGGTTGCGCCACAAACTGAAAAGAGAGAGAGTGAGAGAAAGACAGGGTCTGTTAAAGTGTACATTTCTTCAAATACTGTAAATGAGGGTAATACTGTTATCAAAAGAAAACAAATAAGCAAAAAGACCTGAAACCATGATGGGACTTTGGGAGTTTTGTATAAATGAAAGTAGTTTTAAAACTGGTTCATATATATTTTCAAAGGCATTTTGGGTATAAAGCTGCTGATAAGAGAAGGTGTACTCTCTCTCTCTCTCCTGCCTCCTGATTCGGACATTTCTCCTTATCTCACAATTACAGTAAATCACAGTTAAGGGTCTTAAATGGTAAGTGTGTTGACAGCTGTACATTTTTCTCTTACATTAGATTACATTTCCCATGGCTGCTCCAAGGCCAACTGGTGTATTGAAAATGAAATGCTTTTAATGTGAAGGACCAGCAAGAGCAAATGAGTCGTTACCACCAGCATTTCTACTAAAACAGTGTCTATGTTTATAAGTCTCAGATGTGTCAGTGTGTGCCCTCTGTGTGTAAATTATATCCTAAACACAGTAAGTTTTTTTTCTGACCCAGTGACTGACACAGCCTCAGATTTAAATAACACTGATGTTTTTGCACAGAGGAAAATGAGTAAAAGTCATCTGGTTTAAGGTAAAACAGAACAGTCTTGTATGATGTTTATGGCTGGTCGTGATCAACGATTGTCACATATCAGGTCCTTAGAAAGTAAAACTGTATTTCTTGTTCATCTTACAAGCAGTGCTATCTTGTTACCAAATGAAAGCTGCTACTTCAACATGAAAACGTGAACTTCCCTCTCGAGATCCTGTGTTTGGTTTGTCTGTTCTGAGCTATCCTCTGTCAAAGTGTTTGTTTGTTTAATTGCTTGTTTATCCGTCTTCAAAACGTCCTGAGCAGAACCGGCTCAACCCATTCTGTTGCCCTAGGCGAGTTCACGGTTCAGGAAAGCCAACCGGAAACCCCCCCCAACCCTAAACCTAACACCCCTGACTCCCCACTGCCGTGCACACCATAACTATAAGCCTAATTTTTTTTTTTGCGGGCTCCAAGCTACGCCCCCTTCGCAAAGTGGCGAACAAGGCTACCACCTAGTTTACCTAAACAGAGAATCAACCTTTGTCCTGAGAGATATGTCAGGCTCCATTAGAACAGTCAAATTAATCATTTATTATATATAGTATTTATTCTCCCCCATGCTCCACAGTGAGTCCTAAGCAGTTTTATCTTCCTGCGGGTTATAACAAACCAAAGGTTACTCCCCTCCCTGACAGGTCTGTAGCTCCTCTGTTGTTCAGGTTGTTTCCATTTACATCTCATTACATCTCATCCACTAATAAGGTTGGCATTACACCAAAGTCTGTTTGTCCCCGTCAGCCCTTCAGCTGCCCTCTGAGTCACAAGAACCAGCTGAGTCCTCTTTTATTTCTCTCTCTTCGTTTCTCTCTTCCTTCCCCCTATTGTGTATTACATTCTTCTTCCCTGCCATCCTCTCTGCTCCCTCCTTTCTTCTCACTCTGCTGTCCTCTGAGTTAACAACAGTCACAATGCGTTTAATCTCCTGCTCTCTCGCCAAGATCATCTGTCTTTCTCTTTTTGTCAGTCTTTCCTTCATTTTATCTCATTTTTCTTTGTTGTCTTTTTCCTTCTTTCCTCATATCCTTGCTTCCTTGCTTCCCTCGTGTCTGTTTTTGGGTGATTAGTCTGGTCTACAATGGATTGAAAAGGAGTCTCATACTCTAAAAAGACTTTGGAGACGGTAGGTTATCTATCACTGGCGGCACTGCGTGTGTGTGTATGTGTGTGTGCGCGCGCGTGTTTTCCTTTTAAGCAAACAGCCTATTAAATAAATGGGATAAATAAACATCCAGCTCAATTTTGCACATCAACCTTCACACAAGGACACACAACTGTCATCAACCAAACATTTACCTAAAAGCTTAAAGATGCAAACTGCCAAAACTGCTCAGGTCAGCAACTGGAACTGTCAATCAAGCATGACGGTCTGCTATGTTTTGACAGCTGAACATTTGGTGGCGGCTGCAGATTTCCACACTTCCATGTTTTCTTACAAGTGTGGGCTTGTTTCATAAATAATTGATCCTGGCACATTTTATCTGGACTGTCCATAACGGATTCTCAGTTGTCTGAGACTACTGACTACAACTTTACAACAACTTTACAGGTCTCTTCATGGTCTGAAATCAAGATACCGAGTGTCACAGGAGCTATCCATGGTGCTGAGCCGTACAGTGAGACCATGACAGACCAGGATCATGACTGATATAGTACGATTGTAGTCCTTTGGGTTGTTTTGAATTTTTCAGTTGTTAAAACATGTTAGGTTAGTTTGCATTGTATTACTCATATTTTTCTGGTGTTCATTGATCCTGTGTATGTAGCAACACGCATTAAAAAGACCAAAGTTTTTCAGTTTCACATTTCTTTACCTGAATTTACCTGAACTTGGCAAATGGCACTAACAACAAATAAATAAATAAATATAAGACAGTATTATGGGAAAAAAACAAATCCGCTTCTGGGTAGATAAAGGTGATAGTGTGAATAAAAAAAAAAGTTAATTCAAATTTAAATCTACTTTGAGAGCGAGCAGTGTTGAAACTGTGTCTGTTGTGACGTCAATCATGAAATTGGATATGCGAGGATAAGCCCGCCCCTGCTCAGTGCTACTCTGAGCGCTTAAAAGATCACAGAACTTCTGTACACAACCCTGTCTCCTAAAAATGATGCTCCTATGTAACCGAACTGCAAACCTCATTACGTTTTTTTGTGGTGAACAGAATCATCATATTCAGATGCAGCATAATTTTGAACAATTATTAAGTACTTATTATGCAGAGGGTGGGTGCATAAAGCAACTTGCCATTTGCATTAAGCATCTCCTCATTATGTTAATAGTAGATATAATTGAAATTATGTTCCCTACAAAAACACATTTGTGGTTACAGTTTGGTTGTATAGAAAGGTCATGTTCAGGTGACACGGTCGATGTGGATACAGTTTGCATTGCGGTTAGGTGAGGAGCAAGACAGGATGTTGGAAGTGACCTTCATACACTAAGTATGTGATGTGAGCACATGCTGTCTTTCTGTTACTCCGCTAAAAGAATGCAGCATATCTGTGCTAAAGCTAAGCTAACTGCCCCCAGATACATTTGAAAACACACAAGCTTACTGAAACATCCTTTTAAAGATCAAGACAGAGGTTTACAGGTTGCTGTATAACTAATGTTTGCACGTTTCCAGTACACATTTCACATTTAGCTCCACCGCTGAGGTAAACGTGAAGCGAATTTGCATTTTTTATTAGGTTGCTTTCCCATTGGCTGGAGGTGAACATGTGGGCAATGCCACCAGTCAGAGTACGTGTTTAATATTAATGTTAAACGCTTTTAAAGCCTGCTGGGGCAGGAATGAAAATCTGGCTGTTTGTAAAGATGGATTTAAAAGAATCTAAATAACTTTGGTTGAATAAAATGTTAGATATGACAAATTATACTGTATGCACACTCAAGATTTATGAAACTGGCAAAATGACTCAAAATGATTAATCATACCAGTTACTAAATGTGATACATGTGGGGCACATAAAAGTAGAGCAGCGACATGAAGGTAATGTATTGATTTATATTGACCTATTTGAAACTATTATGATATTCAAATATTCACTCAGCAAATATTCACAAAGCAAAAATGCCACAAGTAAAGGGCCCCAAATATAAACATACACATGAGAAGAAACTGGGCTCCAGACTATGGATCAGACAACACAAAATCCCCATATGACCCACGTCCAGGAAAACTACAACAGACATTCCTAATAGCCTAGTGACATCCTGTGGAGCAAACAATCAAGTTAATCAAGAAAATAATCAGCACATTAATCCAAAATGTAAACAATTAGCATGCAGGCCCAACAATCATTACAAAGGCACAATCCAGGTATTAATACATTTCATTTGGGTAAGTTTGGTGTGATGATTGGACTACCCTCCAGAATCAAGTTCCCAGGTTTAAACTCAGTCATTCCCTTTAAAGTAGTAGTGATTAAGTAGAACATTTTAAAAGATTCGTTATTTAGTGCAGAAACCAAACCACTGAAAAGAAAGATGTATGGTTCATGTTGTCTGAATATATAGATGGCACACTACCTGCTGCAGAGAAATCATTACATAATAATAAATCTTTGTGATGAGGGAGGGTTTCTACACTCAATTTAATCATCTCATGTTGGCTCACACCTCTGATAACCAACAACTTGAGAAAGCAACAAAGGATATGACCCCTTAACACACACACACACAAACACACACTGTTCTACTTCTTCAGCTATGGAGAAAGTTGTGTGGTTTGTATAAATGTAGATGTAAATGTGTGTTTATGTAATAATGCGTGTGTGTTTGTGTGTGTGAGAGAGAGAGAGACGGTCAGAGAGGATATTGGAAAACAAGAGGATTTAATTATATAGATGAAATGACAGAAGCGGATAAACGGAAGAAAAGAGGTGAGGAGAGAGATAAAGTGTTAGAGGTCAAACCAAGGAGGAAGTTCCTCTTCTTCCTTTCTCCCTTTTCTGTCCTCCTCTTCTCCTCCTCTCAGTCTCGTTGCTCCTGCACTTCAGTCTTTTTCATCTTTTTCTTTTGTCTAGTTTACTGTTCTTGCCTCCTCCTCATCCCTTCTTTCACTACTCCCATTCCACCTCATCTTCTTCCCCCACCTGTTTTGCTCTTTATCTCATCTTCCTTGTTCACCCCCGTCTGCTCTTTGTCTGCATACCTATTTCTCCTTCTCTTCTTCTAAATCCTTGTTTCCTTTACTCGTCCCCTCGTTTTTGTGTTTTCTTACTTCCTTCTGTTAATTCTGTCTCATTCTTGTCTTTTTTGTCCTATCAACCTTAGTCTTCTTCCGTTCTCCTTTCTCCTAAAGCGCTTCTACACCCCCCATGTCACTATTCCTCCTTTTACTCTCTCCAGCTTTCTTGCATCTCTTTCCCATCATTCTTCCTCCAACCACTTCTCATTTACCTGTTCTTCTTCCCTCTCTGCTTCCTTTTCCCTTTCAATAATTTTCCCTCTCCTCTTTGCTATCTTTCTCCTCCTTCTTCTGCTCCACCTCGCTCTCTCTCCCTCTCTCTCTCTCTCTCTCTCTCTCTCTCTCTCTCTCTGCTCCAGTTTGGTTTCCTGTTGCTATGGCAGCAGTATGGTAATGAGGGAGTTGATCTCCGGGCTTCGCCAAAGTACAGCAGTCTCCTCCTTTCTCTTCATTTCTGTTTCAGTCATGAGTTCACTGAGCTTCAGTTGGCAAACATCCTCGTCATAGTTTACTAGTCAGACAAAAACACTCAATGCTGATGTAACAGCTTCGTTCAAAACAGTTTCCCAACCAGTGAGGGAGCCGGACCATGTTGGGAAGGAGAACATAAAACCCACCAGTGGAGAGAGAGCAAGGAAATCTGAGAAAAAAAACTGTGTTTTTGTTATTATTACGAAGAAATATAGGGTAACGCTAGATATTGCTGGTGTGTCATTTATTATTAAGAGACCACTTTAACCAGCAATGAATCGTCTTAAATTGCATAACACAAGTGAGATCTGTAATGGTGGGTGGTGTATTTAATCATCAGTGGTCAGTATCAGCCAGCTACAGCCAGAGTAGCAAGACAAATATATGGTATGTATCCAGGCAGTGGAGGTTGAGCCGAGTGACATGACTGACGTCATCTTCCTGTCTGAACTACTAGACTATGAGCTCAATATTTTATCAGCATTAAGACTTGAATAAGGAATTTATTCAAAATTCAGGAAATGAGAAAAAGAACAGTGTAGTAAAATGACAATACATGCTTTTCTGCAGGGCACACAGGCTGACTGAATAGTTTGAAGTGTATGAAAATGATCCACATAACTGCAGCCACCAGAGCTCTACCCAGCTGAACACGGAAGGAGGATTTGTTTACACACAAGTTGAAATAAGTTTTTTTCGAAATTATGCTTTCCACCCTGTCTGTGTGATAATGAAAGTCTGGGAAAGATCTATAAGGATATGAACTCTAATTTCCTGCATCAAAGTCAGATCTAAAATATAGTCGTACACATTTCCGACCTTCACCCCCCTTACTTCTGCTATAGTGCACATTACATTTGTGTCTTCCAGCTCATCTTACTGCCAAAGAGGATCATAGTCTGTGTATTTATTTGGCACAGGTTTTATGCCAGATGCCCTAACCTGACACAACTATGGACAGTGTGGGGGTTTAGTCCATCATCCATGAACACTTAGCAAGTCAGGCTGTAAATTGCTGACTTAAGTCAACGGACATCCACACTACCAACTGAGCCACTGCTGCTCCTATATCGTATTACAAGTACTTTGTACTTACAGACTTGCTTTACAGACCATATTTTTTTCTTGTATGCGTGAGGCTACATTATGTGCCTAAAGCCTTTTTCCCCTCTCTTCATGCACCCCGTTTGTAGTGAGGACGAGAAAAGTACCACTGCACCATAAATTTCCAGTCTATTTAAAATTGATTAACACAGTCTGTCTCTTGCACCTCTCCTCTCTCTCTCTGTCCCTTTCTCTCCCAACAGGCCAGGTCAGTGGTGTGAAAAGAGGATAAAGTCTTAAACTTAATCTCAGTGTGCCTGCAGCACAGAAACCACACTCTTTCATGCTAATCCAATACTGGCTTTACATAACACTCTTATGCACACACTGGTCAGGGCATGAAAGATGTCTGACAATGACTTGAAAGGGAATTAAAGTTTTTTTCTGCTAATGAATATCAATCTTCGACATCTTAAAACATCTTAAAGGATCAATTTCAAAATAACAAATTCACCATTTAAAAGAACAGAATTACGAAGTACATGAAATGTAACACATATTTAATATCTACGGTGTTTGTCAAGATTTCAGTGCTGCTCTTTCATAAAACAGCACAGACAGCTTAAAAATGCACCCACAACAATAACAAACTATAACAAAAACTAGGACAAGATATACTATGAAATCTGAATTGTTCAGAGTTGTAAGTAGCATTAAAAATAGGTTTCTGTACAGGAATGAATTACAGAGACAAGTAATAGCTGTGCATTATACTGCAGCTGATAGGAAAGGATAAGTAGTTGCCAATTGAAACAAAATCACTCACTCATGTTAGGTAAGTATTGTCATCACTGGTGACCTGTTATTCGCCTCTACTCGCACTCAGCGGTACAAATTGCAATCATAAAGACAAAGTATTTTTAATCATTAATAAATGTGGCCAGGAGCTGCTCCAGAGAACTGGCAAAGGAAATTAGCCAAGTGGAAAACATGACTCTCCAAAAGAAAAAAGGCCCCAAACCCCCTTTTATTAAGCTCTCTGAGAAGCAGCTTCCGATGACTCATGTTAACCTACTGAATGAAGCAGCAGCCCGGAGTGGTGTGAGATGAATAAGCTTTTACTTTACATTTGCATTTCCGCTGTTGCAGCAACTCACAGGGCTGAAATGTTCAGAAAGCTTCTGCTGGTTACATGTTGGACACAACCTCTGTGGACGAAGAGCCAACTGAAAGTACTTTGAACCTTACAACTATGTGTATTTTTGTACCCATCATCAACAGCAATTTTGCTTTTTCCTTCACTAAAATGTGTAATTAATTAATGTATTGTCTTAAATGTATGTGTGTATGCAAACAGGACTGAGTGGGACATTGGTCATTGCTTGGCTGGAGAGACACAAGACGACAAACTTTTAAACTTTTGAGTTTTTGTTCTCATAAGGTCGGATGTTAGTGTTGTCACTCCCCAGTAACAAGGTCAGAGCCTGTACATCAGGAGTAGCCTGGAGTGGTTGTTTTCCCACTAGCCCTGCCCTACCCACCAGGATCAGGTCTGTTCAGCCTATCAGAAACTGTAAATGTGTGGATGGTTGGAAAAACAGGTAGGACAGCGGGCTTTGAGGACCAGGAGTGGCAACCCCTGCTGCACATGATAATCCATAATTGATTCTATGTCACTTTGCTGCCTGAACTGTATCAATGAATGTGCTGAGTTCACCAGTTGAGTGTCATTGTCCTCTCCACATACTCGGCCGCTCTCCTGCTCCCGACATTAAAGCTACGATCTGCTGCCCAATGCTACTTTCTACATAACTCAATTTCTGGGCAATCTGCTTTGACCACTAAACTAAGAAAAATGCTCACCATAGCTAAGCGACGTAGAGTAAATTGAATCACTCTGCGGCCTGATGTAATCTACCCTCACCACTAAACAAAGCAACGCCCCAACCCAAAGCGATGCCAACACTAATTCAATCAGGTTGTGCACATGCTTGTGATTTATATGCAAATATAAAAAGTGCTCGTGTTTGTGTTCTGAGGAGCACATTGATTCATATTTCGTCTTTGTTACTCTTTCTTCTTTTAATCCTGCTTATCTGTTGCTCATTCTTGTTTTCTTACTCTCTCATAAACATGTATTTTCCTATCTGTTCTCTTTTATTTTGTCTCCTTTATCACCATTTACTATCCATTACTTCCTTTGCCGTTCTTTATCTCCTTGTCTCACCCACTTCTCTTTCTTTTGTTGATTCCACTCTTCTCCACCACTTAATTCAGTTTAATTCAAGTCAGTTAAGCAATGACTTGCACTGGTATGACCCTTCAGCTGAATACAGATTAAATATAATGAATAGACGATAAGTCTGTTACCGTCGAGAATCACAGATAAAGTGAGATAAGACGAAAGAAGGACTCTGCACTGGAAACATATAAAAAATAGCTTCCACTGTTTTGATTTCAGTCTGTCCAGCAGAGTTTTGACCCTGACTGCAGCCAGTTAATGATCCGTCACAAGAGCATTAGTAACGTCCAACGAAGATGTTGGGAGATACAGTCTGATTCACAGACAGTACTCCACTTCTGCACAAAGGTGTTGGACTGGACCTCAGGTCAGGGCTTTAGCCAGACCAGTCAGCTCCTTCAAGCTGGCTTAGTGCACAGACAATGTCATGTTGGCACAAGAAGCAGCCTCCTAAAACTGTTCCTTCAATATAATCGTATTTTGTACCATCAAGTTTAACCTTCACTAAAACTAAGGCAAATGTAAACGGACTAGTTAATGGTTAGAAATGTAGATACAGTGAGATATATTCACGTACAGAAAAAAAAGAGGGAAACCAGATCTCTTTTTACCTCACTTGACCGTCCCCCATTTTTGCATTCAAGGTTTTACTGATGCTTCCCATTGTCCACAGGTCTTTACTGATCAGATTAGTAACACTGTGTATGGATTAGTGTGTGTGTGTGTGTGTGTGTGTGTGTGTGTGTGTGTGTGTGTGTGTGTGTGTGTGTGTGTGTGTGT
>JAUYWH010000010.1:11398208-11428915 GCA_034779795.1 Ctenopoma multispine
TGTGTGTGTGTGTGTGTGTGTGTGTGTGTGTGTGTGTGTGTGTGTGTGTGTGTGTGTGTGTGTGTGTGTGTGAAGTGTTCTAATTGAGGACACGTGTTGATAGATTAATTAAAGCAATAATTCATTTGAATGTGGTGAATAAAACATGAAAGAAGGTCAATATATTATTCAGTTGCCGCTACGGGTTATTGAGCTACGCACACATGACTGCAAACAAAGATGGTCTTGAGTAGACACACAAACATACACACACAGAGTCCATTTTTTATGGAAACTGTTAATGTATAATTTATCAGGAGTGCAGGTATCACAGGCCTAAAAGACAAAAAAAGACAAACACACACAGAGTGTGTACAGACACGCATATACAGGTCCTGCTCTTTCTCTCACGCACACAAACATTCATGTTCCTGGAGTTTCACTGAGGGTTAAATGGAAGCTGAATTTTAAATATAAGCAAAATATGTTTTGGTAAACTTTACCAAAGTGCAGCAATTGCACTCCACTTCATCCTCCCTCAAAGATTAACTGAGGGTTTTCTCTTCTGCCTTAAACTGGTTTTCTTCATATTTACTGTACACAACAGATGCTTGGCCTCTATCTGGCCTCCATCTTTTTTTAATGGCTGGATGTGTCTCTTCTTCATCTTCATCTCCCGACAATACCCTATAGATTCTCTATGTCAGGTGAGTTGGCTGACTAATGTAATATCATAAGATCACCAGCAGAGGACATGGCTCCAAATCACAACTGACTGTGGAAACTTCACACAACCACTTGAATTGTACTTATTTTTTTCTTTTGTTTTCCTGGAACTCTGCATTGAGTTGAGTTGCAGGTCAACAGGGAGAAAAAAAAAGAAAGAAATTTAAAAAGGGCAGAAGAGACTGAAAAAGGAAACGGGAGGTAAACCATAGATGTTCTTTTACTTTCAGCGGCTGGATGAAGAAAGCAGAGGAAACAGAGGAAAAAGGTCAGAGGGCGACGACAGGAGAACTGAAACAGATCAGGAGACGATTCAGGCAAAAAGACAAAAGGAAGGAAAAGGAATGTTCTTGACTTTTTTTTAGCCGTCTTTGCTCTGAGATGTTTAATAAATAATATTTACACTAAGAGATGAATTAGGTGAGAAAAGCACAGATTATAAATCCACTCAGTGGATGAAAACCCCTAAATCACTGCACACATACTCTTTTCCTTTTTATATTAATACTCATGTGAAATGAAATTGGCAATTCAGTTTGACTGTCAGACTCACTGATCTCATATGGATTTTCATTTGTGCTTCTCTGAACACTGCAAAATGACATTAAAAATGAGAAACCGTGTGGTTAAATCCGAGCATGTGCCTCAGTCAGTCAGTTTAAGCAGGTGGAAACCTCAGTGAACAGTATCTAATTAGAACCAAAAAGATTCATTGAATAATCAATTAGTCAAACGTTAATTGCTGTTGCATTGGACTAATTATTTGGGTCATTCTTCATACAAAAAGTCTGAAAATACCCAGTTACAGCTTCTCAATTTCCTGCTTTTCTTTATCTAATATGATACTAAACTGAAAGACTCTGGGTTTTATGGTTGAACAAACTAAGCAATTGTAAGATGAAATTGTGATCATTGTGAACATTTTATGGACCGAATGATGAACAATAAAAATCACTGAATATAGAAATTAAAACATGGATGATGTGTCTGCCTCTGCAGGTTATGTGGCATAGATGAGACATAACGTGTTTGTGACCACTTGGTTCCTGCTGACCCTTGCAGATACAATACACACATATACAATATATATATAACTGAAAAACCAACAGTCGAGCATTTATCTTTATCGCTCTTTGCTTTTTGGGAGGATTGTTTTTTCCTCCATTCCTCAAAATAACTCCATATACTCCCACTCTTTTAAGATCACTTTTTCCCTCCCTCACGTCTCTCCTCGATTGCTGTCATTTATCAAAACGTTATACAAACTTAAACTCTTCCAAACTTTATGTTTTTTTTCTCGGTTCTTTTTCTTTTTTCCTTCTGATCTATTTTTAACTTTTTTTTGGTTCCTGAACTTTTTATGGTCTGAATTCATTTTTTCATTCTCTCTCTTTCCTTTTCTTCCACACTGTTTCTCCATCTTTCCCGGTGCAGGTTACTTGTTTAAAACGACACACACAGACAGAAATAAAAAAAAAATAGAGCAAGCAACTTAAGATATATTCCACCACCCCACTGTATCTGACTCACTCGTTCTGTTGCTTACTCTATTTCTGTGCCTGGTTTCCTCTGTTCCACCTCTACACCTCACTCTGGTTTTGTTTCTTCTCTTGCTGTTCACTTCTTCCTTCCACCTGCCATGTCAGCGCATAGCTACCAGTCTGTCTATCGCTCCATCCCTCTTTCATCCTCACATCCTGCCGCCTCCTACGGGTTTTATCATTTGTCCTCTGTATCTTGCTGCGTTCCATCAAAAGAAACAAACACTTAAAATGTCACAAAGCTGAGTTTCACAAAGGCACTCGGTGAATGTCGGAAATGAACAGGTCAGCAAGAAAAATGCATTTTATTGCATTACTTCTCTGAAGAAAGCAAATAAAATAAATAATGTGTTAACAAATTGGAAGCAACAAACATGGGAAGTAAGGATGTGTATGAGTTTTAAAGGAGCTACAAATGATACAAACGTTGTATAGAGATCTTTTTAATCATCAGTATTTTAATGATGCGTTTTAACAGTTTTCCATATGGTGTGAAAATAAATTTCCTAATTAGCCGAGTAGCAAAGCAGATTTACGTGTTTGCATTGCATGTTCTAGCCTGAACAATATACAATATCAAAGAAATTTGAACTTTGTTTTCCATCACAGTGAGAATTATATGGACATAAAAGAAAAAAAATGTTAAAGCTTAGTCAGTAAGTAAGATAAAAGAGAACTTAGAGAACTTTAACCGAGTCATGATGGTGTAAAAACACTATGACTCCGTGTGCATCTTTTTGGCTCCAGGTGGGTTTCTGGCTCAGATTATCTTAAATGACAACTCATTAATTTTTTCAAGTGAATGTTGACATTTAACTGCATTTTATTAATCATGAACTGAAACTCAGCATCTCTCTGCAGCAGCAACAGAGGAAAGTGAATATTCTGTCCGGTTTTGGAAAGCCCCCAGGCGTTCCCGGCTCACTGTCAGCAGTGCTGGATGAAATGTTCATGTTCACACACACACACACACACGCACGCACACAGCAATTAGGACTGCCAAGCAACATGATGAGCAAAATCAGACTCTTGGTTTTATCATTTAACATCAATTTGTTCTTTCAATCTATCACTTCCACACTGTCATCCCTTCTTCCATCTCTGAATCTGCCTTCTGTACTATTGAAATGTACAAAATGAACAAACAAAAAAAAAACATCTCTTTTTTTGCAATAGTGTAAACAAATGCAAGTGGGCTGACCATTACACCATCACATCCTGTGGCAATTTCTCCCTATGCGTTTACGTGAGTGGAATTTAAAACACTGGTTTCCCTTGGTGGATTCAGTTTCACTCAATAAAACTACGTTCAGTTGCGGTGTGTTTTTGATTGTGTGTGCAGCGGGCTGTGAAAGCGTGCACATGTTTATCTTGTCACTGCACTCCTGCCTCAACACTAATAAACGCCAATGATCCATGTAGAATTCACATTTAAATGGCAGAGTTAATTATTCAACTGTTAGAAATGGATAGCATCGATGTTAAAGCTCAGTACATATGATCTCGGAATAAATAAAACAGGGTGATCTCATGGAAAAGGGCCTGATTTTCTTACAGAGGAAACTATGAAACAATAAAACACATACTCTAATAGAGGTCTGCACGAACTGCAACCTGAAATCCGAACCTGAGCCATACTAATGTTCAATATTCAAATATATCTAGCTGTCACATATTTAATAATGCTCCTGAAATCACCAGATGTTTCAAACTCGTGCTGTTACAAACTCACGTTAATATGATTTTTCACTTTCAACAAACCAAGAGGAAAACTGGTCCCAGAGTGGCACCAACTCTTTGCTGGACTAGAACCAAAAAGCACTTGCATCAGTTGCTAGGGACTAGACCAAAAACAACAACCGCAATACTGTTGTTGTAAAGATATAAATCAGTGTATCGTTTATTAGATTTGTGTAACTGAGTGTGCCTGATGAAATGTAATTGATGCTAGTTAAGACTAAAGCTAACAAAGGCCAAAGTTAACATCCTACATTCAGCTTTAAGACGAATCATAGTGTATCAGATTTAATTGTTGTACACAGCAAATGTGTGAGAGCTGTGTTGTTTGGATGGCAGTGTAGGCTCGTAAAGAGAAACAAACCTCTTCTTAAAAGCTTTGCAAATCTGAACCAGCACTAGCACCAGTCCAGGACCAGCACCTAGTTCGTATTGATTGAAACGGAATATATTATGCCTCACTTATTCCTTCTTCAAAGATAAAGAAATATTTTCTTTGGTCCCACACAAAAGCAGCAGGCCATCAGCTGAAAACACAATGATAATGCAATAAACGTCCTGATAATGTGCCTGTTGCGTTTAACTCGACCATATGAAGTTGGTCATAATCCAGAGGTGGAGCAGGAATTGACACCAGCACAGACTGTATAAGCAGGGGTGTAACTAATTTCCAGTTAATCTGCAAATCATTTTCCTGATTAATACATTATTAAAATGTCTGAAAATGATGTCTGCCCCAGTTGGAGCTCAAACTGATGTCTTTACTGTCTCTTGTTGTCCAACCATCAGCCTAAAAGCCACAGATAATCAGTTTACAATGATAAATGTGAATATTCACATTTTAAATGTTTATGTAATGAATTATTTATTATAATCATCTAATCGATTAAAATGTTTCACTGTTTCCAAAATAAAAAAGATTCCTTCATTACACATTGTGATTGACATTAATGACTTTTAGGCAAATATCTTAAACCTGTTCACTATTCCCCCCTCCATCACATTCAAACTTAGCCAGGAGGCACAGCTAGGTTGTTGTGAAGGGTGTGTGCCACTTCCCTTTACCTCTCTGCCAGCCAGTTGGACATAGTTCATTGCTCCCTGTGTGTCAAACAGTCAATCAGAGTATATTTTGGGTTTAAACGCTCTCAGCGTCATGGGTAACCTGTGGTGTGTGAGTGTGTGCAATTTACCCATTAATCTGAAACCACTGAGTTGAAACCCAGAGTTACTTTGGCGTTACGTAAGCCCTCACACTTCACATTTCTACTCACCCTTCCTCCCCACCTTTCTCCCTTCTCTCTCTCTCTCGTCTCTCTCTGTTCGGTTTATCAGAGGAAAGGTTAAGAGTTAGATCGATAACCACGACCACATCTACTGCATCTCAAAGGAGAGGAGAGAGGAAAGGTGACTTCTGAAGCTCCGTCTGAGTGACCACTAGATTCTTGGTCACCTCTTTCTTGTTGGTTACTCAGCTTTTGCAAACAACCAACTCTAGGAACAGTCCTGATGGTTACAAACAACTTCCACTTTGCTATTATTGAGGCCTCATTACAATTCTTTGAGTGAGATCTAGAGAGAATTCCTTAGAATTTATCATGGTAATCGTGGTTTACACAGATGTGTGTCTAATCAATTATAATTTAAATTTGCCACACATTGACAGATGGCCACTCTGAGTATAAAGGGTCTCAATCTTTTGTTAATGAGAAATTTTAAGGTTTAAGGAAGCAGGTTGTCAGTGAATACTAGTTAGTTCTAATTGACTTTGAAACACTTAACTTGTGGAATTATTTTTACAGTCGAAATACTGGTGAGAAAGCTCTTTTCAACACTGTTGCAGAACTTTGCATAAAAGTCCTTTTGAAATAACTCATTACACTACTCACTACATGCAGTACAGCTGGAAATATATGTATGAGCTGAAGTAATATATCTTCAGTGTAAAATGTTAATCACAACTTCCTAATGATAGTATACAGTACATGTGGGAATGCACGTGACCAAATTTATGTAAGCAGATGTGCGTGTGTGTGCGTGCGTGTGTGTGTGCGTGTGTGTCTGCATGGAAGAGACAGCAAACAGTGTGATGTTCTAGTGGAACAATACAGAGACAACAAAGGATATGCAGGCCTCAGTTTCCTGTCACAAACACACACACACAGTCACAGCATTATGTAATTTGCTCTAAAAGCCTGGTGTTGGTGAAACATTGCAGCAGCACTTAGTGTGTGACACCTCAACCTCTTTCATACAAAATCTACACACCACCACATGCAGAACGGCATAGACACACACACACACACACACACACACACACACACACACACACACACATCATAGCGAACAAACAAATTAATAAAGCAAAGAGCTAAAAGGAAGTTATCCAGAATGACAAACACACCAAAGGAGATGCAAAAACAGAGACATGAAAAGAGAGATGGAGCAAGTGAATCCAGCAACAAGAAAAAACAACAAACGGAAACAAGAAAATAAGGAAGGAGAAGAGAAGCTTTGATAATAAGTAAAAATTTAAGGGTGGAGGAAGAAAGTTGGAAAGAGACAACAAAGGATGTTACAGAAAGAGAGAGAGAGGAGGGAGAAAGGCTGCAATACGTGGAAGGCTTATGTAACTGCACTGACGGTGTTCATCAACTCTCTCCTGTGACTGCTACACACAGACAGACAAAATGCACAAATTAAAAAGATAAAATGTCATAAACACAAGACTATAGGGCAACAGAACACATACGCACAAATTAATACACATGTGCAAACAAAGAATCATCTGCATGCGTATACAGAGGGGCATCTGGAGGGGCTAACGTGGCATCTGTTTGTCTGTCAACATCTGTTTCTGTCATGGTGTCCAGAAGCCACTGTACCCATCTACATCCTTCCTTATCATGTCTTACATCTTTGTGTGAGTCGTGTTAGGAGGAATTCAAAAGCAAACCTTTCAGCTAACTTGGTTAGCCGTTCCTCATTCCCTTCTTTACTGTCTTTACCTGAACTCTTTTCCACAAATATAAGACAAAGGGGTTAAAAAAGCAAATAAACCTTTAGTTACTTTGCATTTTAATTTCAAATGCAGTATTATATCTTTAGTCGATTGCAGATAGCTGACAATAATTTGTTTTGTTAAGATAGCAACACAAAATAGTCACATTAAATGTGACTCAGGCATTACTGTAAAATATTTATTTGTAAATACAGAAATAACTCGTTTATTCCTCTCCCATCCTCTTCATCATTTCTACTGTTTGTTTTTTTCTTGCCTGTTGTCGGTCTAATACCCATCCACCCTTTTTATCTCGCTACATGTTTTAATTTCTGTTCTCTTTCTTCCACTTTTCCTTCTGAAGTTATTTCAAACTTGCCAGGAAAACAGAACGAGTATTGTACAACTGATCTCTCTCCATCCTACCTTCTCTTTCTGACAACGTATTTTTGTTGACATCTGTCTCTCTCTTAAAATCCATTAACTCCCCTGTTCTCTTTTTACATCTTCATTTCTCCTCTTATCTGTCACAGACTCCTCTTGTGTCTCTCACATTTATAAAAACTTAAGGACATGAGTGATTTCTGCCGACAGCTGTCTCTGTTTGCAGGTCCTCCTCTCTCTCTCTCTCCATTCGTCTTTCACTTCTTCACTGCATCTATTTCTGTCAGTTCAGTGACTTTTATTGGCACAAATGCTTATGGAAGACAATACTGCCAAACAAGAGTCACATTTGTCGGGACATCTGTAGTGTGCAGACTTTAATGCTTCCAGGATTTGGATAAGAGCACATACAAAAAGGCCAAAACTGCTTGAGTACGAATGAATGAATGAGTGTAGAAAAAAAAGAATTATTTGATTTAAATAAACAGCCCTGAGATTTAAATCATGATGCATTATAAGCACCTACTGAACTGTTGTTTGTTATTGTGTACACGTAGTTTTAAATAACAAAACAGGATACATTTTAAACTTAATTATACTTATGTTGTTGAAAAAACTTTTGCACCAATTGAGGAAAATAATAGGATTTTCCTGTAATGCCATTAAAAAGCTTAAATACAAGTTACAGCGCAAAAACATGAACTGGCTGTTTCTCCCACTCATGCCCTGTCTGCCTCAATGGCAGATATTTAGTGACACACATATTTTCCTCTAACAGCTCTCTTCATCTGTCTCTCTCCCTCTCCAGCTACCCCTCCCTGTCCTCTCCATCTTTACATCTCACTCCCCAACATTGTGAAAACGTCTTATTACCCACTGACAGCTCTTTCTCCTTCCTTTCCTTTCAGTTGCTCTCCAACTCTTTAAATCTTCTCATTGAGCTGCTTGTTTCTCCTCAGTCTAAATATGACACTGTCTTATTTTTAGAGCCGAGAGTCACTCCTGCAGTTTCCACAGCGCCACAGGATGTTTTGAAAAATAAGACTTTCTACTTTCTGTACAAGTCTCGCTCAAATGACTACTCTGCTAGCTGCAGCCAATTATACCTCGCAGCAAGGTGTAGTAGACAGCAACTTCAGCGCAGGCAGACGGCAGAAGTCAGACTGCAGTCGAGTTTCTGTGACTCATGATGCAAGGAAACATGATGAATATTTAATTAGTGTATTACTGTCTAAGGTCTAAAATATTGAAGGGAACACAAGCACGGGATTGACCAGAACATTATTCAGCTCCAAGATTTTTTTTGCTTAAATTTCAATCATGAAGCTGGTATCCGTAACATACCAACAAAATCATCTCTTTTCTACATTATGTATTACGGGGCACCGAGTCCTAAACTCGCCTAGGGCGTTTTTTCTATCAGCAACAGCCTCCTGTTGTATTTTTGATTTATTCAATCAGGGAGTAACAAGACTTCATGAAAATAAAGACCGTCTCCATGATCATTGCACTTTTATGGTGATTGAATTATGATTATTCGGTAGTAGCATCAGTGCTCTTTATCCATAAGAATCCAAATATAAGCACAATGGTATAGTGCACCTTCAGTTTCAGATAACTGAACTCATATTTCAGTGGTGGTTGGACAAAACATACTCATTTCTAAAAGTAGCACATGATTAAATACAACACCGTATTTATGAGGCGACTGGAAAGAGAATCAAACAACCATACTTCATCACATCGTCTAATAATTTGTTGGCTCCTGTGATGATGGATAAAAAAAACATCATCCCCAGGAGTAAAAGTAGGTTGGTTGCCAATGTTCAAATACACAAACTACAAATATCAGTGAGCAGACAACACAGTAAGACAAGTTGCAACAACAAAAATGACATTATCACACATCAGTGGAGCTCAAGAGCCAGAACAGCCACTAAATCAATCTAATGAATAAAATAAATAAATATCCTATGCCTGTAAAACACAACCAGCAGCACAGGTGACAAACAAATCTAAAAACTTTAAATTAACAAATGCAAATGGATTAAACATACATTAAATGGGGCCGAACAAATTCTGTTGACATAAACATGCCATTAAAACGTAATATTCAAAAGTTTTATAGCTGTGAGCACAATTTCAGAATTAACTCTTGCTTCTAATGAAAAGGAATCCACTCAGTTATACGTTGGTACCAACCTTTTTCATACACTTCTTAATCCTCTTTCTGTAATTGGCAGTAATTCTGTTACTCCAATAACACGGCAAGTCGAAATTCCATCATTTGCCACTTGAAAATCAATTTCATTTTTCAAATCCTGTATGGAGGGACTGAAGATCCACAAACACACACAGCAGCTACTCCACTCCTTCATCCTCACAGACATAAATAAACTGTACTTAAGCCATTAGGGAAATTATTTCACTGATGCTCAGTGCTCACCAACTGTGAGCAGTAATAGAAAATGTCCTGGAGTTGATGTGTTATTGAATTCTTAAACTACTACTTTAAGTTTTTTCCCCACCAATTTATATGCTAATCTCAGTCAACTCTCCCGCCTATCCTGGCCAACATTACATATTAAATCATCACCTCTATTACTACTACACAAGGGCAAAATAAGCAGTTTTCATCTTTCTCTTCACGTCCATCACACACACACCATTCACCTCAAGACTTTTCATCACACTTAAAAAAAGAAGACAGCCTTCTTTTGCTCCACTCATCATTCACTTTCCCGCCTTCCTTCATGTTTGTTCCTCATGCCAGGGACATAAAGTTCCTCCGAAAGCCCTTCTGTTTATCCTTTCTTCCTATGGGAATTTTTGCTTAGGTTTTTTACCTAATACATAACGTAATTTAATGTAATGTAATTTTCTTTATGCATTTATAAAAAAAATGCCTAATTCATTTTAATGATGATGTGACGTTTCTTTTTTTTTTTTTAAATGCATACCACAATCTATAGTTGGTGCAAACTCTCCTCTGATGTTGTCTACCTGTGGAGAGTAAACATGCCGTCACGCTGTTTAGTACTTGCTCTATCTTCCATCTTCAGATCTTTACCTTTGTCACTTCTGGGACTCAGGAGAGAGAAAATGCTTCACTTCCTGCTCTTATGTCTCCCCGTCTCCCTCATGTACACACCATCCCGTGGTTGCTGTCATTCCCCTCTCCTCCCCTTGCTCTGTCCTTTTACTCCTGCTTTCATCTGTCTGGCAGTATCCCTCTGTGTAAGAAAACTGGAAACAGCAGGGAACAGACAGGCGGACAGACGGAGAGAGATGGAGATCACCTTGGGCTTTTCGAACTCTGTGTTGTTTTCTAGCTCAATCCCATCAAATCTCCATCTCTTACTCGCTCATGTGTTTGTTTGATCCCTCTAATGCTCTATTCATCTCCCTTTCTGCCTATTAAATCTGCTTTATTCGCTTTGTATGAGCTCACACTTTCTTCAGCTCATGCTTTCACTCAGTCCTATTCTTCTGCTCACTGTCTCTTCCTTTCTCTGTACCTTACCCGCTCAGTAACCCTCCCTCTGCTTGCCTCAGCCTGTTTTTATTGCATGCATTCTCTTGTATTCTCACTCTCCTCTGACAAGTCCCATGAGGAGAGTGACTAAGTCCCTCAAATCCTCAAAGACAGGGAAATTATGTATTGCGGGATTTTGTGTGTGTGTGTGTGTGTGTGTGTGTGTGTGTGTGTGTGTGTGAGAGTGTGTGTGTGTGTTAACAGGCGCAACTAGGGCAGAAGATACAAACGTCCATTATTGCTGCAGGTTTACTACTATTTCCATCATCATGAGCCACAATGTCAAACAAGGTGAACAGGTGCAAAGTAGATTTTGCATGAAAATGTACATTTAACGCCTATTTTGTGCACTGATATGTAGCATGCTAGCAAGGTAAATATATACATTTAATTTGTAAGTGTACTGTAAGTATACTATACGTTTTTTCAGCATAATAGCAGAGTGAGAATTGTCACAGTAAAATGTGCAAACTAAACTCTCAACTAATGTATAGCATATTAACATCATACCATGTAATGATTAGGATATTAGTATATAAACATATTTTGATCCTTTTTTAATTTTGATTTGCCTATTGAAAGCTCTCAAATCACAAAAGCTACCATTATGACTAATGTTAGGATGTGAACATCATCACTGTTGGAATAATATGAGATCCCTAGAAGCATGCTGCAAACGTGCCCATATATTCTGTAAACATGGTGGCTATATCCGTTTCCACTCCTCCTTGATAAACAACCTTTACATAAATGAAGTGCACATACATAATTAATATAAACTACAATACACACATGCTGTACTCCAAGTTTCAGCCATGTTGCCAAATGACGACCAACCAACCAAACTCTTTCAAAGAGTCTTTGACTCTTTCAGCTGTATTTTTGGCCTCATCTAAAGGGGTTGGACAGAATTTAAGACACAAAAGAGTTAAAGATAAAAAATTAAACCTCTCAAGGTTTAATTCCTCCAGAGAGTCCCTACCTCTTTTTGGTGGTATTTGATGGCTAGTTTGAGCTTGGCCAGGTCGTGGCACTGTCTGGGGTCCAGTTCCTCACTCTGATCATTGTCTCTGTGGTTTAGGATTGTCTCCAGTTCTCTAGAACTCCTGGCCTGATCCAAAAGATCCTTGGCGAAACGTTTGCACTGCTGAGATAGCTCCTCATACTCCTGACGAAACTCATTCTCCACCTGACAAAAGGAAGATATTGCAGGTTATGAGAGAAATAGAAACTTTGATTTTCGTGAATCTATTCTGTCTCCAGGTCACAGAGTCAAAAAATAAAATGATTTAGATGAAGAAATGATAAGATAAATGATGTGTGACGTCTAGTAACTTAAGTGAAGGAAACACTAACCATTAACATACATTTATACACAGTTTAAATAGGATTTGATCCTGCTGCTAGCCAAGAGGTTTAAACTCTCCGTCGAGTGCAGGATGCTGCATGCCTCCAGTAGAGATCACTTATGTGTGTTTGAGAATCCATGCCAGCGAGTAACAAAGCTGCTCTGAAGACTTCTGGTGAATCTTTACTTCACGGTGACATTTTAAACAACAGAAAGCTGCTTATTGTCAAAATTAAAACTGACAGAACCCATGAGGTCAATCATAGTCCAAATATGGCACTGAACAACTATTAACAACTCTGAAGAACAACCCACCTGTGTGTTTTTTATATGATGACAAACTCCCAGAGGAACAATGTACCCGTAACAAAACATCCACTGTCAGGAAACACACCGTCAAAAGGCATTAATATCAATACCTTGCTGAGTTCTTTGAGTTCCCAGCCCAATCTGAATGCAGTGAGGATGGGGTCTTCACTGGAAAGTGCGATGAGGGAGGGCGAGGCCAGAGCCTTGTAGATGTTGAGACGAGAGCGTGAATGTCGAAGGCTGTCGACCTACAGAAGGAGACACCGAGATAAACAAGAGAACAAAGACTGGTGCATCAATTTTACAATTTACAAGCAACCTATACAACATGTGCCAAGACCAGTTACACCAGTATATAACATTTATTTATTTAATTTGATGGATACAGTAATTTGTTACCATAACTACTCTCTACTATACATGATCTCAAGATACTTCATGTTTGGGAGACTTATCCAAAATTTGGAAAATATTTAGATTACAACCTCACAGCTTCCTTTAGGAAGCTGGAACCATAAATGTTTGCAAATTTTCTCAGAAAAATCTAAATAGTTGCTGACTGTCCAACACACTAACTGAAAATGTATAATAAACTATGCCTATACATATTAGTACAAAAAGCAATCAAGTATTTTTTCAGTCAGAAGTGAATGTTGAGTGAGATTTGCAAGTACAGTAATTTTTGACATACAGAAGATTAAACATGCTGATGGTGCAGGAAAAAAAACGTCATTTATTTCAGAGAAGCAGAGTAAAATAAAACATAATTATAACTTTATGCAAAGGAAAAAGAGAAACAGCCACTTACCTCTGAACTGGAGACACACTCAACACAATCACACCGTATCTGGTGCGGTCTGGGAATTGTGACCTACACAGAACAAAAAGATAATAAAAGATTGTGACAGCTAACGTGCAATTAATTAAACACATTTTATCCCTGAATCAGCTCAACAAAACATTTTAAGAAATATCTAAGTGTCATCACCTTCCTCTGTACAAGTAGTTTGATGATTTCGTAGTTGTTGGTGTGAGCAGCGAGCATGATGGGAGTTATGTCTGGGGTGAACTCTGAAAACTGACTGTCCATCATCAGCGAAGGAACCTGGGGGAAAATAAAGAAAAAAACTAAATATTATGCTGTAAGGGATCACCAACGTCTTGTAGGTAGAAAATAGAGATGTTTAATAATCCAGAGTCAGACTAATATTTGGGTGAAACTCTTCTTATGACGTGCAGTTAAACAGGAATAAACTCAAATTTAAAAGGTTTTTTATTGGGCAATTAAAAAGCCAAGATTCAGCTCTACATGTGGCACTGTTATGCAACTGAAAGCAAAAGACAAATTAACCAAAAGATGAATCAAATCAAAGTCACTTGAATAAGATTAAAATAAATTTAATTAGTGTAATGTATTCGAGAAAAGACGTTTCCTGCCTGCTACAGAGGTTCAGTTATATAAAGTTACATCATCACCCAAACTCATTACATCCCTCACCGACGTGGCCCCTGAACACCTGCTGTGGTTTGAGAGAAACAGGAAGTATTTTAATACCAGGTTTGTCTATTTACTAAAGGTAAATGAGAAAACCTATGAGAGAAGATAAGCGACACGTTCAAAATTTGCTTTTATAAGCCCATTTAATACAAAATGTGAACACGTACAGTAACTTGAGACATTCGGATCAATTCTCTCATCTTTCCAAACAGCCATTTGAGATATTCATTTCTTTACAATATAAAAATCTATCAGTGGACACTTAAGTGATGTTACACTGTGTAATCCATCACATCGAACATAAAACCTGCATCATTCTTGTCAAAGTTCCATTTTTATTATAACATATGGCAGATTTTTCTGTGGAGCAAAGAATACCCTGAATGCTGATCTGTGTCGTTCAACCAATCTCCCCTGATCTTCACAAGTGACAAACGACATATTAATAACTTAATAACAACAAGAATAACACGAGCAGCATTTCTGCTAATCGACTTTCATGCAACGCAGAAATGAATAGCAAACCAGTGGCTGTGTAAAATGGAAAGACTAACAAAGGAGTATGGTATTTAATGAGCAAAGTAATGTCCACATTTACATCGTGATTCTTTGTGTATACACCAGTCGCACGGCTGCACACAGGCTGAGGTACAGTTATTGACAAATATAGAAATAAAGACATATTTGTTTCAACTGCATTATAAGCTATGCATTAACATGTTGCCAGTTGGAGAATATAAATGAAAATATGTTTGTATTTTGCAAAATATAAAATATTAAAATCCTATGCTACTGGCATAAACACACACAGACACACACACACAGACAAGCTCGACTACAAGACATCAGAAGAAGCAGTGAGAGAACCAGACTTGAGGAAGAGGAGGGACTGAGGGAGGAGTGAGGAGTGGAGCAAACACGTGTGGATTTGCTTTCATCTCTCAGTGGGAGAATGAAGCAGAGTGCTTTTCCTCATCCTTCTCATCTTATCTTTAGTCACTGTCTCCGTCTTCTCTGCCTTTTACTCAGCTCACCCCCTCTTTTTCCACCTGTCTCCTACATTTCCCCCTCTTCCTTCACAATCTTTTTTTCTTCATTGTATCGCTACTTTTCTTCCTCTGTCTTTCTCGTCTATCCTCCTGCCATATTTTCTCCATCTGCTTCCTCTCCTTTCCCTTATCTCCTGTCTCCTCTCCTCCACCATTCTCTCTCTCTCCCCTTCTCTCTCCTGCCAAAACCTTTTTTCCTCATTTGATCTCTCCCTCTCTTTTTTTTATCCTGGCGTGATAAGTAGTGTGAGAACAGCCGCCATGGGCTGGGCACCACACACTGATTAAAGAGATAGGGACAGAAAAAACACACACACACACACGTACACACACACACACACACACGTACACACACGTACACACACGTACACACACACACGTGTGTGTACGTTTTTTTGATATTTTTTAAATGAAAGGAGCAGATAAGATAAAAAAAAAAATTTAGATAGATTTTATCTTTTTTTATCTTTTCAGAACATACTTGGCCCATATTAGAATAAAAAGCTGAGTATTCTTTTTTTTAAAGAGACTCGATCCAGAAGAGATCCACTCAAAGACACACTGAGCTTGCGCAGAACCTGTGAATATGACGCACAAAGCCACCGGCTATGTGTCGCTGAACTATGATTGGTCAGCAGTTTCTTATGCTGGTGGAGATTGATTCAGAGCAAAGGCAACACAAACAGGAAAAAAAAGGAGTAACATGAATCTTGCTGAATCTCTCCACTGCAAACCTTCTGCTTTGCCATGATCACTGCTCTCTTTCACAGTGAAAAGAAATATTGAATAAACAAAGTCGTAGTTATTTGTAGCAGGAACCCTGGCTGCATCAAGTATAAATCAATCTGTAGACACTCTTAGAGCCAATAGCAACAATGGACCCCACCTTGTATGACTCAATATAATTAGGCCAAGTCTGCCTGGGATTTAGTCTCTTGCGGATCCCCATGAACCTATAAAGAAACTTTACCTGCTGTGTTGTGCTTTGATCATATGGACTGAAACACACATTAGCATTTTTTTTTTCTTTCACACAAAAGGCAGTTTTGTTTAAATGATGTCAGAGTTTGTCTCATTTTCATTTTGCCCTGCATTTATATGGCACTTTCATCTGAAGCACTTCATAATGTCTCTCTGTCAATTATACAACACTCTGATGGCAGCGAGCTAACATGATATCCACTGACAAGGCATGTCACTCAAGGACAGTGGACAGGTGAGGCCATGGATCAATCCACCGACCTGCTGAGCTATTTCCTAATCAGCAGTCAAAAGCTTTCTGTGTATCAATAAGGCCATGAGGAAAAAAAACATATAAAAACTGCAAAAATCAAGTGCCAAGTGTAAGAGTCCCTTAAAATTATATAAAAGAAATCAAAAAGCACTAAAACCACAGAAGACTTGTGCTTCAAATGATTTTTGTTTCTGATCCAACTTAATGGACTTTTTACTATTCAGTTTTTTTTTCAGTTAAAATAAATATAGAATATTAATTTTTGTGAACACACGTTTGTGTCTTCACATCCACAGGTACACTGAAAAGTTTCCACACGTGCAACTACAGCAACACACAAACACACACTTAATCTTTTTTTTTTTTTTTTTTTTTCACACACTTCACACATCAAAGGAAAGTTAGAGATGGAGCCAGCAACACTCATCTGCATAGCTCTCTCTCTCTCTGTCTCTGTCTCTCCCCCTCTCTCCTAGTTCCTTCCCTCTCTGTCCGTCTGGTTTCCTTCTCTCCATGTCCTGAACGCTCTTCCTTTTTTAATTTGGCTTTGATTCAGTGTGACCATCTCTGTGTCTCTCAGGTTTCCATCCTCCAATCCTCATTCATGCAACTCTTCATCTCCTCCTCCTTTTCATTTCTGTACGCTGAGGGCAAAGACTTTCACGTCATCATCCTTTCCATGTTTTATAAGCTCCTTTTATCCTTCCTTCCTTCATTCCTGGCCTTGTTGCCTCATTACGTCTATTTCTCTGTGGCTGGCGACGTAGAAAACTGCATTTGGTCGTAGATAATCATGGAGTAGGAGAGGAAAAGAGCGAGCGAGTGACAAAGAGAGGGAGGGCAGATAAAAAAGGGAGCGACGGGGGAGGATGAAGAGAGAGAGTGCGAGGTAATAAAAGAGAGAGGGGGAGTCAGATTGAGTCAGATGGAGAGGGACGGCAGAAAGGTCAACAGTTTTGCTCGCCAAGAGAAGATGAAAGGCATCGACTCTACCTGTCAGCTGAGAAAGATCAGTTTAGAAAACACAAACATGCGTTCAGTTCTTAATATAGGTATTACATGCAGACACACACACACAGAGCCACTTTTATTCTATACTGTTAACTTTACAGACATGCTGCTCATGCCGTTACCCTGGATTCACTATTATCTGAATAAGGTCCTTGTGAGATGTCGACAGTCGGTAGAAAACTATGGAGATAACCTGAAACTTAATAGGAAAATCTACCCGCTTTAAATGTTTAAATGACCCCATTATTAATGGGCATTAAACTTAAAAACTATTTAGTTAGGCTTAGAGAAAATGTGTGGTTTAGGTTAAAGTACTGAATAACCAACCATCACTCTTGCTACACGCAGCGGCTAAAGGTCAAAATAACACATATCAACTTACTAACAGGTGCAGTTTGGCGCTGGTACGGGCATAACACCACCCATTTAATAGGGTTATAACATTCAAATCTACCAGTCAACACGAAGAGTTGATGTGCCATAACCTGCACAAATCACTCTATGTACACTTAGATATTAGCATCTACTGGTTTTTGAACTCACTAGCATGTTTGTTATAAAAAAAAAAAAAAACAGATATATTCTGCAAAGGCTGCATCAATCAACAGATCTGATTCTAACTGAGCATGTATTTCACTTGCTGAAGGCAAAGCTCAAGGCAAAACAGGCCAAAATTACGGGTCTATTAATAAAAATAGTTGTAATTCCTTCATGGTTCATTCAATATTTTCAGCAAAACACTTGAATCAAATCGGACAGTCTGCACTTTAAGCACATCTTGATTATTTTATTCCAAAGCCACAAATAGAGGCAAATATACACAGACCAAATAACATTTTAGATCTTATAGATTAAACCGCTCTATTTTTTACCACTATATCTGGTAAATAAGACAGATGAAGAAGATAAATACAATTTTTTTATGTGAGAAAAAGAGAGTATGTAAAGATGAAAGTACAGTGAAATAAACATTGAAACTGAAACACAGCAAGAACAGATTTGTTCCCATCCTCGTCCAACTGAGAGGCGACCAAAGCCTTCCCACAATCCTCTGCTTCGGCCAAGGGTTGGTTTCCATGGTGACGTTGAACCTCGCAGCCTCAGGTCCAGGAATTAATGTACAAGACGAAGTATCTATTTGTTTTCCTTTCTAAAATTTCTCCTTGTTGCCTCTCTCTCTTTTCTTTTCTAGTTTTGCTCACCCTCTCTCACCTTATGTGTGCTCTCACACTCTTTTACTTCCTCTCTCTGAATCTCTCCTCCTCGATCCCCCTTAACACCTACACACAACTAAACTATGCAACATGTTCTTTTGCTCTCGGTCTCACACAAGAACGCAGCAGGCAGACAAATATACACAGCCTGTCTCCAAATCCTATTTTACAGTGTGTCTATAAAATGAGCTGTTTAATTGTCCTTCTCTCAGCAGAATGGAGCATGGAGCATTACAATGAATGGATGTACTAGTCTTTAACACACACACACACACACACACACACACACACACACACACGGAAAAAATACACACAGGCACACATTCATGGAAAATCCAAACACGTGCATGCATGAGTATGTCTGAATTTCTTGCTCTCTTGTTTGTCTGAGCACGCAGACTTCCACACATACCTGTTTCTCTCCGCTGGGCCTTCTGTGCGACAGCAGCAGCTCCACGGCGCCCACCACCTCCTTCCTGATGGCGTAGAGCAGGGCGTCGCCCGTGTGGATGCCGTGGTCAAGCAAGAGCTCCATAATCTCTAGGTTCTCATTCTCGATGGCGATGAGAAGCGCGCTGCGGCCCAGTGGGTCCAGACAGTTCACGTCCATGTTATAGTAGACCTCGGCCTCGCGAAGGGCATGTTTGACTCCTGCATAGTCACCTGAAGAAAAGACGGAGGAGGGCTTGATGGTTGATACAACAGACAGGGGGTTTCATGTTCAATCAGTCAACAGCTTCTCTTTAAATAAAGGCAAGCTCATCTCTAAAGCAGCCTACGTAAAGTAGATCAAATCACTGAAGTCGACAGAATAATATAGATGAAAGAAACATTTAGATAATGATGAGACCAGTTAAACGGTCTGACTTAACTGATGACTAACATTAACAAGTGAATGGTGGTGGAGGGTCGAGTATTTCTACCTTTCTCCACAGCGGTGAGGTAGGCCCTCTCTTCAGCAGACAGCTCCACCTCTGCACGGACAATCTGAAGTGGGATACGGTCACGGTACGGCGAGTATGTCGCCTAAAAGACAAAACAAAAAAACAACATGAAAAAAGCCACGTGGGAAAAGGAACTACATACAGTAATGGACAACACCGCTATCGTCAGAGTCCTGCCAGCATGGCTAACAGTATAAATATTTAATGTCTCACTGTTTGGTTTAGGGCTTAAACAGGCTTATAAGGCAAATTAATCTGCTTGTTTATTTGCAAAAAATTTATTCTCTCCCACATCAGCAGTTGGTTATGAGAGAAGGTGTCATTTTACATGTGGTAGATATTTTATTTTACAGGTTTGCCCTTCAAAACAGAATCGTCCCTTATCGCCTTAGAGCTGAACATGACAGGTTACACACAGAGACTGCTGTTACACTTTGCTAAGGGTTACTGGTGTCACAGCAGAGCAAAAACCTCTTCACACAGTCTAGGGCAAGTCTCACTCCCGAATAAAAAAAATAAAAAAAATCACATTCCTATGAAGCTAAAGTGCAAACCATTAAGTTTTTGCATTTAACGATGCAACATATTGTTTGACTAAACAGAGCGAGACATAGTTTAACGGAAACAAGTTGCAAAAAGTGGGAGGCAGATGGCAGCCGTACAAAATGAAGGGCTGTCACACCTCAGACCAGAGTCTGACTGCTCTCAACACTTGTGTGGGATTAAGTTTATGCACGAAAGAACATTTTTGTACCAGAACATAAAAATACTATGTCAAACTTGAATGTGTGATGAACTGTCTGCATGTCCTCCGTTATGGTAATAGAAACTTAATCCAACTGCGTTTTGTTTTCTACAAAAACATATTTGTGTTTGCAGTTTAGTTTTATAGAAACATAATTTGTCACATTTTTAGTTTACCACATGTTTTACAGTTAATGTTTCGTTTCTAAGGTTATCAATAAAATGTTATGATGTTAATGTTCAAGTGAGGATGAAGACAAAATGTGCAGAAAATTAATTTATGTCTGAAAAATGTCATTAGGAATGTGTTGGATTCACCTTCTTGTAGTACAACTGTGTCATGGGATTCATTTGGCCAGTCTGAAAGAAAAGAAGACAGGAGTTACTAAAAGAGAAGAACAACATCAACATCACTGCAAATGCAAATAAATAAATGTGGAAGCATATGAATCAGCAAACTCAGTCTTTCATGTTCAACCAAAATACTAAAATTAAAAGTTTTGCGATATCCAGATTAATTTGAATTTCTTGTTATCCAAACTCCATTTTGACACAAATGGCCACTTTTCCTAAAGTGTCTTTCAGAAAAAAATGTTTTGTGATGATAGTGAGGTCTGGACATACACACATAGTGTAATAAAAAAATCCATTCTTCATGGATGGTAGTAGTTTCACTCTTTTAAACTGCTATTTTTCATTTAGACATTGAACCACTATGCTGCATTTTAATTTTGGCCTCCGTTCAGACCTCTCAATCAACATCCAACTGTCACATCAGTCATTCGAACAGGTTTGATCCAAGATGACCTTCAGGTGTCAAGTATGCTGAAGGTTGCTCCCCTGAGGTTGGACATGGCCAAGTCAAACCAGAGCCAGAAAATGACAACACGCCTGTGTAAGATCCACCTGGCTATACAGGTTATTGCAAGTTTAAAAAACAACAACAACAACAACAACTTGTCAGCAAGATGATGTCACTCACTGTTAATTGCCAATGACAAAAACACCCCCCCCTCCAATGGAAAATCGCCAACATGACCGAGATGTCAGACTCAGTAATGTTAAAACAAAACTTCAGTCTGATTGTGAGGTTAGATCTATATGATTTTGCCACAGTGCAAATAAATAAAAAATACACAATTTTACTCATACATTATGAAACTTTAAATTACCAACATTATTTACTGAGGAATTCAGTCCTCCCCTAAATCCATCTGACATTTGAACACTTCCTTTGAACTTTCAGGCAGCAGCTCCTCCAACCTGAAGCTGAACCTCCTCAGTCAGAGACAGTGATGGAGGGGCAGACAGTTGAAGCAGTGCAGATTAGTGACTCTACATACATTCAGCACAATAAACAGCATACAGACCAAGGATAAGCCTCGTTCCACAGTATTAGTGGCTCTAGTCTGGTTAATACATATAATCCCCATGAACACTGCCTCCTGGAGAACATTTAGAAGCTCTGGTTGTTGAGACACTTGTGTGTGTATATTTGCTTAGGTTTTATCATGTTAACTTATTGCACTGTAATTGGACCACATTTGTTTATTTTGGGAGTAAGCATTGAAGACAGATGATTTTAATTGTTTTACATTTTCCTACAAAGTGTGGGATAAATCTTCCAGCAGTGTGAAGCTGCCAAAGTGAAAGCAGAAGAAAAAAAGATACTGATAAAAACCTGCATGTGTCTGTGAGTAAGAGCTAATTACTTAAGCTTCTGAATAAGGAGATAATAACATTTATCTTTGTCAAGAAGCACTGCTGTGGTGAGAAAAGAAAAGAAAACACTGCAAAAACAATATGAAGTTGGACTTATTCGCTCAATAAAATAAAGTTCAGGCTATAAAAGCTCTAGAAATCAACTATTTCAGATGAGATTTTCATTAGTTATGTGTGCTTACGGAGTAAAACTGGTAGACCAGGGGCGAACTGCAGTCTGCACAGATGCTCATTTCCAGCTGTTTCCTCAGTGGTATAAACACCTGAGGAGGCAAATTAAAGCACAGATTGCATAGTTTAACATATTTAGCTATAGATCAGTTTGCTTGCTGGGATTTGACTCCCCTGACTTAGGTTTTTATAGCTGGCTGCTACTTTGGATCTGATTCCCAGATGGTAAAACATGCAAATATCCCAAGTTCATACATCCAACTAATGGAAAACATATGGGTAATTATTTCTAACTTTTCATCAACTGTGTGTGTTTTGTAAATATTTTATTTTATCTTTTCATGCAGCCCAGTTTCCGAAGGGAGAGGATCATGCTCTGCTTCAATATGTCACAGTACACGTTGGCCGGCAGGACTCATGCAGCCCCAAACCATGACACTCCCACCACCATGCTTGACTGTAGGCAAGACAGTGGTTTGCCGCCACACACGCTTGACACCATCTGAACTAAATAGGTTCATCTTGGTCTCATCAGATCACAGGACATGGTTCCAATAATCCATCTCCTTACTCTGCATGTCTTCAGCAAACTGTTATTGGGCTTTCTTGTGCATCATCTTTAGAAGGGGCTTCCTTCTGGATCGACAGCCATGCCGACCAATTTGATGCAGTGTGCAGCTGACAGCCTGACCCCCCACCCCTTCAAGGTCTGCAGCCATGCTGGCAGCACTCATACGTCTATTTTCAAGAGACAACCTCTGGATATGACGCTGAGCTTGTGCACTCAACGTCTTTGATCTTTGGCGAGGCCTGTTCTGAGTGGAACCTGTCCTGTTAAACCGCTGTATGGCCTTGGCCACCGTGCTATAGCTCAGTTTTAGGGTGTTGGCTATCTTCTAGGCCATGTTTATGTAGAGCAACAATTCTTTTTTTCAGATCCTCAGAGAGTTCTTTGCCATGAGGTGCCATGTTGAACTTCCAGTGACCAGTATGAGAGAGTGTGAGAGCGATGACACCAAATTTAACACACCTGTTCCACATTCACACCTGAGACGCTGTAATAATGAAGGGTCACATGACACCAGGGATGGAAAATGGCCAATTGGGCACAATGTGGACATTTTTCACAGGGGTATACTCACTTTTATTGCCAGCGGTTTAGACGTTAATGGTTGTGTTTTAAGTTATTTTGAGGGGACAGCAAATTTACACTGTTATACGAGCTATAGACTGACTACTTTACATTGTATCTTAGTGTCCTATCTTCAGTGTTGTGCCATGAAAAGAAATGAAAAAATATTTACAAAAATGTGAGGGGTGTACTCACTTTTGTGACATACTGTCTGTATACTGTATATATATGTGTGTTGCCTTTAAGGCATTTATTTGTTTGGTTGGATATGTGATTCACGTTTTTATTAGCAACAATTTCTCTGTTATATATATAAAAAAGGTTGGTAATAAGTACATAAGAAACAGCGTTCAATTAGTTAAATGTTTAATTTACTCGCGATATGCGATGATGTCACTTCCTGTTGCAATGCGTAGTGTTAGGTCACTTCCTGTTAGCTAAAAAACAAAACAAAAACGGAGGCAGCTAGGCTCCTGGATGCAGCATGAGAAACGATTTCCCTACGCTAGGAAGTATCAATGAAGCAATGCCTTTTTACCATTAACACATTCATGTCAATGCAAGAGAAGACAGTAAAAAGATCAAACTTACTACAAGACTCTTCATTGACTCTGGTTTAGCTCGGTGTTTAGTCAGAGTTGTTACACTTGGTACGAGAACACTACAGTAAAAAGGCATACAGGATACTTCCATACGTGGTGCAATGGCTGAAAGAGCAAGCTCCAAATAGTCTGTGTCAATCGGCAAGAGTTGCAAGACATCAGCATCATCAGCAAGTGTGGCTGCTCTCGCTCGAGCGAAAGCAGAAGCTGCCAAGGTGCGTGCAGCATACGCTAGCCAAGAGGCTAAACTCAAAATGGAAAAGGCTGCCAAAGACGCAGAAATTCTTACAAAAGACGCTCAAAATCAGTTAGAAAAAGCAAAAATAGACACACAGTTAGAAATGCTACAGCTACAGAGAGAAGCTGATGCAGCTGTGGCTGAAGCGGAGGTGTTGGAAAGCGCTGGAGGACTGCAGGTTTTAGACAAAACTGGACAGTCCATTTCAGAAAAGGTCAAAGTAGAACGTACAACTGAATATGTCCAATCTCAACTTGACCTGCAAAAGCAGTCATGCTCTCCACACCTACCAGTTAGTTTCCCACTTGAAGTAGAGTCACATGGAAGCTATGTAAAGTTGTGTGAACGTGCTATGGAGGTCTCCCCATTACCTCCCACGTGCAAAATGAAAGGTGGCTCAGGTGCCAGCTTTCCTGAACCTCTGAAAGATGAGAAGAGAACAAGGAATTCTAACAGGGGCATAGATGCACATCCATATGTGCCCCAGTATTTCCCTTTAGCTAACACACATTTTGGAGCAGAACCTACGACCTATGGCACAGTATCTCGCACGACGGGAACTGGTTAACTCTGGGCTGTGCCAATTCGACGATAAGCCAGAGAATTATCGTGCCTGGTATTCCTCATTCATCAGTGCAGCCGGTGGACTTCAGCTCACAGCAACTCAAGAACTAGACCTCATGACAAAATGGCTGGGAAGAGATTCTAGCGAACTGGTAAAACGAATCCGCTCAGTACATGTTAACAACCCCAGTCAAGCGTTAAGCAAAGCATGGGAGAGACTACAAGAGTCTTATGCAGCCCCAGAAATCCTGGAAAAATCCCTGTTTCAGAGACTGGAGAATTTTCCTAGGGTTTCAGCTAACGACCATGTAAAGCTACGTGAACTCGGAGATTTGCTTTTGGAAATTGAAGGTGCTAAGGAAGATGGTTACCTCACCGGTCTATCATACCTGGACACTCCACGGGGAATTGGACCAACTGTGGACAAACTTCCTTATGGACTTCGAGAGAAGTGGGTGTCTACTGGGTCATCTTATAAAGAAGAGAACTTTGGTCATTTTCCTCCTTTTGAGTACTTTTGCAAGTTTGTGTGCTACGAGGCAAAGAAACGAAATGACCCCAGCTTCATGTATCAGATCAGCACCACAACACAAATCAAACCAACTAGAACCACATCAAGCTACAATAACTTCAATAAACCCATCTCAGTGTACAAAACGCATGTTGCCATTACCAACGAGGACCCTAACAAGATCTGCCCCTTCCACAACAAACCCCATCCTCTGAAAAAATGCAGAGTTTTTCGAAACAAAACCCTTGAAGAGAGAAAGGCCTTCCTTAAAGAGAAAGGAATATGTTTTAAATGTTGTTCTTCCACCTCTCACCTGGCAAAATTTTGCACATCACCTGTGAAGTGCTCTGAATGTAACAGCATCCTGGTATGTCGTTTCACACTATTAAGACTTCGCCACAAGAGGACGGCGGGGAGGGAGATGATCAGGTAGTTGTGAACACAAGCTGCACAGATGTCTGCTGTCCAGGTCAGTGGAACTGCTCGTGCTCAAAGATCTGCCTCACTAAGATCTATCCAATGGGCGCTCAGGACAAAGCAGTAAAAGCATACGTGATTCTGGATGACCAGAGTAATCGCTCCCTTGCAAGATCAGATTTCTTTGAGCTCTTTAGTATAAAGACTAATCTGTGTTCCTACTACCTAAGAACGTGCTATGGTGTCATGGAAGTATCTGGAAGAAAGGCTGAAGGTTACCAGATTGAATCAATGGATGGCAAAGTCGTTATCTGTCTCCCTTCACTCCTTGAATGCAACGAGATCTTGAACAACCGTTCAGAGATTCCAACACCAAATGCAGTGATACACCGACCTCACTTGCATCACATTGCTAAGCATATCCCAGACGTAGATCCCGAAGCTGAAATACTATTGTTACTTGGACGAGATGTTCTTAGGGTTCACAAAGTCTCGGAGCAGATCAGTGGGCCGCACAAAGCCCCTTTTGCCCAACGTCTGGACCTAGGTTGGGTTGTCATAGGCGATGTGTGTCTTGGCAATGCACACAGACCAACAGTCAACACATTTAAGACCAATGTGCTAGAAAGTGGACGTCCTTCAATGTTTCAGCCCTGCACTAGCTTCATACGGGTCAAGGAAGTACAACAAGGATTTAACCAATGTAGCAAAGTAACTGAAAAAACACTGGGAAAATCAGTGTTCACTAAAACGGAGCACGACAATAAGCCTGCCCCATCTATGGAGGATAAGACCTTCCTGACATTAATGGATGCAAAGGTCTATAGAGATGAAGACAACAGTTGGGTCGCTCCACTGCCCTTCAGGAAACCACGTCAACGTCTGCCAACAACAAAGAGCAAGCGATCAGTCAGTTTACATCTCTACAACGAACCCTGAAAAGGAAACCTGAAATGCAGCATCAGTACGTGGAATTTATGGGGAAGGTTTTCACCAGTGGACACGCTGAGGTAGCACCACCACTAAAAGAAAGCGAGGAGTTCTGGTATCTCCCAACATTTGGGGTTTACCTCTCACAAAAGCCCAACCAGATCAGGGTCGTTTTTGATTCCAGTGCGCAGTGGTCTGGTATCTCCCTCAACGATGTCCTTCTGAAAAGTCCCGACCTCAATAATAGTCTCCTTGGTGTTCTAATACGCTTTAGGAAGGAGAAGATTGCTATCTTAGCGGACATTTGCCAGATGTTCCATTGCTTCTTAGTGCATGAAGATCATCGCAACTTCCTTCGTTTTTTATGACATAAGGACAATGACATCAACAAAGAGGTTATTGAGTATATAATGAAGGTCCACGTCTTTGGCAACAGCCCCTCTCCTGCTGTGCCCGTCTATGGTCTGCGAAGAGCCATCAAGGAAGGTGCTCAGGAGTATGGTGACGATACAGTCAAATTCGTGGAAAAGGCACTTTTATGTTGATAACGGCTTGATATCCGTGCCAACAGAAACAGAAGCAATAGACCTTCTACAACGAACACAAGCCTCACTTGCTGCGTCAAACCTCCACTTGCACAAGTTTGTATCAAACTGTCAAGCCGTTATAGAGGCCTTCCCACCTGAAGATTGTGCTTCAGTAGTCCAGGACCTAAATTTTTGTGAAAAGGCTTCACCCACACAACGGAGTCTGGGTCTCCTGTGGGAGATTAATACAGACACATTCACTTACTCTGTGCCAACCACAAACAAAGCATTCACGCGTAGAGGAGTCCTGTCCACCGTCAGCAGTATATTTGATCCTCTAGGCTTGGTCGCACCAGTTACGATTCAGGGAAGAGCCCTACTAAGAGAGCTTACTTCAGAGATGTCTGATTGGGACACACCCCTACCAGATTACAAGCTGAGCCGATGGGAATCCTGGGGAGAGTCGCTTCAAGATCTGAAACAGCTTCATTTCCCACGTATGTACACTGCAACCTCACTCAGTAAAGCAACATATAAAGAACTGTGCATGTTCTCTGATGCATCGACCAAAGCCATTGGTGCAGTGGCGTACTTGAAGACAGTCAGAGAAGAAGTAGAAGAAGTACGGTCAGGCAGAAGTAGGATTTGTCATGGGCAAGGCAAAGCTAGCATTGCAGTCTGCACCAACAATCCCAAGACTTGAGCTGTGTGCAGCTGTCTTAGCAGTAGAACTGGCGGACCTCATACAGGATGAACTCGACCTACGATTAGATGCAGTCAAGTCTTATACAGACAGTAAAGTGGTGCTTGGCTACATCTTCAATGAGTCAAAAAGATTCTATAGAGTCCTAGAGTGCTAGAGTCCAGCGTATTCGCCTCTCATCAAAGCCTCAGCAGTGGCATTATGTGCATACAGAGGAGAATCCTGCAGACCATGCATCGAGATCTCTACCTGCATCTCGTTTGGCACAAACCTCGTGGTTCACCGGACCATCCTTTTTGTGTAAGCCGCCTGCAGGAGAATCACAAACAAGTCAGACATTTGAACTGATTGAACCTGAAGAGGACACAGAAGTTCGTCCAGAAGTGCAAACTAGTTGCACCTTTGTAGAGAGTTCAGTACTAACACCTGAATGCTTCCATCGCTTCTCCACCTTCACTTCCTTGGTAAGGGGATATGTGAACAGATATAGTCCAGATGTAAAAAAAAAACAAAATATCACAGCATATTGCATTTTTATTAATTTCACCTTCCCCTTTTTTTATTTCAACCAACAACATTTCGATTTCAAAGAGTTCAGACGTGTTAATACTTCAGTCTGCTTTGGAAAAACCGTGTCTTGACTAAGACCGAAACTAATGACTTTCATTGATTAATCTATTTTTCATTTGGTCCAAAGGACTAAAATTTATGAAAGTTATGCATTAGATCAGTCTCCTAAAGTTCAAGGCAATGTATATAAAAAATGTAACACCAAACACCAAATTTTGGACCAAAGTTCCCAGAAATCAAATCAGTCTAATCAGACCATAACTATCAAGACAAACCTCACTCTTCTGAAACTTATTACTTCATGTATCATATGTCTGTACTTACAGATACAGGATGGTGAACATTTTGGAATTATAAGTGTCTAAAACGGATTGATGTCAGTAGGACAGTAAGACAGTTTAACCCAGTTCCTCCATCACTCTTTTCCATAAGACTTCTGTTTGAGACCATCATGCTGGCTCATCATGGACAAACTCTCTGTGGTGATGACAGATATGCTAATGCCACAGATTTGGGTTAAGGCTTAGCCTGACACTGTAAATTGAACGTATTATTGCAGCTGCGATACAGATCTGCATTTCAACAACGCTCTAATTGGTTTGGGGACACGGCAGAGAGAAAAAAAAATGGATGGAGCACAGAGAGATATTTTTGAAGGCTCTGTCATATGAATATGAAGAATGTTGATGGGGAATGTGAATAGGCCTAATTTTCAGCCGTGGGAAGGTGCTACAGAGTAAATGCAGATGTGACAGAAAATCACAAAAACAAAAGAAAAAAGAGCAACTGCCTGGTAGTCCCAGATTAATGCAGTGATACTATGCTTGTGTTTCGTTCAGGTGCAGTTTTACGGTGCTCAGCTTCCCCATCGTTTGCTGAAACGAGATTTGGGACATTGCAGGAATCTCAGCAAATTTAAGACATACAAGCAGCACCAACCCTGCTATTCGTTTAAGACCTACAGGGTTTACCCATGAGGTATGATATTTTATGGTCTTTAAAGGAAAGAAGTTAACGATTGAGCCCAGAGCAGATGTCAAGCATAGACGATTATTTAGGACGAGCACGTACAGCCAGTATGGGATCAAAATACAAACTTGAAGGTAGAAGTCAGACAAAAGATCCACTGAATGCACTGGCTGCTCCCAGTAAATTAAATTTAACAAAGCCGCATCTAATGCACCTTTCAAATATGAGAATAACTGTCCAAGTCACTTTAATATTAAAGTCACAACAGAAATGCTTATTAGGACGGACAATGAAACATTTCCAACACAAGTTTAAATTAAATGCTGTTGCAGTAAAATAAGGCAACAGCACAATACGTATGGTATAAGTATGCATCGAGACACTGAACATAATGGACACTTCTGTCAGCATGGTTGCGTCACATTGCCTGCTGAACTGTTGCTGGTATTTAAAATCTAAACCAAAGTCCAAACACCAAACCTTTAAAATGCCCAAAGTAACACAATCACTGCAGAAAGACACATTTGTGGATCTTCATTCTTTACAGTTTAAAGCACAGCAGCTGACAAATCACTCCCAGAAAGGTCCCAAATCCTGAAGCCGAGCATGGAGCCACTAAATCTGTTGTATAACAGAAATCCTCTGAATGAGCTCTGCTGTCCTGGTCAGAAACAGGAGATTTATTGGTCTGAGAGTGATGCAAATGTTTTGCACCAAATATGTTGTTGTCACCTCAAAAAATGGAGTTTTTATGGAGGACTTGAAGATGTCTCCGCTGACGTTTGGCCCTTTATCAACAGCTGACAGATAAATGAATGCCTTCAGTTACCAGCTTTGTCAAGTGGACTGACTTAACTGACAAAGGCGGTTTCCATGGTGCTTTGTAGTAGACAGTAAGTGTTAGCAGGGGTTATTGACAGCCAATGCAAGTCATTCCCAAAAACTGAAACTGTGCGAATACTTTCATTTGTTAGCGGTAATGATGCTGCTTAAACTATTAGCCTCAGAAGACACGGGAGGAGAAACTGTGACCTCAGCATCTTGTTTGCGTCTGACCTTCTTGTAATGAGCTGCATTATGCCATTTCAAATTACTCATTTATTCATTCACAACCAGGATGGCCTTTTGTGACCAGTAGAAGACTTGACTGACTCAAACTCAAGTAAAGTGAAATCACTAATCTGAGCTGGGTTAAACTGAACCATGATGATATTTGACTGGCATTGATTGCACTGTGTTTCGTTTAATTAAGAACGAGTGAGTTCCAATAACCAGCTGGTGGGACGGAGGATAGGTGAGGAAGACAAGATCTCATTTAGGCACCCTGTGTGTGTGTGTGTGTGTGTGTGTGTGTGTGTGTGTGTGTGTGTGTGTGTGTGTGTGTGTGTGTGTGTGTG
>JAUYWH010000010.1:11448675-11468423 GCA_034779795.1 Ctenopoma multispine
GTGTGTGTGTGTGTGTGTGTGTGTGTGTGTGTGTGAGTGTGTGTGTGTGTGTGTGTGTGTGTGAGTGTGTGTGTGTGTGTGTGTGTGTGTGAGTGAGTGAGTGTGTGTGTGTGTGTGTGTGTGTGTGTGTGAGTGAGTGTGTGCGCGTTTCTCTGATCAATGTATAGATTGGTCCTCAGCAGTTAACTGAACCTGTACATCAGTTTGGAGCTGTTTTTCCAGTGACTTCAGCTGAGCAGCAATATAACAACACAGACATGTTTATGGGCTATGAAGAGTAGCACTGCACAGAGTGAAATATCAATACAGTGCAAGCAGGGAGGGAAATGGCCAGCACCCTCCAGTCAGAAGCTGTTGCAACATTACATTTCACTGCAGGTGAGGAATCTGTGAGAGCTGCTTTGTAGCATAAAGAAAATCAGCTTAAATCGCAAATGTAAAAATGGTGCAAGACCAAAACATGAAATGAGAGATGTGTTTGCTTTCAGGTCTAACTGAAAGTAAGGCATTTAGCGAGGCAAATCGCGCATGAGCCAAGTCTCACAACAGTCAAGAGTCAATCCTCATATCTGCAGTGATTTAAGTTTAACCATGTCTCAAGTGTACAGCTCTGCTCTGAGCACCGTGGGCTGCTGTAATTGTAAGTGGAGAATAGACTAGAGGCATAATAACATGGCTCAGGGTGGAGTTACTCTCAAGTTCAGCATGCTGCTAGCCAACGGCAGCAGACACCTGCTCTGAATAAACAGAAGCTCAAACGTAGCTTCAACTAAATATATGGCACCAACAACTCTGTAGACAGCGAGTTAGAGAGTAATGTATAGAAAAAGAAAAAAAGAAAAACAGTGATCACATTACAAACACATCATTTCTATGTCTAACACTGACCGTATACAATTAAACTACAAACACAAATACCTTTCTGTAGGAAAAATAACCAAAGTATCAACCACATTAATACGTTGTCTAATAATAACAAACATACATCGCAAATCACAAAAATCATGACATTGAACATATTAATGCAACATTTCCAGACAATGTGTTTTTTATCTTCTAGTACAGCATCAAGTTTGTGTAACTGCAGCATAATGAAACTATTAAAAAATTGATGACACTCACATAGCTCTTAATGTTGAAAACCTTAACTAGTGCTTTTGTTTCCTAAAACTACACACACACACACACACGACTCAAGAGTCAAACTTGAGTTGTGTTGTGACATTTTATGACTGACATCCACCCCGACCACCTCCTTGTGACTCTTTCCGTTGACAAACGCCAAAAATATGTTGTATAAAAAAATAAAAAAATTTAAATCAGTCCATCCAGTAAACATCATTTTTAGTGCCTCCACTTTAGATGAATTGAATTGAATTTGAATTTGCAACCAATTAGTCATCATTCCTTCACACAGCAAAAAAATTTCTTGAATTGAAGGCACACACACACATTGACTTTAGTGAAGTGGCTTAACAAGACATTTCTGTAGCTGTTGGAGTCTCTCTTTTTTTTTCCTCAAAAGCCAGACTGTCGAGTAAGCGAAGAGTGTCCTTGAATAACAACCTGTGCTTCTGCCTGCTCATTCACAGTGATCTGTACTGGATATGAGCATCAGTTAAATACTCAAAACACAATCAAACACATCAGTCTATGTCAACAGCACACTTGGCAGGAATTTGACACCATTTTTGAAATTCTTCAGTAAAATACCTCTTTGGGCTGTTTTTTTTTTTTGTTGTTATTGTTGTTCCTGCATTAAAACCTACAGCGCTTGTATTGTGAATAATATAATTATTATTCTTTAAATTAGCTTTCTATGAAAGGCTACATGCAACGAAATCGGTGAATGCAGAAAAGGCAACATAACACAGACCTAGACCTATCTTTCTCTAAGACTCTCTTAGAAGTAAAATTCCTTCATCCTTAAAGTGTTGTAGGATAGTAGAAGAAAGGGTTAGCATTTTATCATGGTTAGAATTAAGTCTCTCTCCTGCAAAATACATCAGAGCAAAAAATAGTCTTGGATTCAGCTATGAATTGAAGCAGTCACTCTGTGAACTTTTATGGAACACATTTTTACTTTTTGTGCACAGTGAAATTTACAGGTACATTAGATTAGGTGTAGATTAGGAGGAGGCTGAACTTCATTAAATCTACTTTAATCTAATGTCATTGTGTATTGTACAGGTAGGACGACCAGAATTGCACTTTAATAGTATCATTTAATCACATTATGATAGATTTGAATGAATGAAGTGTTACATCTATTAATAGAAAGTGAGTTGTTTGTTTTGTTCTAATTGAATATTTCTCTGTTGAACTACAGTAACAGGGGGGAGGGGATGTAGCAAGCCGGGGTGTGAAGCAGGAAAAGGAGAGACTGTAGTATGTACGGGGGTTTTCTTCTAGCAGTGCAGAGCTAGAATTAACAATAAAAGAATTCAGTGGCTTTAGACTATATTGTACAGTAATTACTAATAAGACATCGGCATGGATTTTTTTTCCAGCTAGCTACTGTTAATAACTCAACTCTAGGCAACAGGAACTGGAGCTTTAATGTACCTGCTATTTTCTTTCTCTCCCTCATCGTTGTTTATGGTAAAGTTATGCAGAGATTTTTAGTAGTTTCAGAGGGCACCTGTTGTCTCATAGGAGTAGGATCTTGTTCTAACCCTTTAATTCAGGCTTTTTGCTTTAAAATATGCAGAGGCCACCATCCACAGATGTTTATCTATAACCAGATCTTTAAAGCTATGTTTTTAAGGCCGATGTCACAGAACGAATTGGTAGGTGACTGTATTGTTTAACACTATCAAGAAACCAAAAAAGGTCTCAGGGAGATCAGCCTAGCTAACATTTTCAAGGCCTCACTGCATAGGGCTTTAGGGCATGACTGTCCAAAGCTAGCAATGCATTTGTGTGAAGTGAACTGCACAAAAACGGAAATACAAGTGTACAAGAGTGCTGACGAGTAAAAAGGAGGTAAACTGGAACTGAGTTGTTACTTTCTATCTCTATCTTCATTTTGTGGTTAACTTTAATGCTCTGATGTAATTATAATCCTGTTCAGATGAACATCTGGTGTTTTCCAATACGGCTGAGATGTGAAACCTGGTGTTTTGCTTAGAAAGGCTGCATAACTACAGTTACATCTATCTTTAAATGAGTTTAGATGAGACTTTATTGATCTCAGAGAAAACACCCAGACTGCTGTGAGAGCAGCAGTAATATTATTCTGGTAAGAAAAAAGTACAAAGTACCAGTATAAAGCGCTGAAGAGTCATTTCAGCACAATTTGGTAGCAAGAACTATAGTATAGAAAAAATAATGAAGGAGAACAGGTTGCTGCTCTGATGAGTCACTTCAGTAAAGCCGCCAGTTTTGTGGTATATTAGATCCACCCATTATACTGTTTAAAATGTTGTTGTTTTTGTCAAGATTGAACTCTCGATCTCAACTTCTGAGTGAGCATTAATGAATTGTTCTTAAAATGCTAAGACAAATCAAATTTGAACACAAGTTTTCCAGGAAACCTGGATTTGTCAATAACACTCAAGAACTAGCTAATTAGGAGTGTGAGGGTGAAGTTTGAAGAATTTGTGAAAATGCTAGCCACCAGTGAATTAAACTGAATGAATCAACAACAACTTTAATAAATGACAATGTTACTACCTGCAGGCTTTGAAAAGCTGGTGGGACTACAGAAGCAAATTGAAGATGTCACCTTGGGGTTTAATGTTATTGATTGATTGTTAGAACTAGTCCTAGAAACACCTCAAAACTTGACCAAATACATAAATACTACTCGACAGGTGGTATTATTTTCATGTAGGATTAAAATTTATCATAAAGCTGGTTAAGAAAATGGGTTTTGAGTTAATCTCAGCAATACTCCTGTTGAATGTTGTTAATCCAGGCTCACTGACTGTACATCTGTGTGAATTAGCCAGCTAAGTGACTCAAATGTAAAGCAGAGCCTCTCAGGTACAGCAGCTGGTACCTCATCTGTCTGTTGCACTCATGTTCCCATTGAAGCTGGAACAGCATGGAAATGGACAGCATGGAAATGGACAGCATGGAAATGGACAGCATGGAAATGGTCTTGTTTCACACACTACTTGTTAAATACTTTGATCAGAAATTATTTTCTGAGTAAGACACTTAGAGGAATCACTGGTTTAATGCAAAGTGCAGCGACATGATACAATTGAAGCCATTATGTTATAAAGACAGCGGATGCAAAGTTTTTGTAAACATTTTACTTCACTGTAACCCTTTAACTAAAAATCATAATCTAAGCTGCTAAGGCCCAAATTGGCCAAAGTGTTGTAAAGGTGTGAAACACAATCTTCTTGAATTCATAAAGTTTCAGAGTTCAGTCTGTAAACTTTAGCAGGTTAACCTGCAACAGGTAAGTGCATCACGATTGGGTCCAAACAGAGAACCCACCAAAGGTTCAGTTTTCACAGAATTGGCGATCAGATCTTTCATCATCTACATTACATAATATTACAAAACAGATTCATGGACTCAAGAAACTTCACTGTGTAACACGCCATGGGCAGAACCACAGCTGAATGTGTGTGTGTGTGATCTTCGGGCCCTCGTGTGGCATTTCATGAGAAACCGTCATTCTCCCTCGGTGAACACATCTACATGGGCTCAGGAAATCTGTTTTCCAGAAATGCAACCTCAAACTGCGGAGGTCTCTGGGCCCAAGCTAATGTCTGATGAAAGACAGTGGCACGTGTTCTGGGTCCACATTTCAACTTGTTTACAGCAAAGCTTTATAGAGACGTGTGCATTACTGACCTGCCTGCAGTTCACATCTGCCTCCTATTGAAAATGGGACAGCACAGACTGTTGAGTAGCTGAAGTCTTTTAACCAGAAATAATGGGCAGATTTTCCACTTGCAAAACTAAAAAAATTTGTATCATCAGTCTCCAAATAAAAATATAAATAGAAGAAAAGTTTATATAACAGTGGTAAAAATGCCTCTGTCCCAACGTTTTCAAGCATGCTGCAGACATCAAACTCTAAATTTGCTGATAATTACAAAACCAATTCAGTTCAATGAAAACACCTCTGTCAGTTAAATAAAGGTTCAAGTGAAACAACAAATAATGGATGAAACTGGTTGGAGATAGTCTCACCTTTTATGGAAATGGGGTTTGTAAATGACTTCTATTATATATATTGATATTTCACTGAAAGAAGTACCCGCAAAATGAGGTGGTAAATAGTGTGTCAAGACTAACTGCTAAATATGGTAAACAACAATGACTTCAACATCCCATCTTTGCTATGTTCTCTCTCTCTCTCTCTCTCTCACACACACAGGCACACATGTTAATTTTTAATCCTATTTGCAGGCTGTGGATGGCCAAGACGAAAGTGAGCAGAGACAGCAGAGGGAGGGGAGACATGGAGATATGGGGAATGATGAGACAGGCCATGCAAGGACACACACACACACACACACACCAGAGGTGAGAAGATGGGTGAGATGTAGAGGAGACAATGCGGCAGGCGAGGAGATGAAAGAAGTGAGACAGAGTGGCACGAGGATTCATGAAATACGACCGGTGTTGGTGCGGTTACTTGTGTTTTGTTTGGTTTCTCACGTTTATACGTGTTCTGTAGGTTCATATTTGTGGGTTCTGCTGTAATCCCGTCTAAAACAATTCACAATGAACCTCATAAACAGTATACTGCTGTATATCTAAAGAACACATATCAGTGTGATGTGTCAGAAATGTCCATAGTTGCTCACAGTAGAGCTGTCAAACTGCAATTCCAGCAACTGATTTATGGCTTCAGTCATTTATCAAGCAAACATGCCAAACATGAACACTACTTCTGAAATGTGAAGGTTTGCTGCATTTTATCTAACATCATTTTACCTTTAGTATCTTTAGATCTTTTTACTGCTTGCATTTGAATGCATCTCGTTGGGCTCGGAGATGGTCATTTTTATTACTTTGACATTCTGCACTCTAAACAAAGTTTGAAGACATGAACTCCTCAACCTGCTGCACTGATAGCCAGGTCTCTAACAATGAGACTGTCTCTCGCATGCATTACTCACAAATTACCTAATTACGTGAATCACTAGGTAATTGCCGTCCCCACCGCTGCTGGTCATGAAGGTTATCACCAAAAACAAAAATCATTTGGAGGACTTCTGTACACAACTGTATTTTTCACACCACGACATGTGCAGGTAGCCAAGAAACCAAAGACTCATTTCAGTTAATACACATCACTCTCCAGCTTCAATAAATGAATGAAGTTTGTCAACCTGAGCAGATCTGTGTCCATGTTGTTGCTTAACAAGCAGAAACATGGGCGTGTTGCCTTCATTTGTGTTGCTATTTTTGACCTTAACCTCCATACAGACCATCATTTGTAGCTAGTTTTTGAAAACCATCTCTGTCCTTCGCCCTTCTCCTGTGTTCAGTTTGTCAGGATGTGTGAGGTGTTGATTCAGCTTAAGGGGAAAGAGACACAATGTCTCTCCCAATACAAACGTGAGAAATAATAAGATTGTACAGGGCTATGAATTGAGTTTGCCACTTCAAAAGAATAATCATCCATTACAGTATGTGAGATAACATTTCATCAAATTTGAAGCAATAAATTATTAATCAAGTAATTAATAACACTAGTAATGAGGCTGACCTCGTCAGTGAAATTCAGACCTTCTCTTTGGTTTACTATCAAATAAACAGGCCTGCAGAAGACTGCATGTGGCAAAAATCTAAACTGAAAGCTATCTAATGGTTCAAATGTGTACTGTATTATAATGACGCTCTGTCCACACATTTTTTTTGATGAATCAGTAACAAAATCCTTGATTTCTTTTTGACATTGTACAGAAACAAACTCAAAATCATCTGCCTCTTATCGGAGTGTGAGATTCATTATTTTGTTGACTTTTTCTGCAGTAAAACAGATGAGATCAGATACAAAATTAGCTTCTCATACCCAGCTTCTTCTGCAGAACCAGTCGATCCACAATGACCTCACAGACATCATGACGTTGAGCCAGCATCATGATTTACCCCCGACCCCTTTCTGTGTCAGTGTCAGTCTCACTGACTCTGCTAACCTACAGTATGCTCCACGTTGTCCCGCCGTCAAGATTATCCAACTTTTTATTTCTTTGTTTCTTCAAGTATGTTTTAAATTTCAGTTGTTGCAGTTTCGCAGCTGGAATAATGACCTAAACTGTAAAGTAGTAGAACAAACAAGATGAGAACACAATGAATTAACAACATGGGGAAATAGCAATTGAAGACAGGATCAGATTAAGTAATGCAAGAGCAAGCACTGTCTGATAACCCATCCTGGTCACCTTAAGGGCACACGGACAAAAACAGTGTTGTTTCTGAATAAGGAGCATCGCTGAAGCCCAGAATGTATATGAATATCTGGATCAGGTAAACAAAGACATCAAATAAATACTCGGTCCTCAAAGGTAGTTACGCGCCATCATTACTGTCATTAAATCTCCTGTCCTGGGGAGCTACATGCTAGGTTACTGCGTCATCTGTTCCATTTTTAAAAAAGCACTAAAGGTAGCAGAGCATTTTAGTCACAAACTAAATTCAGGAGATATCAGAGGATTCGACTGAGCAAAACATTTCAGTCAAAACGGACAAAAACTGATACATTTCACCAAAAAAGTTTATTTTAATGTTTATTTACAATATAGAAAAAGTTGGTGTTTAAATTATCTCTATAAAACTAAACTACAAGTGGGGAAAACAACATTACAGACACGACAATTAAAAGTTAGCAACAAAATATCAACAACAACATTTAGACCAACTATATAATTTGAAAGTCCACAGTTTTACTCTTTTTTTTTTTATGTAATAATAACTACAAATGTCTCAACCCGATAAGTATCAGGGCCAAATGCAGCTCTCCACTGACAATGAATGACAGCTGTTGCCCAGCCCTTTGAATCCATACGTGTGAATGCCTCAGAGATCCCTCTTATTCATTACCTAGCAGCACTCGGGAGGTGCACTCAAGGACAGGCAGACAGGGATCAAACCTATGACCTTCTGCTTTTGTAAAGATCTCGTTAACCAACAGGCCTCATCTCAGGAAACATGAGGTATTCTGAGGCAATGCAGATGAAAACCCAAAAGAGCACTGGCACTGTATCCTTGTGCAGCTCTGTTGCTGTATCTTATGTGTACACATTTAGTTGAAGGGGACAGTACTCCCTCTCTGGAGCATTTTACTCTCCATATTTGTATTTCTGATCTGTTCTTATTCTCTCTCTCACCACAAATCACCTGTGGCTGTATCGTTTCATTTTAATTTTCAACATTGCCTATATTTTGATATGGGTCGCCTCTTTTCCTTCACTCTTTTGTCCTGAATTATTCTCACTCTTACGTATTTACTGTCATCATCTGCATCCTTCTCTCATCCATCCTATTAGACCGTTGCAAATACATCACTTCGCTGCAATTTAGACTTCCACTCATTTCCCCTGAAAACAAGAGTGCACGGAGACTAGAGATGATCAAACCAATTTCTTTTCTCAACAACGCCAATTCTGATTCCTCACCTCATATATCTGCCTCTCAGCACAATGCTAGAAGACTACACCATTTTCAGATTGGTGCATTCCTAACATTAGTTCAGCTATGTTACCATTCAGTTAGCAGTTATGATCGTCTTAATGTTGTGGATCAAATAGACGTTAAGAAAACCACATTCTGTGTTTGCTGTGTTTCTGGAATTTCGGCAGCAGGGAGGGAAGAGTGAGATGGGAAACAACGTGCACCCGAGGTCCCTGGCCACAAACAAACTGGTCCCACATTTATGTTTATTTTATCAGACATCTTCACAATCATAAAATATTGATTTGATCAATGCTTCAGCACAACACTGAAGTAGCAGAGACAGACAAATTTCAAACGGGTGGCCAAGCTGAGGCCATCCCTTCATTAAACTAATATCTTGTTGGGGAGATTCTTGTTAGAGCAGCGCTGTTCAACATTTTTATATGGAAATAACAATTGTGCATTATTTGTTTGCACTAATTTGAAACCCTGTTCTTTTAATTAAGACTTGATAAGAGGTGTTTTACAGTGCAGTGTTAATGTTTCTTATTTTCTTAGCCACAATTTAGCACGTTGTTACTGTACAAACCAAAACCTGTAAATAAATAAAAAATTTTAAAAAACTATTGTTATTTTGTTTCATTCAATTTTGCCTTTGCCAAAAAAGGTCAGCTAAGGAGATCTACCTCATCACAACGTGCTGCTTCTCCAAAAAGAAATGGCCACAGACACACAGACACACACACACACACACACACACAGCCTGTGTTGGACTGCTCAATGCTGGTGTTAATGTGCATATGAATAAACTATTTGAACTTTCAGCAGCAGCGCTCTAGATTTAGGGGTTGCATATACTACTTCCTGACCTCTGTCACGTTCTCTCTTTCATCCAGTCTCACCCTCTCGGGGTTTGTCATAACTGATGTTACATTAAAACAGACGAGTATTATTATTTTGTGTAGCTGACAGCCAATCAGCTGCACACTGGTACTGCAATTACAAACACACACACACACACACACACACACACACACACACTGACAGAAACATCAGTCACTCCTGACAGCATGTGCCCACAGTAGACACACTGAAAGATTCATACCAACAGCAGAAGCACACACACAAAAAGTCAGGTATGCTGCCGTTAGCATACACACACGAATAAAAAATATATATTTTTAAAAAGCCCATTACCGCGGGAAGTAATTGCTGTGTTTTTGTAATGGCCCTGTGTTCAGTGCTCGTCAAATTGTAGATGACATTAAGGCTAAAATAAATTGCTTCATTTCAACAAGAGACTCATTGTCCTGTTGTTGGTTTGTCTTTCTCATGTAATGGATTTGGGGTTGTGTATTCGTTTTAAACGTCAAACTAGAGTCAATCGAGGTCTTTGCACATAAGAGGATGACGTGTGGGGGAATATAGTGACTGTTGCTCGGTTTCACACAGCTATAATTATGACAGTGTCCTCTGCACCTCGTGCTGATACTGCAAGAGGTTGACATTTTCTTTACTCAAAGGTAAAAGTGTTGCAGGTCAGCTGTTGTGTAATGCATTTCACAAAATCACCTTGTTTCTCCTAATTAGTACAACTCACCCTAGTGACCCCGTGAGGTTGAGACACTCTTCAGACTCTTCAGACCCTGTGAAAGTTCACATTCAAGCTCAGGTTTGTTTTTGTTTTTTTACACAAATGCATGTCAAGCAGATGTGAAGGAGGGGCATTGGCAGAATTTCTCTCCAGTGTCCTTGAGCAGTAATTGAATTGAAAACCCACCTGCTCATTGTCCATCACTCTGGAGAAACAGGCTCTACAAGCCAGAAACAGAACATATAATGCAGAGTGAGTGTCCACATGGGAACCTTGCTTTTACATCCTTGGCTTCGTTTTCTCATTATTTTAAAAGGACGTTCACGCTTTGTCTTCCCTAGAGTAATTTTAAAACTTTGAAATAATACTATTTTAATACTGCAGCTCTGCAGAATATCTGTAATCACCAAAGACGCAGTGACCTGCTGAAATGAACAGACGCACCAACTCTCCTCTCTCGTTACCATCTTCTTTCTTTTTCTCAGTGACCTTGCCGCCTCTGGCCTTTTACAATTCTTTCATTACATGAAGTCTAGTCTAATGGGATCAATGCTTTGAATATCACACTTTACTTCGTAATGTAACCAAGGTGGGGAAATTTATTCAGAAATTCATAAAGCCCTCACACCTATGGTGACAATACTGTTGGCAGAGACCAAATACTAAGCAAAACAGTGACTTAGAATTAGAAATATACTAAGACATGCCAGGGATTTGCAGCAGGGCCCACACAGGTATAATTTAGGGGATTGATATCAGGTAAAATAAAACTGATCTAATTCCTATAACCTTCTTTACTTTTCTATTCTCTTTCCTCTCCTCTGGAATACCCTGAAGCTTTATCTCCAGGTACTCAGCATCAAACAACTTTGACCAGGACTGACGTGTAAGAAACTTGAAATCCTTTCATGTATCTATCGAGTGGGCACAAATATATATATAACTCCAGATAAATGTTATTGCTGCATCGTTGAAGTTTCACATCGATGCCGATGATGAGCATCAGTTGTTAATGTTTTATCAATTGAGAAAATAATTGCAGATTAACTTTTTTTTTCATTTTGACTTTCTCACACACACACACACACACACATTTCAACACACTTTCACACACAGAAACACCTTCCTCCAAAGCCTAGATGACTAAGCTGTGGAGGTCAAAGGCTGCACATCAGATGTCTAGACAGCATTCTCCAGACAATTTGACACCCCTTCATGATGATATTACAGGTGTGTGTGTGAGAGAGAGAGAGGTTGAGAAAAAATGATGAATAGGGTGAGAACACATGACTGTGTATATGTGTGTTAAAAACGGTGACAGTGACGGATCTGATAGAAGATTCCTCCTTGAACCTTCCACAGCTCTGTGCCAGTCTATCAGTTTTCAGGTCATGTCGGTTTGTGATGTAACAAAAACAAATCGAGACACATTCATGTCTTCAATTAATTCTTCTAAAATTAGATGCGTTATGTAGCATGGCAGCTCAGTAGAGCAAGGCACCCTTTAGCCAGGGCTGCAGGTGAAATTCCCACTGTTGCCACCCACACTGGCAGTTTATATAAACAAGAAATATAAATCATTATTATTATTATACTTATTATTAACACCTTGCTGGTCAAAAAGGAAACAATGGAACTGACACCACCACCTGCTATTTGTCAATATACAGGTCAGAGCGCTGACCTACAGTCAGCTGCCTACATCTGTTCACATCTGTCAGAGCACAGAAACAGCCAGCTGAAATAAAGGTAACCTCTCCTCAAATAAATGTCTTAAAGGTGAGAACCAATATTCAACAACTCGACCTAACCACGACCAAAGTTAATGCGCCTAGCCAAGGACCCACGCAACAACAACATAGCCTCTAAAACTGAACTCATAAGTAAACAAACAGAAACAAAGTAAAACTTAACATACACATTTATATAAACTGCTGATCGTATGTCCTGGAGCCCAAAGCAGCACACCGAAGCCTCTTGATATTACATTTAGCGAGACATAAACAATAGTGATCGTTCTGGGTCGGGATTAGCCGTTTTTTTTTTTTCATAAAGACATAATTGTTCTTAAAAACCTAGGTTAATGTGTTGGATTGTGTTGGATTGTGTTGAAACATTAGCTTGTGAATTGCCTGTACAAGAAATTCGGTCGACACTTCAGGTCATCGCATAGGTCTCTAGTTCGTTTTAATGCATTAAGTCTCTTGGTTGCTTTGGTTTGATTTGTGTGTTTATCGACAGGCAGGTGAGACAAAGAAGAGCAGGATTTGAGCACCTAATGAGAACACCTAATGCATTTCAAATTAGCGTTTTATTTTCAGGAGCAGAACAAGTGAAAGAAAGCAGCAGATTGCTGACAGTATTATTCTGATTTCTCTACTAATTACTAATTTACAGCACATTTCATTTTAAAAAGTAAATGTCCTCTTGTTTTTCACTGTGGAAGTTTGAGCTCAGCTCGTCAAGGCTCTATTGTGTTTCAGGAACAGGCCACACTCCAGTAAACCCTGCTCACTGGAGATGAGGAAGGCGTTCTCATGTCCCTCAAGGTTGCTGATAAATTGTTTAATTACTTAACGTTTCCGAGGCAACACCTCCATAGACAACTCTAGTAGGAATCAGGGTGAGACAAGACGAAAATGTCCACTGTACAAATAAAATACCAAGACCAGAAAAACTGAATCAAACCCAGAGAATATTGAACAGGATGTCTACAGCCAAACCCTCGGTGCCATGGTAAGGTTTGGTTCGTTGACTGGAGCTAAATCTCTGATTCACATCAGAATCCTAATTGGATTTTTACTTACAGCATAACAGCATGTTTCACAGATTTTACAACTGTACAGTGTTGTGTTGCCTTAGATGCATGTTGCACAATGAATCTAAAGAGAATCACTCTTATAAAATCGTAATCCTAGGTGTTATTTTTGTTTCAAGAGGATTTCAAGAGACTTGTGCTGTGGCATGATCATATCACATCATATACATCATGCATCAACAAAAAACACAAAATAATGTTAAAAGAAACAACATTTCACATTAGAAAAGCTGGAACCAGATTTCAATTTCTATTTGATTTATTATCAGTAAATGGTGGTTAATCAATGAATTAATCAATTAACTTCTGCTCGTGTTTCAACTCTACAGTTAACACTGGTCTCAGTTTGAGTGAGTAACAGGAGGTCAGTGTGGTGTTTTTTTTTGGTTTATTTTTGCCATGATCTATATGGTCATGTGTTTATTACTCAAACCATGGTGACTAATGTCTCACAACCATAACATAGCAATCACATTAGACCAACATACCTTTTACTGCATATTGTACGCACATTATCCAAACCACACAACCCTACCCTGAACTCGGCTGTGTGAAATAAAATCAGGCAAGTAAAATCAAAATACACTATATGGTCGTTTCAGGTCCACGGGAGAAGTGCACTGCGTCTGAAGGTATCTTTTGTGAATGTGTGCATTTGTTTGTTCCTCTGTGGGGATCATGTTGAAGCTGCTGTTTCAAAGGACTGATGATATCACCTAGCACTGATATGCATGTGTGCGTGTGAGTGTGTATATGCACTTATGTGCTGCACAGCACGTGCCATCCTAGGCATGTACGAACACATGCGTGTGCAGTGGTGTGACTGCGCCATCGCACATAAGAATATTTACTGTATATATGTGTGCGTGTGTTTGTATGTGAAGTAGTCGTATAGTTTACAATCATTTGTCTTTCAATTGCCTCCTGAGAGGGTCATTGTGCCTGTCATTATAGTAGAGAGTAGATAGGAGGAAAGAGAGAGAGATAATAAAGGAAGGAAAGCACAGAAGAAAGGAAACAAGTGGAGGAGCAGGGAAAAATGGGAATAACAGGAAAGGAAACAAAGAGGAGAAAAGGAAACAACAATGGATAGGAGGAAGGGATGCTTGGGGGCAGAGCAGAGAAGAGAGGAAAGGAAACTAGAGTAGAAGAAGTGAAAGGAATGTTTTTTTTTCATATGTATGAGAAGAATGGACGAGAGAGATGGATGGCAAAAGAGGTTATAAAGCAGGAAACAAAGGAATAAATGGAGAAGGGAAGATAAGAGCAGATGACAAGAACGGGAGGAGAGAATTGACAGGTAAGTTATTGCTCCAACATGAGAGAAGAAGAGTAGAGACTATAGACGATAAGCAGTGGTGGAAGAAGGAAGAGGTGAGGTGAGCAAGAAAAAAGGGGGAGAGGGAGGAAGGAGATCTTAAGAGGTGGAATGAAAAAGATGGAAGGAAAAAGAGAGAGGCCGGATGAAGAAGGAAGAGGAAACTGTAGAGGAAACTGATCACTAATAGGAAAAGAAAAGGTGGGAAAGATGTAGGGAAATAAAGAGAAGAGAGTCGACAGTGGGATGAGGAGCCTGTGTTTCACTCTCCTGCACAAAACGAGCAGAAGCCAAGCACCTCTCTCTCCATCTATCCAGCTATCTGGAAAATGGAAAAAAAAAATATGAGCGGAGGAGGAAGAAATAGGGCGAGAGAGGAAGGGAGGAGTGATAGAGAGAGAAAAAGAGAGAGAGAGAGAGAGAAAAAGAGAGAGAGAGAGAGAGAGAGAGAGAGAGAGAGAGAGAGAGAGAGAGAGAGAGAGAGAGAGAAGCTTGTGATATTTAAAAAAAAGTCCTCACCCACACAGGTCAGAGCTGAGCGAAATCGCTAACCGAAAAAAGAAAAAAAAGGATTTCAAACTTTCTCCGTCAGCCCAAAAACCTGCTCCTAATCACACAGGCAGAAACAAGCCTATACTCACACACACACACACACACACACACGATTGTAGTGACGCTGTACTACAGTGTGAGCAATAGTATATCATACTCTGACCAATGATTTTTCTTTTGATTAATTGTCTATAGAAGAAAGGTTTTTTAACTGTGTGGAGAGCTGCAGGAGAGGCATGGCAGGATGGACAAAGATCAGCTTGCTAAAAATAATAAGAAACAATTGTATTTGGCCCATTCCTTAACATGGTCAAAGCCCCTGGAGGATGTTAAGGTGCTTAAAATCCTTTTTTCCTCAGTATTAAAGTGATTCAGTGAAAGCTGACTGTACAAACAAACAAGCAACTTAAAGCCAAAATGTTAACAGTGATTTAACTGCAACTATACATCTACAAACTTGAAAGAAGTTAGGCAGATAATAATAAATTCATGAAATTAAGTAATAAGAACTTGTCATACTAGCAGTATTGTTTTACATTAATAAGGCTCCTGCCAATCCATTTATAGTATATACTAAGTGCACTTATTCATTTGGCCATTAAGATACGTGTGTCATTAGAGAACGTGGGGACAACACAAGCAGTAAGCATGTTATCTTCATATCGTCACACTTCATATAGACATGTTTTTTTCATTATGAATATCATGTATCAATTATAAAAAAATATACATACATGCAGTAGACGAGTGTCCGGGGTTTGCATCAAGTCTCCCGGTTTCTTATAACCCTGATGACAAGCGATCCATAGCCTCAGAAATAAACACCTGTGTATATGCTGGATTTTATCTTCTGCTGTCAGCAGCACTTTGTCCCTCTCAGGTCACATTTAATAAACTAATGTAACAAACACTAGATTCCAGCACTTTATCATCCATTAAGGAAATGAATAGACTACACTGAATAATGTAGACTAATAGAGTTAATTTATGAACTTATAGTCTACATTTTGCTGCTGCTGAGTTTTGTAAAAATAAATGTGCACTAACATCACATGTTAATATCTGTAGCTCTGCAGCTATGTTATTTATTTACCCACTGCCATGGTGAACTGTAGTATCAGAACTCCAATGAAAATAGCTTTTTGTAGTCATAACATTCATTTAAATCAGAGAAAACAAACTTGACTCCAATCCTGTTTTCAGAAGCAAAACTCAGAGCTACTCCAGTCGAGCAAAGCAATGTAGCAATGTGCCAACAAAGCAAAAGAAAGACTGCAGACTAGCAAATATGGTTGTAAATAATGCAGAATAAAAATAATATATAAAAATATCACTTTTGCAAATGTTTTATGAAGAATAATGTATATTCAGCACATTAGCTAGACCTTAAACATGTGCCCAGTGTCTTCTGATGTGTGAAAAGTGACCGTAAACGTTGTCTATAAGATCGGCTAACCTTTAACAAGGTCAACCATAGTGGAAGATCAGGAAACACTAGTACTGTATTCCTTCTGTAACAGTTCTGGTTTGCTGAAGGCCACTGACAAATGGCCTATTTTGTCGGTGTATATTATATACAGTATGGCATGAACGCACATAAAGGGCCCGCTCTTGTAAAACACACTCACACACACCGATCTCCAGGTGTTCATATTTCACATTTCTATATGTCAGATCAGCAGTGAAGCTGCAGCCATCTGCTGATGATGCTCAGCAGTGCAATGATGCAAATATAAAGTCAGACTAGAGGCAAAGGAAAAGACACTGTTCATATTCTCATGGCAGACATTTCCCGTCCTGAAGCACAAACGGTCAAAATTAGCAGATACCGGCGCCCAGCCCGTCCTTCGCAGCATACAGCTTCAAATGCATTATTCTAAAATAGAGCTCATATGATCCAATTTTCTCTTCTGTCTAAAAGTCTTCTTAGTGTGAAACTCTTGGTCCTCTCTGCACTCCACAGAGCTAAGCCACTGGCTTCTGTTAAATCCCTTCTTTAAACAAACACTAATGTTAAAGCCCTTTCTTAAAGTGCTTTTTATGTCCCATTATTTGAGTTCTTCAGTTTTATTCAGTCTCACCATTTTCCAATCCCTTGTTCCAGCACTGGCTATTTATGGGCTTAAGAATTATTGCTGCACTTCTCTGAAAGATGCTACATGAATAAACTTTAAAACTTCTTTTTCTTTTTTTTTTTTACTGTGTGCTTTATGAGGGAGATGGCACACAAACATTATAAGTCATGCCAGATTGGCAGTAGCTGCAGATTTCAAATGTATCCGTCTCTGCAACTGCAGAGGTAACACTTGGATTAGGCACAAACAAGCTGAGAAAGGCGGACAGGAGATCACTGAAGTGTGATCTGTTACATAATCAACACCATCAGGACAAACATCACAGATGAGGAAGAAGAAAAATACTGACATTTAATGTCTTGGGAGATGTTCAGTGTCAAAAAATATAAAGGCGGCTACTGACTCCCTGTCAAGTGAAATAAATGTAGTGATGACTTGTTGTGTACCAGTGTCAGTAGTTGTCTCTCATCAAGTCACTTGTGTTTTGTTGATTATGGCCACAAGTGGGATAATATATTTTCCATTATAAAATCTAAGATTAACTATTTTACAACCAACTCTTTTTTTCTTGAAATGTCCCAAAACATTGATAAATACAAATTGATCACAAACCGCCAGAGCCTACTGTCTGACAAATAGTCGGAAACCCAACAAGCAAATAAAACGATTAAACAGAGAAAAGCTGTGAATCCTCACATGTGAAAGGCTGAAAGTCGCAAATGTTTGGTATGTTTGATAAGTTATTACTAACCTGTTTTAAATTATTGATCATTAATTATAATAATCTTTTTTTTTCAACAAAAACTGCAGAAATGTTAACTGAAGTACACAAACCTGAACTCCAGTGGCCTCACAAAGCTGTGACAACACATATTTCATACGATCACTGAATGTACCTGTGTTAATTAGACAATCAAAATGATCATTTGTCCTTTTTCCCCATCTCATGGCAACATGCAGCTTCACAAAAGCTCACAAGCTGATGTTTTCTAATTAACTCACATCTAAAGATACAATCAGCCACAACTATGGTTTCTCTGCTGCTGGATGTTCATTCTGCAGATCTTCTGTTTGCCATCTGTGCTGAAGCTCTGCGTGAGTGCGTGTGTCTGTGTCTGTGTGTTGCAGCAGCAGCAGAAACTTAATGTTTCGCCTGACATTTAAAAAGGAGGCAGTACTTTTTCCTCCAGGTGGACAGGGGAAACACTTAAGAAGGCTGGCAAAAGGGGTTTTAATATTCAGGGAAAACCCAATTGGACTCAGCAGCACGCTCTGGCGCGCACATAGAAACCTCAGCAGCATACACGCACACATTCTGCAGATCCATCCATCTCTCTCACTTCTCATTTGTGTTTCTCCCTCTCTTGTACGTGCTCAGTCACACATGGACATATAAGCATAATGGCGAGCACGGTGCAGGTCTCCTCTGGATACATACAACGCGCGCACGCACACACACATACGCGCCAACACAATGCTTCACCGCCTGCCTGTCATGCGCACACAAAACGAACGCGCAAAGAACAGCACCTACAGAAACCCACACAAAACTCTGCAGACCGCCTCTCTCTCTCTCGCTCACACACACACACACACACACACACAAGCATGCACGCACTCTCTCTGCACCCCCTCTGTTTCCAGCATTAGTCAATAGAGTCAGGATACATAAACCACCCACCAGTCACCCAAAGCATCTTCCAGCCAAACCCCCCTCTTACTGCAACAGCACATAACCTGCAGCAGCTTCAGCACATATACGCGAGCAAAATCATCACCGCAGACCCTCAAAATAAAAAACTAAATCACACGAAGCATCTGCGATTTTGCTAAATCAAATGAAACCATCGCTTATGTATGAGAAGAGCACGTCCAGCCCAAGTGATGTGGAGCTGTGACACAGTCAGGACATGTGGGTGGGATAGAGGCAGCATTTTCTTACAATAACTCAAGAATTACAGAACAAAACAAGCTTCCCCCCATCAAATCGCATATGACAGACAGCAGAAATGAGCACAAGCACTTGAGACAGATTTTAGTTAATGGTAAAAACAAAAACACAAAACAACGCACCACTGCGCTTGTTTTATATGTGAATCCACCACAGACTAGACGCAGCTTCAGGAGCCCATTTCTCCTCCGTTAAAACTGACATTTCACATTATGGCCGACGTTTAATTTGGGGAAAGCGGGTTTAACATGATTACAGGTAGAAGAACCGAGTGTTGCCATCGTTAAACCCGGCGTTTCCATTTTAACGGCCGCAGATATAATTAATTAATCAATCATGGATGCTTACAGGTGTTAATTCGCGCCAACTGCAGTTGTGATCCATTTTAAATCCCCACAGGAGAAAACAGCAGGTGTTTGGTGTGTCTTACCTTTGCCCTGAGATTCCCCTTCTGTGTGGAAAAAATAAATGAAAAACAAACGTAGTTCTCCTTCAAATTAACGGTTAGTCCCTTCTCCCCCGACTCTCGCGCACCTCACGTGCGGCGGTTCACTCTCTCGTCTCGCTCTGCTCCTTATGTGTATATGACCGTCTGACTCTTGTTATCTCGCGGGATTTCCTCCTCCGCCTTCCTCCTGCTCCGCGGGATCAGCTCGTCTTCCTCGCGCCACCTGGACGGAGACGGAGCGGCTCGCGACGCTTCTGCTCGTGGCGCTGACGCTGCTCCTTCTTCTTCGCGCGAGCCATCCTGATGCCGGCGGCAGAGTCGCGGGAAAAGAGGAGAGGAGAGGAGAGGAGAGGAGAGGAGAGGAGAGGAGAGGAGAGGAGAGGAGAGGAGAGGAGAGGAG
>JAUYWH010000010.1:11469101-11492711 GCA_034779795.1 Ctenopoma multispine
GAGGAGAGGAGAGGAGAGGAGAGGAGAGGAGAGGAGAGGAGAGGAGAGGAGAGGAGAGGAGAGGAGTCTCTCTTTCCCTCTTTGTATCAGAAAACACGATCCTGAATCTACAGGTGATGAACAGATATTTCTGGGGGGGGGGCTCACAGCAGCTGACAGGGGCGTCTGGTCCCGCAGCTTACGCAAAGCATCGGTCTGGAACCGGCAGGAGTCCAGTATATAATTACCTATGCTCTCTCCCCCCTCATTCTTTCACTCTCCACTGACTGGTAAAATGTACTGGCTCCACTTCAGCTCCACCGCATCACTGTATCGCAGAATAGTCTTCCTCTCCATTTATTTGACAGCTGTGGGCTATTTGCCTATTAGTTATAATTTCATTTAAAAAAATGATGCAACATACCCACTTGAATCTGGCAGCTCACTGTGACTATCACAGCTGCCTGCACTTACAATATGCCATACACATAATATTGTATATTGTAACAGAGTAATCGTACATGCTGACAGTACTTTAGGGTAAGATAATTGTCATGGAAACAGCTGTGAAATCCAGCTGAATCAGCTCCTGGCTCCCAAACATCTATTAACAGCTGTCAATCATCCATGAAGGCTGTTGATGGATAGCTTAATCCCAAGAGACTCAAAGTAAACTGATGGTTTTCAGATTTAAAAAAAATGCACAGTAATGTATCAATGACTAAAATATATATAAAATGTCATTACAGTTGTTGTGCCTGATCAAAGTGTTGTAACTTTTCAAAGGTATGTACTGAGTTGTATTGCTGAGCAGAGTTCAGAGACCTCTATCCATGCCTTTCTTGATAATTAGGGCTGTCAATTATTGCAAGAGGGCGGGTCCCAGATGCACAGGCCTGCTGGAAAAATTGGAGGGAGCAGCCTGAATGCTAAGGAGGCTTTGAAGCAAAGGTCCAGTTAGACCTGCACTGAAACTAAATGATGACCTTAGGTGTAAAGGTCGTAGAGCAGCAGTGTGCTGGAGGTGAACAGAAGTTTATGTCGTTATCTCCCTTTTGTTCATTATCGTCCGAACAGTTGGGATGAATCGTTTCAAAATCAGTTCCACCATGAGAGCTCTCGTGTTATAAAAATGACCGATGAACCAGCTGTGACCATAGATTTTATCATTCCCCAAATGGTTTAGAAACCTTCAACCTACCACTGTACAGGACATTCAACTATTCAACCAAGTACAGTGACGTGGTACTAGATTCACTGCATGGACTAATCTTGTCTGGTGCTAAATGTTCCAGTGGGAATGAATGACTGTGTGTGTGTGTCTGCGTGGGAACACGTATAATCTATCATAACACAGACACCTGGTGCCTCTGCTATTACTCCTGCTGTGGTCTGGACAGTGTGTGTGTGTGTGTGTGTGTAGCTGTTTGTTCTTCCCAGTGTGTGGGAGCTGGTATCCATGGGACACCTGATTCAATTACTGGATCATCATGAAGAGAAATCGTGAAGAGAAAGGGCAAGAAGGAAGGGGGGAGGGAACAAGTGTAGGAAGCAAGGTAGGAAGGAAGAAAGAGTTCAAAACAAGGCGTGTGTGTGTGTGTGTGTGTGTGTGTGTGTGTTACTCGAAGGGATTAGCGTGAGCTTAAACAGTGTCCACACACGAGCACACACACACACACTGAACCTACGAGGTATGCAACCATATATGCAGAAGCCAAGAAGGAAGGTAAGTGTGTGTTTAAATCAACTGTGTTTGTCTTTGTCTTTAAGTAATTAAAGTTATAAATGTCATATTTTAAAATGACACAAGATGTCTGACACTTTAAGATGCACCGTCTACTATCCGTACTCATACTGTCTATACATTATCACGAAGGTCAAACATTCAGGTCAAGTAAAAGTAAACCAGACACATTCTTGACTGCAGGGATCTCTAGATCTATCACTTCGAGTAATTAGCCGAGTTGATCCTTCACCTCCCTCTGCTGGTAAATGTGTGTGCTGCATCACAAAAACATCCTCTACGTTCACCTTTTTCTTCATCCCTGCTCTGTCCTCCTCCTCCTGCCATCCTGCTTCTCTTTCTTTTTGTCTTTATCTCTTTCCTCTCACAGCCTCACTCCTGTCCTCTCGGTTGTATTTACTCTGCTCCTCCTCTTTCCCCTCAATCACAGCTTTGCCCTACTTCTTTCCTCTGCTTCCCACTTTCTCACATTAACCATTAATAACTAAAGATGAGGGAGAGAAAAACAAACTAAGTTTTAGTTAAATTAAAAATAAACAAATACTGCATGTTAAAATGAAGAAACAAAGCACTGTCGAAGAGAGCGGTGAACTCATCTGTAAAGTGATCTGTGACATCACTTCAGTGGTGATGAAAATGGTTCGCCATGGTCTGAAGGGAGCGCTGATTAAATCTTCATTGCAGAGATTATGAAATCGTCAGTGAGCTGCCAGGAAGGGATCAGCCAAAGCGACCATTATCATCACCGGCACTTAGTCTGGGTTCAACTCACTTCCCATTTACTGTCCTGACATGACACACTGCCCTTCTTGCAGGTGGATCTACAGCAGATTTCAATACTGTACAATACCAGCCTCTGCCAAGATTGTCTCTTGACACTGATTTGTGATCTTAAGGTTCGAGTGGACGGGGGAGAAATTCTCTGCCATATGATGCAGATCTGTTGACTTCGTCACACTGTGACCTTTGAGCACCTTGAAGTGTGAGTATGGTTCTCTGCCAGCAACCACAAACATGTTTCTGTAGGGACATGTAAACCCGACCAGATTACTTCTTCTACTGAGATACAGTGCTGTAAAGAAAAGTATTTTCCCCCTTCCTGACTTTTCATTTATGTGCATATATACATACAAAATAAAAAGTGTGGATTCAAATCTGATTGAGATGCTGCGGCATGACCTTAAACAGGCCACACCTTCTTTTTCACATAGGGCCGGGCAGGTTTGGAAAACTGTTTTCCCCTTAATAAAGGAAACCATCATTCAAAAACTGCATCTGATGATCTGAATCATTTAACTGTGACAAATATGCAAAAAATAAAACACCAGGAAGCTGGTGAATCGTTTTTCACAGCACTGTAATATTGTAGATTTTGATGTACTTTATTGATCCCTATGGGAAACACGTTCATCACACTGCAGATACAGGGTTTCAACACGTGGCCTTGAAAAACCATGAACTGAACCACTAACCCTGGTTGCTTGATCATCTCGTAGAACATCTACTCCCAACTATTAAGACACCCTAGGGTGTTAAGTTATGTTTAAGTAGCCTTCTTTTTGTGTTTATTTCATCATAGAGTAAGGTGTATATTTCAGCTTTAATACCAGTTCAAGTCTGCTTGATGCTCTCTGTATCACAGTATACCCATAATCTCATTACTGAGCGGCCTCTGGGGTGCATTCAAATGGTCACAAACTTGATATCTGCAGCACAGGGCAGAGGTTGAAGGAAATAGCTCTTAGCTCCATGACGTCTTTACGTAACACCATAAAGCAGGTCTCATGTGAATAGAAGACTTTGCAGGGCAACTTCAGCTGTCTGGAGGATTAGATACAGCGTCCTCTGTCTCCTCTTTCGCTCTCTCCGTCTGTCTTCCTCCTCCTTCTTCTTTTCTTCTCTCCTTCTATTTCAAATCTTTTCTCTCTCTGTGATTTCTCTGTCATTTATCCTCCTCCTTCATTCTGTGTTTCATCCATCTCTGTGTGTCTCTTTTTGTGTATAAAAAAACCCAAATTGCTGGATTATGCCAAAGTCACCTTGCCCTCAGTTGTGGGAGACAGTGCTACACACACACACTTGCAGAGACTGGAGGAGTATGAGTGAGATCAGCGTGACCCTGATAAATTAGAGGAAAGCTAAATTACAAAGTAAAAAAAAAAAAAAAAGGAGCATGGAAGATTTTATTGGTGTGCTCATTTCATTAAAGATGAAGGCGAGTCCACAGACAGTACCCATGTTTCTTTTTGGGGGGTGGGTGAGAAGGACAATGTTGAAGAAGTGGGAGTGAACAACTCGGTGTGACTTCTATGTGTCCACAAAGCAAATATTTCCTTCAAATATTGGAATATAAGTCATTTGTTTTGCTGAAACAGGGTTTCTCTTCACATTTGACTAGATTTGTTTTAGCTTTAAAAATTGAATGACAACAACATTATCCCCATAATCAGGAAACAGAGCGTCACTTTCAAAGTATACCCAGTTTTGTCCCAGAAAACTTATATTATTATTTGATTTGAGGGTGATTGAGGGATTTCTAATAAGCACTTAGTTGAAAACAAAGCTAATGTTAAAGGTTGTCTGACTTCATGTGTTTCTGTGATTAGTGCATTAGGGTAAAGAGGCAGTGCTTAGAATCATGCAGTAAAATCTTTACTTCCTAAAGAGCTTGTGAGGATGCAACCAGTCTGCAGGTTGTTTTTTGGAAGGACAAGATGAAAAGGATAGAAAGACACAGAAACATACAGAGAAAATAGACGGACACATTAGAGAGCACAAATTGTATTGTGTCATGTGTCGTCCCCTCTATTCTGCCTTCAACCTCGACACAAAAACATTCATCATCCTCCCTTCACCCGAACTGGTAAACAGATTAGGTTCCCATCCTGAAAAGACCACAGCACCAATCCCATCAGCCACCACTTCCTGTGCATGTTACACTTTCATCCCGCCTGTGGGTCTGCGCCTCGACGCTGCTCAGAATGTTTGATAACAGCGGTAAAAAGGATACAGGGACGAGGAGGGGAGTGTTCTCATCAGATGAATGCCGTTTCAATATTTCATTTTCCTAGGCAGAGAGAGGGCAGATGCTGATGAAGTATGGAGATATGGCAAAGAAATAGAGTCTGGGTACATTTCAATTCCCTGAAAAGCATTCACATTTCTTCACTTGCGACTTTGCCTTGCATATTTGAAGAAAGATGGAAGGAAAAGGTTCAAGGAGAGAGGAAATGAGAACACGTGTTTGAGAGAAAGGAGACTTCTGTGTCCTGAGTTATGTGAGGTAATGTCTGTTTCTGATGGTGGAGGCTCAGCTGGATCTACTGTCACTTAGCTTTGTTGTGTCCACTGACTGTAAACATCTGTACATTTATTAAAATCTGCATTTTGTATTTACATTGTGCACAGATCAGTCAAACCAATGTGTAAATGTACCCTTCTCAGAGGCACAGAGGAAAAAAAAAAATATAATAAAATTCAGATGTGTTTAGGAAATCATACTCACTATAAAAATTGTGAGTATTTATAATATCCACCAACATTTTCCGAGCAGTTTTTTACGAGGTTTGTTGAACTTCTACGTATTTTCAGTTGAGTTGAGTTTTGAGAACGTTTATTTAACTATAAATAAAAAAGGTTACTTAGATAACACTTCAAAATATGCATCAGTGGTTTCAAAACAGCATTTGACAGTTGGTGAATATTAAATAAAAATGCCAAAATAGGTTCAAACTATTTCATAGGTTAACAATGAAAGAATTCACATTTGAAGTATTAATAGTAGTAATCAAATAATATTTAAAGACAAAAACTAAAGAAAAAATCAACCATTTAAAAAGCAAATACAGTATATTAAATAATACTTGTTAGTGTCACTACTACTACTATTATACAGCAGAGTACATTTAAACATGGCTTAAAATTACTTAGCTAAACCAGGGGTAAAAAATGAAAGACTAAAGCTTTACACCACAGCCATGTTTGATATTGTGCTTGTTTGATTTTTAACCTCCTGACACAGAGGACGTATGTCAGGCTGAGACAAACGTAGCATCCACTCACCACACCGACAAGACCAGTGCGTTCTGAGGTTCCCTCGAAGCTGCTGCTCACTGGGCTGCTGCTCCCTATGAAACACACAAAGCACTCTTATAATAAAACGTATGCTGACACACTTCTGATGGGACGTCAGGTGAAATAATTGAAGGGGAGGCTTGATTCCTTTGGTCAGTGTTGATCAATACATTATTTAATAAAGACACGTTCCAAAAAGCTGCTTCAGCGAAGAGCTTGAAACAAAAACAGACAAATTATAACCTCATAAAAGTAGAATGTATGGCAGAACTGCTATATTGGATTGTCTTAGATTGTAAAAGTGTACCTAATAAAGTGGCCTAACGTACCACAATCTTATAATATAGAGGCTACTATGCATCTAGACAGGGATTAGGAGAAATAAATCTGCCACAGAAAGATTGCAGATGCAGCGAGAACAAACACAGTGACTCACCAGTGTTAATTAGCTACTGTTAACCACAGCTGTCCCGACGCTGCAGTGACATCATTATAAATTTACAATACCTTTTATGATGCTTCATCATGGGGATAAGAGACAGGGACACACAGCCCCAAGGAGCGGAGAGAGAGGCAGAGATTCAGAGAGACAAGAGCAGTAGGCAAAACTATATTAATGTGTTAACTTGCAATGCAATTTGAAAAAATGCCTGGGTTATACTGATGCTGAGTGTTCGGCAGGTGTCTGTTTACGCTGAGCTGGATACGTGGTGGAGGAACACTGGGGGAAGCTGCTGCAGACGGTGGCTCAGATATAAGAGCTGTTTCACCCATCAGCTTCACATGGTCCTAGCTTCAGCATCTCATAGTAAACTCCATTCAGTTTAATGGCTTCATGCTTGTGGTGTGTGTGGTGTGAGTGGTAGGTGGTACCAAAGCAAAATTTTAATGAGACACAGAGCGATGCCCCCTCCTTATTCAATTTTTTTGGAATCCATAATCCACCATCCAAACGCTCACATGCTCTGGTTGGCAGAAAACTGTTGTATCGTGTAGTGCTAGTTTTTCTTACTGCACACTGTCACATGTCACATCTGCAGCCAGGCCAGGCAGGTTTGAACAGATTTCTTTTCCCTTAATGAATGAAACTTTCATTTAAAAACTGCATTATGTATTTACTCTGGTAAATTAGTTATTTACCCAAAGTCAAACAGAGAGTTACACAAAAACATACAGTAGAAAGATAATTCTACTAAAATCTTCCGAGGGGAGAAATAGTCGTATTGGGTTGCTCCAGTGGCTGCGTCGCTGGCTGACAGCCGAGGCCTTAAAGAGCAACTATGGGTTCATCATCTTCAGTGAATCATGTGCGAAACTGACATTAAATAAAACACTTTCTAAACAAATATACACAGACTCACATTGACATCTGTATGAGGCAGTCATGCTTAAAAACGAGTAAATAGAACAGTAAATCATGTCAATGAGAGAACACGAGCAACATCAACATAGCAGAGCAACGCGTTGGCATTAAATTATTAAATGCTACTGATTTATCACCAAATACTGTTCATAAATAGTGTCTCTGTTCGCATGCGCCTAAAGTGCTGGGAGGTGCAGACGGTGGGAAGCCTTTGACTGTGTGGGAAGGTGATGAATTATAAAATGGACACCAGATGGCAACAAAAGACTACAAATCACTGCCTCCTTGGTTTGTTTCTAAATATGTCACTCTCAACCAAACACTGTCTGCTGAGGGGGAAAGCATGCAGATACTCAGAGGGTGATAGTTCATCGATTCTTTCATTCAAATCCCATTACACTAGAAACATTTCTTCCAAAATGATAAAACCAATTCTGCAACTACATGCAGGAGCGTTGCAAGCTGTAATGAAATATACGCCTATTAACTCACTTTAGTATTGAAAAAAAGTCTTTATTTTCCATCCATTAACATGACAGGATTTAAACGCCTAGTGTAAACACTACTATGCTTGTTCTGACTGTGTGTCACAAACTGCACGCTTCTCTAGCTAGTGTTTGCTTTATTAATGATACGGTGTAAGGGGTGACATAAATGAAACATGAACTATGTCCCAAATCACTGTATTACAATTCTAAGCAAACTAAAACACACTTATTTTTAAATGTTTGATTTTCTGTTGCTATAAAACAGCTCAGTGAAGGAAAGAAAATGTCATCTCACATTAGTCTAGTCAAACCTCTGCTGCCCCCTGCTGTTGTGAGGGGAGATTCAGCACAGTGGGTGAGAACAGTCCACAGTCTTATTATTATTATTTCTTAACCTTTCTTGTTAAATGAGATTATCTCAATGTCCAGTTATAATTTGTATCTTTGCAAACACATACTATCCTGGGTTTGTATGTGTTAAGCATTAGGTTGCAATATTACATAAATATTTTCTGGATAATTATTGTTTGAGTTTATTGTTTGTTACAAATCAAATGTTTGGAGTTTGGAGTTTCTAAGTTAGTGTGTTATTCTCACCATGTGAGGAGACAAAAGGAGGAGGCACCCACCTACACCGGCCTCTTTTTCTAATCTCAGTCTGACAGTGACAGTGATGGGTTAACCCAAGTGTGTGCACATGCTGTTAACTTCAATTTTCAAACTTTACCTTTTGGTTGTTTTATATATGTATTGTTTTATAAATATGTACAATGGAGGCACAGATGAACTCATTTCAGTTTATGTCCCTAACGATTAAAAAATCTATACCCATAAAAACATGACTTTACATATGAGTAGGGGTTAATTTACATGAAAACATTACAAACAGTGTATTGTGCACACTGGTAAGAGAGTCCTACAGTATACCTGAATATTATTGTTCTCCTCTGCATGATGGGCCTGTGTCACATTCATTGCCAGTGTTCTTGTTGAGGAGACAGAAAGGCAAAGTGAGACCAGACAAATGTTTAAGACATCAGAGGCCTCATCACTTTCAATTTAACTTGATCATCAAACGCAGGTAGGGTAAAGAATTGTTATCTTCATGAAGCATGAATGTATTTCTGTCACAAGATGGCAGCAGTGGTTCAACTGTCCGATCTACTATAAGCAGGAAACATCCTACATGTTAGTGGGAGGGTGTAGGTGCAGTTTTCTTCTGAGCTGCTTTGCTGCTGGTTGAAGAGTTTGAGGATTTCATTTCAGCATCTTACTGCAGATGGATATTTGATCAACTGTATCAGCAGGTGTGGATCAGCTGTCAAATGTGTGGTTCCACCCAGAGGCGGCCTGTAATAAGCCCCTCGTTTATGGAAAAAGTTACCTGTACATCTAAAATCTGCTAGAACTGTTGATTCATTTAAATCAGGGCAAAAAAAACCTCTTAGCTAGATGTCAACTTGAACTTGTTACTATTCTCTGGTTTTCGTTTATGGTATTTAATGATAATTCTAATATTTATTTGTACCTGTATATGTGTGTATGTATGTATACAAATGTACACATATATGTATGTACGTATGTGTACATTTTTATATGACATCCATGACATCTTTCTTCCCTATAGTATTTTTTAAAGGTTATTTTTTGGGCATTTTATGACCACTAGCTGAATGTAAGACGGTGGGGTGCATTGGCTTTAATTAGGTGAAAATCTAATGTATAACAGATTAGGAGTTAATAAATTACACAACTGCAATATATCTGTCAACATGAACTTACTGCAGGCGTCAGTATCAGCTTACGTGTTGAGTAATAATTACTCAAGACATATAGATTTTAAATGTCATGGAGAAATGGTGTCTCTGTTAAACTGCCTGTCCATCAGAAAGCACTGACAAGTTGAATTTTAAACTGTAAGTATTGAGTTTGGCTCAACTTCCAAATATCACTGTCAGCATTGCAAACCAAAATCCTTAGACTATATTCCTTTTTGCAAAAATACCCACTGCATTCCTACCTAACAGCATTCTGCTTTCCTCGTAATACAATTTTTAACTTTAAACGCTCTTTGAAATGTTTTGGTTATGTGTTATTTGCTGAATCCTGAAGCATAGGGAAAGGAAAACTCCAGTAAGTGGTGCTAGAAATTCTGACTAGTAAATGTCATCAACCTGCCTCTTCAGAAGTCTGAGAACGGAGATACCGTTTCAGCGAGGTAAGAGTGTGTGGAACACCAATTTGTGCTGCTGCTCATGTTTAGGTCACATTTTCTTTCTTTTTCTCCTAACTGTGAGTTGAGACAATCCCATTTTTTTGGCTGCTGTTTAAAATGATCATCAATGTTCAGTCTGTTCTGTTAGGGCAACATGTGTGACCTAGTTCAGACAGACAACTTTTTGTGCACCCGTACATCCATCTTGATGTAATGTATATTCAGCACATCATGTCTGAGGATAGGTTGAACTCCTCAGTGCGCCTCTCTTTCTTCTGCTGTGCCGCGCTTACTGCTGCACTGCTCACCTGATGTCCTGGCTTATACAACTTCATGAACTCCACCTCCCACCTGTAGGCTTTGAGCATCTCTCTGCAGGATCTGCTCCAAGTTTGCCTGAGCTGAGGGATCATTACCGTCAGTCTCCAATCTTTACTGTGCTCGGTGCTGCAGGGAGTGATAAGATCACAGTGCTTCAGCTGAGGAAGAAATCATCACCTTTTTTTCCCTCTTCACCTTTCCGTCTGTGTGCTCGAATTAGCGGAACATAGGTGTTTCTATGCGATGAACGGCACATCTGTGACCATTATGTTTGCATCACTTCTGTTATGCCTGACTGTTTTTCTATTAGTTAGTAATTGTATTCTGAATGGAGGCTGCATTTGTGCTTGGCAATGTTGTCATGTTGCTGTATTGTAATTGCACTGCATTGCATGCGTGCAGGCTAGTGAGTCTTTAATAAGCTAAATTAATGATACAGTATATTTGTGCAAAAAGTGAGATTCATATTAATTTCTATGAGGTCTTGATTTGTTCGTTCAACCAGATTTAAAACACACATTTTTATTATAGTACTGCCTGTTCTAATACAATACACAGTGCATTATTGTGATGCTCTGAGTCGGAAAAGTAGTTACACCCCATCCAGAGTGTGTTTTGGTGCACTTGTAGAACCTCACAGCCACAGGCTATTTGACTCAGAAGCGGACTCAGACGATGAGACAGTTAAAGGTAAAACAGCCTTTATTATCAGACCTATAGCCAAAGTGCAAATGAAGGCAAGCTGCAGTCAATAAAGGGGCAACGGTTCATCAAAACTAAGCCATGAAGGCACTACTGGGACTCAGTTCAACTACATATTGTTGGATAGAGAGACACAAGTCAAGGTTTATATTACAGTACATATTCCTACACATTGCACTAGTGTGATTCTTCCTTTGATTTGTTTTTATGATGTGTTCTGTCTGCACAGTGGATTTTTGAGGACAGTCAGGTGGAAAAGGGAGAACAAGCACCTGGCTCTAAATGAATAAGCAGTCACGTCTGAATCTCTTTTGTTAGGGATGATTTCTGATGTTTACTTTACATTTAAAGAGCCAGTTTGAAGAGTTTCTGTCCAAGCACAAGGTTTCTCTCTTCCTTGCTTTTTGACAAGTAAGGCATCTGTATGCTGCAAAGTATTGATTTTATTCAGACGTTGGCTTGATAACAACCTCCTTTGTCTTTGCCGTGTTTGTGGTTCTGTTTAATATCAAGTTAGGTCCATACGTTCTTATAGACATTTCCTAACACTGGGGCTGGCATTAGAAAGCACGTAAAGCAGCACTGCCCATCATATTTCTAAAGGCATCGTTTGAATTGACTTTATATTTTCACAAGGATGGAGCCAGAATTTATCATGCCAGTGTAATGTCATGCTGTGAAGACTCAGTATAAAAGACACTTATTGGGCACAGATGTGGGATCAGAGACTGAGGAGGTCTGAAATGGGTTCAGACGAATTTAAGTATTTTTAATGTGACCCCAGGTTATCTGGCTTTGCTTCATAGGGAATGTTTATTATTATTCTACAGTACAGCATGTTCGGATAATGCCTGTGTACTGTAGATCCACTTTAAAAACAACATTTTACATTTTAAACTAACTCATGTTTTTATAACAGCTACATACAGTAGGTCTTTTTTCTTACTCTCTCATACAACCCATAGAAACATACTATGTCGAAATGCCATCCCTATCGCAGCGGGCAAACCAGACCCGTCGTCATGGAGACACGTTTCACACTTGAAATCAAACATTTGTCTCCTGTAAGAAGAGTGTTGTGTGTTTTTCCAACCTGTCCGTCTACCCCAAAAGTTCCTCCTTTCTCCTTTGCTCACGTCATAATGACTGCAGCCACTAGAGGTCACCTAACCGCCGTATAACACTGTCAGTCATAACAACCTGCTGCTGACGCAAACAACGTGTGGACTGTTTTTCTATAGGAGGATAAACACTTAGTAGGAAACCAAGTTGTCAGTCAGCATCTAGTGTGTTAAGATTTTAAGGCATCTGTGAACTTATAGCACAGAATATATGTACAACATCAAACATATGGATTTAAATAATACTGAATTCCTCACTGAACTTACAGAGAAATATGAATATTACACGGTGGAGAAAATTGTTGTGAGTCAGGTGTCACAATTCAGCAGCCTTCCCACTGGCACTAATGGACCAGAAAGGTAGAAACTACAGGTGCCAGCGGAGAAGAAAAATATTTACTAGTACACTACCTAAGGATGGGAAACAACGGCGTGCTTTAATGATGCTGTAATACTGTTCGTGGAGCCTTGAGTTGGCTGAGTAAATAAGGGATGTTGGCTGGTTAGGCCTTTGGAGCTTAGAGTCTTTTGTAATTATCAAGTTGACACTCTTTCTGCTGTTTCCTGGTGTTTTCAGTGATGCCTTTGACACTTTGTAATTCACGCTGAATGCTGTGTGTGCTCATGCATAGCAACCAAGAGATTTGAAAAGATCCAGTGGTCTAACCGTGTGTAGGTACAGGCAGCAGCACCATACCATACGTTTTCAAAATCCCTATGGCGCAGAGCAAGTTTGATCTTTAGATTCAGCTACACAATTTACTGAATGGTAGGCATCACCTCTTAATTAGTCAGGCCTGTGTATTGAATGAATCTATCAGAAATGTGTGACTGCTGGGTGCTTGGTGACATTTCACTAGGACAGAATGCAGCATATTTAAACACGGCTGAAAATGAGTCAGCCATGTGTGATCGTGATGAATTTTTTTTTTTTTTTGAGGCCCTTTTGAATGTGTTTTCATTTTCTTAATCTTCCAAAATCCTGATTTGATTGAAACAGATTAGGTCTGTTCTCTGTTTAATTCACGCAACTGTCAAACTATAATAGATCCAACATGGTGAACAATCAGGGAAAACAATAACAACACTCATTCAAAATGCAGAAGCAGCTAATATGACAATTTTGTGTTGTTGCCTGATTGCAGGAATTACTGCACCAAATCTTTTGCTCATCATAAGTTTGTACTTTGTTACAAGTTCATATGTTGTTTGTGCCAATAGGTTATAATAACCAGCAGTAATGTGTTATAGTTACATAGGTAACCTCTATGTGACACGAGCAAAGGAGGCGAGGAGGATGTTGGACGAGTTGGAAAAACACAGGACCTTTCCACAGAAGACCAGTGTTTGATATCAAGTGTGAAACATGTTTTTTGTGTGTGTTATAACCACAATTACTCTTGTAGCCATGGCGACAAAGCTTCTGTACAATTAAGGACATACTTAGCTACACACGGAGATTATTTTACTAACCAAACTGTGGCACTTCTATAATGTAATCATGTGTTTATGATTGTCTCCATGACAACGTGGTACACCAGCTGCACTAGGGAGGTTGTTTCAGCAGATGCTCTTATTGGTTGTATGTAGGAGTAGGAAAAATAACCGACTGCTGTGTTAAGTAGTGGCTTAAGTTGGAGGACTCGTTAAACGATAACATGACTGATCAAGAAAGTTCTCAATTACTCTAAAAGGTAAAAAGAAAGTAGAGTCACAGTCTTCCTATGGTGTAAATATATGAAACTTACCAAATACATTCTCATATTAAACAGACTATAAATGCCAGAAGTCATTATGAAAATGTTTTGTACTAAAAAAATGTAAAGTTCTAAAAAAAAATTCAAAGTCATAACCGGGGAACAAATTTGGTCCAGTCTGACTCAAACCTCTAATATTTTTGTTAGATTTAGAAATCCCCTGTAGCAGAGGATGAATATCAATCTTTGTCTGCTTCGTCCTCAGAGAAAAAGCAGACAGCAACAGAGCGCAATACCAAACAGCATCAGTGCACCCTTGGAGTCCAGTGTCTGTGTTTTTCATATGAAGACACTTTTTCAGAGCAGATGAATGGTTATAAATTCTGTCTTCCCTGCTCAAAACAGTTGCATCATTCTCAGCTGTGCTCAGCACACATCAGAGAAAACAACACTAACAGTGTTTTGGGGGCCAAAGTAAGGAAAATGTGTCTCGTAGGCATCTCCATACACGCTCGTGAAGTATGTGTACGAATTATTTATTAACGTCCAATAAGATGTTTTATACTTTTTTTGCTTAATCTGAAACTACGATTTTCACAAGCCCACCACTCCACAACATTCAACACTTGGATGCAAATGTAACTGACATATAGTTTTTCAGTAGCAGATGTCAAAGCGATTGTTGTGATGTTGATGAAGTAGTGTGTATTCACGCAGAGCCTTCCGGGAAAAACATTACAAATAGAAAGTGAAATCTACACAAATCCTTTTTATAAATTACATTCAACTTGAGAACGTGTGCACTTTAGTGAGGCTCATATTCTGCCTAAAACACTAAAACAAGTCTAAAATTGAGAACATAAATCAACACTGATCTACAAATTGTTACCATGGTGACTGGACACAACACTAACTTTTCCGCCTCAGCAGTTCATGCAACAAGTAAAATAGTCCTTAAAGCACACGGACACAAAAGCTTGCAGTTTTTTTATTTTAGTTTAGGTGTTTAAAAGCACCAACAAACACAACATTTAGCTCTGAACCACAGCATACGTCTGATCTGTTTAATAATAGCTTTATAACAAATGTAAATGGTTATGGTTTGGATTGATCTGTATTTTCTACAAAAGAAAGGCACTTGTGTTTATAAAAACACACAGAAGGCTACAACACGGCTGCCTGAATGTGAAAGTCGCACTGTGGATATATCACTAGCGTGATATGCATCAACATTAACATGTGAGAGGGATCAAATCTGCCTACAGTTCAATTTCTTTAGTGTCAAAAAATGTTCATATGCATGGGTCAGGGTTTCACTACAGGTGCGTACATTCTGCATCCACGTCTTTCAAGCTCTGTTTTGTGCATAAGCAGTGGTTATAAATGAGGTGAGGCCCCATGAGTCGCTTTAGCTATTCAGTGGAGCTTCCCATAGTCTGACATGAATGAAAATGGCTGTATGAGACCACATCTTGACTCAGACTTTACATTTGGTGTTTCCTTTTTTTTTTTTCTACCATCCTTTTTTTTATTCCTGCATTGGAAAATTGGTGAAGGCAGATAAAGACAATCCAGAGCCAGATTTGAAGCTTTCAGTCCACGTATAAATTGGCCTGACTCAACAGGACATCATGCCTTTTCGTCTTCTCTCTTTCCAGCTCCTCATCTAGCTCTTCTGTCCCATCTCATTTCTTGCCCTACCTTGTTTGCCGCGGCTTTGTCTCTTTCTCTCTCCATTTTTATTCTTCAACAAAGGCTTCCCTCCCACGCACTCTGTATTTGCAATTGAAAACACCTTGCATATTCCCTTTGGAGAACTGCACTTGCTGTAGACAACGTAGACATGCAATGCCTTTATACTATTTAATTCTAAAATATGTATAAATGGAACTGGAGTGTAATATCCTACGATGTAAAATGGAGGATGTTATTGTATCTTAAAGCAAGCTGTGAGAAGCAAAGACGAATCAATTAGTCGATAATCTCGAGCTGATCTTTGTGTTGTTTGGGGGCTTTTTAATTTCGTCAGCTCACAGCTCACAGAAATCAACCTTCATCCAAACTCAGTCTTTCCTGTCAATGTTTGTCTTTCTCCCTCTTTTCTATTGCTGCTTCTATTGTTCTAATTTTTCTTGATATGTCTACAAAATGGAGACCACCTGTGGCAAACTGAATGGATTGAACATAGCTTAGGCAGCCACACGTGCATAAAAGGTAAATTGACAATTGACACAGCAATTAATTTCCTCTAAATTTTTGTTAGGAGCGCAGTGGTCTTAGTGGAAATGGAAGAAGTCTGGCTTTTCCTAGTTGTTGGTCATCAAGCTGATTAATTTATGAACACATATTAATCAAGAAGGTGACCATGAGCCCAGCAGTCCTTCTAACAGCACTTCAGAAAGTCTCTTCAGGGAGAAGTCCATGAATAAAATCTACTCCAGAGACCTGAAGATGGATGTTCACAGAAGCTTCTGGGTTTTGCCAAGAGGAATGGGTTGAACTACACAAATGCACATGAGAGGTTTGCAGAGACTTACCCAAGAAGACACAGTAGCTTCTACACAGTGCTGCATTGAGAGTGTTGAAAGTGTTTAAATTTTCAGTGCAGACTGAAGGGCAAAGAGGTATCAGTTTCAGATTAAATTTACAACACAGTAAAGTGTGCTAAAGGTGAGAGGATTTGAATAATTTCTAAAGTGACTGTGTGTGTGTGTCTATGCACACACACACAGCCACGCAGCATATATATAATCTTTGTTGTTGATTATGGCTTTAAAAGTGAATTTCTACATCTATTCCATTTCTCGATTGTCTTCCTCTCCTGTGTTTCATCTGTCCTCTTCCTGATCTTACAGACCCACAGGGAACCCACAGGGTGTCACCTCTTCCTGGGCAGACAGAGCTGCTGGAATCCCGGGCTCAGACTCCTCACCGGTTCACAAAAGTTTAACACATCACAGCTTCAAGCGACCTAGAAAAAAAACTTGCCTGTCAAACGGAAACGAGTGCCGTAATTTATGTTTCCCAAAACGGCAGTCATTAGAACAGCAGTGCAACATGTTTTTTTTGTTAAATTAAGCCAACACCCCTCTGTACTTCAGGTTACACCATACTGCTTCAAAGGACAGTGCTGAAAGTTCAGCTCTTTCTTTCCTGTTTGATGAGCTGCACTGCTGATTCCGTGGAGATTCAACCCCTGTTATCACACACACACACACCTGATAATTAAAAGTTTCAAAGGCGTTTTTTGTTTTACGCAGAACAAGACACTAACATGCTGTTACAAGAAATATGCAGGAGCACCTCAGTGAGTATCTACTTCAGTCGAAACACTACATAATGCACAGAAAAGATCTTTTTTCCCACGACTTAATATCGCGCACAACAAGCCTCGCGCTTCAGGCTGCACCACAAAGCTCCAGAGTTTTACTTTTAGCAATCTTTGCTTTTGATGCATTTGAGATTAAGAACACTTTGTGGAACGAGTGTGTGCAGCACCAGTGTAAAAATAACAAAAGCCACTTAATGAATAATTGACCTTGCAGCAAAATTCAATCACGATGGTGCAACATAGTGTAACAATGAAGGACGGGAAAGAACTCCGTCTTACTGCTGCAGCTGTCATGATTAAGCGGTCACGACTACAGGTGCAGCCGAGTGTGGACGTACAGTAAGCAACTGTGAGGATGTGGAAGAGACGGATACAGCCGGTGCAGTCAGGTCATTCTCAGTGAGTCTGATTATAACCTCAGGTTTGTTCATAATGTCAGTGGCCTGATCCATGCCAACAAGTTGAAATGCTGGGGGAAACTTGATGGGGTCAGTTTGGATTTTTATTTTTTTAGCAGAGACATTGACTAAATTAAAGATGAACACTGGCACAAATCATTATCTCTTGTCTCTCTTCTAACTCTCATTATTCTAACTCCTGCAGACGCAGTGAGGCTAGCAAAGCAGAGTCAAATGCAGACATGAATAATGCCAACAAATTCTAAGAAATATTGTTTTTGTGTTGTGAAAGTAAAGGAGGCAGAAGCAATAATTGAGCTCATTATTCTAAAACCAACTCCCACTCACTTGTTTCAATACTAACTTTTCAACACGAACCTCCGTGAACTAAATTGTCGAAACAGTATGAAATAAGCAAAGCATTGCCAGATGGTGGCATAATGGCTCGTCAGGCGCTGAATGATTGTGTATTTGTGTGTTTGAGGAGATGTGTGAATATTATGTTTGCATATCCATGAATGGAGGTGGTCCTCAATTTAAAGGATGTGTTTGAGGGAACAAATTCTTGCAGACATTTATTGTTTACAGATGCTTATGTAATGTTTGCCAGGATGTGCAATATGGGTTAATTATGCAGACAATAACATCCACTTGTTGTGTCTTGTGAGAATTTGCAGCTCTCCCACATGCAGTTGTATCACTGTGTGGACTGATATCAGATAAACAGGAAATGGCAGAGTTACACAATTAACTGGGACATTTTAGAAAGTTAGTGTTTTCAAGTGATAACTTTTATCTTCCTCCTCCTTCTTCTTGCACTTCCTCTATTTACTCTGCTCGGCTATACGATACCATCTGTATTTTATTAGTGATGTCAGTTTTATCTACTTCATTATTTGATTAGTTAATGATTTAATCATGGCTGAATCACAAAGCTATGATATATGAGACTTGAAATCAAATTGCTGCCAGAGGGTTTTGTGTGTCAAAACCCACGGGGGCTCATAAGGTTCCACAGGGTCTGACCTCTCATTTGTTCTAATGAGGACCGGTGTAAACCACTTGGATGAGCACCAGTTTTACATTTACAGTTAACTGACACACCTATGAAACTGGAGTCTGGAGAACTTGAAGTGGCTCATACTGACGGTTTTGTGTAGTACGTCCTGACAGCTGACTGAAAGAATGCATTAGTAGCATTTGTTGCTAAGTTAAAGTTAGTGTTTAGTGCATTTTCTACACAAAATGTCATTTTGACCAGATGAGAAAAGCTGTAAACAAGATTACAAGCAGTAAATGCGTCACTCTACCGTATAAGCTTAACTCTTAAAGTCTAAAAAAGTCCTGACACACTGTTCTTCAGACAGAATGGTACAAGTGCATACATGTAATATGCACACACCTTAACAGCTTATAGCATGACTACATGCCAGGGAGCTGATAGGAGTGGAATGACCACTACTCCATGTTTTATATGTTAGACTTGGGCCCACTAGCTCACTTTGATTTGACCCAGCAGCTGAAATAGTGAAAATTTATTCATACACGTTTTGAAAATTCATCTTGAGACTTCACTTCTAAGAAGGCTAACTTGGATTCCCTCTGATCGGTGCCATGTTAGCTCGTGTTGCACAGCTTGTGAAAACAAATGTTGAATATTTGATCGAGTTTGTCTATTGTGTTTCAACTCTTCCACGGGTACGCTCGTATTTAGGCTGACTTTCTTAGGAGACATATAATATGTACATAATGTGGATTTAATCACCAGCTGGGGCTGTAGCAAAGGTAATTAGCATTTGTTGTTTCTCAAATATAATTTCCCATAAACTCAATTGTTTTCTGTAACAGTGGGAATTGTGCAACTTGTCCAGTCTGGACATCTCCAGACCAAACACAGCCACATTAAAGGAACAATATTCCATGATCATTTCTCTGACAGCAACGCTACAGCTCATACCATATGACCTTCCTCAGTCTCTTTCTCTTTTTAACACGTATGATCATCATTCCACCCACTGCCCATTAGCCCATTAACATTTTCACACCACAGGTTGCAAGACATGAAACAAACAGGGGGATAGACACAGCATGTTGCCGCCATGGAACCAAGCAAATGAACTGGATCAAAAGAGATGGAGGATGGATGCTGATGTAGTAGTAACAGTCCACTCTCAGAACAACAGAACCAGCTCTTTAATCTGAAACCCAGGAACGCTGCCCACAGCTAATCAGACTGACAAACCGAGGCCTCAAACTCAGAGAGACCAGCAAACACCACGTCCACAGGTGTTTTTCTGTCAACAATCTACAGTTGTATTCGCTCATATTTTCTTAACCTGTGTTGATCAGACCTGAATCTTTTTCTGGCCTGCAGATGCTGGTGCTGAGGAAACTAACAATGTTGAGGTAACACCCGGCCTCCTATCTTAAGATACACAACAGTTGATTTCCTCTCTTCTAATGTTTGTTTTGGATGTACTTGGTACCGTGACTAACAATTGTTTTCAGAAACTGAGGCAGAGGCCAAGATGACACAAGTTGGGGTTTTTTTCTGAAAGCAACAGTGCAGATTTCTAAGACATTTAATTTACAGTCACATAAAACAGGTAAAGCAGCACATTTCTACAGATACACACTATATAAATGTTGATAATTAACAATCAAATGTTTATAGTTTGTCAGTAAATATTTCGATAATTATAACTGTTGCTTTTTTTTTTTAACAACATCACATCTGTAAAATATAAAAACTAAAGGCTGATATAGACAAGGTGAAGTCAAAGACAGAGGGAATTCAGATAATCTGAAAGACTGGAAGGAAACAACATTGTTATAGCAGCATGTGAAGGAGAAATCTAAATAAAGACGTTGCAGAAACTATTCTCTCTCCTTTTTCTTGAGTATTTACACCCAGATGATCTCTCCTCCTCTGTGGTGCAAACACATCTGAACCATGAAATGTGACTGTGTTTTTCACTGTCAGTGGACTGACAGCTCTGTACAACTTCACATGCTGGAGAACAGACTCTCTGTGTATTGTTTCTGGCTTTGGGAGAGACTCAATCATTATGTTTAAACCACACTGCTTCAAGGTCAGAAGAAAAACCCCTCTCTACAAACTGCCTCTTTTTGTTATACGCTGAACAGTGGAGCTCTGAGTATATCTCTGCTCGTCGACCCTGCACGACCTCTCCTCAATCAAATTATTTCACCATCTACCTCTGTATTAATCTTGCTGTCTTTCTGATCTCTCTTTATCGCCTCGCTCTATCCATTTGTCGCCTCTCTGCGTTCCTCTCTCTTGATCTATCTGTCTGTCAGGGCGACCCTTCCTCTGCTGCATCTCTGTTTCTATCCATCTGTCTGAATCGGTCGCTCTTCGGGGGACATGGGCCTAGTCAAATCGATCACATCACCCCATCCGTGTCGCCCTTGCAAAATTCAGATCTCTCTCTCTCCCCTCCTCCATGTACACCTCTGGCTGCATAGACAAGACCATCCATCAGACTCTCACACATATACACACAGTCCTGGACATACAAAGGTGTTCTGCACTGCCTCTGTCCACTTGTCTCTTGTATCTGTCTTTTGCATCATGTATTTCTCTCTTTTTTTTTTTTATATCTGTCCGTCCATCTGTCTCTGCCCGCCTCAGTTCAGACACATCCCTGTCTGATGTTTGTGTTTCCAAGACGATGCAGTAAAACAGTTCTGCTCCATCTCTGTCATCGTGCCTGGCAACGCTCCACTGCCTCATTACCACGGCAACAGAAAACTGTCCCCTTTCATTACGGCGCTTATTAATGCCACATGCACAGATATGTACACGCGCTGAACTACAATGGCAAGAAGCACATGTATGTGCAGACATGCACACGGCCATGGTTACATACAGAGTGCAGGATGCTGCCACGCACAACAGACAAAAGAGTGATGCTCAAGCGTGAATGTTAACTTGCCGTATAATTGTCCAGCCATATTGGAACCACTTCCTCAGTATGTTACGTATACAACAAACTGCAGGGCATGGACTACTGGGTTCAACTTAACAGCATTAAGCGCACTTCGGTGCCTGGTAGGGCCTCAACAAAAGATACACACTGCATGCACTGGTGAGTCTAAACTAAAGGCTCAGTCCATTGGCTAGCCAGGGGCTAAAGGAGCCCCCCCACACACACCCACACACCCACAGCCCCTGAAACATATGGAGGTGTTTTTCTGTTCTCAAAATAAAGAAGGAGTAATCTATTAAATGGGCAGACGTGACAGGTTTTTTAACTGTATGTAAGCAGACGAAAAGCTAATACAGAACAAAAAACAAACTGATAATTGACAGTTTATCAGTGATGTCTTGAACTGACAGATATATGTGTTTTTCTCAAGAAGGTGAAACTCCTTCAGGGTGTGTATTAAGTTGATGATACCACTTTTACACAACTCAGCGGTCGAGTTAGTTGTCACTTTTTACCTTTTCGCTTGGCTGGACAGTATGAGCCCTGCCAACGCAAATTGGCTGAAAACCATTGCAACCTGAGATTACAGGTGTCAAACTACTTCAACTGGCTGACAACTGTAACAAGCAGGCTGTCAGGAGAGCTAAGGCTGCCTTGAAATCAGCCCCCAACCCCATTCATGAGGGGGTTAGAGTGATCCCCCTTAAGGCTCAGGCTGAAGAAAGGTGAGATCCTACGCTGAACATGCAACATGTAGGTGGGTGAGAAATTAAACAAAAGTTCGGCATAAATCAAAAGAGAAATATAATGGATGCACACAGCTTGTGAGGGGACACTCAACAGTTTTGAACAGTTTTTTAAAGAAGAACTGTGTCCATCCGGATGAGCACAGCACAACCTGCATTTTAGAGGTTTGCATTTGCTCAGCATCTTCCTAAGAGTCTCTGTATGGTCTTCAATTTATTTGTATTAAGGATATATCCTCTAAATCAATGTCAGGTCCTCTAAAATGATAGAGCTGCCAAATCCTAGACTAATAATTCAGAGACTAATAGTCTTTGTTTACTTTGTTCACATGCACGCTGCATCTTATTGTCTCCAGTGATACCGTTTCGCTCAAAGTTTATAGCACACCAGTCACCGATTCTGCAAATGACTTATCACATCACAATTGTTTTGTTTGTTTGTTTTTTTTTCAGTGTAAAAAGTCTCTAAATATGTTTTAGTGAGGAGGCAACCTGTATCACGGCTGAGCTGACAGCAGCACTCTCAGTCAGTTTGAAGATTCACTGTTAAAGATTTATAGTTCTGTCTTGGATCCTAGACACTAACAAATCTTTTATAGAACTCCCTTTTGTAATATAGAAAACGTTTGATTTAGGAAGTTGTTTTCTCATGCAGCAGCCTATGAGGGTTAAAATGACAACATTGCTTGGTTTGGATTACATCAACTAGTTACCGGGCTGTACTGTGCTGAGCCAAAGATCCATTGCGGAGGAAAAGAAACAGTGATACACTACAACTACAAGTGAGTACTTTTGTATTTTTGAGACCATTTGGATGATGACTCTCCTTCAGGAAATTAAGCTGTCACATAAATAATCCTGCATTGATACATTCACTATTTGAATCATGTAGTTTAAAAATGGTTTTCAATCTTTTATACATTTAATTATCTTTAATTACCTTTCACATTGTAGCTACAGGTTAGAAAAATGCAGCTGAGGTTTCTTACATTCAGGCTTAATTTGCATTGCTCCTCTGTGTTTTATGTTTTCATGCTCGTTTTGTGTTTCGTGAAACTCGTTCAGTGCATCTGGCTGCCTATAGGCCCGCTAATCAGGTACAAGCTATTCAAACAGGCTCCGATCTCGTTTTCTTTCTTCTTCAAAAAAAAAAAGATGACATGCAGGAATGAATCTTTCTGTGGTACAGTCAGTTCTCGATCCACAGTACAACTTTGAGCCAAACCGCAGCATTTTGACACTGCTGAGATACTTTCCTTCCCGAAATAAACTGCAATCGACAGAACCTGTCAGCGAAAAAACACATCTGTTACGACCCAGTCTAGGGGTGAGCTGGACATAACATGGGCTGCCCCCCTCTTCCCACTCCCAAGCAAAGTCAGGGGATTAACTCTTAGGTTCAAAAAAAGGTTTTAATGGTTTCGGAGTTGAGCATGGCCCAAAACAACAAACAAAACAACTAATATAGCCCTTGGCTT
>JAUYWH010000010.1:11502418-11543323 GCA_034779795.1 Ctenopoma multispine
ACACACACACACACACACACACACACACACACACACACACACACACACACACACACACACACACACACACTTTCCTGCTCTCTCTCCTCTCACTTCCTGGACAGAAGGTACATAGACGCATTTGTGCGTAAGATGGTAAATGAGTGATAAAGTCCACTCAGACTGTTCTTTCAGGAACGACCTACTCTTTTGCCCTGAACACGCCTGTTGCCACGGTAACGCTGCAATATACTGGCACTGAGGTGGCAAATGTAGGTGCACAAACAGAAGTCTGATGATTGGCGCCGCGCCTCTGACGCACATGAATAAAAAATAAGTGACATGGCTGCGGCTCTTTGATCCTCTCCCTCTTTTTAGCTTTCTAATTCTTTAATTCCTGTCTGGGTTCGGGGTGTCGCAGTCAGAGCCGCTCTCCTCTCCTCCCTGTTAGCTTGCTCTGCCTCTGTCGCATTGAATCCTCCCCGTCTGACTGCCTGCCTGTGTGTGTGTGTTTCTGCTCTTCAGCTTCCCTCTCATATTTGCTGCAGTGCTTTGATTTGAACTGGAACGCTTTAAGCCCACAGTGGCAGGGAGAGGTCACACTTTCAGACACGCACATGCACGCACACCCGCACTCAAACGACACACAGGATTGGTGTGTTAACATGAGGAGCAAAGGGCATCAGCTGTGTGTGTCTGTGTGCGTGTTTGACACCCCGGGCTAAACGAGTTCTGTGGAGCAGTTTTAGTACTTAATGAGATGTCTCATCACATACACACATGCAGTATAAACACCGTTTCTCTTTTTCTACCCAGCATTTCTTCCACACACACACACATACACACAGACACACACGTACGCGCATCAACACAGGGTGTCACTAGCTGTTGCGTTAAAGTGGCCTGAAAGGGGATCGACTCTGGAGAGGCAGTGGGAAACGATCTGGTCATGACTTGCTATTGGCAATCATTTGATGCATTCATTAGAAATTGAAATTGTCAGTGTGGTCAGCATGCAGCATTGATCTATCCGGTTAATTGATGTCTGAATCCTCATCACTCATAAGGTTGCCCATGGCTTAGTGATGCGCTGCTGTGCTGCTAATAATGTTAAATGAAGGAGCTGAGTCTGGAGGAGGAGGAGGAGGAGGAGGAGGAGCATGCAGACAGGTAGTTTCCCGTTTCTCGTCACTGAACCTGTAACTGGAACACACGTCCTCCACGTCCTAAATGTTGGGCAGCATTCGTGCTTGCAAGTTGTGGGCTAATCACATCGTGAGACAGGAGACGAGCCGTCAGGGACGTTTCTGTGTGAACGTGTAGGGTGGCAGGTTTTACTGCCCTGAGAGTCCTTGGCTGCTGGTTCTCAGGCAGGTGGAAAATTGTCCCCACAAGCAATCTTTGAACAGGGGGTAATGGAAAAGGAATAGAGATGGCAGCAGACCACACATGCCCGCCTGGTGCTCAAAATCCCTCAACTGAAAGTGATCTGCCTGATGTCATGTCGCTGCTTCATTGGGTGTTTGACATTAATTTCAATCCTGCTTTTACACACTGTGATTATCAGTTTTTATCTCTGCTTTCTGAACATCTATCACATCAGCTCGGTGCTTTTCAGCAATTCATCTCTCTCTCTAGTTTATTTCCAGCGATTAGAATAATTCTGTTTGAAATTTGAAGCGTTTTTTCATGGAGAGCCTGTTTAAAAAAGAAATGGGCAGTTTCAGTGTCTGGATGGATCAGAACATGGCTGTGCTGATTGACAGGAAGCTTTAGAGGCTGACAGAGCTGTCTGTCCCGTCTGTCTGAGACACTATGGAGCCCGTCCTCCTCGTCTATTTTGTCTTTATTCAGGCAGGAGGATTACAGCAAAGAAAGCAGCAAAGCAAGCAGTGAAGGGATTATCGAACAGCAGAAAAGGGATTAGAGGGGAAAGTTGCACCTCAACAGAGCAGTGGACCCCTGTGGCCCATGTAAGAGACTCAAGAGCGGGTTAGAAAGTTGGTGCCTCGGCCAGCTGCTGCCACACGGCTCTGCCAAAATTTCACAGAGCTTCTTCGGTAGATGTGAGACACGCACACTTGTAAAGACTTCTTGGCTCTCCCAGGCGGGTATTTGCTGTTCATTTGGACAGTGGCAAAGCGGACAAAGGGATGAGCAACGAGAAAGACACAAAAGGGATTTGAACTCTGGCATTCATTTATAGATAAGAACCAGGAGTCATTAAACAGCTTCAGTCCGGGATCCAAATGAGAAATTTAGTCTGTGACCTGAGGACCCAGGGAAATGAAAATGTTTGCTTTTCTTGTGGTGTTGAGACCCCATCAAAGCAGGTCCTTGACCCATTTTGAGACCCAGCAACAGCCACATAGGAAAGCGTTACAGAGGATGCTGTGGTTTTATCTGGCTGTGGCCCCGTGTTGACACACACCAGTGCAGAGCTTCTCTAAGCAGGTGACGGGATGTTGACTTTCATTGTGGCGCAGTAATCCTAACATACCGCTGTAGCTTCAGCTGTGCTCTGACGTAACTAACTCTAACTTTAAGAACATTTTGTTGTGCATTTTCCTCCCAATATTTTCTGAAATATGATAAAGCAAATAAGCAAAAAAAAAGCAAAAAATAAAGCAAATAATTTACTAATAGGGAAAATTCTCCAGATTAATGATTTCTTAAATAATCACAGCAGTCTTACATTAAATACATCAATGTGGGCTAAAGAAAAAATGAGATTTTATTCATGTTATATATTTTTTTCACTACAGCAATAACAATGTATTAATCACAATAACCACAGATGAATAAATATAAATATTTGTTAGTTTTGTATTTTGAATGTGAACTGCTGAAATGAGTGGTTTAATTAAGTGTTTACACGAAAGCTCCACACGGGATCTTAAACAAGAGTAAGCACCATCACTAAGCTGCTCATATCTAATTATGTAGATGAAAAGGTGATTACTGATGCTCACAGAGTGGACTAAACGGGGAATACGGAGATAGTTTAGATTCATTTTGAAAGCCAAGCCCAGGTTCTGTTACTTGGAGATAAAAAAAAAAAAAAAAAGTCACTTACTTTGAAGTTGTGTTCGCACGTAACAAAAGATTTAAGGTTTGGTTTGAGAATTAAGCGACAAACCAATTTTCTCTCAACATGACTTTATATTTCCGTTGCCAGGAGAATAGACTAATCTGTTATTACTAGTAGTATTAACATGATTATTACTGCATATTCAAACGATCAAAACGGCTTGGACCACAAGAAAGCCACCAGAGGCCTCATTAAGAGGAAACCTCGGCCTTATTGATTTATTGTTGTAAATGTGTATGTAATTCATGCCAGTCATTGATAAACTCTTAACATATAAAGCAACATGAAGCCAATAATAAGAGTGCTTCAATAAAAAAAACAACAAAGCCTTCAGTGAAAATAAAACCTCTGCAAGGGCACCGCCATGAGAAGCACAAAGGTTGCTCTTTATGTAACTGTAGAGTCGAGGCACTTGAAACACAGAGCGGTGAACCTTGTGAAATTAGCTGTCTTCAGTCAGTATTTTGATTCAAAGCACTAACTTAAAACCTCAGCCGGGTGAATTCTTTGGTTTTACTATTGTAGAAACGGCCTTGATAATAATTTTGATTTATTCAGCCGAAGTCAGTTAAACGCAGGCACCGCTTTATTAAAGTTATGCTTTTAATCTCAGATACCACTATAATGGTCATTTCTTCGGAGACAGGCTGTAATCCCCAGCTCCTCCGGTCACGCACTGTATGATAATTTGATTTCGTTATTAATCACAGCTGCCCCTGTGATTTAATCTGACAAAGGAGAAAAACTAATCTTGCCTCCTTCAACCATGGACAGCTCCACTTCTAGTTAACCCAGTTCACAAAGTGGTGTCAAACCAGTCACTCATGGCTTAGTGGTGAATTATTATTAGCAGTAATACTCTACTTCACCCAATCCACACACGGGCTTGAGACTGTCGAGCAGAGTGTGATTCCAGCTCGATCAATCTACCCAACGATCACACTCCCAACGGTGCAAGTGGTGGCTGATCAATCACGCCAGCTGAGCGACAGCCTTGATTGATTTAGTGTGGTTAATCAGTACTTAATCAGATCCACTGAACCCGTTTAAAGATAGCGGGGTGTAAGGGTAGATCAACACAGAGCCACACAGACACACACAAAAAAAATCCTTCAACGCATCCAGGCACAAAGACAGTTCTAATGACGCTGAGAATAAAATGTTAAAGTAAAGATAGCATAGACTAGTCGGACACTAGTTGCAGTTCGAATTAAATCCAAAGTCTTCAGATGTTTCACTCTAACTGGCCCCGAGTCTGCTGTACAGCGAGACCTTGACAGACTGGATCACCTGAGGTTGTGGTAGCAGATGATTATAATATGAGCTCTCGAAAAGCATTAACCAACACCGGCCTTCAATCGAGTTTGCTTGTGCCTTTATTCTTGCAGAGTTCTGGGTATATCTCTTGCCCGCTGTGTAAAATATGCAAAACACACCAACACAAAACAGGTTCAGTTGTATCTTTATTAGTACGTACAGCTAGAACAAGAACAATTATCGCTTTTATTTCATAGTATTTGCTTCCCTTTTTGTGTGCTTCAGCTCGTAGTCTCTCCTAGGAATTGAACATGCTTGGATCTTACAAATAAATGTAAACTACATCAGTAAATTAAACGATTAAAACAAGTAGGATTACTGTTGTAAGGGAGTACTGGTGTTAAGAAAACGAAAGAAATTCTTGACAACTTGTGAAGACTTTGATGAAAAATTTGAGACATTTTGAATGTGCAGCCGGTGCCTGCTAAACACAGTCAATATCCAGTTTGGCTGGTTTTCATAAAAACACACAAATGAAAGCAATAGAAAGAAGATAGAAATGTCACAGACCCCATTTTCATACGCTCCGCGACAGCTCACTTCTAGAAAGCTCAAGCATAGGTCAACATTATATCCCCCTTTCTGAAAACAACATTTTCCAGCTGTGCAGTTTTTATTCTTTTTATTCATTTATTCTTTTTTTATCCCCCCAAGACACTGAACAGCGGTACATAGTCATAAGTATAAGTTGTCAGAATCGCTGCTGGCTAAGACACAGAAAAACAATGCGATACAGTTTACATTATTGCATGACTCGATGCCATCATCTTGTGCAAATATACACTGTGGAGGGGAACGGGAGCAGGGTGGAGGGGAAAAGCATGACGAAAAGGTGGCTGCGTAGATGGACAGACGAGAAAAGAAAAGCATGCGAGGAGGTGAGGAGAGCTAATAAGGAGAGGAAGAGGGAACTTTGTATTGTGCAGCAGCTTGTCAAAAACAGTCAATCATACATCCCCCCCACTTCATCTCCACCTCTTTTCAAAGATTCAAATACAGACTGATACAGGCAGGAGGTGCAGCGAGGTATGGAGGCAGGCTGGAAGAGTGAGGACACGGACACACACACACACACACACACACACACACACACACACACACACACACAACAGTGTTCTAATTAACGACGGCATCGCTGCTCAGTATTGATGCATAGTTCAGAAGTTGACTCATTCTCAGAGATAATGGAGCAAAAATGCTGGAAATAATACGGTGAAGTACAAACCGATACTTTCATTTTGTGACTCGATCGATGTTTTTAGTCGAAGGTGCACAGACATTCGGGGCACTAAAGTGTTGGCTCACTGATCCAAACACACACATTGTGACACTTTTGTTCCCTGCTGTAGTTGATGTGACCTTCAACTTCCCTGCTTGTTCGCTGACCAGGTTAGCCACACTCGGCAAAGATCGCTGCATGAGTCGCAACCATCATAGTGTTAAAGGGCCTGCAGCTGACACTAGTGGAGTTAAAGTCCCGTAGTCCTGTTAAACGTGTTGCTACAGAGACGTTGAGACACCACTTGGCGGGGTATTTAGTTATGTTTTATTTTGATTCTGTCAGTACTCAAAAACTAGGGGTGTTATCGTGAATATTTCGCCTATAGCGCATGTGCAGGGATAAATATTTCCTTTAATTTTTTGCTGGCAGGTCCAATATTATGAGCATTGGTTGATTTGTCTGGAAACACACACACACACACTACAGATATAAAGCTGAGGGCTGCTACAAGGAGTCTCCAGAGTCTCTTATTAGTCTGGCTAATTTCACATCATTTGACAGAGAATTAATTTATAAATTAATCAGCAGAGCCTCAGAAAATAACACCACATGCCTCGATTACAGCACCATGTAATCCCATTTACACCTAGCATTAAAATCCCTGTGCAGACAGAAGACGACCATTTACCCTAATCTCTGCTTGGTTCTGAAAAGACAAGGCGGAACTGACAACTTTTCCAACATCACATTCTTAAACCAAAGACACTTAAAAGACCTTAGCAGCCACCTGACGACTCAGTGATGTCACATCTCTACAATATTACAGCAGACGGAGCTGAATTAGTTTAGCTGGGCCAACCCACAACTGGCTTTGGATTATGAAAGCCGCATTTAAACCAAGGTACTTTGTAAAAATCACACCTCTAATCCTGTTTGGGTGTTTCGAGTGTGGCCCGCAGCGTCATTTCAACAATGTCGCTGCAACTCGTTTCTCCTTTGGGATTTTAAAAACGTGGTGGGGGAACATTTTTACATCAGTATAGATCTTTACAAAAATAAACCATCTGCTATTACTGATACAGTAACAGAATACATTTTTCACTTTGGTGCAACATCTGACATTTCTGACGTGCGTGTGCGTCCCCCAGCTAACTGGAGCTTGTCTGCACTCACTTGCTTTGTTGTGCTTCTCTTTTTCTGAAAACATTTTTACATACGTTTGACAAAATTTTGTGATTTTCTTTCCCTCAGCCCCTGTGAACTTTGTGCATTTTCCCCAAAAAATAAAAACTATTTAAATGTATTTTACTTATGGAAAAAAATATTCTAAATGCCATCAGTGATAACACATTCCCAGAATGCACTGTGACTAATGTCAGAGATTTGCAAAATGAGCATGCTAAAAAAATTTAAATAATGTTCCCATGTGAACAAAGGTGATTTGCTAATACATCCTCAAGTCTGTGCTTCTTTGTCTGAACCCTGCTGACGACAACGAGAAACATTTAGTCATTAATATAAACTTCACCTACTTAGTTTTAACATATTAGGAAACATCGACAGCATTGAAAAGGAAACGGCAGCATGTAGATGTTACGACCCTGTTACACACCGTAAACAAATTAGAGTAAAATCACGTTTAAGACTAGTTTAAGTAAAGGAATGTACAAGCTAACGGGACATTAGTTAACAGACTGAGATGCTGTGTTTGACCTAATCACCACACAAAAGTTTAGTATAGTTGTTATATAATCTATGTTTTACACCCATGAGGTGTCTGGATATGTGTAGAGCTGTGCTTCATGTAGTGAATCCCAACAGATTATGTAGAAATCAGAGGTCAGGGTGTCCTGCAGTACTGTCATAGAAGAGATTTATCTGTAAAGAATTCCTGTTGTTACCTTTTTAACCCCCCTGTTCCATCGTTTCTAAAAATCAGATTGTCTGGCTCTGCCACCAACCCCCCACCCCACCCCCTCCCTCATCCTGCCCTCTCGCTCTACTCCTCAATTTCCAGTATCAGGTCATCTCCCTCCAGGGAGGCGTCGGCCGTGACATGGACCGCTTTAACAGTCCCGGCCATCGGGGAGTTGACCACGGTCTCCATCTTCATAGCGGAGAGGACACACAGCGGCTGACCCTTCTCCACCTTTCGTGATTATAAAGACAGTTCACAGAGCATTAAAACACAAGTCAAATGCACAGATCACTGAACAGTCACTGCGGAAGAAGAATAACAAGAAAAGTACGCTCAGAGCCTGGGAAATAATGGCTATTTCTTTTAGAAACAACAACCACCTCAACATATTTAACATTTTTGAAAACAATAGCGAGACCAACACCGGCTGTGTTTTTGTGTACAGGCTGAAATCTCAAGCTAATGCAGCCGGATGGTGTTTGAGTTTTGGTACCGACAAGATTAAGAAAAAAGCTACTGGGAGAAATACTATTAGGAATAAATGGAAAAGAAATCTCTTTTAAAAGACTCTTTGCCCAAAGTAATCAAACCTAATACAAATAATCTAAGATGAAAAAAAGAGAATAAGCAGGTTAAAAAAAAAAAAAGACCAACCTTGGATCCAACTTCCACTTTGACCTCCAGGACTTTTCCAGGCATGGGTGCTCCCACCTGACCTTTGATCGACTTCTGAGCCTTGGGATGGAACTTCATTTCCTTGGGTGGAGGGACAGACAGAGTTCACTCAAACCATCTGCCCACTCCATCATCACACTCCCCTGTCATTTCCCCCACTCATCTAGCCAGCGATCCATCCACACAGTCATTCACACGCCTATTGAAACACTCCTCCCTGCTGAGTCTCCATCAACCCATCACCACCATTTGTTTCTATGAATAAAAATCACTGGTGACTGTGGAGTGCACGGTCAGAAGAACCCCCCCCCCACACTACAAGTTTAACTTGGGAAACATGTTTTTCAACATGTGTTTTTTCCATTGATTTATTTATCTGTACTGACATCTTTAGCTCTCTCAAACCACCTCATCTGTCATCCATCATTTATCAATCTATCAGTTCCTACCTTTCTTCTTTTATCAACAATTCTTGCTACCTTTTCCACTATATCAATACCTTCTATCGACTGTCCCTACATCTTGTGCCTCCATCCATTCCCTCTGCGTACCTTCATGGCAACCGTGTCTTTAACCAGCACGGATCTCAGCTGTCCGTTCAGCTCGAAGAAGACCTCTCTCTGGCCGGCCTTGTTCAGGTCACCCAGTGCCAGCGCTTTGATGTGGAGGGTTTTTCCTCTCTCCAGCTCCACCTGGGAATAAACAAAGCCAGAGAGCAGAGGAGGGGTTGGAGTGAGTGGGCAGGACAGCAGAAAGAAAATGGAAGAGGAATGAGAGCGTGAAGGAGGAAAGGGGCAGAAATTAGATTATGTTAGAAAGCTGAAATTAATACATGAGCACTGAGTTCACAGGTGCTGCTAGAGCAATAAAACAGACTGCAGAGCTCGGAAAAATTAAAGGAGTCAAGTTAGTGGAGTGAGATACACTCAGTGCTTTCCTCCCTTCTTTATTTGATTTCTCCCTCACTTTTGAGATGCAGCATTTCCCAGCATGCACTTTGTTACAGGGCAGGAATAGGTAGCCATTTCATGAAGAGACTTCACTTTACTGAAGTGAATCTAATTATTTAGCATCAGTCTTAGAATCACCTTTCATACTGACGATTTCACCACATTAATTTAGTGACACCGTCTGCTCCCGTTTTTTGCCGCTAAATTAATCTTACAGGACAATGTTTTGACTGGGAAATAATGAAGCTCCGCAGTAGTCATTTTTCACAACAGGCAACTTGACTTGTCGTGGTAGGCATGCACAGCTGTGTTATGAGAAAATGGGACCCTGTGCACAGACAGAGGAAAGGCCCCCACCCCTGTATACATCACCCCCACACTGAGTTTCTTCTGCTGTTTTCGTTCAACATCATTAATTTGGCGTCATTTAACTGTTCAACGTTACTGTACTTTGTACAGAGGCTCTGGCCTCAGACATTATATATGGTGCAGTGTGAACTTCAGAGTAGTAAATAAACAAAGACAACCGGATCTATGCTCTCTCTGTTCACGCCCAGGAAGCTTTTCACCAGACATTTCAATTCAGACATCAAACAGACAGAGGTGCTATACTCGTAGACAGAATGACAATCTGAGGCATGAAGAGAGACGACACGGCAGGCTGGAAGAAATAAAAAAATATTCTCCGCTTTTAGTATAACCATAAACTCTGACTTTATCTGCCACCTGTAAAAGTGTTGTTTTAAGACAAAGACATTACTGTCTCGTTCTGTATCAACAGCAAACAGGCTCTTTCTACTTCTCATATCCATTCCGGTCACCGCTCTCTAGCCTTTCCCTCGACACCAGCCTCTGTACTTCATTTATCTCGCCTCCTCCCAAAATCTCTTGTCTCACTGGTCGGAAACTCATTTTTCCCCCCATCTTTCCATTTGTCCAACTTCCTCTCTCTGGTTTTCAATCTCTCTGTTTGTCAGCCCTCCCATGTGTCACAGCTTTCTATTTTCTAATGTTATTTTGCCACCTATCTCCACACGGTCTCTCATGCCATTATTAATTTGCCTTTTGCTGCTTCTCTTTTTTTTTCCTGTTGTCTGCCTCTCCGTCTTCTGCTGTGTCTACCCACCCCTTTTCCTCGACCCTTCCCCTCTCATTGTTATTGTTTCTCGCCCTGCCATCCCAGCCGCTGAGTCTCTATTGCTATTCCAAACTAAATCTCAGTGCAAAGACGAAAACACTTGCCGCTGCAGGTGCCTATTGATCTCAATTTTCATTCTGCCTCTCTTTCTCTCCTTGCTCTGATTCTTCATATACTTCCCTCACTCTCTATCTGATAACATCTTTCTTTTCATGCCTTTGCTTTCTCTCTGGCACTCTCTTCATCTCTCTCTCTCTTCACCTTTCTTTGCGCTGAACTTCTCTCTAGCTTGTGCCGCTTTGCCAGGCTCTTGGCAGTTGTTTGCGAAACAACAAAACTGCCTCCCCTTTCCTAACTGCGTAGGAAAGGAAACTACAACTGCTTCCATTAAATACATTATATACAATATGTCTCTCTTTGAAGAGAGAGAGTAGACTTTTGAAGATGATTCTGTATCATGTATTTGAATGCCCGTTTTATATGAAGCACAGAAGGAAACTTGTATAAATTACCCTGAATTTATTGATTATACCAACCAGAGCCAATTAATGTTTGTGTCCAAAGGAATCTATCATCATATATTTAATCTTTTTCTTTACCACATACCAACATCCAAAACACTCAGACTCTACAATATGATTTGATGCCATTAAAATCCCATTCCAACAACGTGCGTCTGCAAATAATGGTATAATACAAGTGCATGCTAACTCACAGACCCAGGCTGCTGCCCCTTTATGTAATACCACTCATTAATTCTGTGTCTTTTAACTGAGCTGTTAAAAGTGACAGTACAGTTAGTACAGAGACTCTGGCCTATGGACCTCCTGACCGTCCCGTCCCATCCATGCATGATAACAGGGAAAGCGCAGGTCTCATGATAATGATAATAATGATGGCTGACATGTTGACTCACGGATTCCAGCTGCTGCCCTATTATGTAATACCACTAGTAATTCTACACATTATGTACTACAGTGCATACTAACACACAGCACAGAGTCATACTATACAGTTACAATTGTACTATAGTTATTAAACTCCAGTTTTAAAAAAACTCAAGTGTGCGTTCAAAGGTGTTGCTAAGGTTTTGCTTTTTAAAATATTTTCTGTAAACACGTCTGATTGTAATTACATTGTCGGACAAAAAACTATCCACAGCACACTTACATACTGACTTGAGTGTTTAATGACTGATCAACACTCAATACCTGCTAAGAATTTGTTTGTAGTGTGGCAACATCGACTGAATTGTTACAAAATGTGCGTACACTTCACTGAAATGCAGTATTTACTGTAACGCAAAGTACACACACACACACCTGCAATTTTCATGCTTAAACACAAGCACAGTAAAGACTTGATTTTTGATAACTTTGAGATGATACCTCTTTGTCAGTGTAACCACTTCAACACTGGATAAAGCTTTACAAAGAACACGCTTTTGTCTTTCTACACACGTAGCTGGAATCAAAGTCAATAAAAGTCTATCAATACACACTGCAATCACCCTGCCTCCACCTGCTTGGTTTGATATTACCACACTTACGATAGCATCTCCTGTGCATTATGCATCTTCCGTATCTTGGTGATCTATCTTCTGTGTTTTCACCTACAGTATATACTCCTCACATCCGGCTTGTGTTAATTCACGCAGTAGCCTGAAGCAGAGAACCTTTTCTGTCAAAGTCAACTTGCTTATCCATCTGGAGCCATAATATCTCTGATTGAAACAAGTTTCACTCAAAGGTTCAAATCGTGTCTTTGTACGGATCCGGGTTCCGATAGTTGGTTGCATTTTGGATGCTGTTCCAAGTTGGCTAAATAGGATTCATTGAGCTTATTATACAGTGACTCAAATTCTTTACTTATATTTTTCTCCTGTTCAATGTGAAAGTCAGATAACATAAGAAGGACAAGTGCTTGGCCTCAGTATACCACCACTGTCAAAACCCATCAGGTTCAGGGACCTGTAGCATTTTAAAAATGAGTTCTCCTTCAGGTAAAATTTAGTCCAGTGAATGCAAAACATCAACAATTTATTAAGCAGTAGGAATTTAGATCTATTCTCACTGTGCTGTTTCTACTTTTTACCTTTTGCAGCTAAAGCGGAAGAAAAAATGTGTGAGGACAGTGTTAATGAATGTCACAGAGCAGTGATAAAACATGTTGTGACCCTGCACTATCCACATGTCCATAGCTGAGGTTTAATATTTGCTGTGACAGGGTCTACGTTTGTGAAAATCTGTTTACATTTCTGTCAAACGTGATTAACACCACACACTGAGTCATCAGCACATGGCAGATAACATCAATATTTTTTTTTTCCTCTAGTCTGTACAGTATAGATGTGTGGAGGTATGACACTAATGGACAGAGCCGTCACACATGTGTAGGTGTGTATCATTATCCTGTGGTTGCCATTTGGTTTTTAAAAAGCAATATCAGACATATACCTACATTGAGAAATCTTACAGAGATGCTGTTCACTCTTTGGCTGATAACGCTCTTGTGCTGGATTTGCAACAGGCTTGAATAGGAAGAGCTAAACACTTTCAAATGATTACTAGCGAAGCTCCTTCGCACAACATCAACAACTTGGGGCTTTAGGTCTAGCTGAGCGCTTAAAAAGATTTGGTGCTTAAATCTGTTTTGATCAAGATTTCCGCAGTGTTCCTCACACAGTAGCTGCCAAGAGCTCATAAATAGCTTTTCTTCCAAAGATACAGTTAATAGTGTGGTTGCGTAAGTATTTCAACAGTCCATCTGTAATGGACAGTTGCTGTCTTCTGCTGCTGTCACTGTGGATTTACCGCAAATGCCAACACAGGCTTACAAACACAAGCTCAAGCTTTTCTTCTTCTTCTTCTTCTTCTTCTTCTTCTTCTTCTTCACATGCTGAAGATCATCCATTTTAAATTGAAATGAATTTTACAGATGAAACACATTTACAAAGTAGACACTGATGACGTCACAGTTACTGAGGCTGGGGTGGTCACCCACAAACTCCTAGCTCCACGTGTTCACAAGTGTCCTTTAGCAAGACGCTGAACCCAAAGCTGCTCCTGGTGGGTCAGCCACCGTGATCATTGATGTGTGAGTGTGTGTTTGTGTGAATGAGCACTTTGGGTATCACTAATGTAGAAAAGTGCTGTGTAGTGCAGACCATTTACCATTTACCACTTATCACTGAAGAAAACTGATCGTTCTCACACAGCTACAAACTGTATTTTTCTATCATTTCTTTATTTGTGGATATAGGAGTTCATAAAATCCTCAGGGATAAATATTTGTTCCATGTCACTGTGTTAACATTTGACTGCATTATGTAGTATCGCTTTGACTCAGATTCACTTCTTGTTTTCCTTCTCCTGGCGTTCAGACTGGCAGGTGTGTTTGGTTCTGTCATACTGAATGTCCCCGTCTACTACAGATCATATCCTGTAGTTTTCAAGTTTCAGACCGCATGCAGAATGGGGAGTAAAACAAGTGGGTCGAAGACAGGAGCTATTCCCCACCCATCAACAGTCAGCCAGCCAACAGTCATCGTAAGATTACGCCTCGCATCTCCAAAAAGTGAACTTGTCAGCAATTGAAGCAATTTGCCAAATGATGATCATTTTCAGTGTGTCTTCGATCGGTGCTTGGCTGCCAGGTCATTTAATATAATTCTCAAGTGATAACCCCAGCTATCAAATTCAGACAAAAGAAAATGTGAGACCTGGGGACAAGGATGCAATATGCATCCAGTTGTGGGAAGAAACTTAATTAGTTTGCAGGCAGCCGTATGTCTGCACACTCTGCACCTGTAGTTTCATTTAAAACCAGTTGATTGAAAATATAGTCTGTAATATGCAATTCTCCTGAATTACATGAAGCACAATGGAATATGTTCAAATGACATGAGCCTATTTTGATGAATAGCATTAGTAAAAATGAATTATATTAGAAATGACAACAGTGAGATGAAGCATTCCTAATAAGAGCTTCATTCAGCCCTGGAGGAGCTCTTCACAGTAAAAGAGAGAAAAACAACCACAACAGAAACGTCATGCTGAATATGAAAGGTCACTTTTTTGACATGTTTTCTATTCCTTTTCTTGCCAGGTACTGATAATCGGACGTGATCTGGGGAGAGTAGCTATCGTCAAGACAACAGGGGGTAGAGTTTGCTTCAGTGGTGATGACTGACGTTAAGCACAGATCAGAGTGTCAGAAACGTCTAGAAATGACAACACTTCTGATGGACTGCAGATAAGATAAACATAAAAACATCAGTTCTGAATTTGGGAAGAGTCTGAATGAATGACGGAAGTCAAGGCATGATAAATACAAGGTTTCTCTTTTTAAAATAGGGACAGTTACAATGACAATTTTACTGCAGTGGCTGGTAGTCTGAGGTTAGGGTCAATACTACATCAGCACAATAAATGCGGCTCTTGATTTTTGATAATAGCAGATTAATGGAGCTCCCCTTCCTAATACAAAAATAACTTAATACCAGCATGGAACCATTTTGCTGCAGTGAAATGCAGCGGTAGTTAAACATGGTTGACTCTGGCAGGTAATTCTTTGTGCCAGTTCCTCATAATGAGAGAATCAAGACAAAATATTGCATGAAACGAACCAGACAGATATAAGAGGACAGGGATTATTCTGGGATTATAACGAATGTACTTTCACTCAGGTTATAACATTTCTGCCAAAGAAACTGAATGAAAAACTAGCAGCTGGCTGTTCTCATACGTTATTTCAGCATGAAAGCTTAGAAACTTTAGAGAGGAAAACTGTTTGATACATTCAGTGAACACAAAGTGGTTTTTAAGGTGGGAAATCGAATCCGTGGGGGTGTATTATCTATGCAAATAAAAAGCATTTCCTGTAATCAAAATAAGTGAACATTCTACGCTTCCTTTTTAGATCCTGAAATTTACAGAGAAATCTAGATATTCAGTGCAGATGAGTAACGATGGTAGTTTGGTGCAGCTGGCCTGGTTTGTTTGCTGCTTGATAAAGAAAGAGATTCCTGTGCAGTGAGCTAAGAAGGCTAATTCAGTGGGTAGCACTCTTTCCATAGTGTTGCACTTAAATTTTGATACTCAATATTTCCCCCTGTTCAATCTATGGTCAATTTTTCTCTTGTGGTCATGTTTATGGTCTATGACACGACTCTCAAACATAATATAAGCAGTCGTAACTGGAATAAAAAAAAATGTCAGGCTGCTTGTAAAAATGGTCTTGTAGCCTTAACTTGGCCATACTTCACAATTATTACTTTCTCTCCATGTTCAGTATTACCAAACAGCACAATGAGAACATCTCCAATTAAAAATGCTGAATGAGTCATGACACGTTATACAAATTGAAGACAATAGCCTACATTTCCATCAAGGTAAACACTTCCTGTTCCCTAGATTTAAGTATTACAATGCTAAATGCCAGAGCCACCATCTCATATTCTTTCAACACCAGGCCTTACCTACTTGTATTACTGTGTTGTCCTAACATCCTGCAGAGCACGGTGCTCCCACAAACGCTACAAGTGGTTTTCAAAAAACACAGAGAAAACTGCTACACAAGGTCGCGACAGTACTGCAGTCAAAAATGTCACAGACATCATCTCTGACCTGCTTCAAACTGCTGCCATCTGGTTAGAGGTACAGTGTCCCACTGGGTAAATGTGCTGAAGTAAAAACGTGTTGTTGCTTACAGTATCACCTCTCCAGCAGCTGACGTCCTTTTCTCAAATGAAGCTTTGCTAAACAAGATATCTTAATATGCCTGTGTTCCCTCTCTTGTGTATTAATGGTTTTGCAGGTTGTGATGCCTGACTGAGTTAACTCATGGGCAAAAAAAAAAAAAAAAAGGAAAAGTGTAATGATTTACACATTATTTATACAGAAGATTCCTAATATAACCCGATATAAAAGTTGGCCTTTAAGAGCCACTTAATGTACGAATATTCTTACGTGTTGGCATATCGGATGACAGACTCTCACAGCATCTCCTTCAGCAGCAAAGCAAAATCTCTCTTTGATCAGATGTCAGAATTTGACATCTGTCGCAAAGGTTTCCCTCAGTTGTTTCTCTTTAGAATTCACTCGTCAACCTGGACTCGAATAATCCCGTTAGTTTGAGTTTAGCTCATCAAAGTGGTTACTGCTGTCATTCTCCTGAAATGGTCTCCGCACTGCACAATCTGGATGAAAAACGGTCTTCAGTCCTGCTGTCATTCAGCACAGCAGGCATCCTCAAACATTTCAGCTGACTCTCTACTGTACAGTCATGTATGTTTAAAATTGTTTCCAGCCTGCCTATTCTGCATATGTAACATACTGAAGTTGACAGGAAATAGCTTCCTATTTACACGTTAATGTTCCTCAGGAACATTTTAGTTTTCGATTTTTGTGGCTTTGTGGTTAAGTGTTAAGTGACAGCCAATTATCACACCGTCTCGCCAAGAGATTGTCACATTCCTGTGCTCCACTAATTGGTTGCAGGCAAAAAACTTCTTTGTTTAACTCCTTCATTGGATTGCACATTCAGCTGCCTCCCTGCTGGGGAATAAAGGAAAGGTACGAGCATTTACAAATCGGCAAATCTACAAGTTTCGCTGGCCTTGTATCAAACATACGACTAAATGAATCTTATTTCTGAGCAGGAAGGTTAATCTGATGACTGGAGGGATCAGAAAGGATCTTAATATCTCTGTCCTCCCCACTGTGTTAACACTTCGCTGTGCCTCTACACCAAACTCCATCAGATGCCAGCCCTCCGCAGTGATGGAAAAATTATTTCTTGCTGATAATATCTGCTCTTTATTTAACCGCTATTACTGTACATCAGAATTAATTAAAGCACTAAAAGGATTATTAAATGAATGGTAATTAATATAAATGTTATCATACTGTTATGATACTTGCATAGTAATATTAAAAGGATGATATTAATATAAGATCAGTTCAGGATTTTTAATTATTTGCTATAATACAAACAGGTGTTAATTTATGTACCTCAAACTCCTCAGCGATCTTGGGTCCATCCAGGAACAGCCTGGTGCTGAGACAGTCCACTGGGCCAAAGTTAGCTGCAAAAACATAAAACAACGTGTGTGTTCAGTCTGAAGCGGAAGTGGTAAAGGAACAACTGCACACCAATTAAAACTCCTCACAAAAAGCACTAATATTTCCTCCCTCCTCAGAACAACAGTCAAGACTGCATTAATGCATGAAGCTGAATGCTACAGGAGCAGCTATCAACAATTCCCAATCAAGTTTGATTCCTGCAGAAGGCTCATAAACCTCCAACAAGACTCACGTCTCCTGCTACGCGCCACTGTTCTACGCACTTTAAAATCACACCTACCACAAAAAGAAGTTAGTAGTTCTGCTGATTTACCCCTCTGACACCAGTAAAGTGTTATGTAAATTCACTATATGAATGACGATGATTGCTGGGTTCTGTGTTGTTGCCCCCCTTTGGGGATCAATTCAGAATCTGAAGGCAGTGATTGGTTTCTTGTGTGTAAGGCCCCCGGGAGCAGCCGAAAACAACATTTACAAGCATTTTTAGTTTACGAGTAAACTTTATAATGAGTGTTTCTGACTTTAGATTGGGTGGTGCCAATTTCAAACCCCAGTAATAAACAAACAACAATGATTGAGTGTTTGTGTTGGACGCCAGACGCCATGAACACAAGCTTGTTCAATGATAACAAATCACATTTCATAAAGTGCACATCAGTGTACCAAAAAATAATCTTCCCAATTAATATTCTATAACCATCCCATCACCGAATGTTATCATCCAATCAGCCCACTCACATGTGAAGTCTTTGAACTCCTGGAACACCTTGGGGTACATGGCTGCTGACATCACATCCTCGGGGGTGATTTCATCGCCGTGTGAAGATCGCAGACCTTCCTCCAGGGCTTTAAAGTCCATAGGTGGCAGAGAGGCACCGGGGCGACCCTCGATACGGGAAAGAGACTTAAGCACCTGGGGTAGGATGTTATAAGACGAAGATGATAAGAGGTGTGAGGGTGCACAACAACATCAATAACACATTACTAAAAGTTTGTATTCAAAGTCGCATAGTGTTCCTGAATGTTTTCCCACTCATAACCTCCCCATGGGACTCTAAAGAATGTGGGGTGTATAAAGTTCTGGTAAAATATTGTACTTCACAACTATATGTCTCGATAAAAGCTGCAAACTGTCAAAGCACTAAAGTGAGACGTCGGGAGGGAGGAGGGTGCGATGCATGGGGAGCTGTTTTGAGGGATAGAGGAAGAAGGAGAGAAACACTTGAATTGGAGAAAATATGAAACTTATTAATGCAAGTTATTTTGGAATTTGCATAAAAGTGGTACCACTGTTGTGTCAAGATGTGCAGTGATTTCCACTTTAGTTCTCTCCATCTCTCCCACTCCCTCAATTCATCTTTTTCTCTCTCCAGTAAAGTACCATCAGCCCAGCGGATGACTGCGGTGGTATGTGCCACTTATGTGACATCCTCGTTCTGTCTTTGAAATAGTAAAGAGGGAAGACTGAAAGGAAGAAAGAAAGAGGATATTTGTGGAAAGTGGAGGCTGCTATAAGACAAATGATGACATTTTATCTGCCCACACAGTGGTTGTTATCTGACACAACGTGTAGAGACAATCCATCAGAAGCTACTAATAATGTCTGGTGAAGGGATTATGTCAAGACACAGGCGTTTCGCCTAAAGGCCACTGTTTTGTTTTTGTTTTCACACATTTCTTCTGCTTTTGATGGCGCCGTGTACACAGGCTTGGAGGGAGGGAGCGAGGCGAACTTGCAGGAAATCTCCATACAATTAGCCTGTTTAGGCTGCTTCAGTGCTTCTCCAAATGCTTCTTGTGATATACAAACGGAATAAATTAACAGCAAAGCTTTTGGTGCTAACAAACTCCTGTAATGCTTAGGTGTGTTTTCACTCATTTAAACTTTAAGCGTTGTGCTCTGTGTTTCGAATTAGACATTAAATACATAATGTTGGCATTTCTGTCGTCAATGTGAGTGTGTGTGCGCGTGTGCGCGCGCTGCTGGACTGTAGCCGGTGTGTGTTTCACATCTTTATTAGACTTTTGTGTACGTGTAACAACATAACAGCACATTTATGAGTATGTGTGTGTGTGTGCGAGCGCTGTCCTGAAATCTCCAGACAAAGGCCCCAGTGCAGTGCCATTAGTCACAGAGCAAACAGTTCAAAGATAGCCGACTCATTTGTGTGCGTGAGAGGAGAGAGGAAGACGCTTCAGAGGCGGCAGACTCATTGTAGTCCCTGTTCATTAACATTTTGTCCTCAGAGGATGTCGTACACCTGAACTGCTTGATTGTTCAACTGTTCGACACAGTTAGTGACAGAGTGTGGGCGCATTTTACAAATGAAGGAAAGACACACTTCCTTCAAGGTTGTTTGCAGTTTTCTCCTCATTTCTCCTAAAACCACTCAACAACATTTCTTCATTTTTTTTCTTTTCAGTTTCAATACTGCTCTGAGGTTTTTGACTTTCTTTCTGATCATCTCTTTGCTCTCCCCCTCTACCCTAATCACGACATCCACAGTCCAAACATGCTCCGTCCACCCACACCACAAATAAACTGCATATGAAGATGGGTAAATAACTCAATACCCCCCCCCCCCCCCACACACACACACACACACACACACACCTCCACCTCTGCAAACAGCTGTGTATTTGTGACTTTCTGGGGTTCTGATAAGAAAGCATGTGAGAATATGTGATATGACACTGAAATGGCTGCTCGCCGACTAATGAAAGCCACTAAAGCTCTGCACCAGCAGAAATACTTCCCCCATGCTGCAGCATGCATTTACCTAAATAGGTAAACATCTGTAGATGTAGATCTCTTAGCCTCCACGTATTGGTCAGTACAGGATGCGGCCCATCCTGTGTTTACATGCAGATGCTGAAAACTGCCAACTACTACACTAATCGCACTCAAACAGCCAAGTACACATGTAGCCTTTATGTAAGCTGAACAGATGCAGTGAACTAGCTGCAAATAATGATCATAATGATCTGTCGTGGAGAAAACCACTGCTACTAACGCAGCTCAAGCTGTGTTAGGAACTCATTTCACAAATAAAACAATGCTTTACTTTCTTCTTTTTCAAAAACTTTAGACTTTATTTAACTTATATAAGTCTGACACCAATTACTTTGATTTATACTCAGAACGTACCCCAAGATATGTTGTGAGTGACAGTAACATTTATCAGATTTATCTCAGACTTGTAGCTTGCATGTAAACACACGCACACAATAAGCACAGAGATGAAAACACTGTGAAAGGAAAATCTGCACCAAAGCTGAACTCTGAATTGAAATGAATCAGAGGGATGCAGTGAGTTATTTCTTTTGTAAGCTGTGTGTGAGAAAGCCTCTTGGTGTTTGTGTATTAAACATTGAGGGTGGATTGTCCCTTGTGTGCAGTCATTGTTGTCATGGTATGAATATCTTTAGGGGAGGTTTAGAGGAAATTTTTTTTGGCTTAGATGAGAAACTGGCAGCACTTCTGTATGTGTGTTGAGGATTTACTCTGAACAATATATTGCGGACTTCATCTCTGGCACATTGTGTAAATGCTTAATGAATGGTGCGGGCTGACGAAGCCGCATGGAAAATTTCATTATGAAACACCAATAACTTGGAATGCAGATCTCTGCCTCCCACAAAAGGTGGTAAAGGGAAAAAGTTGAACTTTAGAAGCACGGTAGCTTCTCTCTGCAGCATAAAGTATCCCACCGGCGACAGAAGAAAGAAAATGAACACATAGGCCGTCCACAGTCTTGTTTGTTGACTGACTCCTCTGCTACATGTTTTGAGAATGATGAGACAGACTGATGGACACTAAAAGAGAAGCAGCAGACAGATGGCTTGTGTCAAAACTGGGAAATCACAGTGACTGTAAAGGGCGGGGCTGCCTGAGAAGCTTGATCATAAAACCCTCCAACTTTGCATCAGTGTACAGGAGACAGGGTGAAAGGACAACTTGGTGGTGAGGGTGACTTGATGGCTGCAGTGAGTTTCACAGAAAAGGAAACTTAGAGGAAGAAGGATGTGAAGCAGAAAAATACTGGAGACACAAATGAATACACAAAGTGACAGGTTAATAATCCTTTAACTAACAACCTTACAACTTCCAGCGAATGCACAAGTCTTTGAGGCGCCGCCACATTGTACTATAGACGCGTGAGCGCTTACACACAGCGTTAAAGTCTCAGCCGCACATGATGACATGTTGACACAAAGCGTCACCGTGTGCAGCATCTGTGGATGTTGGATGTTTCTCTCTTTTTTGGGGGGGGGGGGAGGGTGTGAAATGTCATGTATGTCAATATGTCGACAGGTTTTTGGTAGTGTGAGACAAATTTCAGTATTCTTTATTCATGTGTGTGTGTCTCGCCAGGAGACGTCAAGCTGCTGGCCCTTGACGCGTACGAGAGTCTCAACCTCGCCGCTTGCAGGCGTGAAGCGAGCAGACAAAAGAAGCAGGCACAAGCACAGAAGCAGAGAGGAGATGAGAGGACAGAGCAATACCACGGCTTTCTTCACCATCTTCAACGTCCTCCTGGGAACTCGCAGCTGTCAGATGTGACCAAGTACGTGACAGAATCTGTGTGAGTGTGTACACACTGGTACATGTGAAAAAGACTAAATTTGTACATTTTGTAAGAGCTGGTTGTAGAGAAAAGAACCGTGTGGTTGCATTTAGGTAGATGTAAGTGGAAAATTTGTTCTAACTGCTTTTTAATTTTTAATTGATGTTCTCCGTATTCTTAGTGAAGTCCATGAGAGGGATTGAAAATTCTGGAGGAAAGGGTTTAGTGTACAGTACCTTTGATCTGAACGGCTCAGGGAATCCTCCATGTGGTATCCCAATATATCCCTGCAGAAACTCCACCACAGACAGGGGGAAGGACAACTCGTCAGCCCTCTCCTCCACTTCTGCCCTGGTCAGGTTGTTCTGCACCATGAACTGGGCCAAGTCACCAACGATCTTTGAGGATGGAGTCACCTGAGAGGAAACAAAAAGAACAATAAGCCAGGTCCTGCTAAGACTCAACGCCTTTTTTAGTTTAGGGAAGTGGAGGATGAAGAGAAGAGCTAATATTAGCTTGGTTTAGCCCCCGGTAATTTATTTCTATTTCAACAAAGACTAAGCATATTAGCACAGCCACTAGGATGTCCATTTTGTAGGATGAGGAGTAGTGGTATTTTTTGATCTGAAAAAGTGACAAAGGTGATCATTTTCAGGATGATGGCGCAATCTTATATTTCATCTTTATAATTTTTGCCTTAAAAAGTAGAAACTGCTCCAGAGGTCAGTCAGGCTGCATCTCTGCAGCTTTCTCTATGACGTCCTGCTGCATAATTTCCTGTCAGTGGTAAAAATGCACATCCACAATGATTGCAACAGAAATAAGCAGCGACAGCCTTTGCTTTAATGAAGATGCTGTCCATGAAGATTAAGTGCTGTTTAACCTAGTGAAAAGAGCACCGGCAGAACAAAACGAGAAATAAAAAGATCTTTCTATACGGCCTCTTTAATCATTTGATTTGGCAGCCATGAACTAAACTACGCAGGTCTACTCTGTGAAACAGAATGAAGCGGAAAATTAAGGAGACCAAGAAAACATTCATTAAAATCACATGTATTTATTCTTTCAATATTTATAATGGCATATAATTATGGTAATAGCGATCCCTATTAGCATAATGGTGATAAGTGGAGTCTTTTTTGACTACAAACAGGACACTGATGCAAATATCAATTGCACACATTACTCTCCGGTTGTAATAAATGGAGACACGTTTCAGGTTTCCAACGTGCTTCTATTTAGTAGTTGGACAATAAAAGATAGAAGGGTCAAATATTGTGACCCAGCAACAATGAAAAAAAAAACCCTTTGGGTAACGATGACAGCATTCAGTTTCTCACCCCCACTCCCAGTCTCTTTAAAATTTAAAGCTATTCTCTTACAGGAATACTTCAACTTCAAAAATACTAAGAAGGAAATTGACTGTATGAAAATTGTATGACGTAACGGGTCGTAATGTTACATGAAATATGTAAGTGACTGGATGCTGTTCGCCGAAATGCGTGAAGTTATTAAACTTCTTTCTTCAACGTTTAGCAAAAAACCTTATATTTCCTAATAGAGGTGAACACATCAAGTAAAACAACAATTATTTAACAGGGATAATTTCATAAACGCCCAACTGTGAGTCACCAGTTGTGGTGAAAATTAAAAGGACTTTTTACTTCTGAAACCAGAGGCACCTGAAATAGCTCCTTCTACTGTGCAACTCTTCTTGGATGTTTATGAAACATAAAGTGGCTTTTATTCGGGTTGTTATGGCACAAGCTTTTTTTTTTTTTTTCTGGAAATAGGGACACTGTAATTAATCTCCAAGTGACGAACAACGTCTATTAAAAACAGCCCAGGATGCCTGTTAAAGTCTGCAACCACTTGGCAAAATTTCAAAGGAGCCTTTGCGAGCAAATCAGTGCTTCCCCAGCAAGATGCAAGAAAAGAAATGCTTCCTGCTGATTGAAACAAGTGTGCACTTCCTTTTAGCGTTTCCCTGCTGCAACACCTAAAGCTCAGTTTGATTGGGTATGTGAATAGAAGACATAATGATACATTGCTTTAACAGAATGACTGTTTACAGAAAAGCTTAAGAGATTTGAATGGGCTGTTGAAATCCCTGGAGAGGCCATTAACTTGGTACAGCTGTGGAACAAAAGCTCACTGCTGACTTACCTGAAATCTATCTAAAACCCAAGAAAAGCAGCATGACTGCGCATTCCTCGTTGACATTAACCACTGTTTCCATTTCCCTATTGTTTCCTTTGTCTTTCTGTCGCCAGAGTCTACTTCTCTCATATTTTCCCACCACAAAGTTTAGAACTGTTACTCTCTATCATCAGTCTTCATGAAGCATCCTTCTCACCCACATCCCTCCAAGTTACCTAACTACTATCTTCTGTAGATGCTGTTGATTTTTCAGCTCTGTCCGTCATTCATCGTTTTCTCTGTCCATCAGCCAGATATTTCTTTTTTCCCCCTGTGATCCACAGTAAGATCAGGACATCAGCATCTACAGAGTAACATCAAGTATTACTCTCATACATCTCTGTTGACAAATCACCCTCCTCCAACTCTCTCTCTGAGCGCCTCACACACAGGAAAGGAAAATCTTATTACCAGCTGCGTGTGAGCTATGTGTGATGTGTGAGCTATTCTATATTTTTAGACGAGGAGTGGGGTATATCACACCCTGCCCCTGCAGGGTTGGAGAAATCTGATTTCCTCTGTTCCTGGGTGATGCTGAGCTAAGACTTAACTCTACACTGTAGATTCCTCTTAGTCTTACTGATAAGCTAAGCGTGTGTGCATCTGTCCTTTACAAACAGAGCATGTGGTTGACAGTGTAACTACATTTTTTTACTGCACTGATGTCCAGTCTTTGTTTTTACTGAACCGTGAAACCTGAACCATTAGTAATACCTGTCATACTGCTCGTCATCTGTGCAGTTTAAACATCAATACTTCATCAGTACAAAGTGGTGCTTGAAACTAAATAGTTTTGAGCTTGATGGAAATGTCAAGTTTTAAATTCTGACTTTGACATTTGTTCAATGTTTAAAAAAAAAAATCACAGCATGAAATTAATATGAATTAAAAATGTTATGTTATATATCCAACAATTACTGAGACACCTTAGTCTGTGCCACAAACGTGAGCGGCTCAGTGGGGGTGGGGTCACCAAAGCTGTCTGAACAAAATTTCACAGCAATCCATTCAATGGACACTAAAATATTTGAGTACGGATGAAACTGACAGACTGACTTTTCTCTCCAGGAGGTCAAGCTACTAGCACGGATCAAATCAGTCTCAAATTATTTCCAGTCATCTGTAGTCGACAGATATTTCACAGTCCTGCAGAAAATTCAAAACAACTTGAAGATTTCTAAATAAGGAGAATCAACTATCCAGTGTCCTCACTTTTTCTCCAACTCCACCCTCAGCAGAGACTGTTGATAGTACTAGTATAGTAAGTTATAGTATTACTATACCATAGGTACGTTTAAACAGCTGAGATGCACAAACTTTTCCTCACTGAGTGATGTTGTTTACTTCCCTCAGGCCTCTGATCATACCATGTCTCTCTCACCCTTATTTAAACTCATCTGATTCAAAACGTTAGTGTAGTTCTTCACGCGGGCTCATTATCACTCTTGACACACGCCGCCCTCGTCCACCCCTCTCAGCTTCGCTCAGCTCTTTCAGTTCTTACCACCTCCATGTTCTTTTTCCTCTCTCACACTCTTCTCGTGCCTTTTATCCATCTTTCTCACTTTCACTAATGTACAGCTCTCACTAAGTGGTCCTGCATAACTCCACACTCCTGACAGCAGAAATCTGGTACAGTGGCTTGTGTGTGTGCAGGTGTGAAAGTGTGCCAGTTGTTCTGTGTGTGTCCGTACATTTGTGTGTGTCATGTGTCTGTGTGTTTTGCAGAAATTTATTTTGAAATGCAACTCTTTCCATACCCAAATCCCCCTGATGGACAAAGGATTATATCATCCAGAACAGAGTGTGGATATGTGTCTAAGAATATGAGAAGTAGAGGCTACAGTGTACACAACAATTGCTTACACACTCACACACACACACACACACACACACACACACACACACACACACACACACACACACTCGCTTGGCGAGCCAGGAACAGAGTGAAGAATGGTACCTGTCAGGACAGCAGGAGACAGGAGAGAGGAGCGATAACGAGACTCAGAGAGAGGGAGGACGAGTGCAGAAATGATAAGGAAATTAGGGATACACGAAGGAAGTCTGATTGAAATGAAGGAAGGTGGGAGAAGGGTGATTTAGGGGGAGATGAGATGAAATGAAAGCAGCGAGGGAGAGCACAGAGAGAGTGGCAGACAAGATGATGAAGTGAGTGACAGGAAGAGTTAAGAGAGGGGAAGAAAGAAAGGGACGGACGGGGAGAAAGGGAGAGGAGGGGCAAACAGACAAGTGCAACAGACATCTGCAACCCCACAGGCAATACAAGTAAGAGAGACTGCGTGTGTGTTTTAACAGACAGAACACGTACAAATACAACGTGTCCTCCTATTGACAGCCTCGTGTCATGGATGTAACTAAGGGAGGAAGTTAAGGGGAGAAAAACAGGGAATGGAGAGTAAGGAGACTTTGAAACCTCAGGTCAACAAAAATCACTCAACAGGACCTAATAAGGCACAGTAACATGTTCTAGCCTCTTTATGTTAAGTGGAATAAAGATATGTTATGGACTTTGTATGAAGCATATTTCCTTATATGTTGAACTACTCCTTTAAATATAGTACCATGGACATTCTTCACTATTTTCTGACACTTTAAAGATGTAATAATCTTTTTTTTTTCTGATTTGTTTTTGCCTTTTTGTGGATGTGGTATATACAGTAATTTTAACACATCAGGTTCGTTCTTCGTCTAGTTTGTAATGTTTAGTTATTCCACATAATACATTTAGAAAAAGAAACGTTTAACACAACTAAACATTTAAGATGACAGTAAGTTAGACAATATTTCATTATATTAAGTATATTGAGCTGACCAGACCATATGATCTCACTTTGCTTTGAGATGTAACTTCAATTTAAATTTAAAAATAATTCATAAATAAAGATTCTTCTCCAACTAAAATCCTCTCAGCCTACAGAGGCTTTTGGTAAATGAAGTCAAGCCCTCTATATTTTAGAGATCCAGAGACGTCATCCTGTAATACTTTTATCTCTTCTTCTCTATTCTGCATCTCAGTGTGAGTCTGCACGCACACACACACACACACACACACAGCAGATCCTAACCAGTGCTTCCCTAAATGTTCTAACTAACCTCTCTCAGATCGATACCTGACCTCAGTAAATAGTTCCCTTTAAACACCGTTTTACTTTGCTAGCATCTGACATGCTATACATTTTCTACAGCTCACATTCTGCTAGCTGCACAACCGCCTGTGTCTGAATGTTTGTACGGCACCAAGCAGCGCGACAAACACACGCTGTACATGCGAACTTCGTGGCTGCCGCATGACCAAACGTCAGCTTTAGGTTTGACCTCAGACTTTCTTTGACAGCCTAATCAGATCAGCACTGAGCCTGAGGAAGTCACAAGAGGACGAGGATATTTTAATAAGGTCCTTTATAATTATAAATCAAGTCCATGGATTTAGGTAGATTTGGCGAGTTTGCACTGGGTGCTCGGCAAGCGTTGTAATGATTATACTCAGCTGCTCATCTGGAATTAATATTAAGCTATAAAATAGTTTGGCTTATGAGCGTTTTATGAAATATATTTTGACATGTCTCTCAGTCTCCCGAGTTGCTTTTGATGTCATCTGCTATTAAGTGGGAGCCAATGAGCCTATAAGTCTGAGCTTTTCTTTCAATTTTTAACCAGGCACTTTGGAGACATCCTGTACAAATATCTTGATTTCTTAATTCAGGACATGACACCTACTGCTACAAAACAAGAAACGAGAATTAATAAGCTGGGTAAAGTAAGCAATCACTTTGATGCAAATCACTTTTATGCAAATGCTATGATGATGATTAAACATTAAAAGCTTTTTTTTTTTTAAAGCTGACATAATTAGAGTTGTTTGTCTTTTTCATGGTGGGATGGGGCAGGACGCTCGAGAAAACACTGCTGTAAATATCTGTAATTTCTTATGCGTTTGGTGTAAAGTAGTCTGGAAATTAAGTCTTCTGACAAGCACAATCCTTCACCCACACGTCTGAGCATTAAAGATACAGCTTTGCAGTGCTGCAGGTGTGTGGGAGATGGGTGGTTAATGTATATACCTTGCTTGTTCTGCTTACTGACAGCGCAGTGTGTGCTGTGTGTACTTTATATCTATATCTGACAAGCCCACTCCTTCTCCCTTATCGACAAGCCAACAGTGTGCGAAACGCAGCCATTGTCAAGCTAACAGGATACAACAGAGAGCATAGCAGGACCCGTAGGCACACTAAGCCAACATTGGCTTGTGCAGTGAAGCTCGCCAAGTCTTAATTGAATAGATAGAGAGCATGGGGAGAAGGTGGGGGAGGTTGGTGGAGAGGAATAGATGAGGAAAACAGAGATTGGGGGAAGAAAATTAGGGAGAGGGGATCTGAAAATTGAGAGAGTGTGAGACAGAGAGAATTTTTAAAAAAAGGGAAGGCGAGAGAAGAGGGAGGTAGAGTAATGGAGCATCGAGAGAGAGCAAAATGAGAAAGACGGCTGGGGAGTACACGTGTGTAAAGCGGCAACGGAATGAGAAGGAGAAAGGTGAAAAAGAAAAGTGAGGGCGGCTTGATAGAGAAAGAGAAGGCAAACAAAAGAACTAAATAATTACAGAGTGAGTGTGAACACACTCAAAGTGGGATATATCTTTTACTAAGCTGTGATGGTAAGTAATGACGGGAGAAAAGCAAAGGAATTAATGAAAGATAATGAAAAACAAAAAGGCAGGCGGGAGGTGAGTTTAGGCTGGGAATGAAATTGCTGACTGCAGAATTGGCATTAGAGCTCCTCTCACACCAACTGTGATTAATGTGTCCTTCAGGAAATCATCCCAAAACTAGTTCACTGGAGTTTCAACCCAAATAAAAAGGAAGTAGTTTAAATATGAATAAAAGCTGAAAACATAAGTGTAATTTGTCAGGTTAAGATATTAAAATATTTCTAGTTAAGAAAAAGACAAAACGTATTATCTTACTTGATTGTTTGGTTTTGGGGCGGCCTGTGTGAAATGCCAGTGTATCAAACACATGCTAAAGACATACGTTTATATTCTACAGAATGTAACACGTCACCAGAAACTTTGTACTAAAGTCTGTGGTGCTGCTGGAACAAATGAACATAGACGTTAGGAAATCAGGAATATAAGGAGAGATTTTTGATGTTTAATGTTTGTGTCTCACCTTGATGAGGTCTCCTAGTAGTTTGTTGGCTTCAGTGTAGGCCTTCTTCACCTCCTTGAACTTGTTGCCCAGCCCCATGCTATGAGCCTGCAATGAGCCACAGTTTAACAAATTGCATCGTGGACAAGTGAATGATAATCTTTTTATTGCTCACTGTCAAATGTCAGAGCACTATAATTTCTGACACCCACAGTTATTAAAGTTCAATTTATTATGAAACTGCTTATGTAGAAAATGCCACACAGACCAGTACTATATGCTCTGTAAACTGTTTTTAATTTGCATGGTGCATTTATCTAAAGTTGCTATAAACAACTCACAACTGAGCTCTGGGATGTGTACCTGCATAATATTTTTCCAGTGGGTGCACAGCGCTGCACATTAACTCACTTTCAAATAGTCTGTGACACTTTTCAGATTGCGACTGTGCACAGTGTAGACACCTTAAGACTCTTACCTGCAATTAATTTGCACAGAGCTTTAAAAGATATTGCTAAATAAGTACTTTAAAAATTTGCACTTCTTTGGCATCCTTGAGAATACAAGCACATCAAATATGTATTTCCTAAAATGATAATGTCATACATACCTTTTCAGAAGTATACTGAGATATTCTATCGTTTTAAAAGTTATTCAGCATTTTCCGAGTCAACAGTAGCTACATAAAGCTGCCTGATAAAGAAGATATGTTATACTGTTGTAGCATGGAGTAACAATGAATAGAAATATAACGCTACACTGAACCTATCCTGTGTTTACAACCTTTCAGATGCACCAAAAAAAGCTAAAAATGCAGCAAAGAGCTTTGTGAAATGCATTTAAACCTACTTAGCTTCAAAATCAATCACTGACACAAACACGCCCGGAATAGCTCACTGTACCTGGAAGTGAAGGTTGGTGTACTGTCCACCAGGTATCTCGTTTTCATAGACGTCAGCGTTGCCAGATTTCATGGTGGCAGTGCAGTCAAAGGGAGCATACAGGCCTCTGGCTACTTCCCAGTATTCACTGTAGTCGAACACCTTGTCCAGAGCAATGCCTGTGGCAGAGCAAGACGACATCAAGTCAGCGGTCACACGTTTACGTATGAATGAGTTGAACAGGGTTGTTACACGTGAATATTCATTGTATTGCTCTAGTTTAATGTGTGCACAGAAATGACTAATTGCCAACGGAGGTTTAAATCAAACTTTATTCCACCCTCTCTACCCAAAAGGGAATTGATGTGATATTTGCTATAAATATAGTAGAACTGTTGTAGAAGCTTATGTGGCAACCCGCCATTTATCTGAATTAGTCATCTCACAATTTGTGCCAGCTAGCAAATTGTGACAGTTTCTGGCTTATGCTCTTGATTTTGATGTATGAGAATATAAACATGACGGGAAACTTGCATAAAGCAATTTGTATACAGTCCAAATCATCAGATAAGTATGGAAACCTCTCCAATGCCAGGAGAGTCTGCTGGTTTTTTATATACTCGAGTCTTTATCATAGTCAGTGTGAGAAACCACAATGTCAAGTAAGACATTTCTGAGGTTTATAATGAGCCATGAGCTCAGTCACAAAACGCTGCTGTTCCTCATATTCATGACACCCTGCTGCAGCCAGTTAAGGTGATTACAGTAAAGCTGATTACAGTACCTTGAAAGGAAACATCTGCTCTATTGCCATGACAGAAATGCCAGTGCACTGAGCTTTTGGCTAATGATGACAAAAATCAGCCATCTTAATGAGACAAACTTAGCTCGTTACATCCACAACCACTGAGTGACAAGCTCGATTGTTTAGGATTCAAAGCGAGTACGTACTTCACAATGCGTTTGTGTGCTTCCACTGTGATCTCGCGAAACAGACCTACTGTGAAATTAATGTGAAATTAACGTGCATGTTCTTGCTCCTCAAATTCAGGTGCCTGCCAAGCCGCTCAGTAATTAGGTCCATTTGGTTCTCTGTGTGAGTATGTCGTTTTGTTAGCTTTCACTTATGCCTCCATTGTGAAATTACAGCCTTCATCTATAGGGGGAAAATGACGGCATGTTCACTATGACAGCAGGCTCTGCTGATTCAAGTGTCTCACCCTCCTCCTGTTGAACACTATACATTTCATTTCAGATTCTGGTTAGTGGATAAAACACTCATTTGTAGGTAACCGACTGCTCTCACCTGGAAACACCAAGAGCTGTGCTGCTCTGCAAAACTGATACATACATCTGAGTGTCCAGTTTATAATGGGTTGTTAACATCAATTTAAAGACTCCAGTAGAAAGGTTAAGCAATGTTTTTTTTTTATGACTTTAAACAATCAAAATGTTTGTAGTGGGAACTCACCTCTCCTAACACCTGAGCAACAGCAGCTGCCAATAAACTGCTTTCTGCAAGCGATCAGTTTCCTATGGAGAAGTCTAATTATCCAAACGTCACACCTGCGCGAGCTGGAAATGACCAACGTGATCAGAAAATCGCTTGGGTGAGGAGTGATTTACACTGCATCCTATAAATACGGAGAACTGGTACAAAAAGTTGTGGATTGCGATTTCTTTTAGCAAATTACGCTATAAGTAGATATTGAACCTTTTTTTTTTTTGTTTTCCAAAACACACAGAAACACACACACACTTACATTCATACAGTTGAAAACATTATCTTCACCCACACGGATAAACAGACAACACACTCAAACGCAAACTCATGTATGACTTTTTAAAATCCACGTGGGTGTGTGCTCGCAGTGGCAGAGTGAATAAATAAACTGACAGCTTCGAGACAAATGAGTTAACTAGCTCTGCTCTGCTCATGCCGTTCCTTAAAGACAAACGCTGTAGATACTGTGGGAGACGGTGAGGGAGTGGAAGCAGAAGAACAAAATAAGAGGGAGTGAAATAGGCATGTACAGTGCTTTTAATTTCTTTGTCACTGAGTGAGAGGGAGGGCAGAGGAGGAGGATGGAGAGACACTGTGAAAGAATCAGGGGTGATAGGAAAAGGCAGGGGAACACAGAGGGGGGGGGGGAGATAGAGTAGGCAGGGGACACTGCACATCACTGATTACTGCTTTGTAACAGAGACAAGTGAAAAGAGGGAAGGGAGTGAAGACGAGCAGTAGGCTAAGATCAGAAAAATATGGAGGTATCCACAGCAGTGTTCTCCTTTATTACAAAAGTAGTGAGAAAGGCAAAGGAAGATGGAAGGAGAAGCAAAAAGAGATGAAAAGACGAGCACAAGGTGACAGGCAGGAAAGTGAGGGAAGCGAGGAGGAGTTTGTCTGCATATGTATGCATCACGCATGTACCAGGTCACGTCAGGATAGAATATAAGTATGCACACATGTGTCTCAGCGTGTGAGTGGCATCCTGCATCCCGAGCTCAGTCTCAAGTGAAGCAAATTGAAATTCTGGGAATAACCTGACTTAAAAACCTCTAGCTCAAGTAATGACCTTGTCTTCCTGTCCTCTGTACTGTAGGCAAACAAATTGATATTCTGCCAGTACACTGAACTTTGTCTAAATGACGGCCGAGTTTCTCTCTATGACACAGCGGTGCTGTAACGTGTCACGTTTCCTACGCCGAGCAGAACATCTCCTCAGAGTGGACGTGAACCTGCAGCATTCAGCCGTCCGTTAACACGTGCCGACACAGAGAGCAGCAGTGAATCAGGGTTTATCCCTTTCAAAGTACCAGTCGCACATCACACTCAAAGCTCAGCATGTCTTAATGGCTCTGCTGTTGTGCTGCTTTAGGGACTACTACAGAAATAGCCTCTGCGACAGATTCCTTCCTCTGTGATTGTTAAACATTGCTGCAGAAACAATGAGGTCCACAGACACCCTGAGGAACTAACTCCACCAAGACCTAATCTTTACCTTTAACACCTCTGTGGCTGAGCTTGAGTTATATACGTTACACAATTATACACAATATGACATGTCTGTTTGGCCACTCATTTGTAGAGTGAGTCAGCTTGTAGCTGAATGATCTCTCAGGTGTAGAGAAACAGCAAAACTTAAACAAAAAAGCAAACAACAAAGAGCATATCAAAAACAGCTTAACATCTTGTTTTTGGCAACTAGTGATTAAATCATCCTGCTGGAGTGAAACAAGCATATCACGCAACGTGTCAGTGCAGTAATTAGCAATAAAGGTTTTGGTCGCATCTTTCTCTACGATACACAAAAACAATTTAAGTACTGCAAGTAGCCTCCATAATTTTCCAAGCAGTACCACATGAAAGCTTGTTAACGTGCCGCTAAAAGCTCATGCTTCTCTGGCCTCTGTCTTATGCACAGAGGCCAGAGAACTGAAAACATCATCCGAGCAGAACTGAAAGACGATTTGGGATCCACCGAGTTGTACTTTCCAGCAAAATCCACATTTAGCCACCATACACTAACAAACTGATTACAACGTTAATAGCACCCTGCACTACAGCAGCCAACAGTAAATGAGCTGTGGAGTGTGAATAGAGTAAACAAGACTAACAGGGCTTTTCATGTTACTGAGTAATGGAAATGAGCTATCAGATCGAGTTAGTAGAGCTGAGTCAGTTTTCCCAGTAGAATAGCTCTACATAACTAAGCAGTAAACCCCATCAGTTTTAATTCCTTTATCCGGTTTCATGTTCTTTTAGTCTTTAACAGCAGTTTTATAACTGGCTGTTTAAATATGTTCTACAGTCCGCACTGATCGTAGTGGGAGGGAAGAGGTCAGCTATCAGAGGAGGGAGGGGTTTCACTTTTTTCATAGGCTAAGAACAGAGTGACTAACAACAAACCCAAAGGAGAATTAACACATTATAAACCAATCCTGCCACTTATTATTCAACCTCCCTGGGAGATTAAAATAAAGAAGAGGTCCAGATTGTAGAGGAGCCGGCTTGTAGCTGAATGATGTCTGATGAGCAATCAACAATCATATCGAAGATGCCGTGTTTAACCTCCAACTGCTCCAGGGAGAGTAAAAAAGCAGTGGAGAACGCTGCACAGCAAACCGTGATGAAGATAAGGCCACCTCATTCATGGCTACAAACAGATGACGCTTATTTACAGGTAGGTATGCAAGCATACCTATGATGCTCATCTTCCGCTCACAACTGTCTGAACCTTACAAAATCATTTATGAGATGAAGAATGTTTTGTTTAACAGATCAGTGTTTTTTTTATTGATCACACTGAAGTCATTATTTTGGTCTATTTTCCATCTTCCTCTCATAATTGGCTGAGTATGTTATCACTGAGCCGAATGTGTCAGTCTTTCTGACTAAGGGCCATAATTAGTGATGCACTCTGTCATTTATTGAGTTGCTGATTGATTCTTTTTTCCCTCATGTAAAGCTGTAGACTTTCAGGAAGACACTCTGGGCAAGACTGGTGCTGAGAGACGCTCTGCCTCATTAACAACTACACACTGCAGTGTGTGGATATTTGAAGCTGTTCCAACACCTCCCTTCTAACGTTATGGTTTACTTTGACTTTTCGTCCATCCGTTGATAAGCAGGCCACTTACCGGTGTCGAGCTTGGTCCCCTTGGCGCAGGCCACGATAGCTCCCATGCTGGGCTGAGAGGTCATCCCGGCCATAGAGTCGACCTAGAGGGAGACAATCAATATGAATTATGTTTGACCAAAAGCCTTAATCATTGTAAAAGTGCGTCCACACCTTAGTGGATCGATTTTATATACGTGGGCTAAAAGATGTGGTGTAGTAGTCTGCAGATCTGTGTGAACACGTATGCATATTTCTCTAAAATGCCTGCATGTTAAGTACAATATAATGATTCATGGGAAGAAAACTCAAAAACAGCAACTTCCCACAAAACAAGTGAAGTTTTACATCAAATATTAAGTCTTGCTTGCTTTTCCAAGTCTACTGCAGTATGACTTATATTGTTTGTGCTTTCATGTTTTCTTTGCTTGGAAGAGTGAATAGAAATGTTTAAATATGTAAATCAGTAGCACCAATACAAAAATGTGTGTTACCAACGATGGACAGTCACTTCCTGTGTTACAAGAACCTAAAACAGCACAAAACAACAGTTTTATACCCGCGCTGGCAGCAAGTGTCAGTGAACACAGTGATGACATGTCACAACGCAAACTGCAGAAGCAGGTAGAAATGTAAAGTCCGGTGAATACTCACAGCCACATCAACTACGTCAGCTCCAGCTTCAGCACAGGCCAGCATGGCAGCTACGCCGGCCCCAGCAGTGTCGTGTGTGTGCACGTGGATGGGGACGTCAGGGAAACGGTCTCTAAGAGCGCCGATCAGAAGCTTGCTGGCCTCTGGCTTCAGGAGACCGGCCATATCCTGGTGGGATTAGGGGTTTCATTATGATTAATTAACCGTACCGTGTATTTTCTCTTCTAGATCATTTTCTAAGCCTCCTGTGTCTGGATTACTGTAAATGATACATATTAAAGCACGAGCAGACCTTATTCTAAACACACTTCTCCCGTTTTAAGTAGCTTTCTGCACCACATACTAATTGGGCTACGTATGTCTTCACTAGTCAGAGCATATTTGCACAACAGCGAAGCTGCTAATGAAAACTGAAACACACCCCAAAGTGCTAATAATCAGAGGGAATCAGATGAGCAAAAACAGACGCATCAATGGAAGCAGAAAGAAAGTGTTCACGCTCAGCAGTGGAGAAAAATGGGCATACTGACAAGTAACTAATGAATTAATCTGAAGTTAAAACTGGCTTCCTTGGAGGTTTGATTTAAGCCAGTGTTCACTTTTCAGGAAATTTGTTTTGTTAATTCAATCCACAGCTATTCCACAGCATTAGCGAGATCTGACTTAATCTGGCTTGAAATATACTTTTTTTCTGAGAAATGTAGATAGAAAAAAGAAAAAAAGCATCAGTGAAATGTAAAAAATCTTAACTGATATTAATAGAAGTTTCCACACAGAGCGTAGATGTTTATTTGTGCTCCTTTTGATTATCACCGCACTCCGTGAAGAAGCAGCATGACGCACGCTCTTTTCCTCTTTTAAAAGTTAAACTCATTAGCTGTGCAAGCCTTTTATGACATCGCCACTGCTGCGTGTGGCGGTTCACACTGCAGCAGAAGGGGAGTTTATCATCCACGTTTTAAAATATTCTGTCACGGCTGAATAAAGAAATTAATTCAATGTGAGCATTATCAGTGTATTCATTTAGATAAGCAGCTCAAGTATACATGGCATTTCAACTGGAGCAAATAACAGAAAACTTTAGTTGTGTTCAACAGTTAACACAAGTGTTTTGCATTAATCAAAAAGGCACAGTCTGTGTTTTGTTCATTGCTTTCTTCACTGTAATTCATTGGTGAAATTATTAGTCATTTGCCATTTCAGCAGTACAGTGGTAGCATCCAACATGACGATAGTAACAGAAATAAGTAGTAGTGGTAGTTGTTGCAGCTCAAAAATTCATATTTAAACATATTTAAAGCAGGATGAATAAATGAGAAAACTTCATGCCGTTATGTTTCATATATAATTGTTATTTTGTGGAGATTTCTGGTGATTTGACTGCCTGTGCGTAAGTAAGTCCCTTTAGATGACAAAATATTGTGTATTATTCTGTACAGGCTTGTGTGAATATGCCTTAATGTGTTTTGTGTCGAGTAAACACTGCAGGTCTTATGTCAAACTGTCAAAGGAGTTTCACCATTAGACCAAATGTGGACACAAAAGTTTACATCCAAATGCTACATAGTATGTCCATGTCTATGCGGCATGCACCTCTAGAAGTATGAATACTATATGTTTTAGTGGCTTTATGTTATTTTGGTGGCAGCTGGGCAGCAGTAAAGTGCCAGAATGTTCGGATTATCACTTTGAAGGAAGAGAAAGCTGCTCTCAGAACAAACAAAATCTAAAAAAGTCTAAACCCTGTTTTTATTTCCTCACCTTGATGCACAGAATGTGAGTTCCAGCTTTGACAAGCTCATCTGCCAGTTTCACATAGTAGTCCAGAGAGTACTTCTGCCTCATTGGGTCAGACACGTCACCCGTGTATGAGATGGCAGCCTCCACGACTCCACCTGCTGCTCCAGCAGCCTCCATGCCCAGCAGCATATTTGGCAGGTAGTTCAGGGAATCAAACACACGGAAGATGTCCATGCCGTTCTCCTTGGCCACCTCACAGAACCTGGAGGAGCGGAGGGAGAGTACATAAACACACAGTCGTGCGCATTCTTTTTTTTAATCCACAATAAAATCAGAGGTGGGGGAAATAAGTCAGGGCAGTTGTCAGGACAGCTTTACAGTGCTATGTCCCTCACACGTACACAATGGCTTCAGAAACTATGCAGATCTCTTCACTTTTTATACTCGTTGTTGTGTTTATGTAATCTATTGATATTTTCACTGGATACATTTTTACCCATCAATCTACAATCAATATGTTTGACGATTTCTGCAATTTCATTAAAAATAACAAAAAAAAACACCTAAAAACTCTCATTTACAGAAATATATTTACATATGGCCTATGTCAGTGGATACCTTTCCTGATGCATGAAGGTTTATTCTAAGCTAAGGAAAATGCAGCAGTTTCAGGTGATTAACCACCAATGACAACATCTTTATGAATAGTATATTCCGTTTCTGCCAATAGATCCCTTTAAAATTTACACACTGCACCTTTAAATTTACATCATAAAGTGAGCAAGAACTGAAGGAATCTGAATATTTTCTGAAGACACCATATAATCAGCTTGTCTCGATTCATAGTTTATCTGTGATAATAATTCACGTCCGGATTGTTATAAGCTGTTTGTATCCATCTCCGTGTACCTCACAAACATTACAGCACCTGCATGAACACAATCTTCACACTATGAGCTTACACAGCCTGCAGGAGCCCACAATAACTGAAGAGAAATGTATACCCACCTCATTATCCAAACTGCTAGCCGTAAATCCCTCCTATTATAGCCTTGGCCCTAGTATCTTTATCAGGCTTTTCATAACTGGGGTGAGTGCTTGTTGTAGCTGTGTTACTGTGAATGCAGTATTTACACGCAGAGAGCTTTTGTTTTCTCAAATAAACAGACGCACTTAATGTGGTGCCATGAGAGGATTTCCAGTCCAACGTCTGCATGTCCAGTATTTATTTAGCACAACAATGCACACGAAAGCCGTCTAGTGGATGTTGTTTGGCACCGAAGTAAAAACCAACAACAAACTGTACTGTCCTACATACAATACCTGACTTAGAGCTGAAGTCACCACTACTCGTGCACATTTCAAAGTTTATCTGTTTAAAAACTGTCACATTCATTCATGTAGTGACAAAGCGACTCCTTTCAGTCAATATAGATATTTTAAAGCTCTACATCCCTCTTGCTGCAGAGGGTACTGTACCATGACCCTGTGAAACGCACTTTAAATCAATTAAATCCAATGAAATTACGCTGTGATTTGATTTATGTAATGAAGGCGCCTGGGCCACTTGGCTGTGAGCTGCCACACTGAAAATGTTGAGAGCAAGAGGCTGATGGGACGACAGATGATGAGCAATGGTGATAGAAACGGAGTTACGACAGAAAGACGTGTAATGCAGAGTTTTAAGAAGTTACGCAGAGAGATCAGTGGAGGTGAAGAAGCAGTTATAGGGGGGGGGTAAATAATGACTAAATGTTAGTGAGGGAGAAGCAGGAAGGAGGCGACAGCTGCATTTACCATAAAGCAACTACTAATTTATAAGAGAAGCATGTGGGGCGTATGTGTCCTCGTACGTGTTTGTGCGCGCATCTGACTGCAGGTGTGCGTACTCGAGTATACATGAGTCACCCACATCATCGAGGTAGGATGTGAATCCATTCGGAAAATTGTTAGAGGCGTGTGCACGCATGTGTTTAAACAGGAGAATTTATAGCCCTCGACACGTTACTGGTATACATCTGCATCAATGATGCGTACGTGAAATGTGTGTAAAGTCGGAAGGCAACAGGAACACATCAGCCACACTGACCTGAATTAATGTGTGTGGCAGTTGTGTGGTTCACAGGTAATGACTGTACATTATCTACTATGCATTTGGATATATTTAGAAATAAAGAAGCTGTGCATGAACCATCATGAGAAATATGAACATACTTTATTATTTAATATAACATTCTTTGTTTTTTTGATCCTAAAAATAAAATAACTAGAATAACGTAAAATAAATGTATCTACGTTTTAAGAAAAGGAAGAAAATAAAGTTCTCAGTAGATAGTCGATTACAGCGCTTTGAATATTATCTCTACTGAAGGGTGAACTACCGTCTAGCATCAATCAAAGTTAGCAACAGCCTCCCAGACACAGGCACAGCATACAACGCGTGTGTGTTTTCTATCAAAGATAACATCGTGGAAAGGCAGTGACAGTGCCCCAGATTTTTCAGCCTCCTGTGAGGACCAACTCTAAAGTGTGTGCTGCATTTAGATTTTTACATGTGCTGAAGAAAACTTAGTTGAAGATGGTCACCCTGTCTGCAGAGAGAAACTCACGACATTTACAGCAAATGCAAGAGGAGTTAACGTTTATATCAGGTCTCACTGTCTTCTTAACACTCATCTGTATTTACTGTATGCACTCAAACGCAACACAGAAGATATGTAGAGAGAAAATCTACAAGTCTGTAACACCAACAGATGATTTAACTACTTTTAGCAGGGTTTAACAACATGATTATCATGCTGTGTGTGTGTGTGTATATTTATATGTATATATTTATTATTAAGGTAATGAAGAAGTATTTGCTAACGTGCTTACGGTTACTTCTTACACCTCTTTTAGTCTGTGTTCCTACTTGTTTTTGTCTAATTGTTCGTGTAATGATTGAAGGATTGCAAGAAATTTCAATCACGTAAATTCTCCGACCATCCTCAGAACATTGACAAAAAAAAATAAATGTATGAAGTTGATGGTCACCCATGTTGTTCCCATGGAAACAACCCATTTCTAAATAATGTGGCGGTGACAGACAATGAAGCATGAGGAGCAGCAGCTGCTTTCAAGAAAATCTTATTCAAATCGATGTTTTGCAACAACTCAGAAAATGTTTGCAGCACAGAAACTGCTGAACACAACAAAGCTGCTCCAGTGTTTGTGTTTTCACCCACCAACAGTATCTGGTATCCAATGCATACGTTTAATATGTAGATTGTACAAATAATACCAATTGAACCGGTGCATATGCATCCATGTTTGCAGGCCTGCTTGTGTTAGCTGGTTAATTTCCAAGAATTACTGGAGCAGGTGGATGGATTTGAAAGCAAATACAAATGAATGTGTGCATGTGTTATACATCTAAATGTTTAATAACTGAATAAAGATAAATAGAGGGAGAAGTGTGTGTGTGTGACTCACTTAAACACAGCGTTGTCAGGGTAGTTGGTGTAGCCTACGGCATTGGCTCCTCTCAGCAGCATCTGGAAAGGGACGTTTGGGATCAAAGCCCTCAGCTCCTGAAGTCTCTTCCACGGACATTCTGACAGGAAGCGCATGGCCACGTCAAAGGTAGCACCTACACACACACACACACACACACACACACACACACACACACACACACACACACACACACACACACACACACA
>JAUYWH010000010.1:11543423-11579005 GCA_034779795.1 Ctenopoma multispine
ACACACACACACACACACACACACACACACACACACACACACACACACACACACACACACACACACACACAGAATTGAGTAGCAGTTTATTTCAGCTGTCATCTAAAGTCTTATGTGTCACCCCAACTCTGATCTCGATTTCAGACTCAAAAACTGATATTTCAAACTTATCACATTCCCCACAAACGCACACGGAGATTGCACACACACAACGCGCCACTAATGTATGCTCAAATAAAATATCTGACGATACTTGCACATTCATTGTTCATTCTAACACTTTCATCGTTTCATTTTAAAGTCACTTTAAAATCCAAGAAATGTTTCAGTGGAAGAGGTGAAAAAAAAGAGAGAGAGATAGAAATCTCTCATTTCCCTTTCTGGGGGAGTAGATTAGTGAATCTCATACCCGTTTATCATATCAGCCAGAAATATTGAAGCCTCCAGTGGTTTTGTGCTGATCCAACACTGTCATCATTAATTTCATTTTCTGACTCATAGATTTAGACATGGAGAGAATACTAAGCACAACTGCTTGTTCCTTCCTTTGGGAGAAACAGCATGGAAAATCCCTCCTTATCTTTTTTTTATTTTATTTTCCTTATGATTTAGGTTTTGGCCTATGTCAGCATCTCTTAACCTACTAGTTTAGAGCAGAAATGATGCCAGTCAACCCTATCTGATGTTAAACACGTTGGCATGAATGTTTTTTACGTGTGAGATATCAAAATGTGGTGCTGGGTGAGGAATTTATCTGGGACGGCAGAATTTACTCTAATAATTTGTTAATGCAAACGAAGACTGACAGCTCCTCCCCATGCAGGACACTGGGCGCTTTTGTCTTTTTTTTAATCTGCCAATATTATGACGCACGCTGAAATAAATGGACAGAAAGATAGAAAAGATTTTTAAGCAATAGCTGTGTCTGCCAACAATGTATTTTAAGCCCAATGTAATGTTTAATAGGTATAGTAAGATCACACGCTGTAACAACTACTGGTAGAAAAGAAGACTGAAAAACATAAGGGCAAACCCTTGACGCCATCCAAATTTCTCTTGATGGCAAATAACAGGTCTTCAAAATAAATCTTGGAAAGGAAAACCCATGAAAAACAAAAATGATGAATATTGAATTATTGAATTACATAACCACACACGTCTCAGCAGTTACCAACATCTTTGCTTTGGTTTGCAATCATGGCCTTGATGTACCCAGCAATTTAATCTCCCAGATCAATTTTTATGTCATCTGTGATTCCACTCTATTTCCCAATTGGTTTATTTGACTTTGCACTGTCCAGACCTTCATGCTTGTTTGTGTCTATATAAAAAAAAAAAAACTCTATACAAACACTATACAAAACATTTTACAACTGCAGGGCCGAACAAGACGCACACACCAAGGCGATCACATGCAGTGCAGGAATCCACAGCATTCCCATCTGATACATGTGAAATAGATGCAGAGAAACATATACAGTTGATACATTATGTGACCCAATTTATATTACTGTATCTTCTACAGTGAAGGGAGGAGCGCTATATCAGGAGGGGACTTAATCCTCAGAAGGGCTTTCACAGGTTTAATCTCCTCAATGATTCATTCTGCCTCCAAGCAGCTGGAACATGTGGAAGCAATATTCCCCATCTAAGACTACTCTGTGTACAACGAAAAACAAAAAAACAGCCCATCTTTAAGTACAAGGTGTCATGGTAACAGCATTCACTACTGGTCCTCTATTTATTTTTGTTCTAGTGATTCGACCACATTCAGGTGTAATATTCTCCATCTCTGACCACTTTGTAATAAAAGTACACTGCACAGGGACTTCCTGTCAAGAGAGGAATAGCTGTTGCTGTTTCTGTGACCATTTTGGGAAATTTACGAGGAACTGTTTACAGGTAGATGTACAAGCTGTCACAGTGGGACAGCGTGTTCTCCGAGCTGTACCGTCCACTGCAGAACGGCACTCTAATTTGTGTTATACAACCTAAATCGATGCGAGGTGAGAACACGGCTGGTGAATGGGAAAACTGGATCCTGAAAGGGTGTATAACAACGGGAACGGGAAACAATGTGTCCTATATTCAAATATTATCTTGAGATATACTGTGAAAGATTACAGGATTATTTTATGAAGAGGGGGGGGGGGGTTTCACACATGGAGTTTACTCTTCAAGAAAATGGTTGTATAACATCTTGTGTGGCTCTGGAGAAAATAACCACTGGTGATGTCTTCAAATTTCCTAACAAAAAGTCTGTTACAGAAAGAAAAAGAAGAGACAGAAAAAAATGTGTTGAACTGAGTTGGACAACGCTGGTCCTCGAGTGTGGCTGCTCTGCTGGTTCACCGTCTGAGATGAGGTTGCTGTGGGGGAAGACAAGCATCTAACTGACTGAACACACTTGATCCAGGTAATCAACCGTGAGTAGGGCAGAGATAGTTGGAAAACAAGCAGGACAGCGGCGATCGAATGCCATGGTTTCCAATCCCTGATATAAAACAGAGAAACCCAGAAGAAAAAGTTATAAAATAAAGAGAAGCCAAAAAGAAGTGGCTTTGTAAAGATCTACAATGTTTTAGTGTCTTCTGTCTCTGAAATCTGAAAAAAACAAAAACAGCACAGAAATGAGCTTTTTGACAAAAGGCCTGGTAGCAGATTAATCACTGCTCCTACTGCCTCCTAAATCTTTTATTGTCCCAACTTAACTAATCAAATTAATATCAAACCATTAATATGCACATGATCACAGATGTTTTTGTAGTGCAGGCTAATGAAATTGCAGGCTAATGTGTCAGGGGAAATGTTGCTTTCTAGAATGTATTCTGCATTAAATAATTATGAGGAAAAATACAATTGTGTTTGCTCTGTCTCCTAATCATATCACGCACAATCTACAGACGCCTCAGGAGAATCTGCTAGCAGAGAATCTAACAGCACTACTATTAAGTTTCTGCTCAGTCATACACAGTCTCTCCACAACTTTTAATTGAGAAAGACAAATGGATCCCAGCCCGGTACAGAATCATTACGACAGGAGGTCGTTTTACATCTGGTTTCAATGACGTGCTCTCGCTGGTGCAGAGAAACAAGCATGTTTTCACTATGTCTAACTTCTTTATGAAGACTATTCAAATATTAGCACTTTACGGGTTATACTCTCTGTTCTCTTACTGTTTTACCTTAACTGGATATGGTAAAAGCTATTACTGTAGCAAATTGGCTCACTTGTGGAGCCTCAGTTAAGTGATCACATTTTTCTAGAAATGAAGAAAATGAACACATTCCCTCTATAAACTCAAATCTACCTAAATGTCTATTGAAGTGTAATACAACCCAAGCAATAGTGGAGTAACTTCAAAATATGACTCCTCCGTTGCTGCTCCTCTCTGGCTTTTAAAGGGCTCAATGGGCCAGTGGTTTAGGCATTCAAAAGCCGTGATAAGTCAGGAAGCTCTACATTAACACCCTTATTTAAGAAAAAAATAAAATGGTCTAAACAGCTTTTATTGACTGTTTCCTGTGTCAACCACAGATGAAACCAGCAGAAATAATCCTAAGCGAAAGCTCAGTTCGTCTGACTGTGCTGTGAACTTCCCGTTTCCTAAAAGGATATTTATAAGAGCTTTTGAAAGCCTAAATGATTTCCCCCTTGGACTGTGTTTAAACCCGGTGAGATGCTGCACTAGAGTGGAAGGATGCTCAGAAGCAATGCTACCTGTGAGCTTGTGTTGTGAATGGTTTAATGGTGGTAAACAACATTTTAATATGGCCTAGGATGAAATAATTGTGAAGTTTTCTTTTTAAAAGTTTCACATATTAGATAATGGAATATTTGAAAAGGCATTTATGTCTCTTAATAGAAGCACCTTTGTCTTTCACAGCTGGTTGACACATTATAGTGAGACATAAGTTTACTGCAAACTATCTAAAAACCACTGCATCATTCTAAGCCTCTGTACCCTGAAGTGTCCAAACTCTCTTTACTCTCTGTTAACTCAGGCTGTCTGTGCTGGACCATCAGACCTGGGACTTTGTTTCTGCACTCATGGCTCTCGGTACTTCAATCAAGATATATTGCATCCATCTCCTCAAGGAGTCCCAGCCTCTTTCCTGGCTCTCCCTCCCTCGTCTTCATGTTGTCCTTGTGTCTCTCTCCTCCTGTGAGTGTGTTGTCTTTTGCCTCTTGTGTGTATTTGTAGCCTCTTCTCTTTCCAGGTCTTTATATTTTCTCCTAAATGATATTCGTAAGGGAGGGACTGCACCCAAGTTTTCAGTCTCTCTTTAAAAATGTACTCTTTGTGCAGAATCACAGCTAAGCTGAATTCATATCATCTTCCTTGGGTCAGTCTCATAATAACGTTACCATATACTGGGAGATGGAAGTCTGGAAGCGTTTAAAGCCTCTTTTCATCAAAATATCTCCTCGGTGATTTACTTCTGCTATAACCTTTTTATCTGTTCAAACATGAGGTGAGTAGACAGTTGCTTAATGTGAGATCTGCTCAAAGTGCTCTCCCACAGTAATGAAATATATTGCTTCCCCCACCCAACTGATGCACCATGATCAGCTACCAGGAGGAATTTAATCTCAGAAACGGTTTACAGCATCGAAGGTTTCACTGTAGAGACTCTTTACTGTGGGGTTTTTTTTTTTGTCTTTTTCACTTTGTTCAACCATGCAACAAGCAGTCAGTCCCTGAAACAGAACCCCTTTTTACTTTAGGCTTCTTATGTTTGTTCTTGTGATCTACCTAAAGTACTCAGGCAAGTAAAACAGGCCCAATCACTGACTGGTTTACTACAATTGGGCATTAAATTAAACGTTTCAACCTCAAGAGGTTCACTGGCATATCTCTTTCACAAAACGGTGTGTCCTAAATGTTTCGAGTGTTTAAGCGAGGGGGAAATGAATTTACTCCAGAAACCAGTTCATAACAATTGCACTACACATACGACCGTTATCAAGACCAAGTGTTGGTAATTCATCTCGTCACTAACTGTTCAACATGAGGCACATATTTATGCTCTCGAGCCAATTTCAGTAATTGCATATTATGCAGGGAAACTACTGGACTGCTCATGCCTCAAGAAGTTTCAGTAACACATTATTTTCCCTTTTCAGTGGATAACAGGTGAAAGATACAATCACTGTCTATTGAGGAAACTAGCTGTAGTCTGACTTGAGGGAGATGGAGGAATGACACATTTACAATAGCACCTGGTTTTCACAGCTCGAACGAGTAAAACAAGTAACAATCACTGTCATCAATGAAACGGGGAGCAGCAGCTCTGAAGACACAGGCACAATAGAAAGCACATACGTGGTCGTTCAGATACATTAACACGAGAGCACATGCACACAAAATACGTACAGCATGTATTTACCCCTACCCTACTATCAGAGTGCCAACATGTGGTTCTCCAGACCCATAGCTTTTGTGTATCATTGAAAGCTTTAGAGTTCAGACAGGTATGAAAGGATTTTATACTGTATGATATAAAGAATTCATTTCGTGCCTTACTCATTTATTTTACTGCAAAAAAAAGTCGAATCATGAACCATGAAGTGCGAGCAGATAAGAAATGTACAGTGGACAGGGAATGCTCGCAATTCAGTCGACACTCGATTTAATTTTCACTTCTTTGCTCCAGTCTCCTGTTTGAGAGCACGTTTCTTTAGCATGCCAAGAGAGTGTTTAGATCATTGGTACAATTTTTCATAGGGCCTGTCATCACAGTGAAAGGAGCTGGGAACACTAGTAATCACTCACCAGGAGAAGTTAAAATTGTTGAGTGGGACAAGGACAGGGTTTTATTGCTTCAAAGAAAGTGATCTGACATAACGGATAAGAGAGCGAGTCAGATAAGAAGTCGCTATTCTGTAGAGCAGAATCAGGTTAAGTGTTACCACTGCAGTGAGTGGGTCCACGGAAAAAACTGGATGAAATAAAAAGTTTCAATAAGTGTCAGAAAGGCTTCAGTTCAAGGATCACAGGCCTTGATCTACAATTAGAAATCAGACCTCTCTGCTGCGCCCACCCCCTCCTTCAGCCTCATCTGTTTCCGTGACATAAGCCTCCTTAACGGCTCGTTATGCCACACAGGTAAGAGACCTAAGACAATCAGTGCCAACTACCACTTCAGCCATGCTTCCTTTGTGTGATGTTTGACAGCTTCATCCTCATGAATGCACCTGAATTACAATCTAAACATAACCAGTTGACTTAACATTTAGATCAGAAGAGTATGTGGTAAAAAATGTTTAAGAAATATATGTAGCATACTAAAACTCACCTCCCCAGTTTTCCAAGCTATAAAGATTGCTAAAGTTGTGGCTGACAAATGGCGAGATCTTCTTCAGGTCATGGGTCCGAACCCTAGTTGCCAGGAGTGACTGGTGAGCATCCCTGAATGTAGTATCCATTAGCAGCAGACCTTGGTGAGCACGTACAGCCTTGGCGAATCCCTCAGGACCATCTCGCAGCAAAACATCACGAAAACCTACCGGAGGTTCCCCTGTTAGTGCAGGAGGGAGGAGAAGAAAGAAAGAGAGTTAATGTGGAACATAAGACAAAGGGGTAATGGAAGTAAAATACGTTTGTGGTTACATGTGGGATATAGCAGTTTGTAAAAAAGAAAAAAGAAATCAATATGAGATGCTGCAGGAACACTTTAAAATATTCCACCAGGTAACAATGACTAGTCCATATATTAACTAAAAATAGATACATTACTATAGAAAGCATGAAAATGTTTTTTTGGAAATATGGATTCTACAAATGATGGACCGGCAGTTAGATCTGTTGTTAATTTATTTTTACTCCTTATTTGTCCAATATTAAGCAGTGTATTGACTTTAGACACTTGTTTTCTGTCTGGCGAGATAAAAGATTTGTGCCAACCTAACAACGCACCGGGTGGGCAGGTGAGCTCATGTTATTTACACTGCGTTCTCTCTAAAGTTGTGCTGTTAACAAGCAGGGCGCTTGTCATAACTTCTATTAATGAGCTGGGCACAATTTGCTCTCGTTGCTGCACCAATTGCAATTATCTGAAATTCTTCACCTATAAAAGATCACAGGACTATAAGCTCAGCAGCCATCTCATGAGATACACCACCCACTGTCTTCAAATCGACGGCCTCCTGCTGTCAGTGACTCATATGGTTTTCTACATAAAGTTAAAACGATAACATTAATGAAAGAAGAGATTCACGTGACTGAGCCTGATGCTGTATTGTTGCCAGCAGAAGGTGAACTGGAGTCCCGCAAAAAATGTGATGAACAATAAAGTAGAAGATCAATCACAGTGTGTCGTGTCCAGCATTAAGACTGCTGGACATGCTGGCGTAGATGGCGGTAATGTCATCTACAGTACAAAGCTGTACAGTCACTGGTAAATGTCACCACATGTAGGAATTAAAAACCGCTATGGAGACAAATGCTGGCATTTGAGTTGTCCTCAAAACACACACGTTAAACATTGCAAGGACCCAGCTTTGTGGTCACCACGACAACCTTCAACTCTATTTCTCTTCTCGCTCTTGCAATTAAACGCGAGCACAACCAGAGGCACTGAAATATTGGAAGAGGAATTGGGATCTATTTTTACTGCAGTGTGTACAATTAGTCTAGTTAATGAGGTACTATCTGCCTGCTTAGTTGTCCTCCAACTCTCCGTCCCTCTCGTTCTCTTCTCCCTCATCTTCCTCCCTCCTCTTCCTGCGCAGCTGAATATTTGTTTGACCTTTTATTGTTGTTCCACATCCATGAAAACAAATGATCTCTGCTATAATTGTCTCTTAGGCCAGCAGGAGCAAAATGAACTCCACCCACCCCCACCACACACAAAGTGTACATAGGTTTGGCCACATATTCAAAGACTGATTCAAATCAAAGAAAGTATATAGAGACACTCTGAACTGAAGATCTGAGTATAACACAGCAAACTATGAAAAACAACAGTCACCTCTGTGAACACTGAAAAATCATTTCTACTTAAACTCCTCTCTCCATGTCTCATACTTCAGTGGCTTATACACTTGTTCTCTATCTTTTTACAACAATACAATATATTTATGTGAAGTGGCAGGAAAAAAAAACAACACCTTGTGGTGACATGTTAGAAAGAAGAAGGTGCACGCACATTAAACAGGCTAACGAATGTGACCATAGACTTAAGGTCTGGATATAAACCACGAGGACACTAGCCAGCAGCAACATCAATACAGGGCATTGAACGTTGATGTTTTCCAGGGTGTACTGTATTCCAGTCATATCTCAATGTTTTAAAATATTACCAGAATACATTGTAGGTAATATTTATTCTCATGTACAATGTATATGCATTTCACAGTTGTGGCTGCTGGCCAGTGTCGCCCTCGTGGTTTACATCCGGGTCTTCTGGTCTAAGGTCGGCAGGGACCGTCACTTCATTTCTTTTCCTACCATGTTGCCTAGTTTGTTTTTTACTATATGCCATCTAGGGGGTTCCATGATGTCATCTCATACATGTTCCCTTGACATCCTTCACCTGACTGGCCCTGCAGTTCTTCTCCCCCAGCTCCGCAGTACCAGCTAATACTGTTAGACGTAGTGAGCTACAGTGCTCAGAGGTATTTCTTTATTTGCAATTTGTGTGGGAGACAATCTCAGAGTAATAACAGTTTGCCTTTTCACTGTCTTGAGTTGACAGCTGCCTCCCAAGAACACTGTTAAATGTCTTGTATCCTTGTGTTCAGGAGCCTTTTAATTGGCACATCCTAGTGGGGTTGCTAATTGGTGCTTTAATAAAGTCAGGAGTGCAGGAACAGGCAATTAATTAAGGTTGTACATGTGAGAAGCAGCTAGATGTGTCACAATAACTTGTAGAAGATATGCAATGTATATCTTGTCATCTTCAGGGGCAAATACTACCTAATTCTGAATGATCAAAACATGCTTTTTTTCATCCACAAAATCTGCATTTATTATGTGGTTTTAATTTTAAGCATAACAACTTTAACTCACCCTGCTGAGAAAAAACAAAACACAAAGAAGAAAATATTTTGACTGTCACTACATAATATATTTTTCTCCCATGAAGCTGTGTGGAAGAAGTGAAAGAAATGCTTTCAGAGAAAGAATAAAGAAAGTCGTTGCTTTGCTGCATACACCTGAAAATAAGTCTAAAGTATCTTCAGGTTTCAGAAAGCTATAAACCTAAGACTCTTTATGGCTTCTTTCAAAGCTGCCTCAAAATGAGTTCTGGACCTAAACAATAAGTAAAAGAAAAACAAAGCTGGCACGACAGCCTTTTCTGTTTGTAGATGGATAATGAAAGCATCCAAACCTCAGAACAGGCAAAGGAAGAGGGGGACAAAAAAAAAAAAGGAATATAAAGACATTAAGTCTCTGCGTGTACATCTTTTGAAAACAATTCTTCAGCTGTAAACAAAAAGATGTGCACAGATGTTACATACAGTGCTACCAGCCGCTGTTCCGCTTAAATCCCAACTATTACGTTATAGCACACAAACGGGAGGCTGGAAAGCAGTCTGTCATTTTTATTAGTCGTTCCTCCTAAAGCTAGCTCTCAGGCATCTGGTGATTAACCTCTAGGTGTCCTCCATTTAATAAATTCAGACAATAATTGGAACAAGGTGTACTTCTACGCCATCGATGAACCACCGGCAATAGGCCGTCAGAGGGAACGATTCAGACGACAAATCCTAATTAGAAAATAATGGCCTCGGAGCATTCAACAGGTTCCGTCAGGTTCCCTTCCCACAGTGTGGAGTCAACTCCACAAAAACAGCCCGTCTTGTTCCTTTCTGTGTATCTTTTTAGGAGATGTAATGCTTTGAGATGTGACAATGTCACTCTGATCTGTTCTTCTCTCGTCTGTGGGTGGTAGGAGTCCATTCATCTTTCCATATCTCCCCGTCTGTCACCATGTCCACCTGACCATTTCCTCCACACAGAGGGATTTTACACTGTGCAAACCCTCTCTGTTCTCCTTTCATACCCTTGTCCCTCTCTCCATCCGTCCCTCCACAGAGTGTGATAATACAGGCCTAATCCCTCTCTTCTCTCAATCCCTCCGTTGAATGAAAGAAAGGATATAAGCACATTACAAATCTCATTACTAGGCTTTAGGTATGCCTCTGTGCATGCCTGTGATGCATACGACTACCTCATCAGCTGCTTACACTAGGTAAAAAAGGGGGTGTGCACACAAAGGGTTTCTGCCTATAGTGCACCTGCCCAGCTTCGGCATGTAGTGGGATTTTCATGTGTGTTTGCTTTCATGCAACGAGAGGGGTGGGCAATAATGGCTATAGGATTTGCATAAGTGGAGGATAAGCACAGGAAACGCACACACTCACATGTTGACTCACACAAGCACAGCAGATTATTCTGTCCCATTCTGCTACATTCAGTGCACAGTTTTAAGATGTCAGATTTGATTAGTTATGCCTGATTATGATTCATATTATTCACATTATTTTGTTATAAAATGATGTTTATCAGGCACGGCGGGGTACTATGTGCTGAGGCAGATCAGGGCGCTGATAAGCATGTCAGTTTGACACAGCTGACTATTTTGTTCCTGTCAAAGGGGGCAGCTGCATAAATTTATGCCACTTTGCACCCCTACCAAAAAAAAAAAGAAAAAACCTGAGAGCATAGAAAAATTACCATAGAAACAGGCTGTATCATTGAGTGAAATAAGCTATTTCTTCTAAATATTTGTATGCTTGCTCCATATATAATAGTAAAACTAAGCATGCCCACTGGTATTTCCTCTTCTTCTCATTATTATTAGAGTCTTTTATCTATATTGTAGCCTTAGTTAAATCTTTAAAAATTCACCAAGACGATAGTTAGTGTAGAAACATACACACAACTGACCATCAGTGACTGCACCAAGACTCTTGGCCGCTGGACTTTCCTGCAGGGCTCTAGGGGTGCTGGTGCAGAGCAGGGTGAGAAGGGAAGAACTTCTTCTTTCACAAACAATGAGCTCCCTCCCTCTCACTGCTACACTCACAACTCAGCAGTGCACTATGAGCCAAAACTCTTTTCCTCCCCGAGTGCTAAACTGAGCCATTTAGGAAGGCCTTTCTGCCCACAGCCATCAGACTGTTCGACAGCCCATTTGTCATTCAGTGGGTGCTCTTATCCAAAGTGCCCTATGGAACCACAAGTGTTTACTTTTTTTTTTTTTGAATCTGTGCCCCTGGAGAAATTAAACCCCTTACACTTGCAGTGGCAATGCCTGGTTAAATTAGTCTAAATGTAATAAATGCAACAAGGATGATGCATAGTGACATTATGGTAACAGTCTGACAGTGGTTCATCACATATTTACTGTTAATATAGTGTTAAATAATCAGATGCTGTTGTTGCCCTACACAGAACTACACAGGGAAATCAGACTCAATTATATAATTATTTCACTCCTGAAATTACTTTGAACAAACTGCTTTTACAACTTGTAACTGGCTTAGTAGAACAAGGTGTCAGAGGTTGAACTGTGCACTGTGAACGGCTGAATTGCTTTCAATTGACATACCCATGGTGACAGGAGGAATAACGGGATCTGTGGAGGAGGGCTTGGCCTTGACCGGGATGGGTGTAGTTGGTCCATTTACCATCACGTGACCTGTACAGGAGTAAAAATGGATGATGCAATTAAGACTGAGGACTGTAACATATGCAACACCGTATGATGACCCTATAATTGTTTTTTGGTCCAACATATTGGGTTGAGCTTTCTCTGCTTTCACTCGAAGCTTGGTAGAAGGCTGTGATGACCAAAGATCTACTGCACATCTACAACACAATTTTTTTATTTTTTTTTTACAGCATCCACATCTATTTATATGCAGTTTCTATGGACATATTTGGAATTTCTAAATAATACAAATAATAATAATGATAAATGCACATTTTCTAGCCTAGTTTTGTACTGAAATGCAACAGTTCAAATAAACAACAGACATACTGTGTTACTCAAACTCTGCTGTAAAGTCGCAGAGCTTCACTGGTAATATGGCAAAAAAATAGCTTAGAGAATATTTATTAATTATATCATAACTACAACACTTTTGAGTGTTTGTGAGCGAGTGAGTGTGCATGCTTGCACTTTATACACTGACCCAGGTAGTGCAGTAGTTTCTGGGCTCGGTTCTGGGTGGGTTTGAGGTTAAAGAGTTCCTGGTTCTCGTCGATGAACTGGGTGTCCACGGTGGAGTGAAGGAACTGGTTGTTGGACAGAACGTTCTGGAGGAAAGGGATGTTGGTCTAGAGACGGAGAGACAAAAAGAAAATACCTTTATTTTGTGAACCTTTTTGATAAATGTAAGAGTTTTTGAAACTAACGTCTAAAACTAATGCAAATCCAAACACAGCAAAACAAAACACGTCGTATAAAGAAACTTGAGTCAACACAACAATCGCTCTGAAGAAGAATTAATAAAAATGTATCACTTAAAAAGCTCTTTTGAAGAAAACAACTCATACACATACTGCATCGGAAAAACCACACGGAAATAATAAACAGATACACACATATAAACACAGAGCGGGGTGGGGTGGGGGGGACGTCAACTGTTAGAGGTGATTACATTTCATTCCTATTTTGTTGTTATTTGTCTGCCTCAAAAGTATTACCATACCAATTAAGCTCTTCAAATTAACGAAGAAAGGGAGAGTGAATGAGAGAGGAGACAGGAAAGAGATGTAATTGTTGATCTAATTTCATTACTTGATATGTTGCATCATTTATTTCCACTCTTGTAAGCCCTTCGCAACTATGTGGGAAGGCTGCTGCTATGAATTGTTGCAAGAGAAAAAGGGGAGTAGCAGAGGAGGAAGACTGACAGAAAGAGGAAGTGGGAGAGTAATCAGATGAAAGAAAGGGGGGAGAAAATAAGTTGGGCGAACTGAGTGACAGGAGGTTATGGTAATGTATTCCCGAAACAGATTCAGATGTGTTTATCACCAAGGGAGGGTGGAGAGTCAAGGAATGTAAACTTGAGAAAAAAAAAAATTCTTAAAGTTTGCTGAAAGTGTCTATGCATGTTTGCATATTGATACCTCAAGTCAAATGTGGCGACCCAACCATATAACTCTCTCTTTCATTTACAAACTCACAGAGACGCACCATCAGAGCACAGAAGCAGGAGAGAAACCAGGTCTCTGAGGTCCTCCTGGGTACTGTGTATAAACCCCACAAATGTAACCTCACTACCTCTACTTAGACAATCGATACGCACAGGCACGAGGCCTGCATATGCACACACAAAGATGAGCCACACATGCGCAGCATTTAGAGCAACATATTAGATGTTTGGTTTCCAGTCAAACCAAGAGTGACTTAGGATAAATGCTGCAGCACAATCACTTGGGAATCCCATAATTGGGAGAAGGCAGCTGGGAAATCAACAAACCACAGCTATACAACCTCATTATCGCCACTGAGAGAAAGGCAGATGTAGCAGAGAGATCAATGTGATCAAGTGAGTAACGCGCAGCTATAGAGCAAGAACTAAAATATATTATAGATATGAATATACATGTGCGAGGTGCAGTTAATACTGAGAATATGAAACTGAGACACGACTGGGTACGACTTTCCAGACACAATTCCATGGGGGGAAGAGAGGATTTCATTTTCTGTGCAACACGTGAACTGTATTCTCAGCCCCCTGCTACAGATAGAAGAGCAGGAGAGGCGACAGAGAGGGAGCCGACGGAGGTCACATGGATGTTGGGTACCGTCGAGCCCTGGGCTACAATGCTGTGCATGACAACAAAAAGGAACTCCTGCTGAATGCTGTAACTGCAATGAGACTTCAGAAACTCTCTTCTTTTTATTGTATTTGCCAACATAATTATATTAAGCTGCACATTATGCTGCAACCTTACAACCAACTAAAATCTGCACACTGTTTTATTGTACGTTTTTACTGGATCGAAATCAAATCTTTGACGTAAGCACAGCCAAACCCAGACTGCAGTGCAAGCTGGTTTTGGTCAGAATAAATTTGGATAAAAACATTTAATATCGCGCCAACACCACAAACCCATCGTAGATTAAAGAACATGCCTTTTATTTTATCAAGTAGTTGCTCTAAGGCTAACTAATTACCGCATTAGATCTTTTTGTTAAGTAATGGACATGCTGTTACTTTGGGGTAGAGCCAGGGCAGCTGTTTATGCTATTTGAAGTGAAACAGCTACTGGCAGGAGCGAATGTATCTCACAGACATGAGCGCTATCCATCTTCTCAACTGACTCTTGGCAAGAAAATAAAAAACAGTATTGGCCAAAATGTTTAACCATCCTTTTTAAGATTGTGGATTATTTTTTTAAGCATTTCATTTGTACGCAATGAAGATGCCTTCACTGGCGGCAAAGACTTTTCCCATATGCACTGTGTTACAGACAAACACGAGTTCCAAAAGGATCACACAAAAAAAGTAACAAAAAAACAATTTAAAAAAAATCTAAAACGGATAAAGATAAAAAGTTCTTTGTATTTGTTATTTGCTATTTGCTTGCTTGAAAGTTTTTTTGGCCTTGGAGTACATTTGATGTCATCTTCATCTATAATTTATACGTGTAAATAAACTTCATGAAAAAGTGAAAAGGCAGAGAGACTGAATGAGCAACATAATAATGGAGAGGGAAGATAGAGACACAGAGGTTTGTCCTTTTCCTCTCTGCTGTACCAGATCAATGTGTTCATTATCAGGCTGCTATGTACGCCTGTGGCTAGCATGCACAAAAACACACGCGCGCGCACACACGCACACACACACGCGCACACGCACGCACGCACGCGCACACACACACGCACACACAATCTGCTCACTTTCCCTATAATGTGAAACACATTCTAAAAAAGTTCCCCCCCAAACAAAAACACACGCTTTGGTCTCCCACTTCCCGCTGCTCAGCATCTCTTCTTACTTTTCTCTCGGTTTTCATTCCGCTCTCAGTGATATCACACACGCACACAAACACCCGACAGAGGCCCTTCCCTGATTTGGATGCTCTGTAACAACTGCTCGGCTACAGCTCTCAGAGCTAAGCACACAGCATGCAAAACACACAGCGCACACACAAACACACACTTTCTTGCCAGTGATGACTGTGGCTCCTGCTCCCAAATGCTTTTCAGATTGCCAACGTGAACATACACAGGGCTTTGACTGCTCTATTAGTTTTAGCAGCAAAATAAACATGTCTAAATGTGAAATAATGCTTGCGCACACGTGTTTCACACCCACACTCTCCCTGACAGCCAACAACTTAACTCACGCACAAAATGCTCAGTGTCAGACGTCACTGCTTCACTGTGGTGCTAAATCACGTGCCCTTTTTCCCCGTCTACAAAAAAATTGAAAAAAAAAAAGACACCTGGTCGCGTCTATCCTCATTTTTATTCTCCGAGTTCAGTTTATCACCTGAAAAGTCTGTTTTATTGATGCTCTGCTCACAGCTGCTACTTACCGCTGTTGTTGCGATCAGCTTTACTGGCGATTGCCAAAGCAACATCCTGAGATAAGTATTGACGCCCCAAGCTGTGGCTCGACTGCAAGACCAGACAATTCAGCTCTGCACCCCCTTCAAAGACTTCTAATGCTGCAGTTTCAAGAAGCTAAAGCTTTGTTTGGGTTTTATTGAATTTAAGCTAAAGACAAAAACAAACAAACACGTAACTAAATGAGTGCTAACAGTATTTCTAGTCTTCAGAAGAAGTTGTCAACCAACATCCAAACGTTAACGGACACAGAATTTACACCCGACAGTAATATGCGGTCTGGATATCTTGGGGGCAAAAATACATATAACCCGTTTTATGTGTTCTCATTTTCTAAAATCTGTCTCTGGGGCTGGAAGTCGTTTTCCAGGATGCAAAGCAGGCGGGTAACAGGTGTTACTGTCCAGACTGCTCCTAATGTTTCTGTGTCATGGAATATTTTACAACTCTAAAGTAGCAAAGCAACGAAAAGACCAAGTCATGTTTGGAGCTCCTCTAGACGTGGACATCTCTATCGCCGAGGATAACATTTGTACAGCCGGAGAATCTTTCTCACTAACGAAACACTTCATCCTACTTTATGGAGTAACAGCACTGTACTTGCATCAACTTTGCCTTTGCTTTGAGAGAGCTGATATAAGCCCCGGCTATATTTCAGTTTCAAGCCAGATGTCAAGTGAGGCCTTTTCATGGCAACTTTCAAACACTCCAGGTGTTTGTCATGCAATCCTCTTTACTCTTGCAACTATCAGCGTGAGAACAACAGCCAAAAGGTGGGTGAGGAAAACGAGGAGACCACTGCCATTTATATTTGGTGCTAAATGTTTGAGAAGCTGAGCTTTGTCAACAGGATCCAGCAAACGAGTTTCAAAATGGCAAAGCAGCATGTGCGTCACAACATGATAACATGTTCGGCAATAAAACAAAACAAAGTTAACTACGTGAAAAATGTGTTGCTACATAACAGAGAACAGAACCAGAAGCGCCCTAACCTATGAACAGATGCATTTGATCTTACAGATGACAAAAACACTTGCAAAAGGAACCGAAATGACTGGTTTGAGGGAGGAGATACGTTTTGGCCTAAAGATCCTGCTTCTTATCATTAGCTGACATACAATACCTCCTTGTTTTGATACCTCTCTGTATTCAGTCCCACATTAATGAAACAACAGATCCCCCAGAGTAAGTATATGCACTTGAATATGTTTTTTTCTTGTCTAACTGAGGCCAGATGAGGCAGCTTAGCATGTCCCCCGCTCACCACCTCATCCACCGGCTTCCTGTATTGTTTTAAATTCCATATTAAATTCTGATGCTCACCTACAAAGCCGAGAGCATACTTGGTAAATTCCTGAGTTAAGGCAGCGTGTCTCTGATCTACAGCCCACTTTTATCCTAAAGGTCTCTTGTAATTAAAGCTGTTCTGTTCTTGATCCTGGTAGACATCAGGCCCTAAGCATCGTTCCCCATCTTCAAATGCAGACTGCAGACCCACCTCTTCAAAAAGCATCAGCACAGACACCATTTCCATTTCATTAGCAATACCCACTTATCTGTTAGAGGGTCACCACTGGGTCGAAGCTGACACTGAGTGAGAGCACTCCCTGGACGAGTTCCCAGTCTGACACAGCGGTGATACAGACACAGACAAACCACTCAAACTCACATTCGCATTCACATCCACAGGCAATTTAGAAACACCAATTAGCCTAACCTGCACGACTGTGAGAGGAAACTGTAGGACCTCGAGGACTCTGAGGAAAGTGTTAAGCCTTCAGTACTAACCCCACTGCAGTCTAAATATATAATGTTACTTTGTATTTTCTAGTAATCACCACTTGTCAGTCCTTTTTCCTCACCTAGTTTCTGAAAGTTTCATTTTGTTCATTCTAACCGCAGACGTAGAGCTATCTTTATGCAGAACAAACAAGTATCAAACATAGCACAGGTGCTGATTTCGAGTTTGACTTTCGGATTTCAAATTGTGCTCAACATCACACGCATAATGATCTCTGTCTTTCCTCAACACAAACACTGCCTCCCTCCGTCACACACAGCCTCCATGCTCCCTCAGTGATTAGGAGTTGAATAGGGGAGCTGTCAGGCCATTCATCTTTTCTCTCCTTTCCTCCTCTGTCTCCCCTATCCCCATCTGTCACGCCTTAACCACTGGCCCGGACACATAAACAAGATCAACGCGCACACAAACCCCGAGGAACGAACATACACTCGCACATAAACATCCAGGGGATCTCTCACACTCGTACTGGCTACAAATTTACTCAAGCAGACAAGACATCCTGAAAACAAACACTCACGCCCCTCCATCTTTAACAGCAATCAAATGGTAGGAACAAGCAAAACATTTAGCAAATCTTTGTAATGGAAGACTCTCATAAAGCAAGGTTTGAAAAGCAACACACAAATGAACACACAGACACACACATGGATAAAAACAACACCAACAAAATGTTCACGCACACACAGGCTGATGAGATGTTTTGGTCTCATTTAGCCGCTAACGACTTTGCCACAGTCCACTAATTGGTTTGTATGTATGTGTTCATTTGCACTCTTGTCTTTGCATCTTATCTGCGGGTGACTGCATCCGTTTATGTCAAGGGGACGGCGCTGATGATCACATTCTGGGCTGATGTGACAAACAACTGATCACATTTCTTCCTCCATTTCTTCTTTAACTCCAATCACGGCTTAATTTCTCTGCTCTCTAATTTCTTACCCCTTTGTCCTCGCAGTAACTACAGACTGTTCACTATGCCAACCACCTTGTTCCAATTTCCAGTGGCCTTTACAGCCATGAAATGCACTCTGAAAAGGTTTTTTACTGCCAAAGGAAAAGCAACAGCAATCTGAATACACCGAATAATCTCTCTCACACATACATCTCTCTACATCCCTGGCTTACAGCCTACCCCACTACAAATATAACAGATTTGTGCATGACTATTTCATGTTTATGTCTAAAAAAATTTATCTGAAGTAAATGTTTGACATGGAGCTTTTACCTCAAAGAAAAAATTAAAAACTCTGATTGGTGATCTCTCCCTTAATAACTCCTGCCACTGCTGCATGGAAGAGCAATTTTCACTTTGCTGTTCACCAGTGGAGCTGTGGCTGGAAATATTTCCATTGTAAATAAGTTTAAAGGGTACGAAGAAGTCTGCCAAAATCTATAATAATAAAATGACAAAGGCTATGGCTTCCTAAAATGATTTTATGTGCAGGTCCCTGCATGTGTATGTGCACCTGATGTTTCCACAGAGCACAGGCAACATAACTTAAGCAATGATACCTTATTGATTTCTGAAACACACAGTAAAGGTGCAATATGTACTGTGGAACAGGAAGAAGGAGAAGCAGTAAACTTTAAGCTCTGAGATACATCCTACAGAGACTGCTAAGCTATTGCCACTCCAGTAACGGGAGGACATTCTTCCTGCTGTATCCGAGCGTCAGATGACGTCGGCTGCGGTGCTAAACATGCCAGACATCCTACATCACTGGGGAAATGCAACAGCTACTGCACTGTTGTTAAGTTATGACTACAGGGTTCAATAGGAGAACAAAAAAAAAAAGATGAAAAACATCAACAGTAAATAATTTATGGATAAAGTCTCCAGACTCTAGACTAGACTAATTTGCCTCACAGAGAATACATTTACTGTAAAACCAGTAGGTGATTTGTCAGTTTCTCCCCTAACAGCAGTCTAAAAAGAAAATGCTTTACAGCTACAAAATGTTGTTTTGTATTAATGGGACTGGCGCTTATTTCTCAAGCGCTCTCAACTACAACCACTTACATGTCAATCCCAGCTGATTTTACAGGGTTTGTTAAAGTTCATGTTCTCCAGGGAAAATACAAGACATTAACAAGCTGAATCAGAAGATCAAGGAAAGTGCACACCACAGTTTATTGAAACAGACACATAATTACCCACCGAATGCTTTACATGTCACAAAATGACGCGACACGTAATTGATATTTAAACGTTCTCAAAATAGAGTTTCTTCACTACCGGGGAAGATGCATTCACCGGGAACCATTGCTAACACGTGACGTGTTTTCTTCAAACAGTGTGACTCAGACTCATCAGGTCTCAACAAACAGGCTGCTGAACTAGCTGAAAGAAGACCTTCTCAGACTCTTTCAGGGACCCCAAGACACAGGCTTATTAAAACAGATTGCTACTCAGTGGTATTTCGGGAATCCTTAAGCAGTGGGCCTGTGACGCATTAAATGACTCGTGATGTACTCGAAACCCACAGCGTGTGCCGTCTCAGAGTCTGTTAGCAGGTGTTTGGTTGTCTCCGTCAATTATATTTGAACTTGTAAATGATGATCTCACTTTTAGTATTTTTGATAAAAATGGATGGAGAAAATTTCAACCTGAATTTCCTTTTGGTGTAGAGATGGACTCCATTAAGACATACCATCAAACATCTGGGCTGAATTTCAGGGAACGTGTTCCTCAGTTGTTACATAAATTGCTTAATTTATACACGTTGCTTTAACAATGCAGCAACACACAGTATCCTCCATTGTTGGGTTATTATTTGTGAAAACAAACATATCCGCCCAAGAATCCAAACCACTGAACCATGGCCCCTCTGAGAGTTGAGACTGCATAAAGCAGCGGGGAATTCTTCAACACTTCAGAGCCTGGGGAAAACATTAGGAATTCATAGTTTCACTCTGGGATCCCAGCTCAATAAACCCCATTAGCTATCACACAAACCCCCCCTAAAAGCACAACTGGAACCTATTTGGTGTAAAATTATGGTATGAACTGATATTCTACTACAAAGACAGAGCGCCTTGTATTCTTGTGGCGCTGCTTTACGTAATGAAAAGACAACCTCCAGTGATTATAAACCTCCAACAGACAGTGAATGAGCCACTGAATTTCTACAGATAATAGTAGCACCTAGTAATTTTAAAGCATAGCTCCAACTCTTTGTAATTAGGTAGAGCAGCGTACCTTAAGGAGCCGAGGTAAACAACTACTTGAGTTACGTGACTAACTCTTACTCTGTAATACAGAGAGTTATTGTGTTTAAAGGACGGGTTTGATAATTTCTGGAGTCAGAAACAAGGGAGAACAACACCTTTCATTCTCCAAACTGCTGGGGGTATGAGTTTAATTTGGATGTACACGCTGAAACACTTCATTATAGTCAAGTTTCAGGAAGTGGAGTTTTAATGACACTTATTTTGATCAACTGTTACTCATGTTCTGTGGATACTTGTTTACCTGAGAGAAGCGAGATCATTTTTGTTTTATGAATTATATGTAGTTTAATATCTCCTGTCCCGCCGGTTCAACAGCAGGTTTCACCGAGGTTCTATGAATTATTATGTATTTGTAATGAACACACTCACAGCACGGCGGGATAGATTCAAGCGTTGGAAAATGTTTTTAGCTCAGGAATGAAACATACAATTCATATTCTTGCTGTGAGACCTCACAGTGTGTGGACACCCTGGGTTTGAATGAAGCTAAATGTTTCTCATTACTAACAACACGCCAACAAAATGCTATTGCTTCCCTTCACTGTCGTGATCACTTAATCATCTCAGAGCTAAATTTGAAACAATTGTCCCTTTAACTTTTAAACTGAAAGCTGCTATAATTCATAATTTACAAACCAAACTAACCACCTGAAACTATAATTCATTATAAGATGTTTAAAAAAAAACACTTAGATGCAATGGACATTTCAGCCTGAAGCCTTTTCAGGTTTACACAGTTTATGATAATCACTATTGTACTATCAAATTACTACTGCCTGTGATGCCCCCCCCAACAATGGCTGTGGGCCATTTTGTAACCTGAGTCATAGTTTAAAGAGATCTTGAGGCCATGGTATTTTTTAACCGGTTTTATGTATGAGAAACCTGTTTATGTCAAATATGAAAATAAAATGAAGAGAAATCAACTAAAAAAAGTTGCATCATTACAGGTTAACTAGTGACCAGCGACCTCCCACACAAAAATTATATACTGTGTCATTTCAGTTGCATTTTAGTATCAGGTTTGGGCTGAAATGTCACAAAATGTATAAAGTTCCAGCAGTCTTACTGCAATAAATCTATCAACAACATGTATCATCTACAGATAAGCTGGAACTATTTAGAAATATTTGCCTGGTTAATTTTGGAAAGAGGCTACAAAGCAATTTCAGCCATAACGAAAAGTTAAATATGAAGATTATGAAGATTTCCTAGGCTTCCAACAAACCAAATCTCATCATTATTGTTCACCATGATATAATGACTGTTCTCAAAGAAATTGGGTTCTTATTTCCTGTTGCTTTAAAACAAAACATCTCCTGTTTGTGTGGTAATTACAACAAAGGTTACTGTAGGTGAGAGACGAGAAAAACAAGGACATGCAAAACAGGATTCAGTGAGTCACATGTTGCTTTTCAGAGATCAAAGTAAAGCAGTGTGTCTTACCCTTATCACATCCAGCATGATGTTAGCGCAAAATATAATTCAAGCAGCCTCCATTTACCATCATGGTAATGGGCTAAGTCTCAATAAAGAGTTCTGTAAACGAATGCATCTCATCTAATGGGCTCTCTGCATCGATGACTGCTGCCAGTAGTGAAAAGGTGATTCATCTTTGTGTCCACACTAATAAATATTGAGAAAAGATTCCTGGGCTTCTATTTAGAAAGCTAACCGAAATAGAGATGTTGACTCAACCAGCAAGACCATATTTAATCCTTCCCCCAACATCTATGCCTCAGGATGATGCCTTTAATGCTAAAACGCCATAGTCTCTATTCCCCCAGAACACCGAATGACTAACAGCTGCCTCTTATTTACAGAACGCACTATAACCGTCTAGATTTTCTCAGCACAGAACATCATGCATTATTTATTCAAATATTTTTATAGCCTTATCATGTTTGCCTGTGATTTGCTAGTACGTATTTATAGGTTTTCACATTTGGTTTTTGTAAAGCTCTTTGATCAGGCCTCCTGCTCCTCCTGTGTGTGTGTGTGTATGTCAGGAAACGGTGCGCTGACCGTGGTGCTGAAGTGGCTGTCTTAATGCAGACACTCAAAGTACAGTGAAAACGTTTAGTTGTGCCAGTACGAGATGCCAGTGAGCCAGCGTGAGCCAGCGTGAGCAGCACTGGGGCTCTGGCACCGGCACACCTAAAGTAAATGCAGCTATTGAGTAATGTTACACCTGGATTTAACAAGTAAAAAATCCTACTGTGAGATTAGCTACATTAACTCGCGCACACAATAATGGAATCATAATGCGATTACAGCCGATTGAGTTTGAGCCTGTGTAAACAACACGCTCTGGTTCTGCTCGTAGTCAGAATAACCCTAATCACAACAAGCTATATGCAATTTCAGCTGTGGTCTTTAAGGGCATTTCAGTCATGTAAACACCTTAATCCAACCATGACTCTCTAATGGAGTTTTCACAGCACTTTGCAACACATGGCTTTCCAACTGCTTGCCAACAGATGCCAAAGATGTCAGCTGGCGAGACACTCGACTCTGCTCTTGCAGTGTATTGTCTTGACGAGCGCTCTCTAGGCAACAAACAAACTTTCTGGGCTTCAAGTGCAATTTACACAGCGGTACATCTTTCTTCGGGGAAATCATCTCGGTACATGCTGTACGATATTAAGAAAGACTCAAAGATGAATTTTTGCTGCAATGTTCTGACAGACAGCCACGAGGATTATCCAGGGTGTTATAGCAGAAGAAAAACTGCATTACAGAACAGAAACACTTTTATTAATCAAACACGTCAATATACAAGAAAGAAAGAAATATTCACTGGACTCGTTTTTTAGGCTGATTATTAGCTAGAATCTGAATTTTTTTTCCTCATTCTGTAATACATACGCAGACGAGCATGCCTGCTTTTCCAACACAGAACTGATGCCAAATAACTGCAGCTTATATCAGGGGACACACTAAACCTCATTTGCAGTCTTTTCATTTGCACCTCCCAGCTTTGTATTTCAACATTTAACAGTCTTTTCCTAAGAGTTCACTGCATTTCTGTGCAGACCTATTTATGTAGCCGCACACACAAAGAAAGTTTTATGAGCTGCCTATTATCCATTATTTGCTATTTTCTCTGTACAGTAACTTGCAGCAGCACAGAATGCATTAAAGCAACGCACTCTCAGAAACATTTGGCTTTCACGTTTTATTTTTTTTTTCCTCTAACCTATATCCCCAAAGTCATTTCTGCACGTCTCTGAGTATTTGTCAATGTTTTATACTTAAAGCAATATAGACAAATGAGGCTCGGCATGTTTTTCTCGTGCTTCATTGATGACTGCCCGTGGCTGGTAAAACGGTCTGCCAGCAGTAACTGGGAAATCATTTGAAGACACTATTACTAATGCAGGGGAAATAAATAAAAGCACGACATGCAAACGGTTCCAAGAGCATATTAGAAGACGGAGTTGTGAGTCTGTAGTGTGTGTGACTGTGTGTGTCTGTCCTTGTCTCTCATTATGCTTAGATTGAGACAAATGGAGGAGGGATCTGCCCTTCGATTTAAACCTCCACACCATTTACCCCTGACATCCCATCTGAACGTGTGTGAGTGTGTGTCTGTGTGTGTGTTTTATTTAGTTTTGTGGGGTGTATGTGACTAACTGCAGGGTGTGTGGGCCATGTTCTCATCTGTGTGACACTATGGTGTGTTCATGTGCAATTGTGCGATCATGTCCGCCTTTATATACGTGAGTGTATGATCAATACGTTAAATGCTCTGTGTGTGTGTGTGTGTGTGTGTGTGTTATGTGGTAGATAACAATAGATTGTGTGAAATGTATGTTCAGTGTGTTCTCACGGTTGAAGTGTTTGTACGCGTGTATGAATGGAAACATTTGACAAACTGATGAGAAATGTGTGACACTTAGTGCGTTTCTATTTGTGTGTTTCTGTTTTGCCTATATTTAGCCACTGCGGCTCACAAACTCACTGTGACTCACTTAAACACATACAAATAATTTGTCCCCACTTGGTGACAAACCAGCCAAATGACAGATAAACATGTTTACGTAGGCTGCCTTTTTTATTTCAACACAAAAATGTATGATTACTCCAAATGTCAACTAGTTAAAAAAATTTCTCTGATGTTGTCTCGTTCTTGCTGCTGTTAAGGACATATAATGCTATTAAGGTTCCATCTTTTGATTTTAGGGGCGTACTTTCCTGCCTGTTGGTAGGAAACACTCGTGCTTACAAAAACTAAGACTTGGCTGTGTCTTCCTGGTCTTTTAAATGTGCCTTTGAAAGCTGAGACACCATGGGATAAAACTGGCATAAAGTGTTAGCACGCACCCGAGTGAGCCACATGAGTGTCTGACACCGAGATTTTCCCAGTTTGTTGACACCGCCAGTGAGAGACTAGTGAACCAATAAGAGAAGTCGATGAATTTGTTCAGCCCTGGGTCAGTAGGCTGACTCCCCCTGCAACTGTTTTCACTTTGAGGGCTAATTTGGCCTGACCGGACCAGAGCAGGTCTGCCCTCCTTCTGATTAAGTGCAGAATTACTCAGAATGAACTAAAAAAAAGATCTTGCCAATCTCACTGCTTAGTTCTCAGTCCTGGGAAGAAGAAGTCTTTCCCCTGCGCGTTTCACTTGACTGATCTGTAGTCGCAGGACTGTTTTCACAAACTCCTTGATCTTTGACCTACAGATTTCAGGTTGCTTGTAATTGCTGTGAAAAGAAATTGAATGTAATTCCTTTGCCACGTATTTAAACCAACAGTTCGGTTAGTAATAGGATTTTCCCCTCACTGGTAAACTCATTTCATCCATCACGCAGCAGTGGGTCATGTTAGTTTATTTCATTCAGCAAGGTCACACTTACTGACAAGAGGACTGGGCGTCAAACCACGGGAGGTTTGATTAATTGCGAATCAACGAGACAATAATCCGAGCTCTGTAAACTGCACAATGCGAGTGGGTGAAATGATATATCAGACTTCTCCTTGCTGGACCTTGCTTTGAGGGAGGTCTGGCTTACTAGGTTAAAAATACACTGGCCAAGAGCAGGAAAAAAAATGGAGTGACAGTAAAGAGGGAGAAAGCAAGAGATAAAAATAAATTCAAGGCAGAAAATGGAGATACATGAAAAGCGGGATGACAGGTAAATGCTTGAAAGGCAGAGATAAAGAGGGAGACGAGACAGAGATTGAGAAATATTTAGAAGATGGAGGAGTCAATGAAGGACAGAAATTGACTCTTGGGTGGAAATTGAGATACATGAAAAACCGAGTTATCCATAGTACAACCAAATCTCCTTCCCTGCCCCACTTTCTCCCATCACTCATTCCCATATTTCGGATTTCTCATCTCTAGTGTGCGATTGACCAAACTGCTGTGCACATACAGTATGTCAATATCGGAAACAACTTAATTCCAACATCCAGTATCTCTGATGTTATAGCTTCTGCCTTAGTAATGGGACACACACTGACACACACACTCGCACCCACAAACTGTTTCTATTAAACGGCTATTTCCAGCAGCTATCGGCGCAGTGGGGAAATCAAGTGCTCGACCACCGTTTGAAGTCGTATCAGCTACACTTGTTCCAATCGCCATGCTATCACTCCATCCACTCCTCCTCTCTATCCCTTCGCTAACCCGTCTCTTCCTCACTTATCTCCCTTACGCCCCTAGAGATCTTCGGCCTATCTCTCCTCTGCCTCTCTATCCTTACATATCGCCACTCATGTGTTCACTCTCTCTTAATCATCATCCTTTGCTGCCCCTCTCATCCTGGTCTGACCCAGAACTGCTCAAGGCACTAAGAGATTCGATTCCCCATGTTATACAAGTCGACTTTCATCCCCTCCTCTTCCTCCCTCTCTCCTTCTTTCTGCTGCCTCCTCAACCCTCCATCAGTGATGAAAGAAATCCTCAGCTCTTTTATTGAAGTAACAGTAGTAATAGCCACTGTAAAAAATACTCAGAAATAAGAGTTGAACACCATTATTCAAAATGTGACTCAAATAAGTATTTTAACCACATTTAACTATGAAAAGCAGAATGTCCTTCCTGAGTGCTATAGGGCTGTACTACGTGTGTGCTGAGGTGAGAAGAATATGCAGTAAATGAACTTGTCTAACTTTTCACTTGTTGCATGTAGTGTACACCTGAGTGTTTGGAGTGGTGAAGGAGCTGCCCCACCGTGTGCACCGTTATCCTCGTTTGCACAGCTCATTGTGGGTCAGTCCTTTCAGCTGAAACGCTGGCTTTAGAGTAATGACGCTCGTGTTTGTTTGGAGCATACTGGACCTTTTATTCCATTTACTAGCATCAACAAACCCCATGAAAAGATGAAAACTGAAGCATGATCTTTCAGTATTCACTCAAACCAGCTGGATGCTGTATAAGAGAAATGTACACAGACACTTTAAATAGTGTACATTTGGTGGATTCCTTTTAGCTACAGAATAATCCGGGTTATTCCACCAAATATTGATTTCTGAACGTTTCTTAAGTTAAAACATTAGTAATGTGTAAAAATGAATATGAACTTAATATGTTTTTTTTGTAGTATTATTTGACCTTTTCTGGTATTTTGACCATTTTTCATTTTCTGAAAATAAATGTTCTAAATAACATTATTTGTATTTATGTTGTCAGTAGTTGTTGATTGTTGATTGATTGATGCTGATTTTACTCAAACGTTTATCTTTAAATAGCAAAAGCAGAGAAACTGATAATTTTGCAGTGGCCTCTTAATTGTTGTCCAGAGCTGTATATTCACTGTTGGACTGTAACTTTATTACAATGCATCAGTATATCACAACTTGACTTATTTTGTCCAGATGATCCAAATCTGACAAGTAAATGTGAACTACAGATGTCAAAAAAGAGAAAACACGGCAGCCTGCACTGAAAATACACACACCTCAAACCACTAATTCAGCGCAGTCCGTTATCACCTCCCTCTATTATTACCATCCTCTCCCCATCCTTCATTTCTACCTTTTTCTTATCCTCCCCATCTCCTTCCAATTCTTTATCTCTCCTAATCTCCCCTCTTCCCACACTATTCCATCTTTCTTTCTCCTCACTCTCCTACACCCCTCGTATTCCCAGCCCCCACCATTTTCGCCTACTCCTCATCTTCATGCCTCTCTTGTGCATGCTCTCTCTCTTTTTCTCTCTCTCTCTCTCTCTCAGCTCAATGCTTGAAGCTACCGGAGACTGATCGCAGTTCTTTGCTCCTCACTAGGAAGCACACACACTCTTCTCCACGTGATAAGGACAATGAAAGCTTAAAGAAATTTCAGGTGAACGGACTGATGAAGAGAAGTGACTGAATAGATGCAGGAGAAGTAAAAAAAAAAATTTAAGAAAACCTCCCTGAAGAAGAGAGATTTCGAAAAATACAAGTCAGCTTACTCTGCATTCTGTTATATCCTCTCTCTCCCTTCTTTTTTGCCACATCTCCTTCTTCATTCAGTACCTGTTCTGTGGGATTAACATGACTTAAAATTCAATCAGCCTACAGCCTGACGGAAGAGCGAAAGAGGAGGCAGACAGAGCGCTGCAGCTGTCGAGACCGAGCGAGGGGTCGACCGACAGGGAGAGAAAGAGAGAGAGAGCTGGATAGCGCGAGAGAGAGAGAGAGATGGGTGTTTTTCCACGGAGCTGAGATAGAGCCGCGGAGACAGAGAGATGTGACGGCTCCAGGAGTCGCGGTGGAATGATCCGGAAAACAAGGTTAGTAATTCCACCTTTTTATCTAGAGGAGGGCAAAAAGAGGGAATAAACATGTTAGATAAGGATGAAAGAACCAGACGAAGACTTGAAAACGTGGACACAAATAGCTGCATGGCTGCATTGTGCTTCTGAAGCAGCAAAGTAAGAGCAGAGGAGGAGAAGTAGATTAACAGAAATGAAAAGAGAAAAAAATCAAACAAGCATTGTCAGATGAATTGAGGAAGGGAAAAAAAAAATCTGGCAGCGATGCGAATATGAAGCTGCAGTACTAATGTGCAGACACACACTCTGAGGAACACACACAAAGAAACAAAAATAGGGTTTGAGTGCACAGCTTTGAGACAAGATAATGAGACTGTCTTTTTAAAGGTGTCGGCTTTTAGAGTTTGAGTGACGCCAGATGCCAGAAGAGTCGAAGTGGGGGGAGGGGGGGGGGGTCAGACTTCTGAACTGTCTGACATTCGTGGGGCTGATCAATAGTCGAGTTGTTTCATTAGGCTGCGTATCTGAGTGAGCAATGCAGAGATTGTGTGCGCTTGCAGGAGAGAGTATCACTGCATCAGTACTTAGTGGTTGTGTGTGGTAGTAGCAACGGTGGTGGTGGTTTGTATGCCAGCATGTGTGAATGTGCAGCATGATTGTGTGTGTGTGTGTGTGTGTGTGTGTGTGTGTGTGTGTGCGTGCATGTGGGCTCCTGAGATGAGTGAGTGAGTGTGTGTGTAAGAGAGAGAGAGAGAGGGTGAGCAACAACAAGCCAGTGCTGCCTGCTGAGAGGCGTTAAGAGGGTCTAAGAACTATTGATTCTTTTTGACAGACAGGTGAGAGAGACGGAGGGGGGCGGGAGAAAAAATGGTGGTTGTGGGGAGGGGTATTTAAAGAGGTCATGAGATAGGATTGGCAGCAGAATTGTGGAAAGAGAAATGAGTGCAGATGTCTCAAGGGAAGACGAGGTCAGAAGAGGATGGCGCCTAAAATAAAATGATAATGGACTCAGTTGAATGTTTGTGTGGTTTATGGGAGTTCAGTAACAAAGGCATTAATGGAACAAGTACAGTGCACATTTCATTCCCTTCACACTTCTGTGTTTCTCCTCTTTTTGCAGGTTTCACGCCATCCCTCCATCTCTGCAGCTAACTTTCAAACCTCATTTTCTGGATCTCCCCCCAAGGTCATCAACGAATGACTAAATCAATGCAGGAGAAAAAAAAACTTCTTAGAGCTGTAGAGAGGTCTTGTGAACACCCTGGAAATCACTTTGGAATTAGAAGTGAGGGATGAGAGGAAGAGGAGGGGAAAACTCAGTATGAGAGAGAATAGAGCAATAGGAGAGAAAGCCAAAGAGGCGGATGAATAAATAAGGAACAAGGAGACAGGGCTGCATGAGAAAGGGAGGAGGCAAAAAAGAAGAGAGGGAGGAAGAGAAGGGCAGAGGAGGAGGCAGGAGGGGAGGTGATGATCGCTACTGACTCCAGGATTCCTACTCTGCCTCAACTGCACTGCTCGAGATATAAAGAGAAGTTGAACACAACCATGTGGAATTCATATCAAAACATCATAAATAGGATTTCAAGCAAAGTGGATTCTTGTTTTGTTTTTTTGTTTTTTTAACTGAGGTCTCTACTTTTCAATGCCGCGTCGGGATTGAGCGAGTAATTCTGGATTTTCCAGGTTTTCTTCATCTATAGAAGCCTAAGAGGATATTGTGGGATTGGAATTTCTGCAACTCTGGTTTTATGACACTGACCTACATCCACCTTCTTTTGATGTGTGAGGGGGTCTGTGTCTGAAAGGGGAATAGGACAGGTTTCAGCACAAACACACAAACCCTGAGCCCCCCCCCCCCCTCCCCTGCTGGCCCAACACAAGGAGAAACACCTGGGGCGAGATCTCTGCTAAACACCCCCATACACAGAACAAACGCACACACGCACAAACACACACAAACCTGGATATCATGTGGAGCTGATTTGGATTATAGAGCCGCACAGACGGAAGAGGTAACGTTTAAACACACACAGACACACACAGACACACACACACTACATACCGGCCCAGTAGAGGTAAATCCATATTTGCATGGTTAGCTCTGTTGTGCTGAATCATTGAGCACATCAATGCTGTGAACACCAGCATTCAGTGGACTGGGAACTCTATGTTCTCACACAAACATCCATGCACACACACACACACACACACACACACAGAGGCCTATAAATAATGAACAGATGTGCATTCATAACAACAAAAACATAAGAGGCAAATGTCAGAGTACACACACACACACACGCACACACACACACACACACACACTCGCATCTCCCACATGGCACAGATGATTGTAGGTTTTTCTTTTCTTATCCTTCTATTTAAATCCTCCTCCGCCTTCCGTTTTTTTTTTTTTTTTGCTCAACATACCAATACCATCCTGACAATCCTGCCCTCTCTGTGTGTGTCTGTGTGAGCGTCAGCCAGATGTCCTGTATCAGATTACTCACTAGGTGCTTTGGCTTTCATCACTTTGCCTTTATGTAATCTCACCTGGCATGTTGTGTGTGTGTGTGTGTGTGTGTGTACACCATGGTAAGAGTGTGTGGATGTAGGGCTGAGCTCAGAACCTAACCTTCCCTTTATTTGAGCCTTTTTTACGTAAGCTTTGTCAGAGCACGCACACAGGCACACACAGATTTGGCACACTGACACAGGTATATATAGATATATGGGAGGATAACAGGCAGATGAAAAAGAAATGGAGACCACAGAAGATGGGAAGTGCAGGAGGGAGGTATAGGATGGAGGAAAAAGGATGCCAGCAGGTAGAAAAGGCAGAAGAGGCATGGACAAGTAAAATGCAGTACATGTTGAGGGCAGAGAGATCAGATTAAAGAAATGCAAGTAAGAAGAAAAGAAGTGAGGAGCACTGATTGGCTGCAGCAAGAGATGGGGGAAAAAAAGCATGACAACAGATAAAGTATAAGTAAATGGAATGAGTGGTAAAGGGGATCAGAGGATGCTGAATGACTGATTAATTAAGTGTGATAACAGAGGATTTAACAAGTTGAGACTGATTTAGTACGATAAAAAATATTAGAAGGTTGTGCATTCACGGCGACATGAAAACATAATAGTCATTTACCATAAGGAGGCATTAAAACAAAAAGATGAGGAAGCAATAACTAGAAATGACAGATGGTCACCATTATATAGCTTTAAACTGTTTTCTCATTGGCTACAATTAGTCTTACAAGAAGTCTTTAAAAGATCACCACTAATGAGCTATTTACAGATATAACTACAGGGGAAATATGATGTACCATGGGGCTTTTCCATGTAACAGACATGCCAATTATGAGGCACAACTTGGGGGGTGGGGTGGAATGCGACCTTAGAGGAACAGTAATTGCCCTGGAAACAAAAGCGATCAGGCTAAAAAAACAAAAAACAATACAACACATATGAAGCTATTTTTATGAACGATGAACTTTTTGAATAACCGAGACAGGGCTCATTACTTGCTCTGTTGATTGTTTACAGCAGTTTTTTTGACTCTTGCTTTGAACAGAGGCAGCGCCAACTCTGAAGAGATGATGACTGAATCTTTTTAAAGTGTAAAAGAGGCTTTTTGATATCCATTAGCCAAATCATAATTGGCTGTGCTCTCCTGCTAGTCATAGTGATACGACTACAGATCAGGTAAATGTCATCCGGTTCAAACAGTGAAATAAAGGCAGAATAAAAGAACATTTTCCTCAATTATCTTGTTAATGCTGTGTGTGGCTCATTGTTACCAAAGGTGTCTGTCATTCGGGGACTACAGTAAGGGAGATGAACAGATGGGATGCTCACTGTTCAAAGTAGGAGCTTTGCCAACATGAACAGACTGGGACGTGAATGGAGAGAGGGAGAGGGAGAGGGAGAGGGAGAGAGAGAGAGAGAGAGAGAGAGAGAGAGAGAGAGAGAGAGAGAGAGAGAGAGAGAGAGAGAGAGAGAGAGAGAGAAAGATGGCAGGCATGTGAATGGACAGGGTATTGAAGAGGAGTCAAAAAAAAAAACAACCCAAATCAATCAGATCAATTGTCTGACTTGTTGCCAAGCCCCCAGCTTACTGTTCCACACTTGTTAAGCTTTACACTCTCGCTCAGCACACGTTGCAGAGGCGATCGTGGCAGATGTACAATTGAAACTCTTTGACAGTTTTGAACCAATCGGTCCATGATTTCAAACAAAAGCAGCCTTTTTTATTTATAGCCAGAAAAACCACCTAGACGACATCTCTCACTGACATGTTTCATCCACTGTAGCTGGCAGGCTGATTCGGTTAATGTTAGTTTCACGAGTTGGTTTAGAAATTAGTTTCTGGCTGATGTTTGAATGCTCACAGCTTACAGACAGTAAACACTGACAGTACTCAGAATGAAATTGTAGTCATTTTATAGTAATCTGACTGCTTGTGCAGTTCACAGACACCAGAGAAATATTCCATAACAGGTATGAATAGGTCTTGTGTTACTACGTAAAAAGGCAGCTACCTGCTGGGGGGGTTTAGCAAACAGTCAATTAAGGAATAAAAGCCAAAAGAAGATAATAAATGAGAGTGTCAAACTGATGAAGTGTTCAAAAAGAAAAATAGCAACTAAGCCATTTCTAAGTGCATTATCTTTAGGGATTAATGATAATTACATAAAACAGATAAAGGCCGACACACGGAAAGACATCAAAGACAAAAATGGATGATAGACATGAGATGTCACACACTTTTCTGATTTAACCAGCCCTCAATCAATAAGAGAAGTGGACAATTTTAAACCGAAAAAAAAAAGAAGATTCAGTCAATGTCAGATGTCGGTGACACTTGATGGATGAATGGCTGACAAATGGAGGAGGGAGAGAAGTGAAAGCCTGAGATGTTACAGAGGTAGGATAAAAGGATGAGGCATCAGAGTGCTGTCAATAGTTAAGGAACAGATGATGGAAAGAGAGGTACAGAATGATAATGTGAAGAAGAGGAATAATTACAAGACTGGCTGTTTAAGATAGGAGAGGAACACTCAGAGGATGGAGAAAGGCTGAGTAATGAAGAATGAAAAGGCAAGAGATGACACTTGAGAGGTGGATGATAAGAGGGAGCGGAGTTAGGGGAATAGAAGAATAACAATGTCTGAAAAGAAAAACTACACTAATAATGCTCTGGCATGCTGAGGGGGAGGGATAGGTGGATAGAGAGATGGAGGACTGGAGAAAAACAGATGGGATTTAATGTTAGAAGACTGAGTAATTACACTGTTAGTCAAATGTACAGTAGGAAGGAGAGGAGGGAATAAAGGGATGGTGTGACAAAGAGAAAGGATGATGGACAGAAAACAAGTCAGAGGTGAAGGCAACAAACAAAACTGTAATGCAGAAGTAAGCTAAGATAGAGGAATGAGTGCATCAGTAATTAAACTGTTGACTGTCTGTGTAGGCACAGCAGGTGCCTGATGAGCAAAACAAACTGTAACCACAGCAACCACTCCAAACACAGGTTTTGGGGGTGAAAGATATACTGTGCTGTGAAAGAGTATCTGCACCCTAGCTGATTTGTTTTTTGTAAACTTTTTTGCATATTTGTCAAAATAAATGATCAAACACCATCAAACATAACGAATGTTAACATTACCCAAAGATAACCACACGAGGAAGAGCTGTCCAAACCTGCAATCAGCCCAGTAAAGATTGGAGGAAATGTGAAGGAGAGTCTATTGTGAAATGAGGCCACGGATAAGAATAGAAAGATAAAGGTCAAGGTATCTGCAGGTTTAAGTAATACCTGAAACTAATACTGCTTTTAAGGATCCAGGAATACCTGCAAGGATTATCACAAGTCAGGAAGTTACTCACCTATCTGTGAAAGGTTCTTATGTTCTCTATGAAAACTTAATTTAAACAATAAAGTACTTTTTAAACAAATCTGGTAAAGTTGCTAATCCCCCCTCCCTCTCTCCTATAGTTGCCGTGGTAACGTGTTCATACATTTTGGGAGGGTGTGATTACCATTACAATTCACAGCGTGTAATTAAATTGATGTTTTTAGTTGGCAGCCGTAAAGAGATTCATATAAAAACACAGAAAAGCTATTAGAAAATGAGCGGTTCACTTCAATAAGGCAGCACAATGGCACAGCGGACAAACAATAGCACTGAGGTCAGGTCTCGTAACAATAATTCCTCCAACACTGATTAATTAATTAAGTGTTTAAGAAGGTAAAAACAAAGATGGGACACACAGATGTGTAATATGAAACATACACAGTCGGAGTCCATTTCCCTAACAGATACTTAAATATTGGAACCATCAGCTTGTAAATACGGTCACGCATCTTTGATATGCTTATTGGTAACACCTCTCTGACAACGATATCCTTACACTGTACATTCACTACTCTACGTCCCCAAACCCACAGGTGTCTGTAAAATGTCCTCAACACATACAGTAGTTTATAGATACCGACGTGAATCATGGTGCAGAATAAAGCGTGGGTGATGACTGTCAGAGGAAAACTGGCTGATACTTAGTTGACAACACGTATAGATCTAAGTCTGACTGAGGCACAGACTGTTCCTGCCTGTATCAGCACTGCTAAGCATTTAGAAAATGAGATGCCATAATCAAAAAAAACTCCAGGGGAACTCATTGCAGTGCAACGTTGTTTCGCCTTTATTAGCGTCTCACATCAGGGGAAAAAAGCTCTTTGTGGGGAGTTACAAAGCAGTTTGTGATTCATTATGGCTGAGAGCAGCCTCTGTGACCGAACATGTCTGGAAACAGTCGTCCACCAAGTAATCTTAGAGAATTCTTTCAATTCCCATGCCACAACCATCTCTCTCCTTAAGGATAATTGTACTAGCCCCAATCTTTTATCCTTAGCTGTGCTGGCTTTCCAATTTTTTGTTCATCCCTATGTTTCAGAGAAGGAAACGAGATAAGAGCGATGAACAGAGAAAATATAATAAATAAGGAACAAGATGACAGAAAAAAAGCTAGATGCCTGAAGACACAGATAGTTTGTGTTTTGTGTGTAGCATTCATCAATACATCCATTACTATGATTCAGAGGCTTGGTTGGCATGTCATTGACCTACTATGCTGGACTCAGAGTGCTGATTGAGTAATTGTTCTGTTCCTCTGGATTTCCCATTAGAAAGCTGGGAACCCTGTTGAATCATCAAGCCACACACACACACACACACACACACACACACACACACACACACACACACACACACACACACACACACACACAC
>JAUYWH010000010.1:11579105-11599950 GCA_034779795.1 Ctenopoma multispine
CACACACACACACACACACACACACACACACACACACACACACACACACACACACACACACACACACACCTCCTGTCATGCTGCATCCTGTCATGTCAGCAACAGGGTCCATATAATTGGCACCACAGGGTTTTTGACAGGGCGGGAGATGTTGACAGCTCAGAAGCGGCGTGTTTGTGCGCCGTTTGTCGACCTGCGTTTCTGGTGGATTTGCAATTTTTTGCTGATTAGCCTCTATGTAAACACACGCAGGTGCACACAGGCTTAGGTGCACATAACGCACAGACTCACTGAAAATATGGCGGGTTTACAGCAAACAGAAGAGGCAGCGAGAGGGGACAGAAATGAGAGATACAACAAGAGAAATTTGTTTTACACAGGGACAAAAAGGTGGAAGTAGAAAGATACAGAGAGGAAGATGGAGGAAGATGAAGGAGGCAAGAGCTGAACAGAGGGAATGAAAGGAGGCTGGATATGGAGAGAGAAATCTGCAAGCATATTATGTTCAGGGTGAGTGGCAGGTCAGTTATTTTGCAACACTTGTGACAGTGTGTGTCATGCAAAGGCAAAGTTGTGGGTGTAAGCAGAACTGTATTAAAAGTATTTGGACGTCTGCGAGTGGGTGAGTGAGGGAGGGCGTTTGTGTATGTGTCGAGAACGTGAGGATTACAAACTGAAGTGCTTTAAGTTGAAGACGTTCACTTGGTGACCCACCGCTGACTGCTAGCACCGACCCTATAAAATCACCGCTACACAAACATTTCTCACAAATAAAAATCCTAAAAAAAAACCCCATTATATATTAGATGCTCCCTACTCTGTGTGTTTGGAATAAGGCCCACACAGCAGGCTATGGCATTATTACATTAATACACAGGAATATAATTACAATAATTAAGCAGCTTAATTTTCCAAATCAGACATGGTTTGAAAAAGGCTGATACAGGTAATGGGACAAATTCCAAACTTACAGGTGTGACTGTCATGATCGAGACTGACTGGAGTTAACATCCACCTACAGAAATAACCTGTATAATATCCTGTAGATAAATGAAAAGAAAGTGTGAATAACCATTTTGACAAGTCCAACAGAAATTTTAAAACGAGGAATACGAGGAATAACACAACAAATTTGTCTTATGGTGGGTCTAAGTGGGTCTTTTCAAATGGCTTAACCCATCCTTTACCTTAACACACCAAATTTCCAACTCTGCTAGTTTTTGCCCCCCCCCCCCCCCCCCCCCCCCCCACACCCACCACCATAAACCATGTTCCTGTGCAATCTAATAAGATGCAACTGTGCTACTGCCATCAACAGTGAGGGAGCATCAAAACAGAACAGTATTGAGCAGCCTCTCTGGCACCAATATGACAGCTATCCACCAGTGAAAAATGATTCCTCTCCAAGTGAAAAGGCATCCTTGTGTAGCAGTGTAACAGAGCTGCCAGAGTTGTTTTCAGCGTTTCAGCTTTTTGTTTCTCATTTGCTCAGCTGTTCTCTTCCTTTTGGCTGCTCCACTTATCCATCTGTGAGACTGTTATAGACCTATAGAATGAACCTTCTACAGCACTTTACTTTCAAAACAGGTGATGCTGAGATCGTACTCTGTAGTTCTACTGCAGCATTAACACACAAATATGTGGTATACTCCTTTAACTGTTGAGGTAAATACTGACCCTCAAGCTGATTAGAGTTTGATATAGGAAACATTCAAATGAGAGCTTCATAACGGCCGCCCCCCACCCCCCACCCCCCCGGTACAAACTGGGCCAATGAAGTGCCAAAGAAAATCACTCTCACCTCCATTGTTTGCCAATTCAATTTACCTCCCAGAAAATTTAATGCCCAAGCTGTGCAGTCTGGCTTTTCAAAAGAAAGAAAACAAAATTACGAAAACACTGCAAGAGTGGAAGACTGGAGCCTGAGAACTGCTGAGAAAACTTGGAGAACTATCCACTCATATGATTTTTTTTTTTATTTATGTAAAAATGTAGTTTATTGTCTTCCATGGTTTACAATGTGGATTTGTAAGCCTTTGCACAGCTGGCTTCATAAAGTTTTTTTTGGATCTTGTTTCAGTTTCATGATGTTCATATAGTCCACATTATAATCACCACCGGAAAAAATGTTTACTTAATTTCAATCTTTCACATGACTATCATTGCCACAGATAATATTTACAAGAAATTTAATCTACTCAGTAGCTCTTCCAATTACACTAGCAACCTCAGAGTCAAATGATTCGTGACAAATGACACTGGGGTAACAAGAAGCACTAAATCAACAACTGGGGGGCAGATGCGAGCTGTGACCTCACACACAAATTCTGCTTTAGTTAAAAAGCAAGCAAGAGGCAAGATCTACTTTAAGCGTAATTCTTGTTTACTTCAACCTGGCATGTTATGCATGGATGTGTGTCATTTCACACCACGTTTGCCCTATTTATCCGAAGTGATGTAAACAGATGAGGAGCTCAATCAAATAAACCAGGATAAATAAAGGCAGAGGCAACCTGACGACTGTTCAGAAGACAACATATCCAAGTTTGATGCAGTTTTCCAAAAATCTCTTATTCCGCTAAGCAGTAACGCTAAACTTCACTTTTTGAGATATTGTCATTTCACAAGTCTCCACAGTTCAATTTATAGCAGTGGGAAACTTCTGCCACCTGGTTTTCAGAACACCTGTATAGTGTTTTCACACATGAGAGAGAGAGAGAGAGAAGCAGACTTTAAAAGAAATCTTAGGTAACATTGGTTTCTCAACTTTTTTTGACTTTTCAAACTTTCGTTTTTAACAAAGCTCATTAAAAAAAACTGGGTTGCATATCTAAGCAAAATAGATGTAGGGTGTGACATCCTTTAAAAAGCCCAACTTCAAAGTGTCCACCAATATTATGGTTCTACTCCAAACAGCAGAGCGGCTTGATTTCTCTGAAGTGCTGCCATGTTAAAAGATTATAGATACTCCTTACTTAGAATAAGGTGCCGTAGCAAAAAGCACTCTGCAACAATTTTAGGCCCCTCTAATGAAACACTTCAACCTCCAAAAGTCAATTTTCTGAACATAAAGAGTAAACGGCTGATTTTCAGATGTAAAAAAAACTAAAGTTTTCATAGTCTCCATACAAGAGCTGTGAAACATGCATTAGTTGGACAAAAATGACTTTATATAACTCCTTTAATTCGCCATCCGGAGCAGACATGGACGTTTTCCAAAGGTGTAAAAAATCAACCCAAACAAAACCCATTTTAAAAATGACTGTGAAATGTTCCAGGAATAGAAACAATTCTCAAAATCTCCCAACTAGGATGGATTCCAACAGGATTTAGTCAGAGAGGGTCGTGCACACAGACACATACACACATGCTGATACACAGGCACTTGTTCTCCACACACACACACACACACACACACACACACAGAGTTTCTTTTTCTCACTCAAAGACTAAGGTTTTGAGAGGAATTAGTTCATCAGAGTATTTCAGAAGCACTGTGTTATTTTGGAGTCATGCTGCGAGGAGACTGCAGTCCTTTTATTTTAAAGACAATACACTTTAGTTCTTTTCTCCGATTTCTCGTTTCTCTTCTTTCACTCTGAACATTTACTTTAGGGGTTCTGTAAAGCCTCTTCCATCAGTGGCTGTACAAACTGAAGAACTTCTACACATAAACCGCTCACACCGACAGATTTGTTTACTTTTTAATAAGCACACACTTGCTTTTCTTTTCACAATTGCTGTTTACAACCTTTTCACTGCTGGAATTTGGCCAGTAGTAATCAGTATAATAAGATTATTTTCTTTTTTATTTGCACTGCTACACACACAAAAAAAAATAAGAGACAGAATGTTAATAGCTTTTTGCTGGTTTAGTTAACGTTTGTGTAATCTATATGTATTAGCTTATTTTTTCACTTCCACATATGGATATCACTATCAGTCTACTAAAGTTTAGTACTGGTTGGTTTGAGCCAAATTATGGAGATAAACTACTGTCATATTACCCAATCAAATCCTTAGCATACGTCATTAAGTGCCACTCTCTGAACCAGTAACCTCTTTCCTCTTACTCCCACTCCTTACCTCACACTCCTTTCCTTCAACCGTGGCTCCACGTCTCTGCTCTCTTCTTTCTTTTTCCACCGTCACAATGGTGATGCCTTACAAACTCGTTTTTAGCACGGCTCCCCCTTTCCCTAATCAAATCCACCCTTCCCTCCCTCATCCCTCTCTCTGACAGTGATGGATGGAGGTCTTCACCCATTTATCGCCTTTACATATTTCTCTGCCCATCCGCTTAACGACACACATTCATACACGCCGACTCTTCCTCCCTCCTCCTATCCTCCTCAAAACTCCTGCTCTTTTCCTCTTATCCTCAGCTTGTCACACTACTGGGTTTCATTTTCCTCCAATCTTACACCCTTCTCTCCTCCATCTTGTGCACCAGTCTCCCATCTTCTCTCTCTCTCCCTCTCTCTCCCTCACACTGCATTTCATGCAGTTAGCCTCTCCTTGCACCACTCATTTGTTTTTTTTTTCTTTCCATATCCAATATTGTTACGGTTCTCCCTCTGCTTTCTATACATCCTGAATGACTAAAGAAAGCACAATATGACAGGAGTGACAGGAGTGATAGTATCAAAAGGGTGAGTGGGCTTACAGTACACACGACTGCCTCACGAAGAGGCCATGTGGGCGTTCTTTTGTTCCTTGCCTAGAGAGAGAGAGATGGTGTGTGTATGTGTCTGCCTCCCTATAATTATCATTGTGTGGGAAGACTGTTTTGCTATGCTCGTGGTTGTTTCTGTATGCAGCCGTTCACCTAATATCAAGGGCCAGGATTGTGAATAGGAGTACACGCTAGAAAAGCCTTAGTGGGATTGAGGAAGTGTGTGTGTGTGTGTGTGTGTGTGTGTGTGTGTGTTTGCCACCATATCTGATCCCTGCATTTGTGCCAGTGGAGCTCGTGTGTATTTTCAGAACAATGCAGCGCGGCTCCAGTGCACGTCAGCAATATGGATTGATAGTCAAATGATGTCACATTGCTATTTATTTCTCCCTTCAACCTCCTACTATGCAGTCGTCAAACATTAACCTCTTCGTGACACTGTAGTGACTGGCTGTTGTTGTGCACCTATCCACACCCCAATCAGATCTGTGGATTACTGTGCTAGTGATAAGTGGCTTTTGAGAGCTAATACAAATCCCCTTGTTTATAAACACTGCAACATTCCCTAAGTCGATTTAAGTCGATTATGAGCTAATGGGCATTTGTGTGTAGCAGACACACACACACACACACCAGCATGCAGATCCGGAAATATACACATGCATACACAGTTCATTAACATTATTAATTGTGGTTGGCATTTAAGAGGGCCTGGCATTTATAATAGCCTACGGAAAATTGAAGAATGAGACTGAAAAAAAAAATTAAGCCTTTAAGTGCAATAGGTTTTTCCACGTGAATAACAAAGAAACTTCCTAACGGACACATTAGAGCTTTTAAGTCATGCCTGAAGCATCTCGTAATTGCATGCGTTTGGGGTCAGGTTCAGAAGTATCACATAAAACACTGTTAAAGGAAATTCACAGTTGTAAAGCTATTAGTAGCCGCGTATTAAGCTGGCTCTGGCCTCACAAAAAGAAGCTACACCCTCCCGGGGCTGTGGTGGGTGTTTACACGGAAACTTTTGGAAGTTAGGGTTAGGTTTGGTTCAGCCTTGCAGCTTTGAGTCGTTCTCCAACACTGGGGGTCCTGAGTAGTTCCTTCCACAGATGCTTTTAGCTCATGTTCTCACTCTCACTTTATGCAGCCTTTCTGCTCTCTGCTGTCTGTTTCGTGTTTCCCTCTTTGGAGGGTTGAGGGTTCAAGCATGGTGGCGTAGCAAGAAGATTTCCCAAAATAGATGGAGCGAAAGGGAAAAAAAAAATATGGCGATGGACGCTCATATGGTACACTTGCCTAGGAGCACACACACTCGAAAAACAAACACCTAAGCAAAGGCACAAGTACTTTCATGTTAAACATGCACGTAGGATACTGTTGACGTGATCTTTCGTCATCTCTATCCCCTTGTCCTCAAGCTTTCACTGATCGCCTACTCTTTGTCCCAAAAAGTATTAAGTAGTCTGTCAAGTAGGTCTGTTAGCTCACGTGTGTGAACACTCACATCTGTGCTTCCTTTTTTGTTTTTATTGCAAAATCAGCAGCAAACTCTACAGAGCAAGTGAAGGCTTTCTAAGTGCACATTAATTCTCGCACAGGAACAGACATGCTACACAAACATGGTGGGAGCTAAAATCTGCAACTATATACATTATGTGGAAACAGTAGCTGATGGCAGTGACTGTGCGCACATACACACTTGCTGTACAGATTCTCAGATGTACGTGTGCACACACACAAACGTAGTCCTGCACCTGTACAATGTGTAAGATAAGATGATATTGATCCCCAGAGGATAAATTCCTGTGCTGCAGCAGTGCAGGAAGCAAAATAAAGAGGCAAGTGAAGACAAAGGGAGAAACAGATATAATCGTATTTATAAAGTTATAAACCATATCCTAGACCAGGATGCCTTTATATGATTACAGGTCAAAGCAGTATTTGATCACTAATGCAGTTTCATACAGTAAAAAGAAAAGTAACTTCTAATTTACAGTAATACTGAAGCACGTTATGCTGTGGGCCGTAGGTGCTATAAACAACGCTCTGTGCGACCGTTACGTGCCTCCACTCCAACAAAGGCTAAAACAATAGGTTTAATAGAGTTGAGGTACATCACACCACAAAATGCACCATCTTAAGTTGCACCTGAAAAGGTCAACAGATTTTCTATATTCACTTAGCATGTGTTAAATTTTAAAATAAAAACTACTATCTAAACAAGTAAGTTAAATATAGACACTAAGTCTTGCAATGGAAAGTTATCCTTCTTACAAATACTGAAAACATACCTGTAAAAACAACTAGAACTATATGATTAGTACGAAAGAGAAAGAACAACTTACGAGTAAAGACAAAGAAACCAAGAGAAAAGAAAAGAGCAAGAAGACAAGTGTAAATAAATGGGACAAGGTGCTACTTCTCTCTGTCTCTGGGTCAGATCGATCAGCAAATAAACCGACTGGTTACACCCCACTTCAGTGTGTGTCTCTCTGCGTGTGTCAGAACACTTCAATACTAGCCTGCTGTTGTTGCAAATGAGATCTACTCTCTGGAATAGAGGAAGCGCAAGAGATGAACAGGAGAGGAAGATGTGGATGTCAGAAGGAAAAAGATTTCAGGAAAGCTGGATGTAATGGGAGGAGAGCTGAGAGAGAAAAAATTAATCCATGGGGAAAACAATCAAGTGATAAAGCAGACTGGGAGGAAGGACCAGTGAGGAAGTTAGATAAATGGAGGAAGCAAGGAAGGAAAGGAAGAGTAGGGGGTGAGTGTGTCCCTGAGACAGGCAGAGCATGGCAAAGGACAGATGAAATGAAGTGCGTGGCATGTAGTAACTGAGACGGCATGTGTGCGCATTTGTATGCACAGTGACTGAAAGTGGGATCAGAGGAAACATGAAGGGCAGCAGAGTCAGCAAGCAATAGAAAGAAAAGACCAAAAGAGAGGTGAAGAAGGTGAAGGAGAGGGAGAAAGAGGAGAGAAGGTGGTAAGGCAGAGCTGTGACTGATAACTTTGTTGTACTCAGGTTGCCTCAAGGGCAGACAAGACAGAGAGAAAGAAAAGTGAGGGAATGAGAAAGAAAACGCAGAAATTTACAGAGCAGCCAGAGGCAGAAGGGTTATAAGATGGAAGGTGAGTAAGGATGGAGAGACAAGATAAAAGAAGATGTAAAACAGGGAAGAGCACTGCAGTGAGAGATAAATGGATGAGGATGGATGGCAAGGAAACAAAGAACAATCCCTACAGTCACAGAAAGAGGAAGAGAGGCAAGCATGGCGCTGCCAGGGGAGGGTAGGCTTTCACGAGGAGAAAAGGGAGAGAGGAGGTGAAAAATGAAAGAGTGAGCGAAAGAATGTTAAAGACGACGATGAGACTAAATAATCACAAGACTGACAAAGCAAGAGGGAAAAACAGGAAAGGAAGAGAGGAAAAGGTAAGCGGTGAGTGAAAGAAAGAAAGGTCAAACGAAGGAGTGGAGAAACCGACTGTGCAACAGGAGAGTGTGTGAGCCTATTGACATTCAGCGCGCCATGGGTGAAGTAAGCCGTCTAAGCAGCAAGCATTAGAAAAGTACGGGGGTAAGCTGGTCCAGCCAGGGCTGAAGGGCCCTGCTCATTCCACAACACCTGACGTCAGGCCTTTTCAGGGAAAGACGCGGAGTAGACACATTTTTAAGCAGCATTTCACTTTTGGCGGAGCAATTTCCCGTTTTGTTATGCATGCCTCCACAGGAACTCAGGAACAGTCAACTTCCAATGTCGACTGCCCTGGGGACTGGCTGTCACTGCAGGCATTCGTGACTTTGTCCCAACCCCCCCAACTCCCCTGAACTTCTCCTGCTGCAAGCATTTTTTTTTTCCTTTTTTGAAACTGATAAAACCCGACATAAGGAAATAACTATCTGTGGTAGCATTGCTTATCTGGAGTGTGCTGGAGTTATATTCTCAGGTTTGGTATAAAAAGGTTCTCATCGTTATTTCAGCTCTCTAGCGCAACCAAGAGCCACTCAAGAATTTAGAGTTAAAGGAAAGGTTCAGATTTTTGTGTGTCTTAAAATAGCACTTAGGTGCCTATATGCTTACTGAACGAGGTTTTACTCACTAATTATTCCTCCTGTTAATACAGGGCTTCAAGAGATGCTTCCTTTAAGTGACTGGGGCTAAAATCCACAGTCCTCCACAAAAAAAACATTTTTGCAGAGATGTAATTTTATGCAGACAATAACAGTTGCATTATTTTTAGTACAAACACTACAATAGGAATACAAAGAGGTAATTTTATACTATAACTTAAGATAGGATATCTACTTCATTTAATACACTGACAGCTTACGCCTCATTTAACTTTAACTACACATTTGAATACATTTTTAACCCCATCACTGTCATAGAATAGGTTTTAATAAGAGATCTCTTTGTATGAACTGGAGGAATAAAAACGCTGCAAGAAAAAGCCAATTTAGTGTTTATAAGGGCACCTGACTGTTGTTTTAAGACATACTTGAAAAAATCTGAACCCGCTCATTAAATAGCAAAGAGCAAAAGATGTATGTTCTATCAGTTCAGTCATTGTAGCCTATTAAATCCTCTATGAATGGGTACAAACCTGTCCTTCCACACTTCTTATCAAATCAAACTGCGTTTCTAGCCTGAACTAATAGCCCATTGGTTTAATGTTCCGCCCAAACATCATTTTTGAAAAGGAAATGCAGGACATTAAGGAAGCAATGATACCTTTCATTGGAGCCTAAAGTAATCCATATGTAATCTGTTTTCATCATCTATGAGGAGTACTGCTTATTTCCCTCCTTCTCTTTAACAGTGAGAACATGTAGGAGCCTGAGATAAAACGTTATCATCACTTTCAGCAATAGGGTTCTTTATCTTTTCAATGCATACGGAAGGGTTCAAAAATAGGACACTATATCCTGTGTCTAATATAGACCTCACATTTTGGAAGCAGACCAAAGGAAATTATGTAGTGGGGAGGAGAATGCAAAACAGAGCTGGAAACCTCTGTGCTTTGATAGCAATACTGCTTAAATATGCGATCTAGATAGTAAACTCTTCTTTAGCCTCACACAGAAAGAGCAAAGATAGCACCAAATTAAACATATTGAACTGGCAATTTCTGTCAACCTGTAAAGTCGGCATGACATACAGTTATGTCTGGTCGTTACTCAAAGTACTAAGTTGCATACATTATGTCACCGTCCTCGAGCCGCTACTCCACTGCACACGTCTCCAGATTGCTCTATATAAAAATACACCCATCTTTCTCCAGCGATGGTTGTTTCTGTCTGTCTCTGACTCATCCTCTGTCTCCTCTCTCTAGTCACCGCAGCTGTGACTGTTATCAACACTCCCTGTCACTCTCTGTATCTAGGGTACAGTTGCTATGACAACTATTATGCATGCCAATCAGCGGCAGTGACTCATCTCTATATGTTATCACATAGGTAGCTGTATTTAGCAAGAAGCATGTGTTTACTGGAAGATTTTCTGCATGTCTGCAATCACAATAGGACCCTTGTATGTGTTTCATTCCTCTGATCCTACTTAGACCTACATTGTGCTTCACTTGAGTACTGCTGTGGAATCAAGACTGATAGGCCAGTGACCCATTTTGATTCCCTGACCCACAGTCTTAAGAAGGTTGCTATGATATAACACATGTCTAATCTGCTCTTACAGGTTTCTAGGTAACAGTTACTATGGAGACTGCCTGTGTTCAGTCTTTTGGGATGTTGTTGCTAGGTGAAGTGCCGTAGTGGTGAAGAGGTACACGGGGCTACTTGTATACTTGCAAGTGGTACAGCAAGAAAGTATGTGTTGCTGGGGCGTCAAAGTATTTCTCTACATGACTTTTTTTATGCTATGAAGCATCAAGTGGGCAATAGTGCAGAGTGGTACTCATTTAAGAGGAGGCCTTGGCCCACACAAGTATGTGTGCAGAACAGGCTCTTATTCCAGTTCTGTCTAGTCAGAGTAGGTGGAAGACAGGACACCAGACACAAAAACACACTTCAGATGTCTCTTATAAAACAATGTCTGACCAGGGAATGAGTCTAAAACCCATATTGCTATTTTTCATCCCCTGCTCTCCCTCCGTCTCTTTCCAGGTCTGTGGATAGCCAGGCGATCTACCATGCCTGTCCCCCCACCCCTCAAACCCTGCAGACAGAAACACCTGCCCCACGCATACCACCACGAACAAAGGGCAGAACACTGCAACTTCCCCTCCACTCTACCTCAGCCCATCCTCTCTCTTTCTCTTTTCCCTCCTTTCTTACCCTCATCTTTGCCATCCTCAACCCATCTCATCCACTGCGCCTGCCCCAGGGCTACGAAAAGGACACTTCCTGACTCTGTCCCTTTCCCAGTGTTTCACTGGCTGACTCTGGTCACATGCTGCCTGCTGCCTTCTTTGATTGGAGCAGGGGAGACGTGGGGCGTAGTCTCTGCCTGTCCCTTCCACTGTGTGTGTCGAAACCTTTCAGAATCGCTCAGCACACTCTGCGCAGATAAGGGCCTCCTTTTCGTCCCTCCACATGTTGACCGGCGAACTGTTGAGCTGCGACTGGCTGACAACTTCATCACAGAAGTGGGTGGGAATGACTTTGTCAACATGACTGGCTTGGTTGATTTGACACTGTCAAGGAACACCATCCACCTGATTCGACCAATGGCATTTGCTGACCTGGAGAGTTTGCGCTCATTGCACTTGGATGGTGAGCTTAAACTGCTAAGGCAATCCAGAAGTATTCAGATGAAGCACGTTGATGAAAACGCCAATTTAAAACTACAACGTGGTATTTTTGTGTGTGTGTGTGTAGGTAATCGATTGACAACAGTTGGACCAAGGGACCTCGCAGGCCTGGTCAATCTGCAACATCTGATCATCAACAACAATCAACTGATCAAAGTCTCTGCCCAGGCCTTTGATGACTTTTTGCTCACACTAGAAGACCTTGATCTGTCCTACAATAACCTCAGGAGGTACGTTTCTCCCGCTGTTTTGATTAGCCACACCCATTTGCTTTGTGCGTTCACACAGCCTGATTCGTCAAGTAGAAACATGCTGTAATACTCTAGAGTTTTCTGTGCTCGGGTCTAAGTCTGTTCTGCAGTACACCACTGCACACCACTCAGCTCTCAAAACCTCAAGACACAGTGGAAACAGAAAATAGAAAAAAACAGCTCAACACTGTTGAGGCTGGTGGGAGAGGACAGCTCAGGAAATTTAATGTTTTGATGAGGGCCTCATTTTTTTTGACTGCAATTTTGTTAATATTTGATGAAAGACATGCCTGAGCTCATGCCAGTGAGTTTAAGTGTACATAGTTTAGCTTTTCTATGTATATAGTTTGATATAGTTTAATTTAGCACATTAATATTTCAATGTTCTTCTCTTAGTGTCCCACTATGTTAATCAATTTGGCAGATTTTGGCTGTCAATCCTATTAAGATGTATAATTAAGAAGTATAATTTGTCTCCTATATAGTAACCCCTTGACCTCTCCCCAACCTCCACCTAGACATAAGAAAAGAAATTTAATCATTCTTACTTTAGCAATAGCTGCCACAGATTACTGAGTGGAGTCTATATTGACTGAAATCACACATTCATTTATGTCCAGATTATAAATGCTCAAAATAAGCAATGGGTCAGTGTTATATGAGGTAACTTGAGGGACGGTAGGACATTATACAAGTGTAATTGAAATGCAGAAAAAAAAAAATGGGGGGGTGGGGGTGCTGGTATCACCTGCGTTTTCATTAGAGAAATTGATTTAAGCTAAACAGCAATTTTAAAACCCGAACCAAGGTTATCTGGGTTACATTTTGGGGACACTGATGTATCAAATGACGCAAAGCAAATTATTCTGCCCTTGCAAAATTCTGCCAAACATGTGTGTCAGAAAAGAGCCGCAGTGAACAGAATACAGAACACACAAACTCAACAGTGTAAGTATGACTATAAAACCAAAAATAAATAAACAAATGCCTTGCTTAATATTTATCCTATTTTTATGGCTCATCAGTTTTGACACTAATTTGTCCAAAAACAGTTCTTAAGTGAATGTCTGCACAAAAGGCATACTAAATGACTACAAAAATGGGTCACAGATGGGACCAGTAAAACCCAGAAAAAAGAAGGATTGAGAAGGGAAATGAGCATCTGTTGTTGTTGTCTGTCATTGCTGTCACCATTAATTAATCTTTGCTTATTCCTGTTTTCTGCAGGGTAACCCACAAAAGTGCTCAGAATACAAAGAGTGATCAAGTGGTCGTACAATTATTCTTTAACCCTTTTAATTTTCTAAACAGGAAAAGAGATGCTGTCAAAGCAGTGAATCTGTACTCAGAGCTACCAGCCTTTCTCCTCACCTAAACGAGAATTGCCAATCCCTACACAAAGTACAGTCCCAATAAAAAGTTTAGGACCACGTGAGAAATGGCAAAAAAATCATATGTTGCATGGTTGGATCTTAACAAGGTTCCACGTAGAGCTTCAACATCCTACAAGAAGAAATGGGAGTGAGACAAAACATTTCTTTGAGCATATAATTTATTAAAAACAACGCTTAAATTGAAACACGCTGTTTTACAGCTGATCAAAATCTTAGGACCACATGCCTTTAAAAGGCCAAATCTGTGCAAAAGCCCTTCAGTCTCAGATGCCGTCAGATGGTTATGGGGCGACAGTTGGCACTAGTAACGGCCTTAATTTGGTTCACGGATCGTCCAGTGTCTTGACGGACAGTCAGCTGGATCCTCCGGCTCAATGCCGGCGACATTTTTTTGAGTCTTCCACTTGAATTTTTGTTCCATAACCCTCATTTAAGAAATTCTTACTGCTTACTACTTAAGTTTTTCACCTTTTCCATCAGAACGTCATGACAGTGTGACTACCTGACAGAAAATGGCAATGAATCCACATTTTTGCACAGATTTGGCCTTTTGAAGACATGTGGTTAAAATATTTTTGATCCGCTGTAAAACAGCCTGTTTCAGTTTAAGCGCTGTTTCAATAAATTGCATGTTCAAAGAAATGTTTTGTCTCACTGCCATTTCTTCTTGTGATGTTGAAGCTCTACGTGGAACCTTAAGATCCAACCATGCAACATATGATTTTTGCAATTTTTCAAGTGGTATTAAACTTTTGATTGGGACTGTATTAATTCCACAAATCTCACAACAATCTAGAAATATTCCTCTGTTTCATTGCTACAGGGTACCATGGGAGTCCATTCAGAACATGGCCAGTCTGCACACTTTGAACCTGGATCATAACCTGATAGACCACATTGCAGAAGGTGTCTTTGGTGAGCTGTATAAGCTTGCAAGACTGGATATGACTTCCAACAGGCTCCGAACCCTGCCTCCTGATCCCCTCTTTGCAAGGTAGTTCTTAAGCTTCATCTTTTTAAGTGGCTTATTGGAAATAGTCTGTAGCCAGTGCCACCAAGGTGTTTCTAAAAGTACTGTGCATTGTTCTCTTATAAGTTCACTGACTGAACATTAGGCAGAAATTATGATATAAATTCCCTTTATGTTCTGTTTATCAGTAGAAACGGGGAAGTGGTTATTTGCATGGAAGAGAAAGTCATAAGAGCAAAATCATGCAAGATGAATAAAGTACTGAAATCGGCTAGAAATCACACCCATTGTTCAAGTGCCAATGAACTAAGAAATAACTCTCACAGTCCACCGAGAGTCCAGCTGTGGCATGGTGTCACATGCAAACTTTTTCCGTACAGATTCCGTACATTCCGTCTTAAATAAGTTGTATGTAAAGGTTAAGACTGGTGTTGTTGGTAAAATCACAAATAAGCTGTAGTCAACTAGTAGTTTTTCAAATCAGGCCTTCAAGGTATCAAGACCAATTTAAAATTGAAGGTCAAATCACCGCACCAACTATACTTTCATCAGCTTTATCCTTTTTTAATGTGTATTCAAATTCAAAGTCAGGACTGACTGATTCCATTGTCTACTTCTCAAGTCTGCCTTTCTTTACTTCAGATAAATTTCTCCCTCTCTCTCTTAGCTGAGAACTTTATGAAACACTGTCTTTTAAAATTACCCACCCGTGATTTTAATATTGCACATGCATTTAACCATGGGAGAGTATGTCTTCTCAGTCATCCAGGTGAATTTATCTGGAAGTTGAGTCATTGCAACTGGACTATGTTCTTGTTAGGTCGAAATGTTTCATGACTCAGCTTCTAGATAACTTGATTAACAGTACTTGGATGAGCAGTGAAACATTTTAACCTAACAAGAAAGAAGTCCATGGGTGAGAATGTGCAGTATTATGTCTTCTCTTTGTAAGTCGCTTTGGATATAAGCATCTGCCAAGTAAAGTAAAGTCAAGTCAATAATTTCTGAATTCTTGTCAACTGTCATCTTTAGGTCCCAGACGGGTGCAATAAGTCCCACACCCTACAATGCTGTCATTAGTCTAAATTTTGGGGGGAACCCACTGCACTGCAATTGCGAACTGCTGTGGTTACGGCGGCTTATCCGTGGAGACGACATGGAGACGTGTGCCACACCTGCTCACCTGGCTGGAAGGTAAATATAATCAACTTGTCACCAAATATTTGTCCTTTCCATTAAATCTTCAGCCCTCCATTCTAAACGTCATTGGGAGCATATGGATAGATATAGGATAAATGATGGGCGACTGAATATTGGTACATTACATTAAGACTACATTACATTAGTCTTTTTACAACTATGCCAATGCTAGTAATTTTTTTCTCCAGCTTGTTTTAGCACATATCCAATTAAGGGTCTCATGACACCTTAATTGGATCATGTGTGTAAGAAAAGAACAGGCAGGTCAGTTAGGAGCTTTGAAACAATGATGAAATCTATCTGTAGTCATTATTCTAATAACAAAGACTCTCACTTTCTCCCCGCTGCATCTCCCTCCCAGAATAGTTCTGGTCTCCCCCTAATCAAAAGTATGCAGTGGAAACAAAAGGACTGACGAGGAAAATTGTCATCTGTTGTTGTCATCTGTCACCATCAATTACTCTTTGCATAAGTCCTGTTTTATGCAGAGAGCTCATAGGGGAAATTGTTCAGGCTGTTATGTTATTGAACTTATTAAACTTTACTCTTAAACTGACAGAAAAGGGTACATAGATCTTCAGGTTAATGTACTACATTTATCAGCCAAAACCACCCCAGAGGGATAAAAGAAGACAAACTTCTGTGCTTAGCCAGAAAAAGGTGATTCTGCACTTTCTATCACACACTGACTTCATCCTTCTTCCTTATCTTTGTCTCAGATATTTCTGGTCAATCCCAGAGGAGGAGTTTACTTGTGAACCACCTCTCATCACCCGTCACACTCACAAGCTGTGGGTTTTGGAGGGCCAGCGTGCCACACTAAAGTGCCGTGCCATCGGCGACCCAGAACCAGTAGTCCATTGGGTTTCCCCAGATGACCGCATCATTGCTAACTCATCTCGAACCAGCTCCTTCAGCAATGGAACCTTGGATATCTTAGTAACAGTTGCCCGAGATGATGGGGCATACACATGTATTGCAATAAATGCAGCAGGTGAAGCAACTGCCACGGTCGACCTGAAAATAATACCCCTGCCTCATCGAGGTGGATCAGGCGGAAACACAGGGAATAACAATGTGAACGCTAAGAACAACAGGAACGTGACCAATGGAATTTTACGCACCGATCCAGGCTCCTCAGATATCAGCACAGGGAAAAGTGGAGGGATTAACAATGGCATAGGACATGGAAGTGACATGGAAGAAGGGAAACGAGGAGGAGTGGAGGATGATGAAGGTGACAATGGCAGGGCTTCTGAAGTAGAGAGGGCTGATGGAGAGAGTATGGAAGACAATGAGGTGGACGAGGATGAAGGGAGGATGGTTGGAGTACAAGGAGTTACAGCAACCTCGGCTCAGGTCAGATGGGATTTGGGACAATTGTCTGCAGCTTACGTTGTCTGGATGTATCAGATACAGTACAACTGCACTGCCGATGAGACTCTCATCTACAGGTCAGTTCAACTTTTTCTATATACATCTTTCAGAAAACAATAGGGGCCAGTATACATGTGATACATTACCTTCACAGTAGCGTAAATCCTTGACAACATAATTTTTCTACTTCTCTGTATTCAAGCACAACCATTTTGACTGTCAGTGTCTTCCACTCCACTGAATACCTTGTTTTTAATGCAGAAAACTCAAATATTTATCCATTACAGCCAAGATACGTCACAACACTTCAGTAGAACAAATGTTCACCTAGTACATGCATGGATATATAGCTCAAGGGAAGTCTGAATTGGGAGACAGATGAAGGGACAGGAGGGCAAAAGTAGTTAATAATTTATCAATCATCACTGTATGACATGAAGTCCCCCACAAGTGGATAGTCAGTGTCTATGAATGAGAGTAGAATGGGAGGACAAGTGAATGAGCGTTTAAGGAATAAAGATGATTTGGATTTTTTTCCCCTAGGAATCTAGGAATTGAGACTATATCCAACAGCTAAGTAACTAATGCAAAATATGTCTGCAGCAACATCTAGAGATGGAGTCAAGAGCCAGTAATAATGGACACAGTTAAAGAAATACAACTGGGTCTTGATGGAATTAAAAGTCACATTTAAAACCTCAGCAATTAATGTAATTTTGCATTTAAATAGATAAAAAATATATATATAATAAAAATATAACACTACTGTTCTAGAAAATCTTGAGAAAGATTCAAAACTGGAGCTGTGGATCTAGTAAAAGGCGTTCTACAACTGTAAACAATTACTGTAGCAAAACATAGCAGAACAAAGTAAGTAAAGTTGGTTTATATATCACCTTTATAGATAAAGTTTAGAAGTAAGAAGAAATCAAAGTAAACATCTGCAGAAACATGGGTAAAGATCAATTGAACAGATCAAAAGAACAGAAGGAGGAAGTGAATATGACATACATGGGGAAGTAATATGCAAGGATCCAAGATAGAAATTTAGCTACCTAGTGTACTTACATGTGTAATACTACCGCACATCACATGAATTATGTCTGCATGCATTTCAGCTTTAATGTCACTGTATTTACAACCACAGACTGATGAAATATTTAGTGTGTGGCAGCAACAGCCGTACACTAAATCATTGAAACAGTAAGAACGGAACGCAATGAGACAAGGAAAGAGTGCGTTAGGCAGGGAACACCCCCATGAAATCATTTTATTTATTTATCTGTTATTCATTAAAAAGATAATATGCTGAATGTAGTATTCAGAGGCAGCAGGAATGACAGGCACATAGAAAGATGACTGGAAATGTGAGTAAGTGATCATTCCCCACGTCTCAATCCCCCTTGACCCAGAAATTGTTCCAGTCCTCCAGCTAGAAGGGCATTTCAAAGATCGTATTTTTGTTTTAAGAAGCAAGAAAAGAAGAGTGAGGATCCACGAGACCATACATCATGGAAGTTTTTTTGTTAAAGTTAGCGGATCTAAAATATTTGGGTTGAAAGTCATTTTATAGTTCCTTAAAATGCATTTTGATCATACACCTGAATACTGAGTAACATAAATAGACACAAATAGATGCAAATAATCACCTTATTTAAAAGAGTACTGAAGTAGTGACTGATCTGCACACAGAAGTCTGTATACAGAAAGCAGACTGACAGCTCATCCAGCTGAGTCACCACCATCAGAAACAGGCATTGCTTCAGATGACAGTTCAGAAGAGAAAAAAGGCTTCATTACTCTAAAAAAAACAACAAAAAACATATTTCTTTGTTTGTACACACGTCAACAAGGGGAGGAACTATGATCCAAGAAAAAAATGAGTCGGAAATGAGAGAAACATGAATGCAATGACGTAAACTGGAATGTACCCCACATGCTGTTATTATCAGAAGGATTGAGGTATAGTTAGGAAGGAGAAAGCCAAGGATGAAGGAAAATAAGAACATAATACTTTAAATGATGGAGCTGAAGGCCAGAAGGGAGAAACAGGTGGATTTTACAACATGAATGAGGCCTGGGAGATTTCATAGAGAAAGGTAAGATAGGAGATGGGCTCTACCCAAATCATCATTGCAGGGAATGAGACAAGAAATATGGGTGAAAGGAGAGACACTGACAGACAGTGAGGTGGGAAAGATAGGGGTGGGCCCAAATGGTCCTTGAGGAAAAGGCAAAGGAGTGAGTGTGGAGAGAGGCTGAGGAAGCATTTAAATCCACCATTAAAAAAAAGAGTAAGATAAAGAGAGAAGAAGAGAAGGTACATAACAGAAAAATGCATGGAAAAAAAAAAAATCAACGTTGTGAAAGAGAAAAGACGAGAGGATGGAGTCCATTGAAATTTGCGTTAACAGAGAGATGGAAAGCCGTCTTTGAAAAACAAACAAAAAAGGAATAATGTCACAAGAGAGTAAGGAGAAGAGGAAATGGCGACATGGTGAAAGCCCTGCAGTAGAGCTCTCCACTGATCAAGAGATGTGTCTCATTGAAATGCCACATCAAAACAGAAGAGTGCAGATTCTGCACAGTCCCATGATGCATTCGTGGCAATTACACGTGGAGAACTAATTAAATGATTGGATTGAATGAACTGAATAAGAGATCAGCTCCCTTGCTGATCAGCAGCATTAATTCCTCTATGGAAATAAGAGAGCTAGCTTGCCACTTAATGATACGATGTAAAGGTGCATTATCACCATCTACGGAGATGAAATGCAAAAATATTGCAAAAATAAGAAAAGGAAGCTTCACAGAATTAACCTTATGATAGCTTTGCAACAAAATCCAAACACTGAGCTTGATAACACAGCATTACATGCAGATATGCTATACTGGAATGCATCAGTAGTGGTTAAAGGCTCAGCTGTACAGGCTGAGACCTAAAACTGACACAAAGAGACTCACACTGAATGTGAGGGGAGTCAGAGCCAAGGAATCCAATGTCACAGGAGAGATGTTGAAATTCTCCAAGTAGGGAGTAAGGGATTTTAAGTTTGACTAAATATTAAACAGATCCCACCATCAACAAAACAGAGGGAGGGGATAAGAGTCCCAAAGGACTGATCTAAAAGATGCAACTGAAATATAAAGTCACAACCAAATTGGAAAACTGAAGAAGGCTTAAAAGGGAGAAAAGAAGTCTGAGGGTGTAGTGGAAGGGGCCAGGAAAGTCTTTCTCTGAAGACAGACAGAGACAGTGAAAGAGGCAGCATTTGAAAGAAAGCATACCACAATCGAGAGAATTTCCAGTATAGATGTCTGCATAACGTGCTGATAAGATATCATGTTATCAGCCAACCACAATATCACCCTGGCTAGCACATCAGCTAGAGTCAGCCAAAGGGAGTCTGGCTTATGAATTCTCACGAATGTCAGACTAAGATTTCATGCTTTCTATTAAGGATTATTGTTCGTATTTTGTTGTTGTTGTTGTTGTTGTTGTGGCTGTATGTCTGCTTTGGCAGGTAGAGAAAACCCAAAAGCCCAGCTCATCCGTGCTGAGGGAGAGACAGGAAAAGGGGGGATTTAAGAATGGAAGGCAAGCAAAGATAGAGGGGAAAAATAGCTCCAGCAAATGACAAAAAAAAGATGCTACATTGTGAGACAGTGGTATAGAGTGTGTGGTATATTTAAAAGAAAAAATGGCAGAACACATTGTGTGGTTTCCAGATATAATCATCTTTAAAGGTCAGTCACATGCCAGATGACAACCAGCCTCCATTTAAGCGCGGCTTGTCTAATTCTGATGCGTCTCTGTGACAGTGCCAGGTGGGATGTCATCCATGTGGCATCCACTGGGCACCGCTCACCCTGTCAGCCTTTAGCTCCCCTGACACCTTCAACTGACCTGGAGCTTTGCCATAATGTTACAGTGCCTCACTTAGATTTTTATCCCCATAAGAAAACGTCCTCAATTATCTCATGCAAGATGGTTTTCAGATATTCCAGTCCAGAAATAGAATAACCAAGGTTTTCCTAAAGTTGCTATTTTAATGTGAGCAATTATAGAATTGACATGTATTTCTTGCCTGGACTTTGGTATAGCCTACCTGAAGGACAAAGAACAGGAGAATAAGTCTGTGAAGATTCTCAGTCATCCAGGTAAAGTAGTCTGAGGATTGAGTCATGGCAACTGGACTTCTTTCTT
>JAUYWH010000010.1:11600050-11626730 GCA_034779795.1 Ctenopoma multispine
AAGTTCTGTGGATGCAGAACGAAACGTCTCTACTTGGAAGAAAGAAGTCCAGTTGCCATGACTCAATCCTCAGAACAGGAGAATAAATGTCCATCCATGTTAATGAGGGAGAATTTGTAAAATGACCTCAGTGCTACCTACCATCTGTGAAATATTGGTTTCTTTCCACTGAGATTTTTTGGTTTCATAGAAAAATATCTCCTTCACAGTGCCATACACAGGTATGAGCTGATTATTTTCCTTATTATTTGAAACTACTACATAGCATATTACAAAACACGCAAAATTGTTAAACTAGTAATATATCTAGTTGAGGTCATGTCAGAAAATTGTAAATTCTTTGAACGTTATTGTACTAATAATAATAATAATAATCTAAAGTGTTATGATTTTGTCCGCTTTATATACAAGGTAGACAACATCACAATTTACAGTCATATAGCTCAATTATTGTCTCTGCCAGTGAGATGATACTGGCGCCGCTCAAAGCTTCACAATAACACCATTTGTTGCAGGGCGGTTTTATTGGAATTGCATTTTACTGTACAGTACAGCATAAGTGTCACTGAGTCCAAAGCATGTGTTTATACTGGAACCAAAATGCATCGTTCACCATCTCTGAATTATATAAGACACAGTTGTTTCCTATTGTACTTCTATGTTTTGAGTGTACATGTATAAGTGATCTGTTGGAATAGACAATTAATTACTGGAATTAATTATTTCTATTATTATTTATATTATTTGAATGATACTTTCCTTTAGAAGACCTTAAGTTCAAAGGTATTCTAAATGTACAGGCAGCAGTGTAAGGGTTTTGACAACTTCCACAATTTCACTCCAGTCACAACAGGATCCACCTTCCTGCTGGGCTCTAAAAGTGCCATGTTTGGCACAGAATTTAATGGCACCAGAAATGATCACAGGGACGACAGGAGGAGGAAGTTGGCGAGAGAATCACGCAGAGTATAAGAAATAGTGAGAATAATGAAAGTGTCGCAGAAAAGGGGCGCATAGTTAAAAAGGACAAGTCAAGAGTTTGACAGCCATAGGAAAAGAGCACGCTGAGAAATAGTCAGATTAGAACACCGGTAATTAGTCACAAAGGGAGAGAAAAATGAAAGAATTAGAACCTAAAAATGAGGTGTATGGAAATACCACCCATATGCTAATCATACAGCTTATTGGACTAATATCTGAGAGAGTACTGAACTGAACTGAATCTCAAAATATATTTAAAATGATGTGGTACACTGTGTAAACTATTATCCCGCACTGGAGAAATCAAATATTGAGAGATGCTTTCAGTTGCTGCCATGTTCTATATGGCTCTTTGTATTGTACAGTATCATACTGCCTGGGAAACTGACATCAGCATCCTATTTTAGTCTGTTGTAAGCCTGGTAACCAATGCAAGAAACCATACAAGAAACAAGATAAGTGCATTTGCTGAGGCAGGGATAGATAAGGATGTAAGCAGAGATGTGTGTAGGGCAGGGAGGAGACATGCAGAGACAGAAATGGAGAAATATGACGGGTAAAGAAGTGAGGAAAAGAGAAGGAAAAAAACTGAGTTGAGAGTTGTACCCATGGGGAAGACGTAATTAAGCAGTAAACTACTGTGTCAATACTCATGTCAACTCACATCAGAGACTGACGAAGGAAGAAAACGAGAATGGGTCAGCACTCGATACGTATGTCAACTTATGTCATACGGTGAGGTCAGAGGAATGGAAGAGAGCAAGAAAACTGCAGAGGGATAGAGTGAGATTCATGCTACTTTTTATCATGTGGTTAAAATAAAACGAAGATGAAATGATGGAGACACATAAGGAGAGGGGATTGGGGGAGGAGGCTATTAAAAGGAATGGCTATGAGAGAGAAAACAAGTGAATCAGGCAGCACGGGAAAATCAGGCCAAACGAGGGAGAGACAAGTGAGATAGGATAGATTAAGGGAAGCAAAAAGACAGAAGGAGGGATGCACAAAAAATCCAGAGGGGAAGAGAAAAAAAAAAAGAGATTGACAGAAGGACAGATGAAGAAAAACAGTACAAGTGATCATACTAAATTGAGAGAGACAGCCATTGAGACAATAAACAGTCCAAAATAAAAATAAAAAAATAGAGCAAAAATGGAGGAAAGGGTAAATGAGCAAAAGAAATGACACAGTAAGAAAAGGAAACAAGGGCAGTATAGATGTCAGCCAGAAGAAGAAATAATTGCTGTGTTGTTGCTCCTCATCTTTCCTTCTCTTCCACCCCATCTCTCGCTTTCTCTGCCAAATACCGTCTACCATGCAGATGGGTGGGTGGTGGTGGGGGGGGTCAGCAAAGGAATAAGTGAAGAAGAGGAAGAGCATGGAGCGAGATGAGGAAAGAGGGACAAGATTCTAACACTCCTTTGTCCCTCTGCTATCACTCCCCCAGTAGTAATAATTACTCGTTTCTGTGTCACCAGCATGAACAAAGCACCCCCTTGTCTCTCTCACTTTCTCCCTCCATCTGTGTGCGCACATGCTTTTGCAGGAACCATAATTAGAAGCACGAACACGACAGACCCACTCATTCTAGGTACGTTAGGTGACGAAAAGCACAGAGCAGGCGTCTACAAATGCAAGGCTAGTAACCCGTCCCAATTCTACAAAAGCAGCTGAATCAATCAGAATGCACTTTGTATTCATGAACACGCATTGTCTCAAGTGCACTGAGAATTTAGCTGAATATCATCTCATGTGGTTGAGGGTGCACCACAGAGCTGCATATTTGCATATTTATGTGACAATATGCATGTAAATGTGGTTACAAATGTATAATCACTCAGTAGTAGCAAAAATCAGTATATCAAAGATGCATGACTTTGTGAATGGATCTACGCCTTACATACATTTTTCAGTGTGAATTAACTTGCTTATTTCTGTTGCTGCCAGCATGGCAAAAACAACTACACAGGTGATTCACAATCTCACAAGAGAGGGAGGGGGATGGAGGTGAAAAGAGATGATATAGTGAGGGTGGAGAGAAAAAGGGGGAGGACGAGAAATATAAGATGAGGGCAAATGAAGAGGTGGCAGGGAAAAGGAAGAGGGAGGGAGGGGATGAGGTGGAGGGTAGGGCAGAGGTAGATAAAGGGGGAGAGGAGAGGAGAGGAAGGCGACAGCAGGAGTGACCTTGGATACTAAATAATGGTACACTGATATAGCTGTGGCTAATAGAGATGTAGTACAGTGACTGCAAGAAAGAGAGCGGCTGGGAGGTCAGGTAGAGTCCGGTGGGAGTTGCTGAAGGATTTGTGGCAAGCGGAGCTGATTGGCTGAGGAAATACAGAAGAGGTAAAAGACAGAGGGTTACAAAGAAGGAGAAGAGATGTGCAGAAACGATAGACACAACAAGAATGTAAGTCAAATAGTACCACTGGAGGTTTATGTAAAGGGAAAGGGAGCATGGGTGATTATAAAGCAATGAAAAGGGCAAAGAATATTGAGAGATAAGAGGGAGCGGCTGATCAGCGAAAAGAAGGAAATCTGTTCACAAAAGATGGATGGAAACAGAATAAGGAGTATACACTGTGTGACGAATAAAAAAAGAGCTGAGAGGGAGGATAGAGGGAAGGATGGAGGGAATAAAGAACATGCTATTGAATGGTAGGATTAGAAAAATAACTCACTCAAGGGGTGTGTGTGTGTGTGTGTGTGTGTGTGTGTGTGTGTGTGTGTGTGTGTCAGGCATGGTCACACAATGGAGGACCGGTTGAATAGTTTGATGCGATGTCCCAGTTTATCATGTAGTATAGACTGCAAAAACAACATTCAGTTGTTTTATGTTAATCCACGTACATACAAAAAATTTATTTGGTGCAAGATAATTCATAATGCGCCAATACCGTATAACAGGAAGCATAAATGGAAAATGGAATCAGCATAAGACTGTGTATAAGACTGTGGCAGTACAGTTTATTTTCCAGCACTGAATCCAATAAAGTATGCAATCGACAATATTAATCAAACAGAGACACTGAGAGCAGTGCATAAAAGAAAGAGAAAGAAAACAGGAGAAACAGACGTGCATCAACAGCCTCTATGAATTACAGTAACGCAAAACCTGTTTAAATACATCTTTTGTTGCAAAGATTTAGCCAGGTACAGTAATAGTCAAATATTTCATGTGATATATGAGCTGTACACATAAAGGTCCTGGATAAACTCGCACGACTAATATTTCTCAAGGCCTTTTATAAGCCCATTATATGACCAGTGCTTTTTATTCAGAAAACGAGGCAGCATTAGCATTATAACTTCTTTTATCTTACTTCTGGGAAATCTGATTTAGCACCCACTGTCTTCTACTGTTGGACTTTGCAAGGGTAATTCACAAAGACAGGAGTCCATTTGAGGTCTTCATTCCTGAGATATTTGGTTAAAAGGCTTTGGTTTGATTTCATTTCTTACACCTTGTAGCAGACACAAAACTACTTGCTGTCTCCATATTGCTACTTTATTTCCCAATTATAGCCATTGCTCTGAAGTTTTGGGCCCTGCAATATTATCAGTCATCTCAGAGAGCAGTCAGACACACGTGGATCACGTTAATCTGTTAATGAATACCAATATTTCCTATTTAGGACATGAAGCCCAATTGACTTTAACATAACTTTTTCTTATATCATATAACTCGTGTCATGCATTGACCTTTTTTTTGTTAAATTTTTATGCTCGTTATGGAAGACAATGATCTAACAGGACAATTTTCACACCAGTGTTTTCTCTTCAAAAGACAGACGACTAATAATCTGGGATTTGAGGTCATGGAAGTTGGCTGGTCACGAAAGCGTATTTATGTGTGGATATTGCATGAAGAGATGCTTTCACTCGAAGAACTGCACTACTGAGTCGAATAATGAGCCTTTGCCATGGTAACACACATACACACACCTGGGCCCCAAGTTGCTCCAGCATAAGAATGAGTTAATTGGCTAATTTGTGACAGTGTGGAAATGCAATCTATACCAACCTAATGGCCACTGGATAACGCTGATTTTAATGAGACTGCTCTGTGTGTCCATTCGTATTATACTGGACCTTTGAGTGTCAGAGAGTACATCATAATTTCTTATGAAATCCCACTGAGCTTCTGGTGTATTTATGTGCCAGCCCTCGATTTTCCATTTCATCCAAGGTGATTTGCACAAGCAAGTTTGCAACAATACAATGTAATCTTAAACTACATCTGCAGATTGGTTGAAATTTAGAGTGTTTGTTCTGCAACTTTGAGGGGTTTTTTTAACCTTTAAAGAACACACATGAACAAATTGCCTTTCTTACTCTCTTCATTTTGAATGCATAATAAGCAGGATAAGGTTAAGGGTCTTCTGCAGTGGCTCCCCCAATGTCTGAGTCACACAAGATGGCATTTATAGGATCCAGATCAAGTCTGAGAGGAGCTGCACTGGTTAGCAACAGACCATACAAACAATTCCTTTGATGTAGCAAGAGAGAGAAAGTGGGGGAACTGGAGACCATAAAATTCAGCTGTGGAAAGATAAAAATCACAGACAAAATATACATAACAGCAAAAACAGAAAAAAGAAAATACACAAACGCTCACTTGCCCACACAAAAGAGGGTTGGGATAGCAGAGGGCAAAGCCATACCCATTAGCAACAGACACTTCAGCTGTGCTACAGTCTCCCACACACAGACACTTTAGTCTAGTATGTCACATACACAAACCAACTGACATGAAAGAGACGTTCATTCTCGTATGAAGACAAAGACAAACATGCAGCTATGAAAAAGGCGCACACCTTATTTAAAGTCTGTGCCCCTCTGTTCTCATTACTACCTCTCTTCATTGATTTTCCTCTCTCAGTCACTCGATTGTTCAGCTTTCCCCCGTGTGTTCTGTCCGCTGCTCAAACACTTAAAATGAGGACACATTCAAAGCACTTCTCTCGTTATCCCACGCAAGCACTCGTTTATTACAGACTCACACACAGAAAAACATTAGCAATCAAAAGACAAAAACACCCTGACTTGTGATGGCAATACACCATGTTTGCTACATTCCTTTAATCAAAACCACAAAATGTCTTAGGCTTTACTATAATGCTAACTCTGACCGTTCTATTTAAAATGGCCCCTTTTTTCCAAAATGTGAGGTAGCACAAAATGGCTTGACGTTAGCTTAATGCATGTATTCAAGTACAAGCATGCACACATACACACACCCCTGCACTGCAAACGAGCAGACAGAGTTCTCTTTTCATGTTCCCAGGGCACGCTCTCCGTCAATAGCCTCATTTTCCTCTTTCTCCCTACTGCAGTATTCACGTCTGCACAGTTTCTAGCCATCCTTTCACACCTCCTTTCCTGTGCTACCTATGTAATATTCAACTATTTTTCTCTGTCTTACAATAATCAGAATATTCAGGCTTCAAATGAATGCACATATTTCACATTTCACAAAAAATCCTGTCTATAGCATCTCTTTTACTGACCTCTACTTTTTTTTTGTGTCCCTTTTCAGAATTCTACCATCAAGCAGTGACCGTTTCCTGTTGAAGAACCTGGTTTCTGGTGTGGACTATAACTTGTGTGTGTTGGCAATATTTGATGATACTATCACATCATTAGCAGCAACAAAAGTTCTTGGCTGCACAACATTTTCCACCAAGGATGTTTACCCAGCATGCCGTTCACTCCAGGCCCACTTCCTAGGCGGAACACTCACCATATTGGTCGGTGGTGTTGTTGTGGTCACTCTACTCGTTTTTACTGTAGCGCTCATGGTTCGGCACCGTGTTTGCAACCATAGTGACCACCTAATATGTCACAATGGTAACACTGAGGCAGGAGGCAGTGCTTGCTGTCAGGGCGGAGGTGTAGGGAGAAGTGACAAAGGGGGAAACAGTAGCTACCAATCAAATGGTTCTGGGGACATGATGATGGTAGTCCTGCCCAATGGTTTGCCTTCTAAAAGAGGAGGGGAGAAAGACAATGAGAAAGACAAGGACAAGGAGAAGGAAGCAGCTGAACCTGTTTCATCTCTGCCCCCTAAACTTCCCCCGAAGCCCAGGCCTAAGCCTAAAGTCAGCCTGGAACAGTTTCTCTCAGCTGGGGGGCTAGTTTCTACGACAACAGGGGCAGGAGGTGAGATGGCATTGGTGGTGCGGCAAAGGAAGCTGGATAAGGCGCCACCATACACCCCTGAAAGTGACAGAACTCCCCTCTACTACTCCCCTTCCCCTCCATCCACCCTGCCCCGTCAGTCACGCTCCAGGGACCGCCCAAAACCTCGTCTGGAGAGAGAACTGACCAATCGTGCCAGTTTCTCTCTGGCTGCACCCCTGAGAGACTCAGAGCTGTTGGACTGGAGAATCACTCCCCGAGGCAGGGACAAATGGAACTCCTCACAGGCCTATCAGAGCCCTGTATCCCCTCTAAGTCCTGCCTGTGGGGCAGTTAGCAAACGGCGGCACTCGCTGGACATGGGTTCCTCTGTTGCCCTTGCAACTGATGCTGCAGCCACTGTAGCCAAGCGCTACGGTGCTGTCAGTTATGCCAAGCGTCTGAGTGTTATCTGGACAAGGCGAAGCCAGTCGCTTCATGGAATGCTGGTGCAGTGCGCCTCAACGACAAGCACATCTTCAACAACCAGTGACGAGGGCGAAAGTGGCAGCGTTTATGGCGCACGCTGCGAATTCCAACGTGGATACATCCATGCTTATAATACCACCAACTCCAACTCTAACACTGGGATCACTACTGGGAAAGTGAGTAGTACAAAAGACAAGGGCAGAGAAAAAGGCAAGGACGGAAGGAGTGGTGAAGAACTGGAGGAAAGTGTTGTGTAGGGGCATTGGAGCAGAATAAGAAAAAAAGTTTAGAGGGATAAAGGGTACTGTAAAAAGGGCAGTTTGAATAGGATCTTGATTTGAGGAGGACTAAGAGGTGGAGTCATTTGAGAAATTGATGGAGTAGTAAAAGAAAGAATTGATTGCAGATGAGGAAGCAGAAGTTGTGAGTTCAGAGGGAAGGAGAAGGGTCAACGAGTCTCACATGTGTAGCTCTTTGCCAAGATATGCCAAGAAAGTGTACCTGGAAGTGAGAGGAAATTTTTAAAAAGGCTCTATAGCTGATCTGAAGAGTGATGTGAGAAGTGTGGAGAGAGATGAAGAAATGAGGGCGTAGAAAAAACTCCCGGCAGAGCTCAAGAGAGATTGGTAAAAATTGACCTATACAAAACAAAATATAGTAACAAAAACTAAATTCATACCAGACAAAGTGAGTGGCTCTTCTAAGGACAGACAACATAAGTGGTACATATAGTGACAAAAAGAGGGAGAGATGAATCAAAATGAGGAAAACATCAATAGAGCAAAAGAACAAGGGTTATATAGCAGAGACAGAGATGGTGTGAGCTCAGCGTGGATCTCAGTAAAGCCTAAACGCTAATAGTACCACACTCCTGCTAACATTTCAACTCTCCAGGTCCCCAGCCCCCACAACACCAGGGGGTTTACACTGGATCAAATACAACAACACAGCCGGTAATACTAGAGAAATACACAGACAAATGCAATCGCGAAAAGATTTGGATTACATCACCCCCGCTTGTTTGGTAGTTGTTTTTATTTTCTTTTGACTTCAACACTGACGGCCATTGAAACTCTTTTTTCCAAAACATAATGAATATGACTTTTATGTGTCCTCTGTGGCTGGACAATGATTTTTGGCTTGCTGTGCCTGCGGATTATGGGAGCATAAATACAGAGCCGGGTACATTGGACATGATCAATCGATACTGGATGGAAAAAGCAAGTGGAGCAGAGATATTATTAAAAGAAACACATTGGGATTGCAATGGAGTCAATATGGATTACAAAATAGAAGAGAGTCTGTTGGAACATGTGTGCAGGTGTACGTTTTTGAAGAACACAATAAAATTGGACGCTAGATGATAATGCACCAAACTAATTAATAATGCTAATGGATGCATAAGTGTGCATGCATTAATGGATCAGGTATAGGTTGTATGTACAGATGTGGCTAGAAGAGTTGGGATCCCTACACTTTCAAAAACCAAATTGTATCTGAAATAATTTGAAACTAACAAAAGTAACAAACTGTTCTACTATTTAATAGGATTAAAATGAGGACTTATTACAGGCCACTTTAGAACACTCCTGTGTTTTCTGCTCATTTATTCTTGATGCTTTTACATTCATGTTCTGGGTCATTCTGTCGGAGAACCAAGGGCAAGTGACTCAGACTGAGCTCTCTGGCACTAGGCAGTGTGTTTCCCTCCAGAATGCCTTGATGATTATCAGATATTTTCATGTCCATATACAGATGCAGCAAAGCAAACCCATGACTGAGCCTCTCCCCTGTTTTCAGAAGGGATGGTTATTTATTACTTTGAAAGCTTGTTTCTTTTTCTTTTTTCGTTTTTTTTAAACAAAAATGATGTGATTTACAAAATAGATAAAGAAAAGCGCTCAATTTGTTTCTGTCCACACTGCGTTGTTTCAGTGAGGTACCAACATTTGTAGCCATGTCTGTCTGTGTGCCTCTGTGTGTATCTGTGTGCACACATGTTTATGAATGTTTGTGAGGGGCAATCCAGACTCCATTATTTAAAAAGGTTTGGGTCTTTCTGGACATGCTGTAAAAGAAATAAATCCAAAATTTAAGACTAAAGTGGAGTAAAAATTAAATATTTAAAGACCTTTTTACCATGACGAGAATAATTTAACTATATCCAGCAATGTAGCATGGTCAGAAAGCAACTTTTAAAATGAAATCAACATTTATTTTTTCTGACTTCAGACTCCTTTGTGCCACGTGAATTTACTTTAAAAATCAGACAGTGAATGTTTTCAGAAAGCAAACTGTTTTTAAAAAAAAATGACAGGACCAATATGAAAGCCACTAACATTATAAACTCTGCCGTTGAAAATTTTGTCAAACTTATGATGGGACAACTGATCCACTGGCACAGAGCACAAAGACTCTTAAAAACTTGTTTCAAAGAAAAAAAAAATCAAGAGAAAACTTGAAAGTACATATATATAGTATATATGATGTTACTTGTCGCACCATGTGTTTTTGTTTTCTGGAGAAAGATGTTAGCATCAAATCCAACATAAAATCTGTGATTTTTTGTTTTAGACATGAATCTTCATGATCAGAACACAAAATGTTGATTATAACAAGACAGGAAAATAAAGATCAAAACAGACACACACACACAAGCAGATGCCTATAAACCGAATCAATTATGTTGATAATTATGACTTTTAACCATTACTGTTTCCTTTCTGTTTTTATTTCATTTTGCCAAAGTCTATTGTTCTCTGAACTTGATATAAATAAAAATTACATGTATGGAACAGAGACAAAGTCATTAACACAGACGAGTAAGTACTGTGTCATGTTTGTGTGCATGGGCGTTACAGCATTACCAAAACCTGATTTTGAAGTCCTATTTAAATCAGGTAGAAGCAGATTAATGAAAAATGCTACGTCGCTAATATAGTTTAACTATGGAGAGAACTGTGAAGATAATTCAGTCTTGATAGAATGTTTTGAGCTCAAGGCAAGTGTGAGTCAAAAAACAACTTTAGTGCATGCATATCTTTGTGATTAAAAAATGTTGTTTACTTGTCAGTCAGTGGAGTTGAAAAGAAGGTAAGTAACTCACTGCTGAGGAAATTAAAAACAGCATGCAACACAGAAACGACAGGAGGAGAGAAACTATACATTATAGTAAAGCAAACTTCAGGAAGAGAGATCAAGAGTTTTAGGAACAGATGGGAATGCATTTCAAAAGAGTCCAAGTAAAGAAAAAAAATGACCAGAGTAGATCCGATATAACACTCACAGTTGATGTGACAAAAACAGAACTGGAACTAAAAGCTACAAGACTAATGGATCATTCTGATGGTTTGTTATTTGCAACCATTTCTACTGATTTCAGACAGACTAAGGAGACATTACAAGACTCATCTACTGCTACCTGCCAGTCAGTTAAACGCTAATATAGTAGCAAAGCAATGACATGAGCTGGCAGAGATCTGTAACCAAAAATTGTTATTTCAACTGAGCAGAGCAAAATAAGACACTAAATTGCCAAACATACAATAACAAATTCAACAGCAAACATCCTCTTATTTATTAATGTTCTTTATCTGGGTCACAATGGCAACAGGCAAAGCATCATAGTTCCCATGTCTATCTCCTGAGCCGTGGTATCTAGTTGTTCCTGGCGGATAACAAGGCTAAAAAAGGACATAATCCGACAAATGTGTTGTGTTTCTGCATCTCATCCCAATGTTTGCAGCCAGAATATCACCAAAGGGAGGTGGCGTGGGACTCAGCACCGAAACAATACGCTGAAAGAAAATGAAGACGGCTACAGCTTTCAGCAGGGTGTTAATTTTCAGTTGGATCAGCAGTAGTAGCAACCCTTTCACACTAGAAAGTAATCTGATTAAAATTTAAGTTTTTTTTACATCCCTTAATCTCACTATGTATTTACGCACATCTCTTCTTTCTTTCGTGTTTTGATTTTCTATTAAGCTGTTTGCAGACACGGTAAATGTTCGTGAAAGATGTGGCGAGGGAGAGAAATGTAAGAATGCTGACATACCCAGAGGTGGACAAACAGATGATGATGAGCGAGGGGAAACTGAGAGAAACGAACGAAGGGGGAGGTGATTGTGTTTAGCTTTCAGTGTGCCTGTGTGTCCCTCTGTGCATATCCACGCCTGAGTGTGCTTGCTACCAAGACATGTGAGAGAATGACAGAATGAACAGCATGTGCTCATACAGTGTGTGTCGGTGTTAATCTTGTCATGCATGAAGTACATGAAGCACAACTGGATAAGTGTATATGTATGAGTGTCCGCACAAGTATGAGACTATAATGACTGTGTTTGTGTGCGTGTGTGTCATCAGGTTAGGCTGAGATTTGATTTCACATTCATAAGTGGTCACATTAAAAGCAGGACTGGGGTTCTGCTACAGTCACCTTTGAGAAAGAGAGAGAGAGAGAGAGAGAGAGAGAGTGAGTGTGTGTGTGTGTGTGTCCTTTTGCCTCTGTGTGCTTATGTGTAATGGACAAAAACAACGCAGCACATAACACTCTGCCCCCCCACCCTCTGCTTTCTTTGCCAAAGGCAAATCCCTGGCCCAATTTGACTAATTAAAAATTGCTGAGTAACATGCAAACACAAATGCAAAGCTTTTAACACACACACACACAAATGTGCATATATGCACACCATAAGAAAGCTTTGTGATAGACTTGCACGTTGTGTGCTTGCGCGCGAGTATCTTCAAAGGCCGTGCTCGCCTGCAGCCAAACTTCCTCTGACATTTGAGGTTATGATCAAGGTATGATGCATTTCCCTGCAGTGTGCTGAGCAACTGCTGACTCAGTATGAATCAGAACTCAGCACCTCCTGCACCAGAAACCAGTCGGACCAGTACTGCAACTGTACTATTTTCTTAAAGACAAACAGCTCAAGAAATCTAAGTTAATTCAACTTCAATGTTTTATTTTCTCACTACTTTACTACTTTTAAACGTGTTGTTCTAACTTGATATATTTTGGCTTCAAATGAGGAGTTAATTGATTTACGTAACTCAATTTTTCACAAGGAGCAAAACCAGCACATTAGCAGACTTCCCAGCATGCACTGTTTGAGAGTGAAATCTCTCCACAGACTCCTCTCAGCTTAATTTAATGAACTGAGACAACTTTAACAGCAAAGCATTTCTCTGAAAATATGAAACTTTTTAAACCAGTCTAACAAAATCCATGAGTGTGAAAAGAAAAAAATTATATAAGAGAATATACATTTGCTTCTATTTTCAGTCTTTCAAAATGAGTATGATGAGTCATTATCATTTGCGTATTCAATGCTGTCAGTGACGTGCATGGAACAATTTGAAAAAGACTCTAAAGACAGTGTGGCAGTAGAAAAACACTCATAACTGGACACTGTACTGCAAAGTGGCATATTTTGGCATGCATGACATTAAACATAGATGTTCAGTTTTAACATATATATGCTACTTTCCATTTACAATAGGCTTCAACATATCGTCATTATGTTAATAGAAAACATAATCCGATAATCCTGCAACAGCAATTTACACTGTAGTAGTGTATTCACGTTTTTGAGGTCAACACTTCTGATTGTCCAGGTTCCCATATGAGCAAATGAACATCATAGGACCCGTGTACTGTGTGAGTGGACACTTCAAACGAAAAACGTTATTCTGAAACAACGTAAAGAATCCATAGCCACCCGGTCAGTAATCATTGTTTGAGTGTGTTATTTAATTGTGTTTTATGTTTGCAATTATGGTTAACAAGGCCCAGGGGAAATGATGCTTGAATGATGACTACAAATTGTCAGGACAGCTAATGACGATGGCGGATGGCTACACAATGCTCCAAATGAGCACAGGCGCACACACACTAACGCACACTGTATAACAATGTCGATCTCAGCTACACATTCGATTTGGAGAGATTCTCTGAATACAATCACACACTGAGTTAAACCATCAACAACTTTTACCTGCTACTTTCTACCAAATACATTTCTGTTTCTCTTCACAGCCCTGCCACAAAATCAAGTGACTGTCAGCAGTCAACAGTTCTTCGTGATCTCATTTGTTTTTTCCTGGTTACCAGAACTGCTCATGGCAAACAGGAAGCAAGCCTCAGACTGATGTAAAAATGATACTGTTAAGCTATGGTTTAATGGAAAATGTGCTGAATGGTGATAAAATAATGACGTGCTACACAGAGCACCTTTAAATGAACTGACGTGAGACGAGATAGAGAAGTAAGAGACAAAGAATATTTCAAAGGAGGAGAAACGATGCTCAAATAGAGAGGTGCAAAAACGACAGACGGCTGAGACTTTTGCAAGGTTTTTAGCATCATGCATCATTTCCTCCATTTTTCTTTGCCGTGTCTCCACAATCTTTTATTTACCCTTCCATCTGATTTGCTCCTCCTTCACCTCCACTGACTCAGTCCTTTGTTCACTGCATTCACTCCTAATCTCCACCTCCCTCCGACCTGCCTGCTCTCTCACGCTCCCCTCGCTTGTATCTCTCACCGTTTTCCCAGGTTGCTCTAGCCGTCTTTCACTCCTTTCATTCCTAACTTCAAGAAAATATTTTTCTTTTTGCCTCTGTGGCAGCCTCCCTTGAAGAATATTAACCTTTTTCCTTCTCTGCAAGTCCTTTCCTCCCTTTAGCTTCTTTTTTCTCTGTAATTTTAATGTGCCTCTTACTGTCGCTCCCACTTTCGACTACCGTATCACTGCCGCCCCACTCACACACTTTATATATTAAAATTCCTCTCTACTTTCATTACTGCACTCATATATTCTGGCATCTCATCCCCGCCCCTCTGTCCTTGTCCCATTTTATTATTTTTCTTCAATTTCTCCTTCCCTCTTTCTTCCATATTCCCTCTTCTTCCTAAAGTCTGCTTTCATTTCTCCATCTATGCAACTGGAAACTCCACATTTATTTATAGCTTTCCAATCTAACTTAATGTGTTTACACGAGTACGTAAACGCAATGGTAAATGTGAAACAACAACAACAACAACATGCAGTATGAAGTCAGAGAAGCGAGGGCTTTTATGTCCATTACAATATCAGAAAGCTAAAGATATGCAAAATTCAGATTCTAATGTGAAGACCTTAAAAAGCTTAGGTACGTTTTCCACTTAATTCTTCCATTCAGCAGCTCTCTCCTTCACATCTGCCTTTCAGCTACTTATCACTCGACTGATCAGTAATGGAAAATAAATTAAAGACACGTTGATTACCTCGCTTCCTTTCCATCATCTCAGTGACCAACATTACTTTGTTTGCCTCTGTCTCTTTCTCAGTTTCAGTACATGTCAAACCTTTTTAAATTGTTCTATTCGTGGTTCCTTTGACCACTTGAAATGTGGTAATTGGGGACCAACATTTTTGTCCTATTACTGAGAAAAACCTGATTGTCAAGAACAGAACACAGACTTTCACTGGAGCCTTTTATCCAGTGTGCCCTGCAACAACCCGAGTACTCTTCTAACCTGGCTTTTGAGCTACACAAGGAATGGGACCTCTGGTCACGGCATTGTCTGTAAATTATTTTACCAACTGAGTTGCACAAGGTGATGCATTTTTCACACAGTGGAATAGACTGGCTCAGCTGGAACTCTGGTCTACCACTCAAAGACTATTAATTGTATTTGTCAGAATGGAGACTTGCATTTTCACAAGTGTGCGTCTCAGTCATGTAAGAAACGTGTTGACAGAAGCTTTCCAATTTGTCGTCGCTAAATCCAACGCACAAATCCTCTCTCCATCTTCCCATTTGTCCTATTTCTGTCCCTTTTGCCATTTCGTCCTTTCATTTGCTCTCGATGGTTTTATGATTGTTTGCAGTGTAGTTGTTTTTTTTTACCCCCTTCTCTTGATCACTTTCACTTCTGCAAACTTCTCTCCTGCAGTCTTCAACTGTGGGAGCACATCACTTCACTGACAGCTTTTCTTTAATAAAAAAAAAAAGAAGAAGAACTCGAGCAGCTTTCATTCTCTGCTTCTCCATAAGGTATTTTCTGCTCATCCCTCTCTGTCACTCATGTTTCTTCGGTATGTTCTGTTTCTCTTACCCATTTCATTCCTGACATCCCTCCCTTCTCTCACATTTTGTCCCAGATGTGATCTTACCATTTCCCTCCTGTTTCCAACTTCACCGCAGGGCCTCTCCTGCTCATCATTATCTCAACATTTCTCCCACTGCCCATGTCTCTACCACTTTTCTTCAGAAACGAGTGCTCTCTGCACTCTTTGTGATCTTTTACTCCCTGTTCTCTCTTTTTGTCCTCCGTGTGGTGATGCTCCCACCTACTCCTTCGACTCATCATCCCCCGCTACCTTCTGAAAGGAGTGAAATCTTGTAACTCTTCTCATCTTGACATGTTCCACGGTTTCTTTTTGGGGGAGTGTGAAAGCAGGAGGTCTTGGTGCGTGCACATGATCATGAGAGTCAGACAGCAGAGAAAGAGAAACACATACAGTGGTGTGCTGTCTTTTAGGCTTTCTGGAGAGCAAGCAACATGCGAGGACAAGATCAGGGAGTGAGACTTTGCCCTCGACTTTACTGTTGATAATTACAACTAGGAATCTAACTGAGATAAATCCCTCACCCAGCAGCCCAGGTTCCTCAAGTCACACAGTGCAGACATGGTCAGGAGTGAATCTAGTTTGTAGCACTTAGTGTAAGAAACAGAGCTTTACATTTGATAATCTGAGCTCAGCTTTCTCTGAGTCCAACTGCTGTGAGAAGGTCCTTTAGCTTTTCAGCTGACAGCGCTCGCCAGAAATTAATTTAACCTTGTTCCTTATCTACCCTAAAATACCCGAAGGCTAAACAGAGCAGGGGATTATTACCATAAAATATTCAGAGTGTTTAGCTGCTAGTAGATATTTCAGACATGGGTGTGTTGATTTGTGGTATTAAACACACCACTCTTCACTTAGTGGAATCTACTGAAACTTTAAGGAGCTGGGAAAGAAAAGAGCTTCTGGTGTAAAAAGGCCAGAGAGGCAAAATGTCCGTATTGTGTTTATTACCCAAATTAACATGTGTCATCTAAAAGGTGATGGAACAATTACAACATAGTGTGCAAGTACATGTACACCGCAATTAGCACTCTCTTAGGTTTTAACTTTGAAGCTTTGACTCATCAGAGGTCTTTATGTGTCTCACACTTGAATTTCGGCAAGAGACGTTTTTTTAATGCAACCCGACCCCTTTTTGGAATACAACTAAAAACCCAAGGCAGTAAAAAGTTCTTCAACCTACTGGCAATTAAAACTAATTTAAAGCCTTAATAATTTATTTTTAATCTCTTAAAAGAAGGTGAAAAATTAGTAATTTAATAAGACTTTTGTATTATACAAAGGAAATCTGCCATAAAAAGCTCATCTGTTTTGTTATCTTTTTCCTCCATCTCTCGGGGTGAAGGCTATATACAAGGTATTTGCAGCTACTGTATGTGAGCTTCACAACATCGCGCACTGCATCTTAAAGCACAGCTTAGCTTGTGGTTGATCAAAGTGTTGTCAAACATCCACAGCACAGAGAATACATGGAGAACACTGAAGCTTTGAACAATGTCCCATTGCACAAAAATACTGAAGAAAATCTATTATTTTCACACAAAAAAATATCAGTTTAACTGCATACAGAGATGTCAGGCTTTTTTTTTTAAAATTTTTTTACTTTGCACTGTTTGTGAGACGCATCTCAAAACTTGCTACAGTTTGCAATGTGTGGAAAAATACAACTCAACTTGGAACTTGTGCAGATTTGAGCACACTTGCATTCAAAAACCAATGTTCAGATCATGTTTTGTTTTAGAGAAAATGCCAAAAACCACCAGCTATAATTTGTCAGCGATGGCTCAGTTCATGTGATTGGGAAACTAAATAATGAATCATTTAGTCATTGTGTATTTTCAGTTATTATGTACAGACTGAGATGCGTGTGATAAAAATAAAAATGTAAAAAAAAAATTAAAAATTTCACCAAACCCAAAATCAACTCAAGCACGCAGGCTTTTGGTCAGTGACCTGCAGGAATAATTACTGATTAGTCTAAAATCTATACAGGGTTCAACAAAAAGTGAGGTATAATCAGTGTCCTATTCTTCCTCAGCACATTTAAGAGATACAAAGATAATGAAATATTTATTCTGCAACAGATGTCACAGCTTGCTCCAATCTGTGGAATGTGTTACAGAGCTCTTCTTGAAAACACAATGTGTCAGTTCCTGTGAAAGATGGTCACACTTTGAGGAGCGACTTCTTGTTAGGTATTTTATTTATAACTTTAGCACAGGACATGAGATTTACTTAAAAGTCTCTCGATTTAACTACGGTTTTGTGGTGAAAATGTATATTTTTTTAATCATGAAATGTTGAGTCATATGTTGGCTTTAAAAAAAACTGCCCAATTTAGTAGATTTTGTCTGTGAACTTTGTCTCACAGTGATATTTCCTTAGCAAACATCCTGCAGGAGACTGAAATAATTGACTGCTGACATTTATCTTAAAACTTATCTTGGTAGTTGTTTCTTTTTGACAGAAATACATATGGGTAAATATATAGATAAAAAGGCAAGATAGTGAACTAAAGAAACGTTCTACAGCACAATTTAAAATTATCTGGCCAGATAACAGGTAACACACAGAGCGTTACTGAACGTAACATGCTTCCTATTGAAACAGGTCATGTGGATAAGACAATCTGTGACTCCACAGATGCTGCAGATCATTAAAGAAGACTTTGCATTAGCACTGTAATTCCTTCATGCCTGTTTGTCCATCTTTCACATTATCGTTTACTTTTTAAATGTGTTCTTTACTGGAAAATGTCATAGACTGCCTTTGTCAAACTGTATTTAGTTTTAGTGTATGGAAATTAGAGTATTATCATCATTTACTGTATGTTCCATGCGCTCCCTGAAGAACAGATTAAAAACAGATGTTCGTTTCACCCCATTTGCTCTCCATTGTTATAAAAAGGCAGCAACACTGCCTGCGCCACCTACACACACCAGTCAACTTCCATTTGTCAGTAAGCATGAGGCCTTTTACCTTAAAAAAAAAACCAAAACAAAAAGCACGTCACTTGTCTGCTGGTCTACTGCAAGTAATCCCATAATTAACAGTGCAGTGCACACATTTCAGTAAACTGTGGTTCATTAAACATCTGGAGGGTGTTTCATTCTACAAAGGACATCAACAAGGTCCACACACACACACACTAACACACACACACACTTCACCTCTGTAACCTCGAAAGCGCTGCTTCACGCCCACAATCCCATTGACCCTGTCCCTTCTGTGTACTTGGGGTTCGCTCCTACTGGATTTGAACACAGGCATTTCTGAGTCTTACTGAATACGATTAAACCTTCCAACCCCACATGGCCACTCCAATGCTTTGGGTGGATGTGATGCAAGTGTTCCATCATTCAGAGAACACACACACACACATACACACAAAGCAGTGTAAGTTTATTCCAACTTATCTCCAACGAACACACACACGTCAACTTGGATCTGAACAGTCACAAAGATAATAATTTATGACCATGGAAATAAATATATTTTTTAAACAATAATAAAAGAGCAGACTAATGTCAACATTGAGAAACTGAAGCAAGAGGACAAGAGACAAATAAATGAAAACAACCAAAAAAATGTGATACCTACAAAGCAAAGCTGGGGGAAAAAAAGCTAGTGACTGACAGCACAATAAAATAAGAAGTGGAAAAGTAAAGAAAAACGGCACAGTGACAGTTTAATTGCAAAGCATTTTATCTGCATATACGTAATCACCAATACGGTATTTGAAGTCTATTTTAAATAGAAAAAACTCCAACAATAAATTCAGCAGCCGTTTCATTACAGTCCACCACTATGCTGGAACACTCATTATAGCCTTAAACATCCTGACTGAACATCATTTTCTCCTAAAGAGTCTCAGAGGAGCCAACAAAGAAAATTCTTACTGAGGACCTTTGTGTCTATAACAGCGTGCTTCCTATACACACACTATAGTTCCTTCAGTTGTACTGTCTAACTTTTGGACATATACATAACAGTGTGAGGATTTGGCAGAAACTAAGACAGTAATAATCTATCATGAGGAAGCTCAGAAGCTGAGGGAATAAACAGAGAAGAAAAGAAGCAGAGCATCCAGTTGCCACACACGTCCCGACTTCATTGTCACCGTCACCGCACCGTCTTTCTTATTGCTTATTGAGTTTAAAGCATCAAGCTCTGCTTAAAATTAGACCAATCTCCTTGCTCTCACACAAACGGCCTCTCTCCTGCGCGCGTGTGAGCACAAAGACGTGGAAACACACACCTTATTACTTAAATAAATAATAAAGTCTGGATTCTCTAAACAATCTTCCCTCGCTGTGCTATTGATCTGAGCACTATCCATGCATCCTCTCACCCCGCCTGTCTTTCACCGAGCCCCTACCCTCATTCAAATTTCTTCAATAGCAGGAGCCGCATTACGTAGAGAAATTCAGACTGCCAGTCCTCTCTAATCACAGAAAAACACAGTTAAGAAAATGCCCCTTTGCCTTTAGAGACGCACGTGCATCAAAACGTTACCACTTTGTCTTTCTAGCTCGTCATCAGATGTCAGCACACAACAAACAGTTATGCTACATTTTAATGTTTGTAGTGAGGAGTAGCTGAGACCGGGAGCCTGTGCTTGATTCTGTTTTAATTGACATTTAATGAATTCAGACATTAGCTGATCCAAACACCTGGCTAAGGGCAAGCTATAATTAAACTCATTAGAATTAGAAAAGAAACTTTTGTTCTCAATCAGTCATTAAAGCAGCCAAAACACAAGGCACTCTCCCAAAGTCATTTCTCTTTCTCCCCACCCCTCCCTCTCCTCTAGCTTTGTTAAATGGTTTTCCAACCCTCTTAATAGCACTCTTTGCATTTGCTTTCCTCCACCTTTAGCACTTTAATTTTCTTCATGATATTCCATCACATTTTGTTGGAATTTGGCTCACCGCCTCCTACAACAACTCGTAACTCTTCAGACGTCATCTCTCAGGCGACTCTTCTCATGTTTAAAATAGTTTTCTGTCAGTCAAAGTCCTGCTCAGGGAGTCCACACATGCCGCAGAGGTCCACACATTGTGTTCGCGTGCTGTCGGGCTTCTCTCAGAGACCAGAATATCATGCATCTCTCTCTTTTTTTTTTTATCAGTTCATCGAGGTGGAAATGCCTTGTGAAATTTGATGAAATATTAAACAGTCTACGCTAAACCCAATCAAGAGATGAAGATTTTTTTCTAAAGTGTCTGGCAAATAAATATGATGGTTATTCAGTCGGAACAGTTGATTCCTGATGAATATATCAGCAAACACTGTGTATTATATTTGTTAAAACGCCACACATCTTCATCAAGCATTCCTCCACACATTCACATACCTGAAGTCCATTACTAACAAGGCTGTGATTTCATTAGATCATATCAATGCAAGGGGAATTATTTTTCCAGTCTGCTGACAGGAGAGCGAAGCACTTATCCAATTATCTCTGTAAGGATGATTTTAGTTCTTTGACAGGCAGCTGAGTGACAGCTTCTGTGAACATTGATATTTTAGGCATTTATATGATGCTCTTATCCAGAGCCACTCAGAGGGAGCAGTGGTAGAATAAGCTTCAGTTCCTTGATCACAAATATTACTACTTTTTTTTTTAAAATAGAGGTAGGAGGGAGACTTTAAAAAAAAAAAAAAAAAAAAGTTAAGAGCAAATTAGAGTGAGCTGAGGCGGAAGGCGAGGAGACAGAGTATGATTCAGTGCAGAGAAGGTGATTTGAGGTACTTTTTGAAGGAATGGACTTTTAGCTTATAACTGAGGACTGCCTTTCTTAGCAGTGGCAAAGTCATTCCACTTTTTTCCCTCTTTGTGCTGATTCTTTGCAGCCCACAGGCTTCCAGTGTGTAAAACCCCTTGAAATTCATAATTGTAAATAATCCCATGCCAAACTGTGTGCTACAGTGTCACATTTCCTTTAACATAGCGGCTTCCTGAAGCCTTGGAGGAATAACTTTTTTTTCTGCAAATACGTTCTTTGATCAAGAAGCTGCTGTGTGTGCTGCAGACATCATTTTCTCTAGTTAAAACAGCCCTTTTGCACAGCTTGCAACATAAAGCCAGAGCAAATATCCTGTATACTGTCGAATGCACTGCGGTAGACAGTCATTTCTGCTAGAAGAGGACTCTTGCCGTTTTCGGTGACCCCGTGACTTTTCCCTTGGCACCAAAACGTGGCAAAATTCTCGACTCGTGCGCAAGAAGTATTAAAATTAAACTTTGAGCTTTGATATGACAGAACTGCCAAGAGAATTGATAGTTGTGATATTTGCTCAGCATTTCCATACTTGGATGAGGAAAACCTTTTTCTGAAACGTGCAATTCATCCCCATCACCATCCTGAAGACAAACGTCCCATATTTTGCATGAATGCTTGTTATGTCCAACAGAATGTAAACCCAACAAAGAACAGAGCCTAAAGGAGACGCTGTGGGGCTGCAGACTTTTTAGCCTCGCTTTTCTTTTCATTGCCTCGCCGAGTCGACATCGATCTATTAGAAGTCTAGACCTTGTGATGAAATGCCACTCTTAAAGGCTTTGTCCAAGACAGCTGTAAACATGTCACCTCTGCTGGCCTTCTGGCTCTGTAGGGCCTCAACAAGATCTCTGTAAATGTCTCAATTGCAGGGTTGTTATGGTCGGGGCAGGTTGTGCAGGAAACAGGAACATTACAAACACACTAGTTTGACTCAAAAACTGCATCAAATGACTTCACTTTGTTCTTTTCATGTTTTTGAGATGTTTATGGACAAATACATTATATGGGACCGGTTTGCCTCATAATTTTAACTAAGTGTGTATGCAAATGCTTATGTACGCATTTGCACTGTAATTAGGAAGAAGGGTAATTGTAATGTGGGACTGAGCCTAGCACTTAGTGCTGTCAGGAGTTCACTGAAGAGCAGCAGCAGGGCCACATAAAAGAGAAAGGGCTTTTACACCATGTCCTGATGAACCGTGCTGAACAGTTAGCAAAGTCTTAAGAGCAAAACAGACACTTCCAGACCAACGCTGAGCGTGTGGAGGTTTGTAATAGAATTTTCTATTAAGGAGCGCACAGTGAATGCAGATATACCTGAGGCTCAGTTTGAAAAAGAAAAAAAAAAAGTCAGTCAGTGCTACTGGGCTGCCAGATGTTGCAACTGAAACAAGCAAATCCAGCTGTCAAATAAGCAGCAAAACTCATAAGCAGGTATGACGGTATTATAAAAAACAAACAAACAGAAAAACAAAAAACGCACCTCTAGCTTCGGTATTTCCACTACACAAGAGAAAACTGTTCTGCTTTTAGTGAGCAAAATTGGCAGCTCTGATGAATCGGATTTTCCTCCCAGGTTTTGACACCTTTTTAAGACTTTTAAAAAAAACTAATTAATTCACAGGTGTAAGCATTATTTCATAGTGCACGTAACAAACTACTGCTGCATTTACTGCTACCCTCGAGATGAACCGTTAATTTTAATCCTTTGTGTGGGTGTGGCGGGAATAAACACGATGAGCCGGTCGAGAGAAGCCGAGACCTGCGTTTCGTTATCTCTTTCTATTTAGAGATGTCTGAGAACAGAGGCCCCTTGAACAAGGACAGCGGGAGACGCACACATAGCCACAACTTTTCAAACCGAACATGATTCAGCTGCCACTTGCTGTGCGCCACATGTTTAACAAGCCACTGGAAATCTGACTGCAAATTTCAAATTTCAATAAAAAGAAAAAGCATGTTTACAACCATTTTAAGGTTCATCAAAGGACTAAAGGAATAAACATCTAAAACCCCAATGCTCTGAGAATTATTGCATCAATTATTAAGGTTGATAAGCTCCATCTGTTTATTTTCAATTAACAATCTACGAGCATAACTTAAGACAACAGGATGAGGATGTCAACGTCGAACTGACAGAACATGTTTATTCCAACGCCGTACATAAATTTGTTATCGTTTAGTTTGTTGTCATTTAGCCTATTATATGAGAATGACTGTGTTTGTAGTGTGTGTTATTTCTGCATTCATGTTTGTGTGTGTGGGTAATGGATGATTAAGGCGTAAAAACTTCTTGAGTGTGCGTGTGTGTGAGCTAGTAGCATCAATTAATCAGTGTGTGTACCAACCCTTAATTAAAAAACTCCCACTTGTGCCTGGACCCTACCCTGCGTGCATGTGCATGCCGAAGTGAGCATTTGTATGCACATCACTTGTGTTGAGTCTCAATATTCATGACTATGCATGGGAACTTTCACAAGACAACTTCTCATACTCCAAGCTACATTTTTTTCCGACAAACGCGTCATCAGCCGGTTCTGTACACGTTCCACTCCCCAGAAAGCGACAGCCTAGGCCGAAACCTAATTAATGCACAATTAACATGCATTCTGGCTTCTACGTCAAAAATATTTCAGGGTTACTAATTTTCCTGACTGCACCTGAGGCCAGCGCCTTCTCTCCTGCATGCTGAATGGCCATTAACGCTTCTCAATTTATAAGTGCATTAATGTTCAATCAAAGTGTGCTTCAAGGCAACATGCTGAAGAAGATTACCAAGAGCAATAACATGGTCTGTCTGCATGTTAACTGCGTTCCTCTTTTAATTTCTATGCAGGCTGTGTATTGGATGCTCTGCTGCCTACTCTCAATCCAAACCTTTAATTGCTCTCTTTGGTTTTCATTTGTACTTGCTGCCTACACCGACACTTTTGAATTCTGCTGCACTCGCCTCATTTCTTACTCAGCCACGACTTTCCCAGCCATTCAGGGTGTGATTTTTGGAAAGTTACTCACCAGCCAGCGTAATAACTCATTCTACGCCTACATCATCTACAGTTATACAGTAGCCCATAATATTCCTGTGATTGTGTTTAAATAAACTGAACGTGCATACAGCACGTTCACATACTGCTGTGAAGTGAAGAATTGTGAACCTCAGCTGACACGGGCGACATGCTCATATCCTACTCACCCAACTAATCAAATTTCACACCTTCAGCAAGGTCATCACCACCTCTTCATTTCTTTCCCTACCCTTCTGTGTTCCCAACTCTCACTCTGATCACAAATTAATATTCCTACAGTCGCCCAGGCCACTGCAGGAGAGCCCGAGTGTGTATGTGTTTTGTTTTACATGCATGCCACTAAACCTAAGCTGAGAGTCTCTTCCAAGGGAGGGAGTTAAAGACCAAAACAAAAAATATATATGAGAAATGAATATAAGGCAAACTTTACTCAGACGGGAAAGCTGTAATATTAGGTGACAGCTGGCACCGTCCATGACATGTTGGTTTCTGTCCTGAGATGATTTGCAAAACAGCAGGTGATGAAAGCCACTGGTTCACTTTTTTTTTTTGGTAAAGTTTAAAAAGCTTCATTGAAATGAAAAAAAAAAAAACGTCCAATTCCGAGTTTTGTGTTGTGTGTATTTGTCATCATTTTGGTTAAATGTCCTTCCCCAGCATCACCCAATATTTCTCCATCTCCTCAAATGTTTTGCGTTCTTTGCTCTCATTCTCCCCGTCTGCCTCCACCCTCCACCCTCCTCCCTCCTCTCCACCTCTCACTTCGTCACAGATCATTCCCAGCCGTTTAATCCTGATTATGGCTTCAAAGTGCCAGTTGACACCATCCAGCTCGAACTTGCTGTGTGTCTAAGATAGCAAAGGCGCTGATTTGGGCTTTAAACACATCTGTCTCGTGTCTGTCACAACACATTGTGTTTGTGTTGACATGTCACTTCAGTGTGCGTGTCTCATGCATGACAGCAGAAACTTGAGTAGAAATGGCAGCTACAGTCGGTAAGTCATGTTGTATCTACAACACTTGCCTGTGTGACATTGTTTTCTGCTCATAAAGTAGCTGTTTGGTAAGTTATTAGTTTGTTGAAGTCAACAGCTTAATGCTCAGAGGCAGTTTATTACTAGGCCCAATGCCCCGTGTCATTTTTACAAGTCTGGCCTCGATTCTGTCTTATATCCTGCAGACTTTGTCATCTTCTCAACCTGTCAAACACTTGTGGTTGTTAAACCCTCTTTGTCTCTCTGGAGTTGTGAAAGGCCTGGGATATATATGCTTCGTGGTAATATCTTCCTCTAAGTATAGCGCGGTGAGAAGTCATCACGATTTGATTCCAATACGATCTCAATTTAATCTGATGGCGCACCTACAGTATATTTTGAATTTGCAGTTTGTGACCAGTCATTGGATTAGTTTAGTATTTGTGTGGGTCCCACAACAATGGGGACACCTGTCAGCAGACAAAGACTAAATCTGCTCATCTCCAAGTGTTTTCAACTGTAAAGTGGTGAAGCTGCAAATGGATGGCAGAAGAGAAATTAGTACTTTATTAAAGGAAAAGAAGGTGTTTATTAAAACTGATAATGAAAGGCACTTCTTTACATTTTGTACTACGGCGCTCCTATTCTCTTTTTAATCCAAAAGTAGTCAGGCAGCGCGTAAACCTGTCAGTGTGAGACGAAAAGTTACGGCTTCTCCTGTGCGTCGCTGAAATTTTAATGACTTTAAATTTAGGCAATTTACATCAGATTTTGTTGGTCTTCACAGACTTTAGAGTCAGCTTTTGCTCTCGTGGCTCCCACCACCAAACAAGTGATAAACACGTTTGATTGTCATTTTTTTTTATCCTTCCCGTCCTTTTTATTTTCCATCAGTGTCAGCTGACGTCGTTGTCCTCTGCTTCTTAGCTCTTTGTTGCCTCACTTTGTTGCTTCATCACAGCATCAGTTATCAACCTGCCTGTGCACTTTCGCTGTCACTAATGGGATTTACATGTTCTTTTATTTAATTTCCTGAAATAAGGCTTTTTTCCCAGGACTTGTAACTGAACACACGTAGAGGTACTCACAAACATGCATGCGCACACACACACACACGCACACACGCACACACGCACACACGCACACACGCACACACGCACACACACACACACACACACACACACAC
>JAUYWH010000010.1:11626995-11639706 GCA_034779795.1 Ctenopoma multispine
ACACACACACACACACACACACACACACACACACACACACACACACACACACACACACACACACACACAGAGTTAATTACAAGACTGTTTGTGTGGTTAAATACCGTGCAAGTGGTTGTTTAGAGGTGTGAAATGAAGAAAGAGATGGACAGATAACCCAGCCCCCAGAGACACAAATGAGTGTGTCGTTTCATGGGAGAGAGTGTGTACACGGCTATGTGGGAGAAAAAGTCTGTTAGTCTGAGTGAGTGTGTCTAAACCTCTTATTCCTCCTGCTCATAAGTCGAAGATGAGACGGATTTCCTGTCTCCCTTTTTTTTTTTTTATGTTGAGTGAATGATTCTGGATCAGTGCAGAACATAATGCAAAGAAATGATGCTTTGCTAAATTATCATATGTAGTTTTTCCTCAAATGCTCTGTAAATTAATGCAGATGTTAGTTTTTTGTTAGTCCAGATTGAAATGATTCTTTCAAACTTGTTCAACTGTGGATGATGCTCCTTAACAACAAAAAAAAAACAACCTTGAAATGACATTTTGTAACGCAGAAGCCTTTTGTTATAGGATTAATAAGTTTGTCACTCAGCACAATGGACTCCACTCACACAATATCTTCTTCGTTTCATGACGTTCATGAAACACGTCTGAACTACTGATTTATTTGATCAAATATTCATAATTTACATTTGAGATTAAGGGATGTGTTGCTTGGCCAGACAGGGCTGTACAGATTAACACAAATGTTCTTCACACCAAGAGAACAGAGAGGGTAGGAGGAAACGTATTGCACAATCAGATTAGTATGCGGATATACAAATTTTATTGTATCGTTCCAATGTACGACGGTAAGATTATATCTTTACCATCACAGCTTTGTTACAGTGCCATTCTGCAGATTCAGTTTCAGACAGACCTGATTCATTATTATTGTAATTTATGAATGACCAACACTGCTGATAATCTCTGCACAAATGCAGAGTCAGGGCTTCCAAACTCGCAACTTAAATTTACGAGGAAATGCAGCACGCTTTGAATTTCCAGTTATTATGTTCCTTTAAATGATGAACTCCAGCTTATTCACATTACTCTGCAAGTATAAGTCATTTCAAACTCATACAAAACATTTGCAAAATATGAATTGAATTGTAGAAAGAAAAAAAAAAAAAGCAGGAGCAGTGAAACAGAAGCTGAAGTGTATCTGATTTTATCTAATCAGCTGAAAACAATGACAATACTTTCTTCTATTGTAATAAATTCAAGTCTAGTTTGTGGCACAGCTAATTAGTCCAAATGCTGATCAAACAGCCGCATGACATGAATATGTTTCTTTGTCTCTGGGAGAAAGTGAGGTGACAAGAGGGACAAATATGTGGTCATCTGAAGATGGGAACGAGCCTTTGGTCCGGCAGCTGATAATGAAGCAAGAAATTACACACAGATTCTTCTAAGAGCCTCTCTCATCTCACACACACACCCACACACCCACACACCCACACACCCACACACACACACACACACACACACACACACACAACACCTCACGTCACCTCAAACACGCTCACTATTACAGATCAGGTGTGAGATGATGAACAGTAATGAAACTATGCTGCCAAAAGCAAAGCCCCCAGCATCACAGAAATTAATTTTAAAGAAACAAACTGGAGAGCTTCATATCAGTCTCTTTCTCTCTCTCATCTCACACACACACACACACACACACACACACACACACACACACACACACACACACTCCTAAAGTTCAGGAATCAACAGGCAACAGGAACCTGAACAGAAACTATGTAATGTTATGCAGCAAGAGACTGTGCTCAAAAGCTCATTAGTCTTTTAATCATTAGTTAGTTTAACATGACAAATCAGAAAACATATTTGATGAGTAATTTGCATAAGGCATTGTACTGTATACATTATACTGCTCGGATGTGATGCACTTGTACGGTGTAGTGTGTTTATCATTTACAGTGATTACTACTCCAAACATTTTGCTCCATAACTTTACGCAAAACAAAGACGCACCACAAATTGGTTTGTCCGCTGAAATGACGACAGCTGATGGCAGATTTCAACAGCTTCAGCTAGCTAATGCTAGCTCCTTGAGTTATAAATACTATCTGGTTGACTTGTATGTTTCCAGCTGAATCATTTTAAAACAAGAACTTTGCCACATGCACTTCATTGGCTACATTCATGATGCTGTGTGAAGAGAGTGAGGTTTAACAGGTTAGCGCCCAATTACAACTGCAGGTAGTAAAGATGTTTCTGAAGAGTGGTGCATTTGGTGATTTTCTAAGAGCTCTTAAGGGGGAATGCATTTTCTTTATAATTCATTGGCCAGTGTAAAGTGAGTGCTATACTTCACTACCAAGATTGTGCAACTCCCAATGTGCACTGCAGACATAAATATGAAGACAACGTTCATACACATTTCCTCGTCATTTTACGCTACACACTCTCCGTCTTCGCTGCCTTTTAGCGGCATCCCACCTTCCTGTCTCACATCCAGTCCACCATTCTTCCCAACGTTGTTGCACCGTGACTCTAGGAGCCGTTAAAGCAGAAAAACTGTAGCCACATGTTTATTTACTGGAAGAAAAAGACATTCATGGAGTTAAGAGGATGTCAGCCTTGAGCATCATATCTCTGTGAGCAGACCAAAGCGTTAATAAGCCTTGGATTTGTTGCCAGCGCTGTGGCTTCTTATTGGTGACTCTCCAAGGCCACAACTCACAAACACACAAACAAGGAAACACTAAACCACAATTGCTGTTGTCCTTAGTTTTACATTTTCACTGGCTACCTGCCTTTGAACCATGTGAATCTGCAGTCTCACAGGCAGACAAACAAAAAAAATGCAATATGTTCTCAAGACTCAGTCAAGGCAACCATGTATGTATGCCAAGTTATAAACAAGACACAAGCTAAGGGATATTAATTAGCTTTTAGGACAGATAACAGTTGGGGATTTCACAAATGACGCACTGGATGATCCATGATCACGTCAGACTGAAATCACATCAGAAACTATTAACTTCTTCAACTGTTTTCTAGCAGTGGAATACAAAATATCCCCAGTAATGAGCAATATATTCAATTATTTGAGTTCTACAGTATAATACATGGTCCAGGTTCTCAGGAACCATCTGGTCTTGATTGCAAAAAACTAATTAGTTACAGAATTAAACCGGTGACGCCAGGTGGGTGCTGTTAACTAGCTGGTACTGAAAAAGGAAGTGTGGGCTCTCGGTGTGCGTTAGCATGTCCTGCATAATGTCTTTTTTCAAGTTGGCCACAGATGATGTGACACACCATTATGAAACTGGAAAACACAAGGAAGAAGGATGAATAAAAAGTGAGGAAGCATCTCAGAGGGTGAGTTGGCTGCTGAGGAGGAATGTGGCTCAAAGCTCCTTTATGAAGACAACACATCGCAACAAGTGTATAGTCAAAAAGGCGACTGTGCATACTTTGATAGGGATGTCATTGTGAGACAATGACAAGGACACGAGCTCTTAGATCGTGTAACTCTGGGACATTAAACCCAATTGGCAGACTTTAAATTCAGCAGTGTCTAAATAAAAGAAAAAGCTGACAGTTTTGCCCACATTTCAAGCTGTTGTAAGAACCTGCCGTGATTTATCTCCGTCTCCAGTGGTCCTAAGAGACGCAAGTTTAATCCAGAACAAAAGTTTCTCACGGCCACTTGATTTCAGCACACACACCATCATGACCGGTCATTTGTCGTTAACAGAAACGGAAGAAACAGTTCTGTTGTACAAAAGTATTTAAATTGCAGCCGCTATAGGAGAGGTACATTAGGATCACATGCCAGGGTTCATTTCCATAAATCACAGTGTCGAGAACAAAGAACACGGTGCACAGGCCCATCAGGGCTGGGCTAACATCAAACACTTTCTCACTCTATTAGAAGCGAAAATTAATCTATTAAGTCTGTGCTGACAGTTTGTATAGCGCACCCCAAGTTAAATGAAAAATTACAGTTGAGAAGACCAATTTGACTTGCAATTTCACCTCATTATGATTAATTCAAAACAGACAGAGGAACTATTATGACTGAGCTGATAGAAGTTTCAGTTCCACCAGCTAAACAATCCCTTTAGTTTTACCATGGCCTTTACTTCCAGCTCAAAAAAAGACTCACAAAAAAAACATACACCATAGATATTCTTGCCTTCAAAGATCAGTTAGAGTGGAAAATAATGCTACTACATACTCTCTACTCTATAGATGTGATGTCACACCTCTGAACTAATTAAAATCAATTGATTTAATTAATTTTAAATAAACCACAGTTGGCATTCCTCAGTTCATTTACACCCCTGTTATTGAACAACAGAAGCAGGATGTAAAAGTGTTTATTTTAATTGGAGTGCTGCAAAAATGAAAAAATAGATAAAACTAAGCAGCAGTTTTCACTTTTCTCCTCATTTGACTGATTTATAGAGATTTTGTTTTTGAAAAGCCGTTAATGGTATTTCAGCTTTTAAATAGTTTATATCAGGATTTAATGACTGGAAAGTGTCTGTTCACTTAGCCACAACGACAAAGTTACACCGTTCGAATACAAACATTTATTTATTTAATTGCCTTTTCACTTTGACCACAGTAAAAACACTAGGTGCTCTCAGCTGTTTAGACAACTTGTTCACTTTCCTGGTTTCAACTATAATCAGGTGCTTTATCTTCAGCTACTATCAACCTTGCTCACAGTTCTTCCATGGCCTGCAGCAGAAACATCTGACACCTCGGAGACGCAGTTTTCACACCTGGATTTGGCCACTTTATCGCATTTTTCCTGACAGATCCTCTCAAGCTCCGTTAGATTGAATAGGATCATTTAAACACAATTTGGCAACTTTTGTAACACAGGTTTATTGGACCATGTCCACAATCGTGCGCGTTTTGGCACAAGGCCATCATCGGTTAGATGGGTTAGAAGATTGTTAGCACCCAATCACCTTGTGTCTTCTAACCTACACGCTGAGTTTCCACTTATTACAGGTTAGTGAGTGTAAGCCGATGGACAAAACAGACTTTAGCCATTTGTAATTTAACCTACAACACAAAGTAGGGAAAGGTGAAGTTGCTTTAGCTCAGCAAAACTTTCCTCTCAATGTGCTGAGAAAAAGTGTTATGAGCTCCCTGCGTGTGTTATAGACTCAGCCAAACAGCCAGTTAATCATTTTTAATTACAGGGTGGAAATTGAACATGCAAATCTGCATATGACCTGTCTGTAAAGAAGTAGTAAAATGATTCAGTGCTCCTTTCTCATCTAATTCAAATTAACTGGCCTGGTAAAATGTCAGCCATCCATTAAAACACAGATTTTTAAAGACCATTACTATTTCTTTTTTTCCCCCCTTCATTCCCTGAAATCCAGGTGATTTAACATTAACGGTCACTTCATTTTCATGTTTCCAGGTATTTTGAAACTAAAATGCACAATATAGCTCAGCTGGTAAAGCGGAGGACTATAGGTTAAAAATGCACATTATTATTACATAAAACACATTATTTTAATAAGTCATTATAGACAAAAGACTTAAAATGGATCAGGCAACAGGCATTAGTATGAATCAGTCATGTTTAGTTCAACCTCCCTCAAACTAGAGGCCTCTGTCTTTCTGGAGAAAAAGAAAAATGTTTTAACAAAGTTTTAACAAAACCACAACATTAACCACCCTGGACATGTTTGGATAGTTTTTGATTAGCACTAGAGAAGCCATCCACAGATCCACAGTCAGCCAACACAAAAACCACTAAAAATGTCAATTACCTACTTTCAAACTTGACAACAACGCACTCATGACATTATCTCCTGACATTTCTATGAGCTCAAGATGTCGTCAATTTCAACCAAAAGGAAAAAGAGCCACACAACGCACCAGCGCCATCAAGCACAAGATTGTCCTACCTTGACCCCTCGCACTCGGAACTCAGCCAGGGCTCTGCTCATCTTTGAAGATGCTGTCGGCAGGTCCTTCGCGCTGGCGATGACTTTTACCAGCAAGGAGTCATAGTGTGGTGAAATGACAGCACCTTGGAAGGCCGAGGCACTGTCCAAACGGATGCCCATGCCTTCACCGCTTCGGAAGACCTGACGGGAACAGAGGTGAAGAGACAGACTTCATATAACGGCAGAATGTGTTTCAGTTGGTTGTTACTGTTATAATTAATATATATATATTTAAATCCATGACTGCCATAGGAGACGAACTGTAAAAACTAATTAAAAATAAATTTGTCTCACTTATCATTCTGAAGATAAAGTTGGAATTAACACTTGTTCATTAACACCAAGTAAATATAATTTGGATGCAGGCCAGTGTAAAATTAAATCAAGAACACATGCAGTATTGCTGTGCATTTTGTGATGAAAAAAAACACTTGCACAACTTGTCAGTGTAAGATTTACTGTTTTCATTAGGACCATTATTGTTGCATTCTACATAGTCCAGTGTTTTCAGTAAATGTATGTGTTTAAGAGTTTTTTTTAGAAAATCCGAATATTAATAGAAGTTATATATGTGCAACTACATTTCCTCTGTAATGATTTAATTTAAAGTAACTGGGAAATAATAATTGCCGAAGCAACTGCAATCCAACGTCTCTGCCAACACGAGGGTGCAAGGATACATTTCAGACCACAATGTACTAGTTTGATAGACACTGGAAGTTGGAGTTGGGACATTTAGACATTTTGTTTTCTTACACTTACACCTCAGCTTCACAGATACACAGATGCTAGCATGTCAGTCAATATGGCAACGTCTTTAGAAATAGTTTGGAATGATGTTAAGATTATGTAGTTATGTTTTATCATTAAATGACTAGGTAGGATTTCCTTTTTTCCACTATTTCGTTCCCATTTTTTTCCTCAGCATCCTTCATGCCATTTGTTAATAGATTGTTAGTGGACTGCACCCAGCGCAGAAATGCAAAGCATCACATCTGTTATGTGCCTACAATGTAAATATAAATTACCCTGCACTTGGAAGGCAGTAGCAGACAGACATACAGTACAAGCACAGAAAAATAAGGAGATGATGATGATGATGGCGGGATGAGGGGAGAATACAAGCTTGAGATGAGTGAGAAACAGAAAGTCTGGACTGTTCCAAACCACTTGGCAAGAGAGCAGAGAGGGAGGAGAGGAGATGTGAAGAGGAGAGTGAGGACTGTTTAACACTACAACATATGGAGCCCCTCGAGGGCTGGAAGAGAAAGAGGAGTAGAAATTATAATTATAACAATGTTGTGCCACACTGATGATATGCTGGTAATATTTTCAGACAATGTAGATGTGCCGAGCTGCCAACATTTATGACATTTAATATTTTTTCAATGGCTTTTTGCTCTTTACCACTCACCATTTTAACTAGAGTGATGTTGCCCTCATTCTTCAAGCGAGCAGTTTTGTTCATCTCCAAAGACTCAAAAATAATGTCAGCATGTTTGCAAAAATGTGTCCTAATATTGTATGATGACAGATAGCCTTGGTGAAACTGCCAAAACGAATGGATCACTCAGTGCAAGGTTGTGCAGTTCTACAATACCTGTTTTATTAATAGAAACATATGCACCAAAATGTACACACACACCCCGTAAGCATCAGCTGAAAATGTATGCAAATGTACAGTATGATTTATTCATAAAAATATCCCTCACCAGTTCTGAACTTTGACATAAAGAGAGACTGCCAATATAAAGCTGTTTGTGTGAGATGCTGGAGTAAAGGAAACTGTCATGAGTATTGCTGCCCACGCACGCTGCCTCTACACCTGTGCAATGTGCTGTTTCAAGGCTAAAAGTCCCGAGCTCCAGGTTGTGATTTTCATAAAATCTGGCACTGCCCTTTGATTTGAAAAGCTTCAGGCTGGTCATCAGCATTTCAAGTGTCTCTGAAAGTAAATCTCAATGTTACACTCAAATTTGTGATATGAAGAACTCAAGGTGCAGGTTTGTCTGCAAGAAATAAATATTTTAAATTCAAATAGTAGGTTTTATATTTAAAGAACATGATTCGAACAGAAAATAATTTGCGGTAACAGTTTATAATTTAGCTGAGCTTCAACAGCTGTGCTTACACAAAAGGTTCCTGAAGACAGGATCGTTTTCTAGTAAATATTGACTGATACACTACAGGTGGGGACAATTGTTCCAAACAGACTTGCACTAGCAAATAACCCTGGTCTCTACAGGAGGGCCCCACCACTTTCCAAAAATACTGTTGGCACAATTACCATAGTAAAACATAATGACTTTCCCCAGATGGATGAATGGAGGTGAAGAAGTGGATAATAGTAATGAAATGCTCTTAAAACAGTAATTGCAACAGTCAAAACTTGAAAAGTGTATCCAACTTCAAAATTATAAACATGCGTGACAAGCAGTAAAATACCTAACGACATTTACTTCTACAGCGTTGGTGCCAACGCAGGTGCTCTGTAAATCACCTGTGGTTTATCTGTGTTTCTGTTCAAAGCCATTTTCTTTTAAAATTAGTTTTGAAGCCGTTGCCAACTTTTCTCTTGCTTCTGGGAAAAATAATCTATATTGTTTAACTCTCCTCTATATTCCTTAAATCTTTCCTTACTGTGAACAGGTAATATTCTCAAACGTGGTTAACGTTGACTGATGTTTTAAAGTGATTGACTAGATGATCATGAAAGGTCCTCAGGGTCCCTTTGCTCCTTGGTATTTTTATATCAAACTACAACCTCTTTGAGGTATATACACATGTTAAAAGACTAAATAGGGGCTTGTAATTCAATGTGTGTGGGTGAATTTCATCAGCAAGGTCATCAAGAATAGTAAAGGTAAAATGCCCAGTGAAGCAATGAAAACTAATCACATTTGTGGGCAATTGAAAGAAAAAATTACTATAATGGAAAAAAAATAACAATAATGCTTGAGATTGATGTTTTCTTCTGTGATATATCAGACAATGTTTGGTTGTGAGACAGAGTTAAGTATAATGTGTAAAATAAACTAGTGTGCATTTCGCACAAAAGGCCTGAAGTGTACACTGTAAATGAATTAAGGCTGCTGGATAAAGACAAATATAACTAAATATAGTGGATACGTTTCCATGAATTACAGAAAAACACACTTTAAATGCACTGGACAACAATAAGGCATAAATATAGCACATGTGCGCACACAAACCATTGTCAGCGCTGAAACACTGTTCTGGAATTGAATTCCTAACTCTAAACAATCTTGTCCTGTTCGTGTCAGGAGACTAATCAAACATGCAGCAAGACAGATGTTTTCTTTTACACTTTACTGCACAAACATATATGCTAAATGTTGAAGGGAAACCACAAAGCTAGTGCAGTGGGGCCTCAGTTATTGAAACCACAAAGGCAAAAGTTGTTATACAGCAAAATTAACAACATTTTATTCCAGAACTAGACGTTATTTGAAGTGTCCTGCATCGACTTAATGTTACTAACTTCCCAAGAATTACTTCTATTCAACAAATAATTTTTGCCTCACCTTTAAGGCATTAAGCCTGAATGGAACTATTGTCATACAGTGTTTACCTTTGGCTGCTATGTGCCAATGAAGGAAAAAAATATATTTTTACATAATTATCAGTATATTCATTTTGACTGGAGGGCATCTGGGATGAATGGTGCAACAACAGCCAACAGACATGAGACCCTGAACAAGCACTTAAGGACAAGCAGTGCCACTAAAGATCTTACAGCCACAAAGAGAGAGATACTATACAGGCAGAACTGGATGAAAAGCCAAGTACCATGTTAATAATTGAAGTCAAGGTGTCAGCTTCTTTCAGCCCACGGCGCTGTCTAACAAGGAAATCCCACTTTCTTCTTTCACACCATCTCTCCGTGTCATTGTCTATGTCTTACCTCACGCTGTCTTGATATTCACAGTAACTAATAATTTAAGCACATATGATTTGTAATGGCCCCGCCGACCAAATACATGACACTGACCCATAATGATGCTCTAAAGTTTATACTTACACTTAATTCTGTGGTTTTTGAGTAAAACATGATAAAAAATCATCAAATCAAAGTGGGTCTTTGGTAACCCCTATCATTCAGTGGCTTATAGAACCACCTTTAACAACGATAACCTTTATTCTTTTATTTTACAGCCACTCTGATATAAATTTACCGTCATGTTTCAGATCATTGGACTGTTGGACAGATGGCCTCACATTTCCCTCTAGAATAATCTGGTACAGAAAAACGTTCATGGTTGACTCAAGCACTGCAAGTGGCTGCAAAGGAAAAGTCTAAATCTACCACTGCTGTGCTTGATGGTGGATATGAGGCGTTTCTACTGATACTGTGTCTGGTTTTCAGAAAACCTTACGCTGGGCATACAGGCAAAAAAACTCCACTTTGGTCTCATCTGTCCATTGGACATCGTTTCAGAAGTCTTATGATTTGTTCAGATGCAGTCATGCTTTCATGTTCTTTTTAGACCGAAGAGACTTTCTCCTGGCAACCTTTCCAAACGGACCATTCCTGCTCAGTCTTCCTCCAGTTGTGCTGTCATGGACCTGAACATTTAACATGCTCAGTGAGGCCTGTAGGGTCTGAGAGCTTCATTTTTGTTAAATAAATAACACACGGTAAAAAAAATTATAGGTTGTTGTTAGTCTGGCTAGACTTTGCCCGATACTAAAACCAATATTTATTATGTGTTTAAAACAAATAACCCTTAGAATTAAAAGAAGGGGCGTTAACGTTGAAACATGACTGTACTCCCCCTATTGTGTTGCACACTCTCATGTTGCTGCAGTCTTACTTCCTTGTCTGCAAGTATTCAGGTAGCTTGTTAGTCTTGTTTATCTGTACTGTAAATATACAAACATGCACACCAACTTCCAGTACATTACAATGCTGATTGGTGACCTCACTTTCGTCTCACTGTTTCTCACCTGTCCATCAAAACTGTATTCCTCAGCACATTGCAATTCTATCTTTTGCCTATGTCCATGATTTTAATCTTTCTGTCATTATCTGGCTGTTTACAACCCACTTCCCTTTCTCTGTGCTCTGTATATGTATTGTATCTCTCAGAAACTCTCTAAAAACATAGCTTTTTGGGGATTCATATAAACAAGTTTACTTCTCCACCGATAGCAATGAATATTAATGAAAAATGGTATCTTATGTGTTTTAGAGGCCTAAATCATTAAACTTAATGAACCCAAGGTAGGAAGCAAAAAATCCAAAATCAAAAAGGGCAACTCCATGAAAAATGCAGTTACACTGTTTCAGCTGACGATGCTGATGTGGTGCAATTCTAGCGTAATATGGGAAAAGGGGATTTATTTTTGAAAATGTAGTACAAGTATGGGTGAACATTTACTTTCAGAACGAGAACAGTGTTATTCTGAAGTCTGCATGAATCAGTGGTGTGATTAAATAGGTTTTTCCCAACAAGGGGAGATTACCAAACCTCTGAAATGCAGAAATAATACTCTGTGCATTTGTCACAGTCAATGTGTGAAAGTCAGTTGTAATTTATCATGAAGATAAATATCAAACTACCCATTGTGAATTATATATGGACAAGAGAGATGTCTCTCTCAAGCTAAAAGAGAGGAATTTCATTTTGCTGTTCTTATCCAAAGGCCAAAACACAGACAGAGCAACACAAAGTAAGATTTCATCACGCTGTGGCTACCTGATTAATGTAATTCAGATAATATCCTCCTTTTTTATGCATTTTTTTAACCATTAACTAGTTGTTTTATTCTGTCTGGTAAACTAATATGGAGTGTGGAGAGTGCCACAATACTTCAGACCAGACCAATCGTCTGACTAGAAAACAGTGTTAGACCCGCCCACTGAGTTTGATGGGTAAAGGTGACAGATAAAATTATTTCATGATGTGCAGCAACACAGACCATGAAATAAATAGACAGTGAAATAAATATATATAATTTTTTAATGAAATGACTACATTTGGTTACAGAGATATTAAATTAATTATATATTTAATACATTGTGTGAATTAATCTCAGTACTTAATTTAATGACATTTAAATAACTACTTAAATAGTCATTGAAATGCTTATTATATTTATTGTATTGTGGCACTCTCCACACTCCATAAACTAAAACAATGAGCTGGAAGATACTAAAACAGCAGCTGGGTGATTATTCTTTGAGTTTGCACTGAATATTTAGATGTCCAATAGCTCACTGTCTCACCAAATTTATCAGTATGTTCTCCATGTATAAAATGTGATTTTATGTTGCAAGATATTGCTTCCTACTTGACTAAATAGAGAAATGAATACATAAAGGAGGAGGAATGTGGTTCAACTGAACAAGACACTGACACTGTCTAAACCCATTTAGGAGCTGTAACATGATGCTCCACATCATCAGGAGCCTTCAGTGGACTAAAAACTCGCCAAGACAAGACCCTAAGAGACACTCAGAGAGACACTTCTATCCACTCAGGGATGACGCCACCAAGTCTCAGTTACTGTATGGCCACCTTCTTACTGACTTTAGGATAAAAGCGTCTGCCAAATGAACTAAAGTAAAGTAAAGTAAAGTAAAGACTTTAACCCAGCTAAGGCTTATGTATGTATATATATGTATACATATATATATATATATATACATATATATATATATATATATATATATATATAGATATATATATATATA
>JAUYWH010000010.1:11639806-11663777 GCA_034779795.1 Ctenopoma multispine
TATATATATATATGTATGTATTATTTATATATGTGTATATATATATATATACACACACACACACACACACACACACAAACTGTCTGCCAGCTCTGCGTGTGAAGCTGAACAACACAAAGTGACACGAATATCTGAGCTCCAACTGATAGCGTATCAATTAGAGAGGCAGAGGAGCATACGGAGAGGCAGAGGCACAGAGAGATAAAGAAAGGCGTAAAGAGGAAGACAGAACAACAAACAAAGATGAGAAGAGAATACAAGTGGTGTGTTAAAGTTCGAAGTCGAGCTGTGTCTACGAATCACGGCAATTGTAGCTGAGAACAGAGGTGAGAGAGGTGAGATAGGGAGAACAGGGAAGGAAATAATATGCTTTGTTTACTGGTAATTGATTTTGGCTAGCAAAGCCTCATGCTTCGAAAGAAGGTGCTTCAGAAACTACATGCTGTGCTTTTCTTTGTCATGCGGACTACGTGTATCAACAGGTAAAACAGCAGAACCTCTCGCACAGCCAAGGAGCAGATTTTTTTTCTTCCCCCGCATAGGAAAGGATTGAACTCAAGGAAAAGTAATTTGACACAGAAACTGTTGCTAACTTCACAACTTTGTCACTATTTTTAGAAACTCTGTCTCAGAAGCATCTTCCTACATTTTCCTTCCATGGCTAAATGTGTAAGTAGGTTGAGTCCCAAGGAATTTGGTGACAATTTATGGGCAGCCCAAAAAAAATCTGGCCATCTCCTAATTTAATTACATCTTTCCTTTAAAACTGGGTGTCGTGTTGTCTCAAATGACTACGATGCATGTCTGTATCATGTAAGTGCAATGTGCTGAATTAAAATCTAGTTTGCTGTTGCAGGCCCTGCGGGCCAGTATATTTACCGCAAGTTTCAAACTAGGAAACTGAGCTGTTTTGTTTTAGCTAATGAAAAATGGCCAGTTATTTCAGTGACACTGTGAGCTTAATAACACTAATGTCCTAGTGATCGTATTGTCTTGGCATTTAATAGTATCGGACTCTGAGAGGTCAGGTTTTTAGGTCTGAAAAAATCCTGGGTGGTCTAAATTGCGCCTTCTTGTCTGACAGAAAATCCTATGGCTCAATCTTTGATCAAGGAAATGCATCTGAGGAGTCTGAGGATGGCAAGGTGACACGTTTGTATGCAGCACAGAGAGCAGAGGAAATGACTGTCCTAGCTGAACAGACACTTTGTAAAACCAGTGCAACACTAACTCCATTGGCTCGGCTCGACGTTTTGGAATACATGTCAGTAAAACTAAAAGTGGAGTGCCTATGCTTCTCAATGCCACTGCAGAGGTGAACCTTTGCAAAAGCAGGGGAAACAGCACATATTACAATAACAACACACTCACTCACTCATTTCACAAGTTGTTTAGAAAATAATATGGTAGCTTGTGTGAAAAGAACTTCAACAAGGACTCATTTAGCAGCTCTCACTCTTTCAAATGCTCCAGTTGATCATCTGTCCTACTACCACTAGATTATTAAAGATATCAAAAGGTCATCTAGTGATAATATTGGCTTTAACAGTTAACATCAGTGACATTGATTAGAGAACCGAGGCCTGGATCATTACTGAGGCCTTTCCACACCTTCACTATCCCACACGCACACAAGCAGCACCGCTTTGTTTTTAAATCATTACCATGACCTCCTCTGTGAATTAACGCCTCGGAAAAACTATCTCCAGCCATTCTGCCTGGTGACCAATATTGGTGACATGCACACGTATTGGTCTGGGTTTAATTAAAAGTCATTCCCTGTCCTCTCCAACCCTCTAGAAGTCATTCCCAAAGCTAGAAACAAGGGAGCCATGACCAATCCAATTTCACTAATAGACTGTTCATTCTTTACCTTGCTAGTGTAGATGAGGGCATAATGTGAACCAGTGCAACTGATGTACAGTGCTATAAGTATGTGGGAGGTTGATTAGACATGGAGAATGATATATATTTTGCCGACTTTCTTGCTGTGTGTCATTGGCACGCGTTTGTCTGGCAGTACACAACCTTCACTTCAAGCAGCCAAATCCAAACATGGCAATTTCACCTTCATTTTCTGTCTCTATACAGGCTCCCCCCTCCTCCCCCTCTAAACCATTATCTACCTCACTCTCCCTCTTCCTCTCACTCTATGTCTTAGTCCTTGGGCACTACTGGGTTTATTTATTTTTATTCTTACTTCATTTAAACCATTTCCTTCCTTCCTTCCTTCCTCAGAGCTTCTTTTTTCTTTTGACATCGTTATCCCTCTAATCATTATCCCTTACGCACGTCAGACCACCAACAGTGCAATTACAGGTCAAGCCTCAAAATATAGTATGTTAGCATCAGGCTTCAATACAAAAGTTCTAACTACATTGATACTCTGTGGAAACACACATACACAAGCCCTTTCATCAAATTTTTTTTATACCCAGCTAAATTGGCTTCTCCTTTCAATCCTCTTAGTGTGTGTTAGTATGTGCGCACCAGACAGAGGTATAATGACCCTAATGAGCAATAGATCTCTGCTGCTCTCCAGTTTTTCCTCCTTTTCATTTTCTGCACTCTCTGAATTTTCTATCAATTATTACCCATTCTACTGTGCTTCCACTCCTCTTCAGAACACACTCTAATTTTCATCTCTGTTCATATTCTCTTCATCTCTCCCATCATTTCTACTATTTCCCCTCTGTCTCCTTTCATTCCCCTACACTTGTGTCTTTTTCCTTCCTCATTCTTCCCCTCTCACTGGCTCGATTTTCACCTGAATCCTCTTTCCCTTCTCAAAAATCTTGATTTGATTCTCTCCTCCAAACACATTTCCTCATTACACATTCCTTTCTCATTTCTGTTTTACATAAAAGTCCACTCCACTCTTCCCTCCTCCCTGCTCTTCACAATAAAAAAAAAAAAAATGAAAAGAGAAACACAGTTGCTAAAACAGGTTAGACTAAAATGCTGATGTTTTGTCTAAAAAGACACAAACGCCTGCTGCCCACACACAAAATCATATCTGATACAAGCTGTCCAGATTTGATGGACCTCCAGCTGTGTTACACACAGTGTGATACAAGATGAGATACATACTTGTACTGTGAATGGACAAGGTCTGGATATGGATGGATGAATACAAACAAATCCCACTCGCAGCTATCAAGGCAATATAAACCTGCACTCATGTTCCAGATGTCTGAGCCAACATGGTTCAGAAGACAACTACTGATACTTAAACCATCTGAACAGAGGCTGAGTGAAGTCGAGAGAGACGAACAAGTAACCCAGACACGACAACACCCCCATCTGTTCTGTGATGTCCACATATGACCTTCATAACGGCTCCTCCTTATGTCCATCTGTCTCTGTTTTTTAAAATCGTACATTTACAGACTCACTAACCGCAGTGTGTAAGCAAGCAACGGCGCCGTGTGTTAGTGTTGGTCGGTCTGTTGCTGCAGCACCATGGTCCGGACTGAAATGTCTCAACAGCTATAAGACGTTGTGACGTTCGGTTCACATGTTCATGGTCGCCCCAAGGATAAATGCCACTGACGTATGCAATCTCCTGACTTTTCGTCTTGTATTTCTGTGAGGTTGACATGTAGTTCAGAGTGAAATGCCTTGGCAGCCTTTTATCAATCATATCTTTATTTGTTAAATGATGATATTATATAATATAATGACTATTAGCATCAGCTTTACTTTGTGTTTTGTATTCATTAGACTTAAAGCAAGCAAACAAAAGATGGGTAAAAACGATAAAAATTACTTGCCAACGTTGGCATTAATGCTGTGAGCAAACTGTAATTATTTAGAAAAAGCACCACAGTGTCTAATTACAGTTTCAGATATGCAAGCTCTCCATTTTCAACAACTATCCATTTGGCTGTGTGGTGTCTGTTAAAACATTTCTTCCCAAGTTACATATCAGAAGTTATTTGGATCTACCAGTAGTGTGTCTTACTTTTCATTGGTGCAATATTAACGGAATGTTTTTTTCCCCCTGCACCTGGCACTTCTACCCCTGCGGCGGATGCCTTGGCCATTGCTTTGGCTCGTCTACACTTCTCTCTCCCTCTCTCCCCCTTCTGGCTCACATAAAGTTCAAACCATCTTTCAACTTTCATCAGTGCTGCGAAGTCACTCTCTATCTTTGTCACTGTGATGATGCCAAACATTTCTCGAGGCAACACATATTCCTCAACTTTCCAAGCTTTCAAATTGCCACGCTGCTCGGAATACCAGCATCAGCTAGGTGCCCTATTTAATCATGTAACATAAAATGTAATTTAAAATACCCTCTTCAGGTGCTGAATGGAGCTGCGGTAAGTAACAGTCCACTTGTACAACATCCAATCCTCTATGATGAACATTCATGTACAATTACAGAAATATTTTGGATATAGCCATAAAAGTAGACTCAGGCTGACGATGGGAAATGTGTTATTCAAGGTTTGTAAATTATATCAAGAAACATTCCAATTTCCAGAGTTTTTTTTAGGTGAGTAAACACTTCATCAATTAATGCTGATGACAGGATTTTCTATAATGTTAAAATTAAACATGGATAATCCAGAATCCATTTTTTTCCGAAACTAAAAATAGGAAACTATTGAAATAAAAACAAACTTAAATAATCCTGTAGCAGATAGTGTCAGAGGTCTCTTTCAGATATGAAAACAGTTCACCATCAAGGACGCAATCTACCAATGAAAAATGAAGTCAAGTTGAGGACTGGAGGCTGCTGCAGGATACTAATGCATTCTTAACCATGTGAACACGCTGCACATTAATCATTCAGTCATTAACTTCTATGGTACATATGAGGTAACATCCTCTTATTCTGTCTTTCTAGCATCTCTCTCACACACACACACACACACACACACACAGAGTAAACAGGAAAATTAACCGAGTCGAGAGGGGACATGTGGTCAGTGAAACATACCTGCCAGTTTTGACCTAAGGGACTACACATGTTGTCATTTGTCCAAGCAGGCAGAAGTAATATTAGTTTGATACAATTAGAGAGGGAGGGAAGATGTGTCAGGGGAGGGAGGCTGAGGAAGTCGAGAAGCAGACAGAATGACAATGTGGAATATACACCAAAAAAAAAAAAAACGCTCACAGATGGGAAGGAAAAAATCCAATACGAAAAACAAACAAGCAATCTGAGTGAGTGCTGTGTGGGGTTTTTCCATGGCCTAGTGTCAAAACTTGTGTTTTTGAGCGCATATGAAGAAGCACGGCAAACAACACTAGAGGGTCATCTCACGGCAGCCAGACAATGAAACATGGCTGGCAAACTGTTTCCCTCTCTGTGCATCTTTCCCTCCTCTCGCTGTGCAGCATATACCAAACAGCATCCGTTTTTCACTAAGTAGGTCACTACACCTCCACTGCTCCTTCTCTACTAGTCTCCTTCCCTCCCTTCTTAGACCTCTGCCATCTCTCCCTTTCCTTCACACTTTATTTATTCTATCTATTTTGCCATTTTTCTCTGCTTATTGTGAACAATTATTATTAAAACTGTAAAATCAGTTATATTTAACACATACAATCCACATTTATTCTTTGATTTATGAAACAGAAAAATACTTGACCTCTTTGACACATTGTTAGGTTTGCATGTTTTCTGGAACGACTGAAGTGCCAGTAATGTATACTCAGTACGAGTAGAAACCTGTCCTCCACAACGGGAATGTAGGTTTGTGACTCATCTTGGTCGAAAATGAGATGCAAATAACCCCAACAATGAAATACAATCAAATGACAAAACAAGCTCTGGTGTTACGGTAATGTGGGCATGGCGGAAGATAATTTGTAATGACAAAACAGAAAAGGAGATGGTAAATTGCTCCCTCCTTACCACACGAATAGGACAGAATAGAGACATTAACCCTTCCTAAGAGAAGGAATATGCATGAGGTGAACATGTGCCAGCTGGTTTGATGATGAATCGAGTCACCACTCTCATTAAACATCTGCTCCAATTCATCCATCATGATCAAAAAGCAATCAATCACACTGACAAAGGAATAAACAGTCACAACTCTCATTTAAGTGTGAGGGACTCTGGAGCCCTTGGAGTTGCTTGTGGAAAGAAGGATGCAGCACTATCCCTTCCACAACCTGCTTTTCAAACTGTAGAACACTTTCAGTAAGAGGCTTCTTCAGCTCAACTGCGACAGAGAACACTACATGTAATCATCGCTGCCAGCAGCCGTCACCCTGTACAGTGACTCGCCGGTGTGTCAGGAGAGTTTTTCCATGTCATTACATTATGCATCACATCTGTTTCACAGCATATCAGACTCATCTGGTTTGTACTGTCTGACCCTTAATATACACATTACCATATGTACTGTGTGTATAATGTAAAAACGACACTCAGTTTAATTAAAGTTTATTTCCCCTTGACTCATTTTCAAATGACATTTTGTCTCGCTGCCTCAATGCAAATGTGCCACGTCACGAGTGCGGCCTTTTCACTACCCCCCTTAAAACCTGAAACGGTATCTTATCATCTACCTTATCATGTTTTTCCATCTGCTCTCACCTTGTCTGCTACTCTCCACTCCCTCCCCGCACATACACAGTTCAACTGTTTTATTGTCAAGTCACGCTGAACTGGAAAAGACTTGCAGGTCTCAAAGGCATTAAATACATAACAAACAGAAACGGAGCAAAGTTGAGGGAGGAAAACAGAGGTGTAATGGGAATTGACACAGAAGACAGAGATGTAGTGCAATGTCACTTAGTCAAACAGAAATAGTGGCAGCTAAACTACCAAAAGTTGGCAGAGACTAAAAGCAGGCAGCAACATTGGCGCAGAGGAAATTGCATGAAGAGCAGGGAGGAATGCAAATTATAAGCAGGACAGAAAACACACACACAAAAAAGTGAGAAATGATGCATTACAAATACCATATCAAGGCAATCAAATAGACCTTAAGGAAAGTAAACATTACAGAAAAACGGAAAGTGCGGCCGTGTTAGAGAAGAGGTACAGTAAGACATCAGCGGCGCAGATTTATTCACATTCATCTGATTTTTCGGTACACGGCATTTAACTGGTTGCGATGCCGTTCATTAAATTAGTGCATCCGTTTAGATGAAGTAACTGGGAAAACCTGAGAGAGCGTTCAGATGCACTGAAAGAGTCTGCGTTCATGCTGCCTTAACCAAAGATTTGCTGGGGGATTTAAGCCAAAACATCAGCCACACATCTATTTTTAAAAAGTCGTGTTTCACTAAGTTGTATGTCGTGGAAACTGCAAAGGTACGTGGGAGTGAGGCAGGAAGACGGATCGTGACAGCTGACAAAATAAATTGACAAGCTCTGTGCCAGACAGCAGCAAACCTGTGCAATTCCTTCTAAACATATTGTGCAACTGGTAGAAAATAATGAATATAGGAATAAAGGAGCAATGACAAAAAAAGGATTGATATCAGACAATGCATAAGAAACAATCATGGGGAGTGTCACGTTTCAATCTATACCTGGATTTTGGAATTTTGCTACACATCCATCGTCATCATCATCCCCAGTCTCTCCTTTTCCACTTTAAAACTTCTTATCTGCCAAATGGCTCTTCAGTTACTGCTTTATCCTTCTTAATCCTCTCTCATCTAACTCCTTCCCTCACTGTATCTGTCATCCACCACCTTTTGGAGAGTTTGAGCCGTCTCTTTGCCATTTGCCTCAATTTCACCTCTAGCTTGCCCTTTGTGTCTCTCCATCACTCTTCCTTTTCAGCCTTAACTCTGCTTCTTCCCCTCTGATTCAACCCTTCTACTGGCATTTTGCTCTTGCTGCACATACACCCGCCCTCCCCCAATACATATATAAGGTCTATCCACAGTTCATCCTCCCCATGGCAAGACATACTGTAAATAACATTTCACTGCTTTTACAAAAGCAGGGAAAAGATTATCTGTTCTATTTGAAATTTTTTTTTATTTTTTTCTATCTCCTCTTCATCCATATCAAACCATTTTTCCATCACCGCCCTTCCAAAGAAAAATGACGAAGCAGCATACCAGCTTGAACTGAAATATGCTCAGAATTGTGCACGACAATTTATGCATGCACATGCTCCAAAATTAATTTTCCATCAGTTTAATTCTGCTTATGACCCCACTTTGTCTTCTCTGTTCTCACAAAAATCACATGCGCTACAAAGAACAGTAAATTAATGAGCTACATTTTTATCAGTGAAACTAATGAATTAGCCTGTGATGGATAGTAGAAAACCGAATAGGGATGATATGACGCACAAGTGTGTTTCTGTAAGTAAGACTTTGTTCAGACATTTTACACCAACACAGTGGGCTGAGTTTCAGGGGTTGGTTGGGGGTGAGTGGTTTCGTGTGCCCATTAAACAATAAAGTACAATCAATGAAAAGTTTAAAAGGCTTATTAGACGCCAAAACACAGCACATTGGTTTGTAATTCTAATACACAGGATTGTACAACGAAAATTATCCTGGTGGCAACTGTGTCATCTTTAGTCATGGCGATCAAGGTACAGAGCTGAAAAATGTGTATTTACTACATAGCAATCTACCAGCAGTGCAAGCTTGTATATGCACACGATTGGCCAGTGTGGTGCCTTGTTGGATGACGTCACATTGCAGGTAAAGTTCAACCAACCAATCTTTTCTTCCCATGAGACTGTGTCTTTTGAATGAGCCCCTTGTGGTGCCGGTGCCCACTGCGTTAAACATGCTCCCCTGCTGAAACGAATGGGAAGGACTGAATTTTTGCACACAGTCATTTTTCACGCAGTAAAACCCCGTGTGCGGGGGTGTGTGCACGTCTCTTTATTTTCCAGCAAGGACAAAAGCACTTTGATCATTATGATAAGGCCTTGATCTACCACTGCAGTAATGTATCGTGTACCATACACACACCCTTCTCACCATCCTTGCCTTGTGATTTCACAGTCTCCCCATCTTCATTTCCATTCTCTTATCATCACAGCAACTAGATCCACACAGTATCACTAATTCATATAAGGTTCTTTGCTTTTCAGTCTTTGTTTCATGTTCTCCCGCACTGACTCAGACATATGTTTAATGTATATTATAATATTTTATATCGTGCACATGTACAAAGCAAACTCATCAAAGACTAGACCCTGATTCTGCATCTTTATTTGTATGAATTCGATTTTTTTTTATTTGATAGATCAGAATGATAGGAAATAATTTAGACTACAGTACTTAATAAGTAACTGATGTTCATGATACTCAGAATAACACATTTCTAGAAAGCTGAAGTGACAGTCCAACTCTGCTAAATACTGAACAAGCGTCCTCATTACCTTTACCCCATCTTGATTTAGTTTCTTGTATGATAACAAGTGAATTTTAATGTGCAGCATTCAAAGCCCTGACATCATCATCTCTCAACTCCTCCTACATTTTTATTCCATCTTCTCCTCTTTCTACCATTTCCTCATCTTTTTTTTGTCAGCCAATGAGATTGTCACCGCCAACAGCCAGTGAACTCTAAAATCATTTGTGGATTTTAATCTCTTACAACACAGTTGTCCTCATTACCCCTATTTCCCCTACATGCTATCCATTATTCATCCATCTATCTCTCTCCATCCCTCTCCATCTTCTGCAGCGACGAAAGTAGTTGATGTTGCCACAAGTGTTGCTTTGAAATTCTTAATCTGTTGTTTGTAGCTCGCAGGCCCTGCCACTACTTTCATTTCAAAAGCAAATTTTATATCAGCTGAATGGCCAAACAGAGTAAATAGTCCCTCTTGTGCCCTGGAGACCAGACTCATTAAAACATAATAGTCATGTTATGTGGGGACCCAAACTAAACAGAGGGAGCCTCTGACACCCTGGGAGTGTGGACACCCAATCTGAGTGAAAGTTGACTCTCACCTGGAGGCTGGGCTCATATAAACTGCCATATGGGGATCTAATGCACATGCACAAGTACACATCTCAACTTCTGGCTTGAAACTAATTTAAAAAATCAAAGTACTCTTATGGTGTTAAAACTCAATCAGAGTCAGTTTGGTCTGAGCTTGTGGCAAGAGTCAAATAAATAAAGACAAACTGACACCAGTGACGACTTACTGACTCTTATTCACAGTAAATATCAGCTGCCACTCACCTGGCTTTTTAAGTAGGAAGAGGTAGTTGTTATGGTGGCATGAGACGCACAGGGAGAAGTTCATGATGTGCATATCTGAATTCCCTGTAAATTCTATCTTCTGTCCAATTCAACACAAGACATTATATCCTAATATGACAAATAACATGGCTGCCTGGTGCAGCAATACTCTAAATGCTATTTACAAAATGGAAATTCCAAGAATATTTTTGGCACAATGCTATGTATGAAAAACTTAAAGTCTATTATGGAGACTGATATGGTGACTGAAAATGGTGTGGCACACATAGTATCAGGACTTCTGAAGTCACATATAAAAACCAGTGTGAAGTGAATGATTGTAGTCACAAAAACGCCACAAAACCTGTATTATCTCATGCCTACTGATTAATAATAACCCTGGTAAAACATGTGGTACTGTATCTCCTTTAAAATATAGCGTAGAAAGCTGGAGTCCAAATTCAGTCTCTCCGGTCTCGACACCCTGAGGCTGAGGATCTTTAAAATAAACTAGCATTCTTCTTATACTGGGACCTAAACTGAGTAAATGTATTCTCATGCACCGCAGGGCTCAGACTGATTAAAACATATTAGTACTATTATGTGGGGCACCAGCATAAACAAACCCTGGATCCCTTTAAAATATCTGCCCGTATTTTCTCTCTTTCCCCCCCATTCTCAGCCCAACCTGCATTTCCCTGTGCCAAAAGGGGAAAATGGCTGCTTGTTGACATGTGCATTAGCCTCACATCATGACAAACATTCACTTTGGCTTCCGGTCCCTCCCAGAAGCTCCAGTTCATCCTCATTACCATCCTCTCCCCTTTTCCTTGTCACTCTGTGCCAGTCTATGAACGTGGTGTCGCAGTTCTGTTACGTGTCTGTTCCGACATTGTTAGCGCTCCCATCTTTCATCCTGTCATCTCCCTCACACTCTGCATTATAGCCTTCTACATGCCAAGCAGTTTTTTCCTCCATTCCTTCCCATAATCGCTTTCCACCCATCTCATTCCTCAATCAGTGTCTCTCAGTATGAGCGGGTTTGTTACTCCCTTTAAGCCACGAAGACAAAAAATGACATCAATACACATTTTTATCCTCGTCCTCAAGTTTACTCACGATTATAATAATCTCACTCAAAGCTCATAATGACCCTTTTCAGAGGGGAGCTCAAGCACCGTTTGGCCAGAATGCACAAATCGTTGTCCTAATTCTCAGGTCTCCTCCCTCACTCTGGGTCCCACCAAGCCCTCAATGATCGCTCAGTTGTCCTCGTTTCCTGCTTTCTACTCTCCAGCCTCTTTTTTGCTCCATCTTCCAGTTTCAAGTTGCTGCCTCCTCCATTTTTCCTTTCATATAGCTCTTCCTCTCCCTGCTCTGCTCACACTCCAACTCCAGTGACCTGATCTATCTTGCAACTGGAAAGTCCTTTTTTTTTTTACTTTCTTTTCTTCCTGATGGTGACAAACTTCTTCACAAGCACAGTTACAAACATCCAGACAAATGTTCTTCTGCTCATCCCTGTGCTTCACTTGCCTGCTTGAGTCTTTCCGTGGCTCTAGCAATCTGCTCTTCTGCATTATCTTAATTTTTATTCTGCTTCCCACAACTCACTAATCCTTCACCCATTCTCACCTCTTTCCTTTAAATCCCCCATTACAGCTGCTTTTCTCTTGATTCCATCCCTCTCACACATCCCCAGCTTCTCACTTTAAGTTAATTAAATTGTGTTAATGGAACGGTAACACTTTTTCCTTTATTGAGCAAAGAAGATAATCAACACTAATGAGAAACTCGCCTTTTTTTTTTAAACGTATTACCCATAGTTTGAGAGTGGTAAACATATTTCAGACTAGTGCAAAACGATGGTTCATCCATTTGACGTTGAACCTAAAAATTGTATAGTTGTGTTTTTATTTTCTAGAGGCATCAAACTGAAGCTCGTGTATCAACCAGTTCCTTATTTGTGCGTCATATGCGCTACATTTGACATTGATGTCTACCTTAACCCGTGTATGCTACTATACTGAGCATTTTTGAATCATGTTTGACCTACACTCTGTACTGTAGCTCTCGCAAATCGCACCACAGCCGCTGCCAACAGTCAGTTCACACTACACCTTCTATATAGACACAGTGTTGTTACTACGAAGGCATGTGACAGGTCTTATGACATCACCGTAGGAAATATCAGATTTATGAGGTATTGTATATCACTTGCAGGCATCAGGAAGCCTCTATTAGTATGCAGGAGACACCGGGAGCTTCTAGGCCAGCTGGGGTGCAAAAAGCCTGGTGGCAGGTTTGAGGGCAGGTTTGTATCCTGCATTGATATCTTTAAGATCCATTACTGCTATTCAAGTATCAATAACTAATTCATTTACTCAACTACTCCATTTATTCTTTAACTCTTAATCAGTCCCCACATCTTCCCCGTCTCTCTGTGGACTACACTTAGATTTTTTTTTTTCTCACGAACAAGAAAGTGCCACATTTGGTTTACAAATCACAGAACACAAACAGGAACCCACACTTTATATGCTGCTAGGCTTAGCAGCTTAGGTCATCACTGGGGAGAGATTGTGGTTTTGGTTTAATAGTTGGCGTTGATTTTTTCTTAACGTTAAAGTGTTGAGTGTTATCTAAGTATATGCTGAAGTTGAGTACTGTACACACATTCATTACATTCAAGCAAATTAGTTGCACATGCTCATGATTTTTAGGAGTTGTGTCACCTTAACCTCACCTCCAGTGCTAGTCCTTTCCCTGAATACTCACCCCTGCACCACCTCCACGTGTCTGTCTCTCCCTCCCTACACTCCAACCAAGCAGACCGTTTGGGACATGTTGCTAATTAACACCATCAACGCTGGCTGGTTGCTACGGGGACTGGCCATAACCGCCTGTGGCACCACAGTAAACAAATAGAATGTGCCACAAATGCCAACACGCATGCAGACATGTTTTCTGTGTCTTTCTACTACACATAGACAGACACACAGACACACACAAACAGACACAGGGGCAGGGGCAAGCGAGCACGCACACGCAGGCTAACACATGGTAGTCAAAATAGCACAGACATGCACACACAAGCAAATACTTGGCTGGAGAATTTAAAAGCACAGCCAAACAAAAGGCACACAAACACATACGCGAGTGCGAGATTCACACATGCGCCCACAGGCTTTGAGTGTCACAGAAATGGCTTGCCATGTCTGGGGACACGGGATGATTAATCGCACTCTGTACAGATGGCCACACTGGGGAGAGAAAGAAAGAAGAGGAAAGCTGTCCTCTCCATCTCTCAGCGTGCAACGAGCATTTTCACTCTCTCTTACTTTCTTTCATTGCCATCTCTTTTCCTACTGGTCTCTGTTGACCCTCGCTACGCTCTCTCTGTAGTATGCTGGATTTATGAGTGGCTTTCAGAGACTCACTGCCTTGGCACGGTGTCCGCATGACTAGCATTAATGACATTCGGTCCATCTACTCCACTCTGGACTTTGACTGAAATGCTTAAGCGAGCACATGCCCAAAAACAATCGCGCTCTCTCCGACTGAATCTGAATGTCTGAGCCCACGCAACACTCACACGGAGGCATTATTAAACACACACCTATAAAGACGTAGTCATTTGCCAAAATGTGAACAGAAGCACATTAGACATAAATTTAGCACTCTTCTTTACACACCCAACCCTGCTGCTCTCTCTCTCTCTCTCTCTCTCTCTACACCTCTGAAGCCAGAGTATCCAATCTGAGCAGGATAATGACTGTAATGGACCAAAGCGGTTAATTATATTAAGCTGAGTCACCCCTGTCTGCACTAAAATTGAGCCAAAGCTGCACTGCTGGTTTTTGACATATAAGAGTAGTCTTTGAAGTGGGCTGCATGTTCCTTTGGTTAAACCTGAGACTTGAATCACACATCTAAATCCACAGGGGTAAAATAGAAATGATCATGTATGCTTGCAAAACCTATATATAGTGTGAACTGGACACTAGTAAACAAATCATGCTTTTCTCCACAGTGTGATGTATCCCCACCACGTAACGTGTCCAACACCAGACACCGAGTGTCACAGCACAACACAGAGACATCCAGCAGACTTCTGAGTGAACCTTCAGATTTTGCTTTATTGTAAAAACGAAAGGTCAAAGACAACTTCCGTTTACAGGTATAATGCTACAGCTAAAGTCCTCTGCCCCTGCTGAGCTAGTTTCAAAGATGCTATAAAGAAAGAACATCAGTGTCTTTAATGCAAACTCAGCTACATTTCTAAAACGTTTCTATAATTCATGAAATATTGACACCTTCCCCTTTCTTATCCACTACATAAATAATTATACAGCTTTGGTTGTAATAATTTATGTACTGCTCATTTCTGAAAGTTCTGGATATACACACAAACACCTTCATAATCTAAAAACTTACACTGATATACATAAAAATATTCTTATTTTGAAATGTTATGTAAAGTTTAAATGCTAAAATATAATGTTAAGTTAGGGTACCTTTGTTGCCTTGAATCTTTTTTGAACCTGAAAATCCTGATGTGATTTACAAATATTCACATAACATTTACACTGCTGCAATGCATTCTGGTCTTTTTTGTGGATTTACAAGGTGGAAAATATATTAAATGATGCTTAGCGTGACATTTCACGGCCTTAACAGTCAATAAAGCGTCGTGTTGAATGTTAGGATGTTGTCAGACTTTATCCCAGGCAGTGTCAACCGTGTTACACCCACACATCACCATGCAGCCGAGCTGATACTGTACTGTACTGTACACTGCGCAGGCAGTCGCTGTCTTCAGTATGACCCAACATCACGGTCTGGACCCTGCCCAATTTTTGACCTGTACACAACTCGCCTGAATATTTAATTATGCTCCACATGAGCAAATAAAATAACAGGTTTTCAGTTACTTCTCTAGAAAACATCTTTAAATCAATGAAAGAGCCGAGAAGTTATTTGGGATCATAATCATAACATGTGGTGAGGAACAGACACTTAGCAACCTTTTGTTTTTTTGTTTGTTTTTTTAACACACTGGCAGCGCTGGCAAAGAAATGCCAAAAAGAGTGGAAGTTAATGGGGATAATATGGAGATGGAAAACAAATGCCGTAGGGCTGGAGCCACAACCCCCATCTCTTCAAGATAAATATGCTGTTTACTTTTTTTTGGTGAAATCCTGACGGATTGTCAGATTACATAGTTCTCATCATCAAGGCAGGAAGCCTTATTTAACTGAATAATGAAAACGATGAATAGATAAATTATCTATGCTGTCTGAACTTGTTTTTAAAGAGTCCCCATATTTTCTCACAACAACCAACTGACAGCTGAGCTCATCGATGTCTCGCCGACGACCATATGGTGCCAACAGGTAAAGTTCATTATTGTTCTGACATTTAAAGTGCTTGATAAATCATTTTGCTGGAGCCCAGGGGGACGGCACATAATTCTACATGTGTGGGAGAGATTCAAACTCAAATACAGTGTGTAAACAAAAACAGAAGGTGGATCTCAGGATCACTGAGTGCACATTAACATGACAAGCTAGGCAGTGAATGAAATAAGGAACTCCGCTACAGCTGCATCTCATTAAATGATAAGTCCTATTGTTATGGTTTGGTTTTACATACAGCACACTACCTAGATAAGAGCCTTAGTCAAATTCATTTTCTTGCTCAATTGCTAATGTTCCTTCTAATTTTATTTTAATTGCCCTTATCCCAGTTATGTCCAGTGAAAAAAAATCTGTTTAACCGGTAGGACCAGCTCTAATCCACAAGCATGTAAGAAGTGTTTGCTGCGGATTCTGGTCATTAAGTGTGGCTGATTTAGCCGGTCACTGGTGACGTCTGTGGATCAGCTAAATGGGATTCAAAAATGAATTAGATTAGATGGCTTTGCCAGCTTATTCGTCTTCCTTCTCCTCCCATTTTACTAATTGCTCATTTGCCTGTCTCTTCCCTGTACCCTTCTCGCAGACTTTACTGTCATGTATTAAGAGTAGTGTTCTTCTTATAATATCCTCTCCTAATAATTGGCCTGGATTGCCAGTGTTCGCAGACCTCTCATCACTTTGGTGCTTGATCCCAAATTATCCAATAAAAGTGTAGAGATTGTGCTTTTTTGCTCATTAAGTACTTGACTTGTATATTATAAAGAAACTCTTTTTTTCCTTTTCAAACATAGGTGCCACAGTGTGTTAGCCAATCTTGTGTGCACTCTACTGATGACCTGTTGATTTGAAGCTCTTGCAGGCTGCTTTTAAAGTACAGTATTGCTTTAGTTTCCACTGACCTTTAAACTCTTCACGCACCACCTGACACCGCGAAACCTTCAGCTTCTTGCCGTTTCGCTTGCTCAAAATTCCACACACTGAACAAATCACGGCTGCGGATTTTCAGTCAAGACCACTAAGACGGAGTGAAAACTAACCGCGGAGAAGCAGAGCTCAGAGAAAGAGCATTCACGCTTTTGCACCAGCTCCCAGGAAGCTGGAAGTACAGTAAGTGCCCATTTCTTAACGCTTTATCAAAATTTTTTAAATAAACTCCTGCTAATCTGAGCAATTTATTCATATCACTCAATAAACTAACATTTCATTATTGTGTTTATTACATTTCTTTTATTTTCACCTCTTTTGATGTTGCCTCGTGTTTCTTTCATATCTCAGTATTTTATATTTCTTGAAAGGTGTGATACAAACCGACATGTTTTCCCGTACTTTCTTTTTAAGTTTTCTCTCCAAGCTTTGATACCAGTTAATTTCATATTTTACTCAGCAAAGCGCTCAACAACTCTGTGTTAGTGATTGTGTAATGTATTAGTTATGGCTACAGAGCATACAGATCATCAGTTAGCTTTAGGATAGGTTCACAAACTCTCGCTACTCTTCACTGTAATACCTCATCAAAAATTAATAGGCAGACTGAATTTAATGAAACGCCTAAATATTAAGTTAAAACATATTCTCACACTTCAATGAAAAAAAGAGACAGCGAGCTTGAGAATGAACTGGCTGTATGTCATAACCATTTATGTCCTGTTGAATCTTCTGTTCATGCCACAACTCCCTCCCCCCGGCCCCCCCCCTATAAAACAGAAGGCCTACGGGAAGTGACATTTCACAGGCCAACAGGGGGAAATAATCAAAAAGGGTAAAATGCTAACATAGCCCTGCTTTTCTTCCCCGTTATTCCGTTACTTCCTTAAGCGGTTTACAGAAACCTCTCTGGTCCTCGGGTCACACTCTTTCCATCTTTTTCCTCGCTCGACCTGTCAGAAACCTCTCCTTCCCTCTTTGCTGCTTATTATTTCCCCCTCACCACCCCGGAGCCTGCTTTTCTTTCTGGCTGTTCAAAGTTAGTTTTCGAAGATGCAATTTCTCTCTCGCTCACTTTTTCCAACCACTCCATGTCTGCTTCTCGACGTGGCTTGAACTCTCTTTCTTCACTTATCTTTTTATCCAGTGCTCTCCGTCTCTCTCTTCAGCTTGTTTTTTCTGTCCTGCAGGTTCCGCACCGCAAACGCTCTGTATCCCACGGCGATTTGCGGAGCGTCTTTTTAATGTAAGCCAACTGTCACGTACAAATGTGCTCACACACCTCGAGCTATGGGACCACGTTTACAGTGAGCTGTACATTGGCAAAGACACTCTCTCTCTCTCGGTTTTGGTTTAAATTCACATATAGGCTGATAGGTCTGAAGTATGTTCCAGGCACATAAGCACACACACACACCCTTAGATGAACACTTCACACACCCCACAGTGTTTTGTGTAAACAGACCCTTCTGGTGGTCTCTCCCTCCATTACTCATCTAAATCTCTCCATCTCTTCATAGCCCTCTTTTCCACCTCTCGCCGTTTCTCCCCATGCCCCCGCTCCGCTTGCTCTGTGCATGATCACCCCACTCACTCACTCTCTCTCTTCACGTCTGTCTGTCCATCCCTTTCTTCTCTGCCTTCACTCTTCAGAGGGCTCTTCCTTTCACTAGAACGATGGATGAGAGGCTGAGGCCATCTGCAAGAGCTGATAAAACCGGACTCGCACACAAACACACGCCTGCAGATTCTGACACAAATACAGATGCAGAAACTATAACACTAAACCTTCAAACCCATGCACAGCTTGAGAAAACACCAGAACACAGACACACACCATTGAAGACACACATACCAGCAAGACAGTACTCATGAAGGACACTTGAGGTTATACCTCTTAGACATGTACTGCATGTCAAGAGGGAGAAAAAAAGGGGTGAAAAAAGAAAGAGGACTAGATGAGATGCAAAAAAAGTAAAATTAAATAGATGAGGGCTGGAATAAAGATGAGCAGGGAAAGAGCTGAGGAGATTTGGGTGTCAGGAGGGACAGTAAAAATATGTCTGAGAGATGAAGACACCAAAGAGAGAGAGTGGGTGATGAAGATGCAGAGAGGAAGGGAGAAAACGAGGGATGGGCTTGAACAGCCAGTCACAGACATGTTACAAGAGAGATGAGATGAAGCACAGGTAAAGTTCAGAGGTTGGTCAGCACATTGGAAGCTGTAATTCCTTAATGACAACGCAGAGGAAAAGAAGTCCCCAAACTGAGCCACAGAGTTCAGCCAGAACAATCCTCAGGAAATCTCATAGATAACTGCTTTGGTGAATCTTGAATTTCTGTCTATCTGGTCCAACATGAGGACTCTCGGTTAAACTAGTCAAACAGGCTCAATTAGTTCACAGTAATTCTCCCTTTGAGCCATCACAAAGACCATTGACTGATGTGCAAGCTGGTGCAGCGACAGACACTGACTCTGCTTTATAATATGCCTGCTCATTTCAAAATTTGAGAAACTAACGCCTGCCATGGCTCCTGTCATACTAATGCAGAGCCACTGGAGGACACAGGGGACTTGTACAATGGCCACCACTGAAAATAATCCAGCAGGCCTTCTTCAGTCATTCTGTTATTTTCTATTAGCATGCAGAGAATCACTTGTCTGCCAGTCCAAGTGAGCGGCCGCACTCTCGGAGGAAACGCGTGACTGGTGTCACTAATACCAATTAAAAGTTGTGACTTTGCCTAAGAAAATGAGGTCAGATTCGTGTTGTGATTGTGTTGGCTTTTCTCTACGCCACCTTGGCTACTGAGGGTCACAAAATCTAAAACCGGCCTCAAGATAATTTAGTTTAAATGAGTGAACTTTGTTTATGGAGTGCCAAATTTCATGGGCCGTGCAGTATTAAAAACTTACTTCTTGACCAGAAAAACCAGGCTTTAGATGAGTCTGGGTTGTATTCACTACTGTAGCTTTTCACACTGAATGTGAAAGCAGAAGAAGTTCCAATAAAGTAATTAAGCCCTAAGGGAGTCGTGTGTTTGATTCCTCTTATCTAATGAATTAGCAATGCTCATTTGATATAGGGCCAGGTGTCATTTCTCATTTAATGTAATTTTAGATGTTTCTTCGGTCTGATCTCATCTTATCTCATCTTATGTTGAGAAACCAACAGCTTATGCAGGACTGTGATCTTATCCACAATGTAACAACGTCTGTACATTTTAATCCCATTCACCACCCTCCAATGATGGCTGGAAATTTAATATTGCAATGTCCGAAAGACAAAAAAAAAGGTAAAACAGGACTGTCATTCAAGTATCAAAGGGATGACAGAAGAAAAAATATATATTTCTGCAAAGTTACAGATCAAAGTTATACTGAAGAAAACAATATGTACCACAAAGATAATGATAGGCACACGTGTTGTCATAAACTGGAATAATGAATAACAGTCCAAATATGCTCCGATAGGTGCCTCTTTTTCAGATTTCAGCCCGTCCCTGAGAAATGCACATGCACGCAAACATCGAAGAATCAATGCTAAATTATGCACAAGCATTTTGCAAACTGTGTGCAAAATAACATCACAGAGGGGCAAGCCTTCACTTACACACCTAGATAAAACTGACAGAAACAGACGTTCACACTCACTAAAGTACCCATTCAGCTCTGACTCTCACATGTCCCGTGCAGACATGTACAGTATTCCTCCACGAAAACACACACACACACACTATAAGACAGAAAAGCAACTGGAGAGGCTGGAGCAAAGGGATAAAGGATAAAGAGCGAGTTTGTCTGCACGACACTTGCAGGAAAATACAGACAAGAACCCAGCAGATATGAGGACAGAGCAGAAAGAGGAAAAGGAAAAGGAAAAAGGATGAGGGAGGCAAGAGGAGGAGGAAATGGCAGCCAGGCATGAGAGAGAATGACAAATAGGACAGTGTTAGCAAAAGAAAAGAGGTATATTGTGAAAACTGAATACGGGGGACCAGGTGTATATAAAGAGAAGGAGGGAGAGAAGGGAGAATCCGATTTAGAAATAAACGAGTTAGGGAGGGGCAACCACAATGGAGGAATGGGGGACTAGAAGTGACAAATAAGGAAAAGATTTCCATAGAGAACAATGGAAGGAAGCAGCAGGAGAAAGGTAGGTAGAAAGTAAAAATTAGATGAAAGGAAAAAAGCGGAAAGTGAAGGGAGACCTGAAAGAACAATCAGCAAGATGAGAGAGACAACTAGGAGCAAAAGAAGAACACGGTGTAGAAATTGAAGAGGAGAGAGACAAAAAAATAGACAAGAGGCAGCTATGTGAAAATGGGAAGAAAGAAAACATGGAAAGAATATGAAGCCGCGAAAACAAATCAGCTAAGTGAGCAGAGGGAGAGACTGAACGAGACGAAGGTACACGAGGGAAAGATGAGAAATGACACAGAGAGAGAGTGAATAATAAAAGTAGCACAGAGGAAAAGATGAAATAGACGACAGGAGACGAGAGGAAGCTAGTGACAGAAGAGATAGAAAGTGAAAACAAAGAGGAAGGGAGGAGTCTCATGAACAGCTAGACACTGTCACAATCACGAACGTGTGCATGTCCTGCACTGTCCTAATACTGCCACACACCTGTATATCAAGTCGGGTCCAAACACAGGAAGAGAGGAGGGGAAGTTGGAAATAGTTCTGGTGAACGTGTGAGAAATATTACAGCTACAGCTGCTTCACTCAAGTCACCTTTCACCTGGTGCCTCACTTAGGAAACGCAGAAACTAGTCTCGTAATGTCTGCTGTTAAGGACTAAGACACCATTGATCGCTTTTTAAGTAAGTAAAGTGCTGTTTTAATCATTAATAATGTGATACAACATATGTTGGTTGTAATCATAACTAAAGGAAAACATCTCATTTAAAACTAAAGCGACAATTTCTATGTAAACCAAATGCAACAGAACATCACCGATACTTATTCCAGGTGATACTAATACATGAACTCGTGTTACAGCTAAATATTAAATCAAAGGCGGTGCAAGCCAGGAAGGCTTAGTTATATCTTAACTCTACGTTCGAACTAAACTTTACTACGTTACGACTCTAAAACAAAGTTCGATTTATGCACATATGGAACATCCCAGTGTCATTCTGCATGTGCATGTAGTTTTTGTTGCTTTGTTCCCCGTAATTATGTGTAAGGATCGAAGTTTCTGCTCGAAAATGTCATCATAAAACTCATTGTTTTGTTCATCCATTCACTAATCCCTGCTGCAATGAAATGGTTTAACGTGTCTGGACAACACCATCAGTTCCCTCATCACTGGGAGCACTTGCGTATCATTGCAGGTGAATCAGGACTAAGAGCAATTATTCCACCAAAAGAAATCAATTGCATTGACTGCCTGTAGCAGTTAGGATTTCCTTTACAAAATGTAGAACCAGGAGCAGTTAAACTGAAAATTGAGTGTGACAGCGCAGTTCAGAGTGTGCACTCATACGTTTCTCCAATATTCAATAAGCTCCAGTCTTCGGAAGCCAACAGATTTTAGTGTTGGGTACATCAAAGTCTCTTGGAAGTGCTGAAATAACGGGATGAAAACATAGTTGTGCTGTATTCACTCACTTGTGCAAGGCAATTAAAAAAATTTTTTTTTATGTTAAAAATATGCATCTATAAATATTATAATTATAGATAATTATAAATAATATAATTAAAATTATAATCTTTGACTCCAAGTTATTAATAATGATTTCTGGTGTGTTGTATGTTATTAGTAATGATTTTTCCACAGCTAATTTAATAGGAAAAAAATATATATGACTGCATATACAAAGGAGACAAAAACATCCTTTTTTGTGTAGTCTGATGTAGGAGTTTGGAGAATATGAAGAAATGTATTTGCATGAACTACCAAACTCATTTCTGCTCATTATTATTGAGGCATCGAGTGGCTAATATAAATTTATATTGTTATTACATGTTGGGGACTGCCCACACATGACCTTCTCAAGGTCGAAGACGTTACAGTCTGTACACATGTAGCTTCAGTGCTAGTGATCTGTGTATCTGTGGCTCCAACACCTGCTCAGAGGTCCTGGATGTTAGCAGCATTAGAAGGAGGCGTGTCCCCACACTCATGTGATCACACATATGTAGCATCACAGGAATATTTGGTTATCAAACTATTGTTTTGATCAGTTTCCGATCAACTCATGCTAATGTACCGTCCTGTTATCCTGTGTCCTTCACGTTTACTGCATATCTTCCTTTTAAGGTGTCGTCAGTGTGGCTGCTGTGTGGCTAACATCACATCGGCCCAAATAAACTACACTAAAGAGACACTGGCAGAGTTGATTTTAAACATGGAAAAGAGAATAACTGTGAACACACTTTGAGATTCTGCTACTGTAATGTGCATTTGCTGAAGTCAAATATAGAAGAGAAGAAAAAGATCATTTCTGCACACACGAGGACTGTGTAGATAGTCTTTATTTGATAAGAGCAATCCTGCTCCAGTTTAGTGTAACGTCCAGATAGATGAATGAGCCTACAGCATTAGATGTCTTTTACAACAATTTCTTTTTGGGGGAATTCAAAAAAATACTTTATAATTTAAGTGAAACATTTAGAGCTTATAACTTTGGTTTCGCATACATATTTACACAGAAATTCAAACAACCCAGACTCTCTCTGCAGCAATGACATGGATGACTGGCAGCTTTGTTAATGACAGTGAAGAAAATGAAAGATAATAGCAATGATTGGTGGTGCTCTCAATAAGGGCTAAACAACGTGGGGTAAGGGACGTTGGTGTGTGAGTTGTTTATGATGGTGTGTGAAGGAAGTCAAACACATTTCCTCTAATTGGGACTCAACCCATTTTCAAACTCAAAAGTGTTCGTTGGACAAACACACACACGAAGAAATAGAAGCTTGCACAGTTATACACACGTTCAGGTGCATTATTAATACAGTGATGCAAATAAGTTTTAAAAAAAAAACCAAGAGAAAGATGCACAGCGGGGTGAAGGAGATAGATTTGAGTAATGCCAGTAGCCGAAGAGAAGAAGAGACAACCGAGTTATGATATAAATTATGGGACGACAGTTCATCATTTTCTGATATTTAAATTAGATTGATAAGGAAGTGAGAGAATAAGGAAGCAAGGTCTTAAAGCTCCCTTCAGGCAACCAATACTCCCAGAGTAAGGGTTTTCATGTGTCTGGAATGGGCAGCGTCAGATGACATAAAAGTGTCCGCTGAAAGTAAGAAGGCAGAGAGTGACAGGAGGAAATCGTATGAGGAACATAAGGTAGACAGAAGAATAGAATTTGGCCTTAATAACTTGCTGTCAAAGGGGGAGAGAGGAAAAGAGGAGACATGGAAACGTTAGGAAGAAATAGGATGGAGTGAATGAGAGATACAGTGCCTTGCGAAAGTATCCGGCCCCCTTGAACTTTTCCACATTTTGTCACATTACAGCCACAAACA
>JAUYWH010000010.1:11697254-11727254 GCA_034779795.1 Ctenopoma multispine
GTGTGTGTGTGTGTGTGTGTGTGTGTGTGTGTGTGTGTGTGTGTGTGTGTGTGTGTGTGTGTGTGTGTGGAGGGGGGGGGCAATATCGGAATCCCAACATCTATCCTCAATCCAAACATTTTCATTTCCGTCTCCCACACATGTGGTTTACTTTTTATGCCAGGCCATTTGCTGGACATGAACCATACAATATATTTGGTCATCAAATACAAAAGAGCAGGAAAAAAAAAAAAAAAAAAACGTAATTCAGGAAAAGTCATAAAAACGCTGTTATGGACACGGAATGGGAGATAAAACAAGAAAGTAATAATCGCTGCTATTGAGTCATTCAAGTTCTGAAAGTTCAAAATGTTTTAATGTTAATTCTGGTGAAATATTAGGAGGGGGATAAGACTCCCTCCTGAATTAAGGCCCAAATTTCTGTGTGAGAGCAACTGTTTGCCAAGTGCAGTCATTAGTATTACACAGTGCACCGCTCTATGTGGGACACCACCACCCAAGCTTTGCTAGAAATGTGTTTGTAACTGGGGCCAGTTCTGATGTTTAAATAACCGTATCCAAAGTTTAAATACAAAAAACAAACAAAAACTCAATAGTGACACTCCCATACTTACAGAAAATATATAATTAGGTACAATTTTAACCTAATCTAATAAGTAAAACTATGGCCAATTACTCAAAGTGCCGGCTCCTCCATATTTATGTTAATATGATGCTTTAGTTAAACTCCACAAGCATAGATTTATGTTTTTATTTACCCCTCAACTGAAAGGTTAGAGGACTAGAAACTAAGCTAGCGCAAATTTAATGTTATTCTCAAGGATACTTAAGCAGGCTGGGTGAATGCCAACACAGAACATCAGGCTTGGGTCTTTGACTTGCAGGTATCCACCCATACTCAACACACCTCCTATTGTACTGTATACTCCCAAACACTCTCTGTAACTCTGCACGCTTATGCAGTGACAGATAAGGATGTACAAAAGCACTATCAGACTACCCAAAAAGGTAAAAACCAGTTCTACACATGAATCACTTCTATCTGAAGTGTTTCTACATTTTTCCATTTATCTTTTTCCTTGTTTCCTCAAACGTTAGGGTCCAATGAGTTACATTACCCCAATGCCATCTCTCTGTACTACTATGACTTATACTAACCTTGCATTCCTTCCTCTTTATGGTTGTCAAGCCTTCAGAAAAGAACATGACTGTACAGATTTTCACCTTATTCACATTTGCCCAAACACTATATGTGAAGTGTTTTGCAGAAATATTTAAATTTTTAATTAAGACAGACATATAAATGTAGATATCGTGGATTTGCTTTTAAAAATGCTGCTAAGAGGAGCATCATAATAAACACTGGCACAGAGCATCAGATAAACAGTGGATGTGTCCATTAAGAATGAATCTTAGCTACAGCAATGAGATTTGCAAAAAAACAAAGCATTATTCTACAAGTAGCTCTCTGCATGACAAGCAAATCAGCTGCAGATGAACAGCTTCAATGTTATTTTGCAGTCGTGACACAACGTCAGTGATGTGAACACACACAAAAAAAAAAATGTATCGATCTGCTGTATATTCTCACATTACTGAGAGATCCTGTGCAGCCGTCAGCAACGTAATGGGAGTTGTACATATTGTGGAAGCAATGCAGCCATAAACTGAGCGCACAGAGCGATGGAGAGGGCGCGAAAAAGGAAAGGCAAGTGAGACAGATTTGAAAAATCAGTACAGCCACCGGAGACACCTAACCAGAATTGATGGTCCACGTGTGGACAAACAGCATTGTGGCCTTATAAAATCTGATGTTTACTATCAATTAATTTAAAAAAAAAAAAAAGACATCAAAGTCCAAAGTGCAGCCATAACTTCAAATGTACTGAAGGGACAGAGAGAGAAAGAAAGAGTCATCCAAAAATACCACTGCATTGTTCGAAGAAAGTTTCTGTGGGCTGGTTTGCTGTCAGCTAGGAAACCCAAGCTGTCCCATTTTATGACACCATAAAATAAACAGCTATACGACGAGGGTGGGTGGGGGTGTGTGTGTGTGTGTGTGTGTGTGTGTGTGTTTTACATCTTATGCCATATATGGTTTTATTTCTTCTGCTTTTCCTTTACTTCCTTGGCCCCGTAACCTTTACCTGTCCACCTGTGTGTCTCATCTCTTTTACCTTTGAGTTTCCACAGTTTCCTGCAGAAATCTTGTGGCTTCAACTTTGGCCTTTTGTGAAATGTCACTGACAGCTGACTTCCACAAGTGAAAATGTTTGTTTCATATGCCTGCAACCAGGCCGAAAGGTCAAAAAGAAAAACATTTTTCTTACCGCTTAGAAACAAGGTGCGATTACTTCAAGATTTCGATGTCGTCTTTTTGCTTTGACATAGAAATTTGAAGCAATTACATGTTTTATGGATTCCATAAACACTCTTTGACGTCCTAGTGAGAAAGGAATACCAAAGAAAATGGTATGCAGCCCTACTTTGCTGCCAATAATGACACGCGTTTCTATTTTACTTTTCTGCGATTTAAATTGTCTCCATTATAGGATAGAAATATAGCCACCATAACCGTGCTATAACACAATCTCCTGCCAAAACAGTCGGTTCCTCAGTCCGTGTCAGGCAGTCACATCTAGCCTAGTGCACTATTAATTCCTAAACAATAGAAGAAAAACAGGAAGTGTCTTGGTGAAAAGTTCTAACTTTTTATGACCATAAAGTGATGAGTGGTGAATTTGAATAATCACACAAAGAGCATGAGTCAAATGGCAACAATCATAATCTCAAAGTCTTCCATTACCCCTCCATCTCACTGCTCAAATCCCTCTTATCACATCTTGCTTACACCCTGCTACACTTTAAGGCTCCCCCCATCTTCTCACCCAATCCAACTACTTATATTCTCCACTCATCCCTCTTCTCAAGTCCTTAATATCTAGCATTATTCCTCATTTTATGGCAGCATGATGCCTCTCCAACTCTCCTTTGCCTTCTCTCGCCTTCCCCTCCTCTGTCTCTTGCTCTGTCCTCATTCACCCTTCACTCTGTCAGCAATAAACAGGAGCATAATGAGCTTGTTGTCTATGAAATGATGAGGAGGGGGTGACTACCACTGCCAAACGATCAAAGAGCAGCACACGACACACACAGCTGGACAAAGGCAGACACACGCACACACGCGCGCCTATATATAAATATAAGCAACACGCACAGTCACAAACAAAGATTAATGTTTGACCGTGCAGGGAGGTGTGCCTTCTGAATCTCAGACACAAACACATTCAAATCTATTCTCAGTGGAGATACACTATTAGTAACTTAGACCTAAAATCATGCCAGAAGCTATTTTTCTTCCTCTCATGCTCTCTCCATAGCTTCCTCACTCCAAGCATACATCACTCCTTCTGATGCCTCCCCCTCCCTCCATGGGGGAGTGAGTGAGAAACTCACTCTCCCCCTCCCCTCTTTCGCAGCCTCGGACTCACTCCTTCCAAAAGGTAGTCAGGGCAGAAATGGGTTTTCTACTTCATAAGACTGCAGCTGTGTACGTGTGTGTATGTGAGAGCGGGAAAGAGACAAAGATTTGGCTGTAGTCTGTGCGACGACACCCACACTGCAGCATTTGACACAGCCGGGGGGGGAGCGAGAAACTGAAGAGACAGAGGAAAAAGAGACAAGAGAAGGAAAGAGGACAAGAAAGGCAAAAAAAGACATACAAGGATGATTTTGTGTTTGTTTCTAATGATGAATGTGTGGTGTGTGTATGTGCAAACCATCTGCACGAGAAATTGTGTATGTTAAGTGTCACTGCAAATTTATGTTGAGGCAGTTTATTAAGCTTGTGTGCAGGATGTTCATTTGCATTTGTTTCCTATACTGAATGCATGTTGCTGTATGCCTCATAGGCACAGATATACAGCCTTTCTCCTGCTTTTTGTTACGCTCCATGTGTGAACGCATTTGTATCTGCATCAGTTTTTGTTGCCTGTGTGTGCGCGTGTGTGTTGTTCTAGGTATCATTTTAAACCCATATACAGCCAATGGCATGCTCCTACTTGTACTCCTGTATTTAATTGAGCAATAAACTACATCACACACTCGAAAAGATTCTAAAATGTTTTTATAGATATGGAGATGCATTCGCTTTAGAAAAAATTACATAACGCAACAAAATTTACAAAAACAGGTTTAAAACCCATGAGGTCCACATGGATTTTCTGTGACTGGAAGATGATTCTGACTTCGGCACAGGCACCTTTTGAGCAGTGGCAGTAGATCAAATATATTTATTTAATTCAACTGAAGTCTTTTACAGATAATCTTGTATACAAAAAAAGCAACAAAAAAAAAAACAACATGAACTGAATAAAAAAAAAAAGAGTGAAGAGGGGGGTTGGAGAAAGAGAAAATGATATGTAAAGTAGGGCTGCACAATTCTGGGTAAAAATATGAATCACAATGTGGCCTCAGAATTTTTGAGCGTTCATATTCGCCTATTATAACTTGTGTACTGACTGCTATCTTTATAAAGGGAAGACAGATAATATAATCACTGAAATAGATCAGTTTGCTAAACAAACCTCTGCTCTGTTCCTACTTACGCCACTTTCAAGACAAATCTGTTTGTGCCCGTCCATGAGTTAAGAGTCATTCCGGGTGAAAAATGGTGATGTCCGACTGAAAAAAAAGCAACCAGCACCTGTGTCTCCAGTTATTGATAGCTTATCATGTTTGATCCCTGTAACACAGTTGATGCAGTTTTGTTGAGAACAGCAGCATTTACTTACACGCAGAAGACCATCTCTCTAAAAGACAAAAGTGTTGCCATGCAAGAGTGAGACTGCAAAGGGGACTGAATTGAGATTGTGAGCTAAAGATGATTAATTGTGCAGCCCTTGTGCAAAGACAGAAGAAGGTGCAGTATCTGACTGAAAGGCCTATCCCACGTGCATAATCAGGGATCCACACTAAACAGGGAAAAGTGCTGATGCCAGTCAGTCTGCTGAGCGCGTGTTTGTGTACGTGTCTCCGGTCCTCACGAGCATCTTAAGAGTGGAACAAACTGATAAAGTGACGAGAACAAGTCCATCTCACATTTTCTCTTTCCTCTGCTCAATATAATATAAGTGCAGATATTTTCCGTTTCATTCAGCTTCTGTAGCGGCAACCAAAATGGTAAATATAGGCGACAGAATAGTCATTCAGTGCTCGTGCTTTGTGTGTGCTTGAACCACGTACTACTCATTCAGTCAAAAAAAAAAAACAACAAAAAAAACAACATAAAAACATTTCCTTTTTTCCCCCAATTTAATTTCCCCAGAGGTAAATTATCTTTCTTCTATTTCTACTCATCAGACAGATTCCACTTTTCACCGAGTACAGCAGTACTACATGGCCACAAGTCTCCTGCCCATTTTAGATGTGTTGGGAAAATGTGTTCATTACCTCTTTCAGTCCTTAGAGGCCAGAACTGGCAGGAAGGAGGATACTTGTACACTAAAGTAGACCCATTTAGACATACAGGGCATCTTTACAATTATAAAGAAGGATTAATGTACAGTAGTGCGAGATCATGAGTGTTGACAGGGAATCAACACACCCACTGTGACACTGATGATTTAACTACAAGCTAAAGTGTAATGTAGCTTCTGCCCGAAAAGTAGCTCAGCAAACCTCTAAAACCTCACAGTAGTCGGGGACTAATGTCTTTTTGGCAGAAACTGTCACTCGTTAATTCAATTAGAAACTCCCAAAATCCACTGGACTTCCTGACTGCAGGATTTAACTTCAAACTCTGGGTCACTGTGCTCGAATACGACTTCTCATAATGTGTTCACACAGCAGACAAAAATCAAGAATCCAGTAAAACTATGTAGCTGAAGGGCCAGCTCCTTGTGCTTTATCTTATTAACTCAACTTGGCCTAATTACAGTGATGTGGCAAGCTCTGATATAATAAAATAACTACTAACCCTTTGTGTAGTTCCTGTGATTGATGGCCCTGCTGCTTGGATTTCTCCGTTTTCTTGTCTAATCTTACAGCATCTCCTACATGCTCTCCGCTGCTATCACAAGCATTTGAATTATGATTGTGTTTAGAGTCATTTCAGCTTTGCATTTTCATTCCCATTGTTATTTTATAGGTAATTCAGACAGCAACCAGATTCATTTGTCCCCTTGTTTTGCATGTTTCAGAGAACTTTTTGTATGCGCTCTGCTTTGATTGCTCAGTTTGATCTCTCCTGCGTAAATTAACTGCATCTTTGACCATATATTATTCATACGCATGCACTTTTCACTGCTTCTTACAGTAGTGCTAATAGTGATGAAACAGTGCCAACATTTTACCGTGGCTCCCTCCCACCATTCTCTTCTCTGTCCTTCCACCTTTCTCTTGGCTCTAATTTCAGAAGGCACAGTTGGCTTGAGTTTCCCACCAGCTGGCAGAAAGAATCAATACCTCCCTTCTTTTGTCTTTCCCCTCACTTCCTCTGGTCTCAGTGCCTGCATCCTCTGTCCACCTCACTTTGTCTCTGTATACAGAGTCTATTTTTAAGTGTCCTTTTCATTAACCGAAGGTTTATCTTCTTCACTCCATTTATCCATTCATTTCCTCTCTTTATTCAGCTCTTTGTTGTCTGTTCCTTTTTTACCCTCCAGTTTTCCTCCATTCCTCCACAAAGAGTATCCCTAAGGGGATCCCCAAGTATCTAGTATTATTATTCTTATTAATGTTATTGTTATTTATAGTTCCCTCTAGCTTTGACTCAGACTGCTTCCCAGGAAACCACACAAAAAGCACTGTCCATTTTAATATCACATTCTTGAATTTACAAATACTTGCAGCACACATGAGGATACAAGCCATAGATGCTTAAAATAGCACCCAACCAATCACAAGTGCCAAAGTCACCCTGACATGCTAAGTCCTGCGCTACTTTATGCATCGCACATTACACACAGCACAGCAGAACCCGTCTGTGCCTTCTGCAGACAATGGAGCGAGCTGCAAGGATATCGACTTCTGAACTAAGTGAAGTGAAGAGTGGGAGAGTGGAAAAAGAGGACCAGGCCCAGAAGCATCTGGACAGTGAGATAGTTTATTTTTATGATTTTGCCTTTATATACTACGACAATGAATTTGAAATAAAACCAGATGTGACGAAAGTGCAGTCTTTCCGCTTGATTGTATGACTTTTCACAAAAATATTCTATAGGTGCAAGATATCTCAATGCAAGTGAAGTAGGCCAATACAATACTTGCTTAAGAAAAACCTATTCACAACAGAAGTCGCCTCTGGAACCAGATCTGGACAAATTAAAGACCAACTTCTATCCTCATGATAGAAAGAATACCACATCATGTGTCAAACATGGTGGAGGCTGGGTTATGGTATGGGCATGTATACCAGTGGAACAGCTCACATGTTGGTGTCACTTCTGACAGACGTTTGCTTACATATATTCTAGTGCTGGGCACCGATTATAATTTTTAATGACGATTTATCGCATTTTTACGAACAAAATGTAATAATTCAAAAGTGCTTTTGTTTGTACTTTTATTTTAAAAGTACTGCTATATGAACAAAATTCCAATAATATTTAGTCACTTTAAAATAAAATGTTTTTTTAACAGACCCATCGGACTTTCATTATCATCATAAAACTGTTAACACACAATAAAACAATTGTCAGTGTTAATTAATGCCCAGCCCTAATTCATTCACATGTAATAAAACTAGTAGGACATGACCCTACACACACTGTAAAAGCAACTCAAGACTTTTTGAAGGCAAAGAAATGTAATATGCTTCAATGTCCCCGTTAGTCACCTGATCTCAACCCAACAGAGCATGCCATTACGTTACTAAAAAAAAACTGAAGTCAGACAGACCCACAAACAGCAGCAGTTTGTTTTTTTATTTACTATTATGTCACTTTGTACAAATATTATTGAGCCTCTTAAAATGGAAGTACACTGCTTAAAAATGTTGAAATTCCTAAATGGTAAATGTCATATTTTTGATACTTCTGGGCCGAACTGTATTATCTATTTGTATTTTGAAGAGTGCATCAGTGTCCATTTGTTTCATCAATACCTTCAAACCACTGTACTTGTCAAATACTGTGGGTGCTAATGTGACAGTTATTTCTTGGGCTTTGTGGCAAAGTGTTTATGAAATGAAATCATTTACAGTGTTCACAGCAGTTTTCAAAATTGGTTAACTAAATGACAGCAAAGAGGAGCCTAGTAAAGTCGTTCATTCAGTGACTGTGCAGTCAACGCATGATGTGTAATCAGATTTATTTTTTTTTATTCAGTTTTATTACAGTCTCAGAATTAATTTACATTTGACAAATTCTGATATGTCGTAAATACAAAACCAGACTTTTCGCTCAAACTTTCTACACTGATGACTTCTTGTGTATCTTGAAATAAACAGATTTTCACTGTGGAGATGCTAAAATATTAAAATATGCTTTCAATGTGAAAGCTGCTGGTGAACTGGTGAAAAAAACAGACAAATACATGTAGAGTGTTTATGGCTTTGTAAGTTGTAGTAATGTTTACAGTACACTGACCACCTCTAGGGACAAAGTGTCAGTCTGAATTTGTAAGACCCCCCCCACCTCTGAGGGAGACCATGTCATCTCTTCACTCATCGTCACCATGGTGATTGACAGCAGAACTAATTCCACTTTTAACACCCTCGGTGGAGCAACGGACGTGTGTCTACACACAGAGTTTACAGAAAGACACAGAGCAAAAGGATTCAAACACCACACGTAATGGTAGCAACGCATATTAGTTCCTAAACATATGTGCTAACATCTCTTAATGTGCACAAAAGCTTATTAACCAGTCACTAAACTCAAATTTTTTTAATGGTTTACATAATTACATAAACTTTGTTGGTATATAATATCCCAGTATATTTACTGCAGTTTGAGTAAGATTTGCTAAAACGGCAATGACCACGTAAATATTTGTCAGTTTGACGAGTTAGACTGCATGTTGGACACACAGCAACAGCACAGGGAAATAAGTACATTCATGTTTCCGAGCTGATGAGTTGTGGTTCACTTCGTGATTTGAGTAGCAGTGTTCTCAGGGGGATAGTGAGAAAGCGAGTAGACAAACAAGCAAAACACTGAACACAAACAAATTATTTCACCCCTGTTCTCCAAAACACTCAACTACAGATGAAGCTTCTCTCCACATAAGCTCATCTCCCTCCGTATCACCCAAAAACCACAACTGAGTCATTTGCAGTACAAAAAAAAACGTTTCACTTGAGAACACTTCAACCACACAACAACAAGAATTGAATTCCTAATTACAGCTGCACAAAATATCCATCAGCAGTTCCGTCTCCTCGGTTTAGTCTTAAGGCTAAAGCAAGAAATATAACAGTGAGGTGTGAAATCGAAGTCACTTACAAGCACACACCTGTTTTTGTTTCTTCTCACACAAAGAGACAAAAAACTAATGCTGGGCTCATTAGTTTTGTAGGCAAAGGACATCTACACTGAGCCTATGTGCATACTAAAACCCTCATAGTCAATGGGTTGTCTATTATTTAGCCAACTATCATTCCAGTGTTTGTGTCTTTGTATTGTATTAATCTGTGCGTCATGCGTTTTGTTCCAATTTACACTTCAACTAACTAATCACTGTGAATCAGATTTATGTTTTCCCATTTGCTCACAATCCAGCTACACACAGAGGCTTGAACAGAGTGCAGTAAACTGCTGCCAAACTGCAACATAAAGACGTCTCCAAGATTCACTGGAAAACACCCAACTGTTGATGAGGCAGCTAACAACCAAGTACACAGTAAAAATCTGAAGTAACTTCAAAACCTGAACAAGTTAAACATATATTTTATAACCTGATGTCATAATTTCTAATTGCTATGAGGTGGTGAATAATCACCCAAATTGTCTGATTAACCTGAAGGTTATTATGTAATAAGTACAAGTCTGAAGAAACAGATGCACACAAAAGAATAATTAAAACAGTGAGCCCGAATATCACAAAGCAATTTATTATAGCAGGCGATGATAAAAACGTGGCCTCTGTATAATTAGATACTAAAAAACAAGAACCTGTGAACATTGTACATAAAACAGTTCACTATTTCACTGAGCAGTAATCACACTGTAGCTCACTTGTTGCTCAATAATATTTACACAGATCTCAGCTTAGGATGTTTTTTTTTTTTTTTTACAGCCAGCTCAATCCAGGAACCAGTTCCAAATTGGTAATATGCCCAGATCTCTTAAGGTCCACGGCCAAACGAATCCCTCACTGAACCTCTGCTAATCTTCTTGGCATGTTCACCTAACATTACGTGAACTGTACAAAACATCAGCGACAATTACAAAGTAGAATTGTGTTGTTTTTACTAGCAGCATGGCTCCATGCTGAGGGCCATGGACAGTCACAGTCATTTACACGGGTTCTATAAAATTAGGACGTGTTGTCTCTCACCTATTCTACTTAATTTCATGTTTCCGGGTAACATACAGGTCTGTTGTTCCAGTGAGACTGGGCCGTGTTGTAGTAAATGGCACCAACATCAGCCCCACCTGCCACCTGCATGACTTCTCACTTCAAATGACGGTATGAGAAAAGTCACAGAAGTCTTTTGAACAGACCTTCACTGGCCTCCATCTCACCATCCAAATAAACAAACTCTGCGGTTATAACCCGTTATAAACTAGTTTGTTTTGACTGAAATTAAAATCTGATCTTTTGAAAACCAGCCATGATGTGGACAGCACATGTAGGAAAACCTAAATGCCACTGAACCACTCCCACAGTTTTTTCCTGTGTCCATGCTGTCTTTTGAAAGTACAAACAGAAAGGATTCATTGTTAATGGTATTTGTGACAGTGACTAGCTGTGCAGTGGCCTTCACTGTCATTCACCAACAAATATTCCACTTTGACTTGTTAAACTCCTCCATCTTGTCAGTCAGTGTCGTAGCTTTTATTTAATCTGCCTGTCTGTCCTAGTCATGACACTTTAGACTCAGCAGCCAAATATATTTAAACCACAACTGATTTCTGCACTGATGTTGCACAACTCAGAGAACAAATAATGTAAGGGATGAGAAAGGAGGATTTATGCCCAAAAGCAGGTTTCAGCTCCAAATGAGCAAGCGATGGAACGCCCGGTCTGTGGGCCCAGCACTGATTACGAAAACCTCACACAGCTGTAGACAGACGCATCATTCAGAAAGCTAATCAGAAGTGGTTGAGCTTTTGCATGTGTCTTTACTAAATGGAATGTCAGCTATATAGACCTCCCCCTGAAAAAAGCAGAGAGATGACAGCCAGACAATCAGAGCTGGAGAGAGAGAGAGAAAACATTTCCACACATACAAAATCCGCTGTTTGAGAAGCACAGCAGACCATTCGACAATATCTGTGATTTTCATTGGAGCTCAGGCTTGATATCCACTCCTCTCACGCCAAACCACTTTTACTGAGGGCTGAAGTAACTTTCTTGCAGCCATCGTTGTTGCCAGGACACTTTGTTCACTAGGACATCCTATCAGGAAATGCTGTGACCTGCAATGAGTTCAAAAACTGCTTATGTGAAAGACTCAGATGGAGGCTGCTGATAATGGACGACTATGGGAACGCCATTAAGACCATATAAGAGCTGAGAAATAGGTGTACAGAGAGGAGTAGGAGGAAAAAAAAAAAAGGAAGAAATGTGCAGATATTTAGATAGTTAAGAACGTGTGTGTAAGCACACATAATCAAGAGTGGCAACATTCAGTGAGCTTTTCTCCATCAACAGAATAATACATCACTGTATTGTGTCTCGTTTTAAAAGAGGGGAAGCCTTGTCGTCATGTGTGGGAGCTAGCAAAACCTGGAGTGATTCTATGTGCACATGTACACACACACGCGCGCGCGCAAATGTGATACAACAGCAGTGTAATGTCCGGAAAACTACGCAACTACATTCCAGTGAGAAGCTGATTGAAATGGAAAAGACTCTCATTACACTGCAAATTGGACCGGATGCATTAAGGTGTCTGAGAGCACCTACAGTATATTTTAGTGCAGCCCTCAGAGATTGTGAGTTCAAATGTCCAAGTAAAAGAATAGTAAACGACGCCAAACTGGACACGTGAAACTGTTAATGTGCGTTTGTGTGTTTGTGTATGTGCAGGAGCTGCAGTGATAAAGAAATGTATCATCTCTATCGCACAATATATTAAAAATGAATGTCACCTTGTGCTGTGACAAGGCGCACACACACACAAAGTGAAACGCAATCACAACACATAGCAGGGAAATCCAACGACAGGAAGGAGAAGAGTGGAAGAGGAAGAGAGAAAAATAGAAAACTTTGGGTAAAAAAAAAAAAAAAGAAAGCAGAGGCTGGGAGGAAGTGAGACCCCTGGTGATAATCTGTAATGCTGCAGGTTTGGTTCTACAGCTGTACGTGTTGCTGCATGTCTGCATCACAGCACCACACTTGTGAAGACATATTCAGTGCCACAGCTGATCTAGGGCAGGCAGATGTTACTGGAGGTTTCTGTTTGACAGACATGAACTTGATATTGATCTTCTCATCCATTTCTCAAATGTCATATTTCACTAATTCATATCAAACACACACAGTATTTCCAAACTAAACTTTTTAGACATCACTACTGTTCTTAATCATCTTGTCACATAAATGGGTATGTTTATATTCCCCCCTGCCCCACCCTGAGCATGAAGCCTGTTACCATTGCGTCCATCAGCCTGCCTCTACAAACACCACATCAACACTGGTTGCTAAACTGATAAAGCAGATTTTTGGAATAAGCTTCCCAAAGTCCTGATGTAATTTCAAACATATCCAAAATATGTGGACTTTGCTTGAAAACACATTTAATTAGACACTACGCTTCCAGCGAAGAAGAGGGGTTAAACATCCTACAGTTCTGAGAGTTCGTGACGTTTTGACTACTACCAAGTCTACTGCAAAAAGACGAAACCTGTTAGAGACATTTAACCAACTGTTATATGCAACTCTGACCCCGCATCTATCACTTTCAGCCTGTGTGAATGTCAGAAAACCACACAAATTCAATCCTGTCCAACAAATTCTCGGGCTTTTTTATCTGTTGTACTATCATCCTGCCTCAATATTCAGAACTCGCTTGTTGTTAAGGAGCCACATAACGGTCGTTTGAAATGATAATGCGCAGAGAAAAGCCATGGACAAGGTCTCAGAACAGCTCTTAACACAGACAAGGAGACATGGTTAGATGTGGATGGTGGATGGTGCAGGGATTTTGTTATTGCACTACTCGCACTGCATTAGCAGAGCAAGGTCACATCATGAGTCTCACATAAAGTTCTCCTCTCGTACGTAACCATCTCTCTATCAGCATCACCACGGTCATTTCTTCAGCACATCACCATTCTTGCCTTCATCTTCCTCTCCCACTCTTCCCTCCTGATCACCGAAAAGGCCGTTACTTGAAATCTCCTGAGAGATGAGGCTCAACATCTTATTGGGAGCACTAAAGCCAGGAAACTGTGATGGAAAAGATCTCTATAGGCTAAAATGTGAGCTTTCATTTTGCAGGGAACATTTTTGCATTTTTTTTCCCCTTTTAAATAAGCAACTGGTGACAATAATCAGAACTGTTTCTGAGAAATGCACTCAAAAACCTGCTCAAACATTCATTTGCAGAATTGCATTCACTGTCTGCACTGTTGACATCCATTTCCAGCCATTAACAAATAGCATTTTCATTTTCACAGTTTAGCAAATCACTAATGTCCCCCTCATTTGAATCCCAGGTCATGCATTAACATTCCTGAGGAGAATCCAGTTGTGTTGCAGACCAATTATAGAAAAAACGAATAGCACTGGGAATGTCTCAGATTTCAGACTGCTTGAGCAAAGACATCTTTTTCACTTTCAGTGAGCCATTTCTCCTCAAGTCTGCCAAGTTTTCTTAACAAGTGGTCAAAACTCTGTAGCACTGCACATTCAACATGCTGACACCTGCCTTGACAGCCTTGAAGAAATACTGCTTCCAAGTGAATAAAGCTGCCTTAACAGCAGGCTACAGCTGCATGAATATTAATAATATTTTAATACACATCTATTCATTCTGTACACTCCGTGATTAAAAAGTGATTGAGTACAGGTTCTGGTTTCCATTCATCCAGGAGTATTTTCCCTAATGTAAAGGAAAGGTCTAGTTCATGTGAACCTGCAGAAACTGCAACAGCTTCGTTGCAGACTGATTAATACTGGCCTCAACACCAAAACCACCATACCTGTTTGGCGAGGCTGACAGCGTCGGCATGAAGTCGGTCTCTCAGATGAGGGTCCAGCTGGAAAGCCGGTGCGATCTCAACGACCTTTAAAACAACAGGATTGTGCTGATAAGTCAGAGTGACCAAAATACAGTGAACACAACCAGAAGACGTACACTTCAAGTCAATAATACAAATCCAGCAAGTCGAACTGCCCCCAACCGTTTGATTGTTCCACTGCGTCAAACACGTCAGCACATCGAGACAAGTGACCCCGTGTGTGATTTTAGAAAATAAATTGTGTTTTATCAAACGTTAATTCAAAAGCCCTCTCCAAGTATGAATAACACTTCCAAGATGTAGAGAAACACAAAACATTCTGTCAGTGCACTGCCCCTTTAAGTTATTTCAAAAAGCAACTATTCTTGTTTCTCAGATTCAAAAAGATCGTAGATTAAGGGCAAAGGCAGATTAAGCCTCACAGAATCAAAGAGCAGCAGCTCTGGCTTGAACAGAGACTCTAATATGATTATCATCTATGATTTGATTAAAGGGCAAGGGGGAAAAAAAAGTGCTAAAAACACATGATTGAAACTGCTCAGAGGTGACAATATGTAATGAGAGTTAATCAGCTTCCTCTGATGAAAGCATCTGGATTTTGATTGACATCAGATGACAGCTTCCATTTTCACTCGCATGTGGTGTTTGTGTCATATTGACAAGTGATGCAGTCATTACCTTTCGAGCATAAAAGATTCTCGTTCCTACAACTTTAACCAGTGGCTAAATGATAAATACTCTGCAATGCTCAGGACATCTATAATGTCTCAGGACACCAGAGGCATCATTCCAATAATCAGGACTAGAATTAGCATATTTATTTACAGGTTGCTTAAACGCCCTGTTTGTAAATGGAAATAACACACTACAGGCTTGTGTATATTTAATTTTTGACTTCTGCTTCTGACCATCACTATTCAGTTCTTGCTAATCTACATACTACAGCACAAATGAAGATGATTATGATGATTGTGGTGATGAAGACCATTTTAAATAAATTCAAACATTACATTAGGTGAATTTTAAAGAGGACTTCACCTTCTGGTGTCTCCGCTGAATGGAGCAGTCCCTCTCATATAGGTGGATGACATTACCATATTTATCTCCTGGGGAAAGAAAGAAGTGAGATAATGAGTGGGGTGGACTAGAAAATAATTAGTTATGTAGAGGAAGAAGAAACTAAATGGAACTATTTGAATATTTGGACAAGAATAAGAAAAAAAAATGGATGGAAACAGGAGGCGGCGAGTAAAAAGAAAAAAAAATGAAGCAGGAATTAAGTAAAGAGCAAATGCAGGAAATGGAGGGCTGGCAAAAACAGCTTTTAAAAGATAATGTACAAAAATCCCTTGCATGCCCTAAAGACAGTAATTAATCACAGTGACCACCCGCACACACAGCTACACCTCAGTAAATCCTAAATACTACAGACAAACTCTTAGATAACACGAGCAGTGCTGCACATGCGATCACATGCACGTGTACACTAAAGTGTACGCTCCAAGTTTAGACACCTCCTGTAAAGTGTATGTGTTGAGTTTCAGGGTCTTTACTGAAAGTTGCCTTCACTAAAATGAGAAAAAAAAAAAAACAAAACAACAAAGGCTGAAGAATCCTCTGCTGGCCAATAAATCTTATTCACTCTCATTTGTCTCTCTTCCTCCTTTAGTACTGCTGCTAAGTTCAAGGACTTCTATGCCCCTTGCGTTCTTAATGAACTTCACTTCACATAAACAACAGATAGGAGAAGCACAAACAAAGTAGTAAAGTGCACTTACCAAGGATCTGCACTTCGATGTGTCTTGGCTTTTCAATAAACTTCTCAATAAACAGGGCTCCATTCCCAAAAGCCGTCAGGGCTTCAGAGTAGGCCCGCTGGTAATTCTCCTCAAGTTCCTGACAAACAGAAGAGAAAAATCCATTCGTGTCTCAGTTAGTGCTACAATTCAAGAGGCAGGAGAGTCACAGCATAAAGTTGTATTTCAATTAGTTTTGCTGCTGCAGCATATTTCAAAGTTGTTTAATCTGCATTGGGTCGTTTACTTTTAGTTAGCAGTTTCTACTTTTTTTATATCATCTTCTTTAGAAACAAATGTTTTTACATCCTCAGGGAACAAGATGGTACACAAGATCTCTGGGACCAGGCTGTGGGAAGTCACAACCAAGCATGCTGGAGGTCATAACTCAATCTGTGCATCAGTCTGTGATGTCCTGCCAGCCTACGCAGTCCCCTCTACCAGGGGAAGACCAAGCCACCATCATGCCCCTTCCCAGCGCCTTAGGGCAGGATACTTGAGTCCATCATCAGCTGTCATCTCATAGCTTTGAGAAAAGATACTGTTGAAGGAAAAACAACCAGGTGCTGAAGGCAACAGCAGAAATCAGCGTTGCCAAAAGCAGGCCTGTGATTTTCTCAAAGTGGCTCCTCAGAAAACAGCACAAAACTGGCATGAACACAAACTATGAGTTGACCGAGACAACTGGCCAAATGGCCTGCAGTAAAAAAAAAGATCCTTCGTCTGCCAAGTTAACATTCCTACACAGACAGTCTAACAACACATTAATGTACTGTGCTATGAATGCAACATACAGTACTAATCAGTATGTACTTTAATTCTATTTTATTCAGTGTTAAAATAGTTCAAACTCTTGACATGAGGTGAAATACACCTCAAATACATTTCATCTGTATTAAATGTTGTTCCCCTTTACCTTCACTAAAGGAAGTCGAGGTGTAAATGTATATTTCTCACATGTTGAATTATTCCTTTAAACCTCCCATCCCTCTGTGCATGAAAAAATACTTAACACATCACCCCCCCATGCTAGGTCGTTGAGCATGCTAACAACCTACGAGCTAACAAAAAAGTCAACCTGTGCATGGTGGGGTCTCAATAGTACAAAAAAACAACTAAATCTCTTTACAGTGTCCTCACATAATATCAGTTGGAGCGGCTGATGCCCCTGTGACTCAAGTAAATAACTAAAAATGTCAACAACTGATTAATTAGAGTAGAGTACAACTCAGAAAAGGTCATACTTTGCAATGTGAGGCTCGGAAACAAGAGTACAACACACTTTTGTGTAGAACAGTGACTAGAGCATGAAACTGCTGAGGCCGATACCGACCAGTCTTGTTCGAATGTGATGTTTTTCTACGTTGTAGTGAATGTAACAGTCACTGGGTCACCATACAAACATGGCAAAAGAAAAGTAGAGCTACAACAATTAACTGACGGACTAAACATCTGAAATGTACTTTGTAAGTACTTGAGAAAAGGTAAGCGATTTGCATGACCTTATGTATCGTGACTTACATATTGGTTGTTTTTTAAAAAAAGCCAAAGCAAGAAAATATCTAACAGTGATTAGTGCAAGACACGGAGACCAAGGAGGTGGATTTGCTCTGTATAGCTCTAATTCACCACTGATCTCTAACCCTCTTCTATCTCACTGGACAACAACCAGCTGCCTGCTGAAAAAGTTTGACATGGCCAAATCAGAGACAGAGAGTGACAGAGAAATCACTCACGCTTCACTAGGTGACAGAGGCAATTTCAGAGCACACCCGGCAAAACACACAGAGAGACTGGCGGACAGAGAGATAAATGACTGGGATGTAATTTCCAAGCAATTTCACTTTGATGCAACGCAAACAGAAAATTAATGAAAAACAAAATTTGTCGTGAGGCCGGGCGGCTATCAAGTTCAGTTTGTTTTCTCTTCGCTGGACAAGATTTATGTTGCCAAAGCAAGATGTTAAATTACATCTATCACAGAAGTGATCGTGTCCAGCAGCGGCAAACAAGCTCACCTCGTACTCTCTGACCACCCTCATGCCGCGACCACCTCCTCCGTAGGCTGCTTTGAAGATGATGGGGAAGCCATATGTTTGGGCAAACACCTGCGCCTCCTGCAGGCTGGAGATCGGGGAATCAGTTCCAGGTACCACCGGCACACCTGGACACGCGAGTAAAATACTGTCAATTCTCACTAACAATAAACAGTCACAGTGGGAGAAAGTATTAAAATGAACACACAATTTCATTAGGGCACTGAATGCAACACAGAATTTAACATTTCATGATTACTGCAGCAGATTGAACAAGCAGAAGACTGAAAGAAATGTTCTGAAATGTTAATTCTCTTAAGTAAAGACTAAACTGATACCTGGAGAGTAAAAAGGGGAGGGAGTCATAATCATGACTGCAAATCATCACAGCAAATGTGCTTTGAAATAAATTCAAAGAAGAAAAAAAAAAACTGCTTAAACACCATCAAGTTGTTGTCTTTGACCTCATTTGTTTACAGTAAACATATAAAGGCTCCAATTACTTCATTTGACAAATAGCGTTCATACTACAACAACTACTCAAATTCTGACTTCACCTGTGTCTGAATCTACTCTTCCTCACATCTTTCAGTCATCTCCTTCCGTACCTGCACTGATGGCCAGAGAGCGAGCCTCCACCTTGTCTCCCATCTTGCGGACCGTTTCTGGGCTCGGCCCAACAAACATCACCCCTGCGTCTGTGCAGGCCTGGGCAAAGTCTGACCGCTCAGAAAGGAAACCATATCCAGGGTGGATAGCATCCACATTGTTGTCCTGGGAAGTGAGTGAAGGATCAGAAAAAAAAAAAATAAAGGTTTACTTTCATTTCTGAGAATTGTACCTGTAGACTTTGGTGTTCCTGTTTTAAAACCCATCCTACCAAAGCAAGATAAACTGAGAAAATATTTTTTTCTATTAAGCAAACATTTCATTTTAGTTTGTGATAAAATATTTGCTAGTTAAGCTGCGGCAAAAGAGGCGTAAACGAGTTAAGCAACAGGAGATGTGTTAAACAGGGAGCCACTGCAGGGCCCCAGTTAACACTTGTCTGAATATTATTAACAGCCATCTTTAGCACACGCTGTCTGCTGGCTAGTGGAAAGGATTTGCATGTCACTTGCAGCAAAGGACTGTGAGCTAATAACATATTTTATTCTCATTCTGTCTTAGTTGCAACTGCCCTAATCATCATGTACTCAATGGATGCCAGTGGGAGACCGAGTAGACAGGCACGCATAATTTGATGGTCCGGGGGAAGATACTGAGACAGGCTAGCAGACAGATACAGTGGCTGCCGAGCTTGACAGATAGAGCCATCTCTGGATCAGTAAGTGCCATCTGCTCTTGGATAGACTGACTATAATTATGGGCTGTCCCATTGTTAAGGGAGCTGTTACTGGCAGGCCAGAGGAGGCACAGAGACACACACACACACAAGCAGGTACTGTCACCTAACTACTCACACACACACACACACAGATAGCAGATGACAGAAAATTTGCACAACGCCCAAGGGTGAGACACATTCATACAAGCAAGATCATAAGCTGGTGTGTCTTCACGTTTGCAGGCAGACACACGTTTTCACATACAACATACTGTATCTGTAAAGATTCACATACACGGGGTAGTGAAATGGAGACTGATGGCTATTTTGGTCACAAAGTAATAGAGTGAGACACAGCGTGAAGAAGAAGTAAACATACACTGAATGTGAAAGTGTGAGAGCAGGGGAGAAAGAAACACACACACACAGACACACTTCGCCTGCACAGGTTGGCTGGGCTCCCCGACAGGCAGACGGATTTTGAGAAATGAGTTGTACTGGAAAGGCTTCCCAACTTGGCTGGCTGACCACATGCCCACACAGAAAATTATAAACCGTGAGACTGCTTAGGAAAATGATAATGAACAATTGGCAGCACGGCGAAGGGATGGAGGGAAAGAAGGCAACGAGGAACAGATCTGATCTAACACAGTGGTAAGTGCCAGTGGGAACAGAAGTGGTGGAGGGAAGTAGCAGCGAGCAACGAGAGGAGAGAAACAGGAGACAAGGGACAAAGTGAAGGAAACAGAATGAGAGAAAAAAAAATTGTATGTCTCTGAAGCACCTGACATTTTATTTTATCAATAACAGCAAGGAGCAACACTTCAGGAAGACATAAGATAGCTGCATGTAGATGAACCTACAAACTGTTCTCTGCTTTCCTCTTTCGGTCCAAATTAAATACATGAGACAACATAGCATTGGGAGCTTTAAAGGTGCTAGGTACTGTTTTGCACTTTGGACAGAGCAGCCAGCTTCATGCAGTACCATTCTCATTTCACTACCAGAAAGAAAGCAAACACGCAACTGGTTGAACTTTTCCTTTAAGGCTAATTAAGGACATCTATAAAGTAACTACTTCAAAGTAAATGCCTTCAAGCAACAAGCACCGAGATCTTATTTCAGCTTAGTTGAGATTTGGAATATGTAAAGACACCGTTGCACTATTTGCACCACTCATCAGTGCAGGATGGAGCTGATCTATGATGACTCACCGCATGCTGCCTTCATGAATATTTACTTGTACGTTCACAGCCTGAGAAGAGTCCGGCCACAGGCGTTTTATTGTATGGAAACTCACTGGTGGCATTTTAATGCACATAAACAAATCCATTAATAGAACAGATGAGATTTAAAGGTGTAGTCCAGCATTTAATACTCCTACAGACTCAATGAAGTCATGGCAGAGAAATACATTTGAAATGTGCCTTACCTTGGCAACTTTGATGATGTCGGGAATGTGGAGGTATGCAGCAACAGGTGGCAGGCCTTTCCCGATCAGGTAAGCCTCATCGGCCTTCTGTCTGCGCAGACAAGTACAAACGGTTTACATTACCGTGATTTGATACTAACCGCCCTGTAGCAGACAACCATTATGGCTTCAGGGCAGCATTTCCAAGCTGCAGCCAAACAGTATGAAGCAGCTGTATTTAGTCAAATAAAGGACATTATGATTATTAAAATGAGTATGGTTATCAGCCTTTTATAGGTTTTATGTTACCGGTGGTGAAACAGAGAGAATGTGAAAGGAATGACAGGGAGCTTGTTTAGAGGGCAAAGGATGGAGGAGAGAGGAGAGGCAGAAACAGGTGGAATCAAAAGCCTGTAGCAAGCCAATTTTAACAAATAAAGACACTGGTGAGACAGAGGAAGGCTCACAGTAAAGCAGATTAAGATGTTTCTAAAAGGATGCATGTGATTGCAGTGCGATTACCTGAATGTTTGTAATGTCAATACAGTTATATTTATGATCACTTAATACCAACTATAAAACAAAGAACTGGACCAAAGAGAGGGAGGAAAAATGCTGCTGCTGATTCTAATCAAATGTTGGCATTTCATAGTCATTACCCAGCAGCTTAGCACGACACCTGCCTGTTCCACCTCCTGTATTTTAAAGCACTGCAGGATTATTCAGCTCTAACGCAGCAGAGATTATTACCTGTGCATCTGTCCAGTGTCTTGCTCGGAGTAGACGGCCACGGTTCGAATTCCCAGTTCGGTGCAGGCTCTGAACACACGGATAGCGATCTCACCTGGATGACAAGCGGGACGGAGGGTGAAGGTGGTGGTTAGTTTATCGATTCAGTATAGTCTGTATTTTTGCTTTGCCACATTTTCCCTACCAGTTTCCTTTCTTTTCATTCCTTCCTAAATGTTCTTCCTCGCCTTCATTATTTAAATGTCTTGATTTTGTATCTATAGTTTATGAGATTCTGTGTGTGTGTGGTGTACTTCTCACACCATCATCTGCTTTTTATAACACATTTCATATGATTTTATCAACATCCTGTAGCACAGGCCCCATTTTACGACTAATGACTCCTCTGAGGGAATAAAATAAACTGCTTTTTATCGGCCATACGCCATACGTATGTGAAAACAACAAACTGTGCATCAGACACTGCAACAAGTTTACAGTTTTTCTTTTTCTCTAAAGTTAGAGAACACACAGTGTATAATCTCAGCTCAGACAAGCAAAACGCTGCCTGCCTTTCATCTTACTGTCAGAAGCCACATACTTGCTTTTCAAGCAACCCATAGTGTGGGGGAGAAAAGAGTGTAATCAATGAAAACTAGTAGGATGTGTTCTTGCTTGAGGAGGACAGCATTCAAACATCTAAGAGAAAAAAAAAACTAAAAGAGAAGGCAAAGAAGAAACTAAATATATTTTAGAGGACAGCGGTGCAAAAGCAGAAACATGGGTAAGGAAGACAGCTGATATGTAACTGATTTAAGGTGGGGAATTTAAAAAACAAAAAAGTTTAGAAAAGACCACAAATAGAGGAAAAGAACAGAAGACTGAGGGCCTACAGAGAGATCTGAAAGAACTGAGGTAGCAAAATAATCCCTGTTCAGCAAGTTTAAAGTGACTGAAGATGAGAATAGTAGTGGAGGGAAAGCAAAGACGGAAACGAAGCAGGGAACAAAAAGAAAAAAGGAGCAAAGTCATGGCGGTAGAAGGAAGACAGCACGCAGAGGAACATCACATATGACAAGTGCTGAAAAAGAGAGGAGTTAAGATAGGAAAGGAAAGAGAAAAGAGGAAAAGACAGGAGAAGAGATGAGTGGAAGAACTGAGAAGCAATGGCAGAGAAGAGATGTGCTTGGTGAAGTGGAATCTTGGCTGATATGATAGGATGGTCCAGTCTCCCTCTCCCCCTCCCTCTCCCTCTCCCAGAGACTTTAAAGGAGGGAAGACATCAATGTATGCAAGCATATGCCCTATGCATACTATGTCCGGAATCCAAATTGCATTGGAAACTGAAATAATGAAACACTGAACCATATCAAACATTTGAAATGTTCCCACAGGAATGACTACAAAGGAAGGCTCTAAAAATCTACTCAAATAAAAAGCATTTATGCTTATTTGTCAGTCAAATCCTGCATGTCACCTGATGGCATTATTAACTGCACAGTGACGGCCTCTCTGGACAGCACTAGCATTAACAGGAGGGGGTTCAGTAATTAAAGTATTACTAGAGTGTGTCAGTATGTCTCCACCGTGTGTAATAATCATAGTGACAACTGCTCACTGTTTAGTTTCTCTATAATTATAAGATCATTCCAAACCCCACTTATAGTGATTTCTGGCCACTTGTAAAGATTTTTTTTTCCTCTAAGAAACACACTGCTTTTGGTGCGTTTTTTAGTGCAGCCACCCACACACAACGTGTGATTTAATATTAGTGTGTGTCATGGCAAACTAAATGTTGGCCATTAAAGATTCAAGAACCTTCCCGTGCCTCGGGAAGACAGTTACTGTCGTAACTTTTTTTTTCTTACATTATAAATGAAACGGTATTAAACTGCACTTAATGTAATGGTACTATCTGAAGCGCCCGTCTTCCTCTGAGGTGAAGGAGCATCATTAGGCTGCAGACGGCTGTGGGTCTTACCTCTGTTAGCCACCATGACTTTCTTGATTGGTCGATACTCGCTCTGCGGGGCCGAGTGAGCGGAGCGGGAGAGAACACATGCCCGCCTCACAGCCAACAGGCCAAGGCCTCCTCGTACTGTCGCGTATCTCAGCATCCTGAAGGAAGACAAAGAATAACACGCACAATAAATTTCTCTATTCGCCTAAAATGTGACGTAACAGTAACACGTGAAGATACATACTAGCTAGATCAAGTCAACATCAAGATGCTCACACTCAGAAAAAATAAAAATGTACTTTTAGTGATATGATACCCAACAAAGAGTCTCCACGTTTAGTGCTACACAATAAATCAAACTCCATACAGTTGCTCTTGACCGAAAGTTACAACTCAATGTGTCCAACAATCTCTGTGTAGTAACATAAGCTCAGATTATCAGGTGAAAAAGATGCAAAGAGAATAATAAGTCTCTGAACATGATAAAACGGGTGCGAGACGCATCTACAAAGACCAGACCTAATAAAGCACCAGGCCCCATTTAGTAGTTGCCTAGGGCTGCGCGTGCCTGTTAATGAACATTTTAATTGACCTTCTAGTGATATCGGAAAAGGATTCACGAATTATTTCCGCACTCCAGAAGAATAAGCTGTATTATGAATGATAGATTTGAGACCCTATGTTGCTATGACAGTGTGTGAAGACACTGTTACCATCTGATGCCATGTGGAGAGAAGCACAGTGGTTTGTTGTCTTACAGAGCAGTGGTTCTCAGTTTGAACTCCCGGGAGCACAGAAGACGGAACTGGGGAAAAATGGTAACTAATTTCTTTAAGACAAATAAGCTGAATCATGGGTGATAAAACGGATCTGCTATCACAATAAACGCTTCACTTAAATAATCAAAAAGTCAGGTAGGTGGGAGCTTCTCTGCTCGCTAATCTGTTTCCAACGAGCCGCAGGTGGGTTGAATTTCAACAGGTGAGTTCCGGCTGTGTTTGTGGTGGATTTTCAAAATGATTTAACAACCTCTTTGTTCCTTGCACAACCGACAAATAACCACACACACAACTCACCCCCCATTAATCACATTCAAATAGTTAATTGTCAGAAAGACAGACACTCACTCATATTCATTGCTTGAATACAAAAAACAACTTTTATTCTCAGAAGCAGCAACTAGGGTGTCTAGGCGGCACAGCCTCACTGTACATGAATGAATGCTTATATTCATTTTTACTCACACAAAAAGGCCAGTTATCACATGAAAAACGCAGCATAACAAACGTACATGATAAATGAAGTGCTCCGTTACCAAACACACACAAACGTAATATTACCCCACAACCACCTGAGAGTGCACGTGGCAGGCAGACAAAGACATACAGCATAAGGATGCAGAATTTAAAGAGCTACGTCCTCCACTACTGTAGATGGTATACTGCTGAGAGCTGGGCCTCCCAGTGACGGAGGCTTCTTCTTCTGGTCTCACTACAAGGTTGAACGTCAGCGACAGTCCTTTGCTGCCACACTGTGGTCAGACATTAGCAATGCAGTCAGGAGACCCCACATCAGAGTCTGCTAATTAGAAACACCTAAATTTACACATCACGAGCTGGAAACAAAACCCAGTTTGTCACTTCATGACTCAAACGGCAGATTAAAAATAACTGTAGGGGCCCCGTTTCCTGGGATTTATCACAAGATGAACATTAATCCAAAGGGCTTCACAGCATGTGCGTGTACTTGCAAGAGGTGAATACAGTGTGTGGACTGATATACAGTATTTGATAATGGTGTCACTCATGGTAGTCGACCAAATGAATGAACCAATGAATCCCCTTACGCAGTCAGCGAGGGTTTGTGATGCCGTGTGCAGACAGCCAGCAGACACTCTGAAAGACTGTACTGTAGCTACACAAAAGCAGCAGCACCGCACTTCAGAAACAGATACAGTTTCCCAAGGTCTGAATGCACCAGAGAGACAATAGCAGACACCAAAGAGCGAGCTGGAGAAACGCCTCAGGTGGGCAGAAGCAGATTAGATACTATCCGTGTCAGGCACTAACCTAATCTCTTCACTACCCCCCGAATTAAGCTGGATTCATTCTAGGTGCAGTGAACCACACGAGAGTCACTCCCATCATACAAGTTATGTGTGTCATTTTAAATCTTATTATCTATTATCGGTCTTTTGTATTTACTGTTGCAGGCTGCAGCACCTTTTGGGAGAGGCAAAACTGTTCAGACTTTGTTTTAACCGTTTCAATGTACGACAGGTTTGCTCTCCTCCGACGTTCGCTCTCTACAGTGAAGCCTGGAAGTTGTGCAGTGTTGTTTGCTGTGTTAAATAGTTTGGCTTTTGTTTGGTTAACTGGTGTTAAAGCACCACAGTTACAGCAAAATTCATTACTTTGTGTTTAATTTATAGACTAGTTACTTGGTGTTTACTCAATTGAGTCTTTGGATTCCTAAACCTGATCATACTAGCCCTAAACCGATATTAAACCCATTATACTACTCATATTGAACAAACATATACACTGGATTTGATAAGGTTTCTCTCTTTTGTGATAGCTCTCTTCACAGTATAGCTAATTACACTCTCCCTGCCCTATTTTATTCCCCACCTCCTTGTGACAAAATATAAAAGTGTGCTACGACAAATCCCAAAATGCAATGAGGCAACTCCAGCGACAAACTGGGGTATGAAAGGAATGTCCAACGGTGGAGACTCACGCCGCACAAGTGTAACTTGAGGATAATTTTGGTTTTGGCACCGAAAGGTCATTTTGCTGGTTTGTCTCCTTTTGTGTCTCTTCTGAATACTACACTGGGAAAAAGCGTTCAGTTTCAGGATAATGACTTAAAAAGTAAGAAGTTAACGAGTTGGAAGGAAACAACAATTGTGCGCTAACCTACTCCTAAATTCATACATTTTGTACTTTACGTCTTGACAATCATCTGGCGAAAAGCTATGGAGGAAAAGACATTTAACTTCCTTGAAATCACTTAGGAGGGAGGTGAGGGAAGAGGATTAGGTTTCAATTAAGTATTATCAACAATAAATGATTATATTGTCTTTTCTGAAGCAAACCGTTTCCATAGTCCAGACTGCAGGTCAGCTCACGCTCGGTCCACGTTTACTGCACATAACAGTTTACAACAACAACGATCTAATATTAGTGGAGTGGAAATTAAAGTTTAATTTAATCTGTTTTTTTTTTTTTGTTGTTTTAAATAAATACATGAAATTGTAAAGGTGTTACGGTTACAGAGGTGAACAAGACAAATAAAACACTTTCAGATGAACTACACTGGGATCATGAGGTTTTCCCCCCAGTGTCTCGTTATCTGACTCAGAAGTGGTCACAAGTCAGGATACTCATGTGATCTCAGTGTTACAATGCATGAAAATGAAAACAACGGATTAACCATGAAAGGGAGCGTTAAAAAGCATGTCGATGAAGGGACATGTCGGGCTAGTAATATTACCACCTTCTCCCGTGAGTTACAGTTACTGAGCATTTTGGTTGCATTGAGAAGGTGCAGTTTTTACTGTACGTATGAAAAGGCATATTTACTGATCAATTTTATCATTGATCTGATTCATATAACAGTAAGTATAAAAGGTGTGGGGGGAGAGTAAATAAAAACAGTTCAATAATATAAAACTATACAGTACATATAATTTATAAGATATTTAAAACTGGGAAATTTGATTTGCTGAAAATTGTTAATGCTGTGTCGCATCACCTCTTCTTTTAACAAGTGATTGGGAACTGAGAAGACGTTTTTTTGAAAGTAATGTTTCACATACTCGCTTGATTTCAGCCGCTCAACAGTTTGGGGGGCCCTTTGTCATAGTTTCACTTCACAAGGCATCAAATGTTTTTCAATGGGTGACAGGTCTGAGCTGCAGGCAGGTCAGTTTACCACATTAATACATGCAGTATAAGGGGAAAAGCTGAATTGAGACATAAGATATTCAGGCAGGTTTGAACAGCTCGTTTTCCCGTTACAACAGAAATTCACTTCAACACTTCAACACAAAATAAAGTAATATGTTGGGAACCACTCTCCCAGAGGGCCAAAAAAGTAATGAAGTGTCAAAGTAAAGTTACACTTTACTTTAGGTTGAGTAGACTCCGTACTAATTAATTAATTTAATAATTCCGTACTATTAAAAACGCAGAGCAACTAACCAAACTATTTGACTCTCTTCAATAAAGACACAGCACCATGCAACCTTATCCCCACCCCCATCCTGAACGCTAAAAAAAAAAAAAATCAGTTCCAAAACTTCTGCAACACAAAGCACCACTGAATTAAATTACAGCTGGAAAGCTGAAATGGAATGTGGATGTTTTATTCCAAACAAACTCAATTACCCCGTCTCCGTTGTCCTGACTCTCAGGCTTCCCAACAAACACACCCACAATCAGGACCAAACACGTTTAATCACTAGTGTCATCAGATCAAACTGTTCAGCTTCAACTAAACCGTGTTAAACGTGTTTTGCCTAAAAGGTAAAGGTTACACGGGGCAGCTTACACAGACAATTTCTCCTTCATACATTAACTTCTTGGAGATCAAAGTTCTGTTTTGACATACTCGCTGGAGTGATAATGTGACACGCAGACACACAGCTAGAATCTGCTTTGTCCTACAGTAGCATAAATTCGTCCCTAGACTGATGAGGGGGCAAATCGATACACATTACAATCTGCCAGTATTTACAATACACAGCAGAGAATCTAACGTTTCCTCGTTTCTAACGTGCATCTGATCATTCACACCTCTCCCAGCAGGGAAATTCCACACGTGTTCACCTTATTATGAGTTAACTACATTATTTCTGTTGCCAAAAGTCAATATCACATCCTGGCGGTCTTTGTTTGCTTTGTTTGTTTTTTTGTTTGTTTTGGTGTATTACAGCCAGAGCTCAGCTTTGTTACTATCACTTTAACCTTGCAGCAGTTAAAAGTATTTACACCTTTCTTCTCCCAACACAACCACCAAAAGAGGTTCCGAACAACAGCTTTCTCCTTATTTATGTTCAACAAAAACGCTGTATGTGACATATTGCTACTGTTTTGTGTTTTTGTGAAATGAAATCTTGTACATTAAAATCAACAGAGTACTTTTACTGCGGACGTTGATCAGTACATGGACTCGTTGGTGGGACTGGCAGTGTGAACCTGTTGAAATTAAGAAAATAAAAGTCTATAACTTTCTCATGTAAATGAAATAGAAACATTACAGAGTTTAAATTTTATTACAGATAACATATATAAATCCTAACAGAGCTGAGCTTCCATAGACAATATGTACACGACATCAACTCTATTTTGATATTCAGGGCTCCTAGCTTATTCATGTTTTCCTCATAAACACAATCTGTTTGTTTAAACCCACACATCTACCTAAGTACACTCAGCTGCATAATTGTCTTATGTGCAAAAACAGTATGTAAATTGAACCCTAAATGGATCCTGAAAGTGCCCTATGTCATTAAACACAGATGGGGAGTGAAAAACAAAGAATAGAAACAAAATGTGTGCATTCATCCACACTCCCTTCCTTCCTCCCTCCCTCCCTCATTCCACCCCAGCAGTCTCTTCCTCTGTCCTACCTGCTCGTGACCTGACAGGTAAAATACATGAGTCTGAGTTTAAAATCCAACAAAACAAACCAGGGCTCTTGCTCATATTTCTGGACGTTTTCAAAAATAGTTACACCTTAACTTAAGTGTAAACAAAACACACGGTGACCTGAACTGATAAGTCCCCATATCGTTCTCTGAATGTTTCTACACAAAACAACTTTAGTCAAAGCCTCTTAAAGACCAAGCAATAATAGCATAAAGCTGTTAATGACAAGCAACAGCAAACAAGAATATGGTTCAGGTTGCAAGAAAGTCACTTTTAGGATTATCGGTGGAGTAATAAATCACGAAATAACAGGTTTTAAGCGAGAAAAAAGGTTACAGAGGCTGCCCTAACAAACGCTTGTGACTGGATTAAAAAGTAGGTAGAGGTGGCATAAAGGTTAAAACATTGAGCTTGAAAATGGAAAACTGGGTTTGAATCCTCAAGCAGGAAGGTCGTCAAAAAAACATGAACAAGAAGTGTACATGTACGTGGAGAGAAAACTCGGAGGAGTATGATATTAAAGCTACAGTATATAGCCTTATATTTTTAACAGAAATATAAAATAAAAGAGTATCTTAATGAAGAGAGGTGCTTTCAAAGGCTTCTGTGACGCAGGCTCACCGACCGGCCTGGCAGCAGTTTTCACTTTTAAAGGTTTTTGAGTGAGGCTCGCTCTTCTAACCAATCAGAGAAGGTCAATTATTTCTGTTTAACAAGCTACAGTAGTTATGTT
>JAUYWH010000010.1:11731239-11747107 GCA_034779795.1 Ctenopoma multispine
TCGCTCTCGCGCTCTCTCTCTCGCTCTCTCCCTCTCTCTCCCTCTCCATAAGCTTTCATCCCTCTCTTTGACATGACGCAACCAGACACGCCCCCTCTGCCCTCGACCAATCACAGAAGAGGACAGGGCAGCACGCGGCATCCTTTAAAGAGCTCGAGACCAAGGAGCAGGACGCAGACGGCGCAGGTGGAAAAATAAAAATAAACGTGGAAGTATCTTAAATACATAAATACAGGACACAAATATCTAAATTAGTCTCATAGGCCTTTTTGGGCAACATTTTGGAAGAAGAAAGCAAAGGTGTAACTGATTAATAAGACAAAAGTAAAACAGTATTCACTGTTTTTTTCACAAATATCAACAAACACAATATTTCTAAGGTGATAAAACAAAAACAATCATGATCTTTTGTGTCTTTATTGAACACAACCATAAAACATACAGAGTGATGATAGAAAAAGTAACGGCAACACTAGGCTTCTGATGTCAACACAGGCTGGAGTCAGGTGTTAACAAACCTAGAGTCTAATCAATGAAATGAGAACAAAGATGTGGTTTAGAGCTACATGACTTATAGAAACACACACACACACAGTTCCAGTGTGCTATTCACAACCAGCATCTGCTGTCATGAGACATGCCATGCAGAAAGAGATCTCAGAAGATCTAAGAGTTGTTGATTTGCATGTCGCTGGAAAGGGTTAGAGTAATCTCAAAGAGTTTACATATTCATCTGTCCAAAAGCAAAGATCACTCCAAAAGCACTGTAGGCAGATTCAGGACAAAGGTACAAGGGAGACGGTTTTTACCATTGACCCTTTATTGGTTACCACAGACATTAGGGTTATAAACCTCATGTAAAATCATGATGCCATATTTCTACAGTACCTGTGGACAAAAATGTTTCTAATTTTGTAATTTTAACTGCTGCAGATAATAAAAAACAGCAGTGTGCTTTTGACCCAAAGTGGAGAGTTGAAGGTAGACCTTAAATTTGAGGTGAGAGAATTTCATAAACCTTTTCACAAAAATGATACATTAATCATCAGAAAAAAGGGCATAAAAGTAAATGACCAATTTACCCAGGAAATAATGAAACTGTAAACAGTGACATTACTGTTGTTGCCACTGCTGTTCAACATACTGTAATAAAAGACTTTTAAATTGTCACGATGACACGGCTTAAATTGTAAAGACCAACATGAAAACATCAACAATGTGAACAAACTTGATGGCTTCTATGAAGTATTTGTCCCAACATGTCTAAATAAGTTGCCAAAGTTAATTTAACTTATTATTCCCTCTTGCTTCAACTTCACACCATGTGTTAAAACAGTGATGTATATCTCACAGAAAACTGTATTTACCTTGTCAAGCAAACACAGGTCTGTTTTTCCTTTTATGTTTTTCAGTTCTTCATTTGACATGAAAAACTGCTGAAGTCATTCAGCACCAAACTCTGTATAAAGAAAACAACTGAGGCTACTTTCAGTTATTTTGGTATAAGAGTCTGTGGGTGGGGGCTGAATTCATCACTGACTTTTATTATGGTGAGTATAATTTTTATTTTAATGAAAATATATTTTGAATACAAATACATTTTTATATTATATTTATATATTGTATTATATTATTATATATTTTGAATAAAAATATATTTTAAAATATATATTTTCATAGTATTTTATATATTATTAAGAATGTAAATGTACTTTCTTTAAAGTACCAAAAGAACATCTCTGAACTCTCAAGAAATCATTTAAACTCTCAAGAGATGCATGTTGGGAAGTCAGCTAGTTCAGTTATTTGACTAACTAGACTAAACTAGATACCTAAGTAAAATGAACTTGAAATTAGTCAAACTTTCATATTTACATTAAGTTAACTAAGAAACCTTAGTCGATTCCACTTATTTCCTGTGTAATGTTTAACAGTGTGTAGTTCAACATACTGTAATGAAAATAATTATTGACGCTCTGATAGATGTGAAACTGTCATGATGACACAGCACAAGGTGAATTTGTCTCTAGCCGTCTTTTGAGAGAGTCTTAGGAAAATCCCTCTCACCTACTCTGTGGCACAAAGGTGGAAGCAAACTCTGTTTCAGCAAAGCCCTGTCTTCATACCTAGCTATTTGTCGTGAGAAACAAGCTCTCTCAGAAGGACTCGGCGTAACGCTCCCCCAGCTGCATCATGCTGCACAGTAGGATGTAGAACATCTTGGCAGATACGTGTAGTGATGTATTACCAAAGGAGAGATATCATTTTTTACTAAAAGAGCCTATGAAGATATAATAGGCTCAAGATAAACAGATAGGAAATCACACCAGCAACATAGAAATGTGGATGAATTTGAAATAACAGTGAAAATCTTAAGAAAAGGGGGATAATTAAAGCAGACCCAGCTCAGGGGAGGGGAATGGAGGAACGTAGACAGTTGTAAAGTCAGTCCTAGCCACGGTTTATTTTATCTGTTCCTTAGTTAATAAACCTCTTTGCACCATGACTTCTGCTGTCTGCTGCATTTTTGACTTCTTCTTTGAGGTTTTTTAAAGAGGAATAAGAAGTTTTCCTACATGTGGGGGGAAGATATTTGACTGACATGTAGAGTTAATAGCTGAAGATTAACCATAAAACTCTACTGCAAGATTTGTCATAAGCAGCTAAAAAAATTCAGATATTTTTACGAGGCGGTAACATTTGTTCTGACCAAAAACAAAGGCTCGGGGTAAACATTAGATTCACATTTGTCAGTTGGCCAGAAACAGGACTCTCATATTTGCTGTATGTGTAATTGTTTGCTAATTAAGTGCCATAGGCCTGTTACCTTAACAGTAGTATATGTCAGTGTCAGCGATGACAGTTTTAGCACATGCAGAATGAGACACATGCTGAAGTATTTACTGACTGACAGATTGCATTTTAAAAAATGTCCAAACGTCTCTGGAAAATGGGGTTTGGATTTTTGTGTTGATTTCCTTTATTATGTTGATGACTGTGTTGTCGGTGTTATTGTTGTTATTCTCTTATTGTAAGAAAGAAAGTTGGGAGAAAATGTTTCATCATTATCAGAATAGGTATGGTTATGGTTATGTATGTAAAATCTTCTTTGAGTGAAAGAAAAGAAAGGAAGGGAAGAAAAAGAGAGGAAGAGTGAGTGCTGCAAATGTAAATGTGGTGGACAAAAACAGTTGAAAAGGACAGGATTTTATTACAGGCTCTTTGTAGTCCTGCTTTAAAAAGTGAACAATAGACTACTGTGCTTTTATCTCAAGAACTCTGCAATACGCAGAGAAAAAAGTGAGGACATCGCATTAAAGCAATTCATTCATCACCTGTGAAATTTCAGATAAGTTGAGAAAAAACACACACAGCGAATCAAAACCTTTTTAATAACCTGCTTTTCTTTGTTTTCAGTCTAAATGTCCTTAATTTGTAGGCTCTCGTGTGCACGTTTAAGTGGAGTGATGTAAGGACTGAAGTTCAGTAACATACACACACACAGACGTAATCACACATACGTGATTGTTTCTCAACTCTTGTTTGTTGTCTTATCGCTTGCAGATAACAGAGTTTGTGTCAATGACATTCTTCACAGGACACGCTGAAGCTACAAAAAACGAACATGCACCAGTGCACCAGTGATGCATTCAGAGGCCCTCTGTCGCTGATCTCCTCTCTGTGCCTGTCCTCAGAGTTTCTCTTAAAGTTTGCCGTTAACGCCATGCTCTTGTAGTTTCTTTCGCACCTTCAAAAGCAGAGACAGTCCTCTCAGACCTGCCAAGTGGGCCGACTGTAGCTTGCCAAAGTGTTACATCACCGGCGCTGGTGTAGCTAGGCCACATTGGAGCTAGCTAAAAGAATTTCTCTGGGGCCCTTCTCTGTGTAATACTCTCCGTATTAATTCTCTTGTTAAGTTGTGAAAGGGTTGCACAAAAGTCACAGAGTGTGCTCAGTGGGAACAGCATTTATCAAATCCCAAGTGACCTTTCACCTTTCAGGGGCCAGCAGCACAGTGTACGCTGTGACACACATTTCTGCTGTGCTGGTTTAGTCGTTCTACCTGTTCCTGAACGAGAAAAGAAACTCTCTACAATCTCTACAACATACTGATGAAATGTCAGAGTCTGACCTGTTTTAAGTCGGCTGAGACTTTACTTCCTCTGAGTGCAGCTACTAACATTAATAAGAAGCTTCCTCAAACCCCCACCACACTATTTAATGTGACAGCAGCAACTTTTTCCATAATAACGTGATCTCAGTGCCAACTATTACATAACAGACCCAAACCTCCAACTGTGACAGCGATCTGCCTCCAAGTGCGTTGTTCTACATTTGACAAAACCTGAAGTACAGCTAAGCAAATCTTCACATTTTTCTTCTTCACGCAAGAAGAATGAGGAAGATATGGTGTTTTGTCCTATTAAAATGAGTGAAGAATGGTGTAAATCATTGCGTCAGGTGTCACGGTTGTTTCAAGACACTCTGAATTGCTTTTTTTCCCATTTCCTGGTTTGGAGAGATTCTTTAGAGTCCTTGAATGGCAGCTAGTTTGCACTCTGGGCAGGATTTACAGTACACGGAGAACACTCCTGCTGTTGGACTGTGCACACCATCTGCTTTTAGTTGAGGTTTCTAAAAGAAACTGCTCAGTAACTTCTCTGTTTATTCTCTACCTCTCATTCCCCCCTTCTCGCTCCCCGCAGGTCTCACATGCTTGTTCTCTGAGTCTTTTTAAAAAGGGCAGTGCTCCTCGGATTTCTCCATATACAGTGCGAGCTGAAAAACAGGTAGTTGTGGGTTTTCAAGTACATCAGTCTGATTATTAATCCAAACCATTAAGGTCTCAGCACCACTGTGCTTAACATTGCACTTTTTTGTAAGATAACAAATTATTGTTCATATGTCATCATATAGTTCTGGATGTAAAAAACTGTTTGTTGTTGCTTGTTTGTATAGAAGGACATGGGCACAGGAGCGAGTAAATAAACCGATCTGACACTAGTAAGCTACTTACTAGAATAAAATTTAAAAGAATCTGAACAAACAGGCATCAAACAGAGAAAACACATTACAAAAAACACACAAGTGATTTACCTTCACAAGGATACCTGGAAGTGCACAGGGCAGATGTTACATAGTGTACATGCATAAACATGCATACGTACCACAGTGCACACACACCCATGTAAACACTGTTATCATAATAGTAGCGGCAGTGGCAGTTATGAAGATATGAGAGTAAATGATACGCACAGCCTTAAGAAATGAAGCTGTGCTACCAGATAGATAAGTGTGACGTAATCAGCACAGGTCGATTGTGAGTGCGCGCGAGGACAGAGAAAACGCATCTGTCGTAAACATGATGGTAAATTTGTCAATAGTGAAAATTTGCATTAAATTAATTAACAAGATGTTGTGTGTGTTGCTGTTATTTTTGTTGTTTTTAATGCAAATCATGCTTACACGCGTGTTTACGTGTCTTATTTTATATCAACCTCAGTCTGAATTTTGCAGATCCCCATCGAGCAGATATTGCACACGCTACCCAAACACACATTAGCGGTGCCCTTTTCCTGGCATCCTCCAGGACAGTCACACACACACACACACACACACACACACACACATGCAGACACACAGGCACTGTAGTTAACCATCAACGGGACCATTCTGGGCACTCAGACAGCTCTAAGAGAGGAGATGGTCTACCAAGGTCAATATTAGCCCATTATGGTGTTATATTAAAACCTTTCAGCTGGGTGTGTGTGCACGTCTTTATGCATGTGCGTGTCTGAGTATGTGTATGATTGCGAGCGCGAGTTTAAAATGTAGACCTTGAAATTGAACATTTTCAGGAGTGCTCCACTACAATCTGGAGGGAAAAACTACGTTTACGTGACCTTTTCAGTTACTTAGCTGATCAGAGTCCTATTGCAATATATGAGCTAATACATTTTGAGGCGTTATAGATAAACAGATACTCGTAAAAAAAAAAAATTATCTTCCAATCAGCAAATCTTGTTTCTTTGATCTAGTAAACGCACTCATTTAAGATTTAATTAAATTCAGAAACATAAATAAGGTTACAGTTTTTATTTAAAAGTCAAATGCATAAGAAACATTTAAATATGAAGTACACAATTTACAGCAAAGTACAAACAAAATGTTATAAATGTTTCTGAAAAAGGTACATAAGTTTGAATTAAAAAACGAGTTTGAATTTCAGCTTCAGACCAGTTGTAATGCATTCAGGAGAGTTAAACACTACTGCCAGTTGATTGGCTCTTTCCCCCCCGCTGACCCGGCTCCTACATGCTCTTTCCCATCTGTGCTGCAGTAGAAGGCGGCAGGGTCTGGACTGTGTCCAAATGAGGCCCACGACTGGTACGGTAAGACAGTGGTGGTCTCTCTTTGACTTGAGTCACCAGCATTAATATGAGTGATTACATGTGAGTTTGAACCAGTGATGTTGCTGTATGTCACTGCAGTGCTGGGATCTAGGACGCCCACATTCCTGGGAGTCATGGCATTGCTATGGGTTACAGAGTTGGGGTCATTGTCTGCGTTACTGTTGTTGCTCGGCGCTCCAGCGAGGCCGGAAGCGGAGAAGTTCAGAGCCGGAGGCTGCTGGGAGAGCAGATTACCCCCCGGGTTAGCTGTGAGGTTGGTGGCTTGACTGAGGGCCAGACGATGAGTGATGAGCTGGTGCTGCATCTGCCTCTCAGTCCAATCTTCCTGAGGCTGGCGGTGGATCTTCATGTGAGCGTTACGGGATTTGATTTTATAGAACATCCTAGAGCAAAGAGAGAGAACAAAAAACACAGGAATGACTTATAAATCCAAACCATGTGTTAGTTTGCCCGTAAGCCAAACACAGGGAAACTTGTATTGCAGCTTCTTCTAATATGACTGGTCCTACTCACTTGCCACACAGCTTGCAGGGGAAGTAACTGGCCAATGAGGGCACAGAAACTGCCTCCTCCAGTCCAAACTGTCTCTCCACTGGCTGACAGATGGGCATCACCTATAAAAACATGGGAAGCATTTAAGTCATTACTTAAAACTACACAAGTATCCCAATACTCCAGATTCTTTCCCACGCCAACCACAATATTTTCTAGTTTGGTTTCTATTCATTCTCATCTGATTTCTATTTGTTAGATCACCCTCAGGACAACAACAGGAAGAGGGAACAACCTAGAGGATTAGGACTAAAGGAAAAGACAGATATTAAAACTGAAACTGAAAAAAACATCTAGAGAGCCTGGATCAGCTGCAACATCTTAACTGAGTCAAACAGATTTAATCACTAAATTCCTGAGTGCTTTGCTTATTGCTTACACTTTTCTGCTGCTCCAGCTCTCCGTCTCTGCTCTTCTCCTCCTCCTCCAGCTTCTTCTGCTTGTCCAGGATCTTCTTGCTCATATAGTAAAATTCAACACACTGACGTGCAGTCTTAGTCCTTACCTGCAACACACACACACACACACACACACACACATACTGAATACGCAGCACTAAAACTACAATGTAAGTATGGAACTTACTACTATATACTGTAAATTATGAATCAGGGCAGTAGCTGTTGCTGCTGTATTGCTAATTGAACTGATAGATATATAGATATATGTGCTACACCTCCACTGAAGTGCACAGTGGGTCACCAAAAAACTGAACAGTGGCACCCAAGGAAAACAACACCTTTGTGAAGTGACTGTGCACAAAAAACAGAACTGAGATGTGAGACTGCTTGTGTGTCGTACACACAGTAGCCCTCACTTTCAGGTTAGGCCAAAGGCAACATACTGAGAGGGCAACTCTTTAGAGAAGATAGATGAATATACCATTTTCTGTATGAGTGAAAAGTCCTTTCCATAAGTCGCCAGAGCTGCACTGAAAACATTCCTTTCAGTGTCTGTCCAAAAATCACTACCTACAGAGAGAGGGAAGGGGGAGGGGGACAGTGCATGAGAAACAATGACAGCAAATACCAAAAAGGCATGTGCAAAGTCCAAATACCTGCAGAACGAATGCAGTATTTAATGACTGTCAGCTTTATTAACTCACCTTCGGTTCTGTGCGCACATGATAAATACATTTATGCGAAGTGAGCGTGTTGCTAAATCACAGATAACATAGTTTACACACACACGTGTACATGGTTAGACTTGTTAGGCAGCAAGTTTCAGAGACAGACAGGCAGATATTTGGTTTTCTGCAGCGGCAGTTAAAAGGTAAATAGCTGGAGGGGAGTCCTGAGACGTGCCCGAAATGTTAGACGTCTAAATGTGGGGGGGGGGTTAAATGTTTAGCAGTGCACCCAGCTGAAAGGACACTACAATGCAAGCAATGTTTACTCTGCTTTACACGGTTATTAGTTCATTTAAAATACATTAAAGTGACAAAGAGACAGAGAAAGAGAGAGAGACAGAGAGAAAGAGAGAGATCATGTGATGAAAGGAGCTTTGGGATTTTACAAAGGCCGCTATTGTATGTAGTGTGGGAATAGTTTCACTTTTGCTGATTCACACTTGGGCAAGCATGTAACTGCTGCATGTTTTAAACACTAAACTTCCTGCAAAGAAACTGAATTAATTTTATCTCCCCAGGTTACATTAATAAATAAAAGTTAGACTTTGTCTTTTCATCATGAGCCGACTCTAATCCAACCAGTCCCTGGATAAATACCTACACTCATGCCACTGATTCATCAGAACATCAATTAAAAATGTAGGACTCCTTTAACAAACATATGTTAGCAAAGCGTAAGATTGAGGTCAAAGGGCAAAGGTTACCAGAGTAGTGGTAGTCTCCTGTTGGTGAGGGCTGTGAGAACAGCAGCATCTCCAGAGTGGCCTGCACAGGAGAGAGAGATGGAGGAGGCAGAGAATAGACACATGAGCCATATAATGGTTCTAAAGAAAACTATCTGAATGTGAATAAATACAGAGTAAAGAAGAATGTGAGAAACAAAGAATGAAAGGCAGAAAGATAATGAGTGGATGAGTGAGGATGCATGACGGCAAGAGGTGAATGAATGACGAGACAAATGAAAACAAAAGTTAAGAAACACATTCAATCCAGTGCGCGGCTACCTACCATTGTGTTCCCCTGACAGCAGTGCAGACAGTGCAGAGCCAGCTCCGTGTTACTGCCCCCTCCTGGCAGGCAGCTGGAACTACACATTGATAACAACTTCTCCACTGTACAGGTGCACACAGAGACAAAAACAAAACAGTTTAAGTAAGCTGTGACATTTTCAGGGTGTCTGTTTCATTGTAAGACATTTTTTTGGTTCTGTACTCCCTTTAAATTACAGCCTTCCTGCATTCCCAAATTCACTGTGGGTTCAACACGGCCTTGCTTATAAAGTTAAAGCTCTGAGAATTGATCCACATTTTCATGGGACACCACTCTGATTTAGTTTCAGCGAGACTTTGAAGGTTGGCTCGGTCAAACTGTAATGTAATGACCTGCATTTACCTTGCTCTTGTAAGTTAGCGCTCTCTTCCAGCTCATCCCATGGTTTCCAGAGCAACTGTTCCCTGGGAGTCTCATCCTCCGGTGACCTCACACCTGACCTCTTGGCGTTGACGAAGCACGGAGGAAGCTCTGCCTGGAACTCACAGCCCACGTTGAGACACCTGTAAAAGAGAAACAGAATGAGAAACAACTGAAAATAGACATTTAAAAAACAACAAAGTAGCTGTAGCTGCTGCTGCTGTGTTATTGTTTTCTTACACTCTTGTCCATGAATAATAAATAAAATATTAATTATAGTATTTAATTGTTTAACTGCTGTTCCTACGCTGACCTAGTTTCCTCCAGAGATCACTGATGCTCAGTTGTCTTCTGGGGTTCGGTTACTTACGGCAATACGCCACACTCCTCTTCCTCTTCTCCACATGCTGTCTGTTCCTCTGTGTGGTGGGACGATGTGATGGAGGAGTACAGACCCAGTCCCCTCCTGACTGGATTGAGGAGGGGCCGAGGAGTATAGTGACCCCTCTTGTGATCCCTGCTGGAACGAAGGATACTGGCAAATGGCACCCCAGTGTAGATTGGTGAGGATTGTTGCTGTAAGAACACACACACAAAAAAAAAAGAAGGAAGATTGTAGTAAGTGCACAGCTAAAGACGTTAAAACCGGAGTATTTAGACAGCGACATACAAACATATTGTCGGTGCTTTGGAGGCAGCAGCACAGGTAACTAAAAATCAAATTGCAATTTTTTCAGAGTAAATCGTTTCATTTCTGTGCAGCAGGTACAAAAGAAGCTTTGTGCTCCTAGTTTGGAAGCAGGAGACACAAGTCGCCTAACGCCATCAAAGATGATAAACACGCCTTTAACCATCTCCAGCTCCTTATTTGCAGGGTTTGTGTATTCAACATGTCTATAAATAAAAAGCACGAATAAGATTGTGGTTTTTTGAAGCAGTAACAACGTAATTGAAGCAACGTAATTTCTTGACAAACAACCAGTTACGCGTCCGCCCACAGTGTCTCTACAGCTTCTCCAGATGCTGCATCTGGTTTAAAGCAGTCGTCTGGGTTTTGTTCATGGAAGGGTGACGACGAGTGTGAAATATGAAAATGTGACCTCTGAAATGAAGTGAGGGGAAAAATGTCTTCAAGTTACATGTTCGCGTTCACGCTGCAATGACTTAAGCCTGTACTTACAAATTAAAAAAACAAACAAATGAACCCCCTGACTAATGAATAGAAAGCAACAGTCTACATCCACATGTACTAGAATGTCCACGATGACGGTGCTAGCATGGCGTTTGGTTTGTACATTTTTCATATTTTAAATAATTTCTAACATTTGGACGTCTCCACCTCAGATGCACGCACAAGGCTGCTATCGTTCTCTGACTCTCCACATGATGAAATACACAAGCACATTTCCTCAGATAGTTTAAATAGTTTTATAGAAACTGTTCTCTGTGAAAATGTAGGACCGTACCTGCAGATGTGATTGGTTCAGACTGGACGGTCCATTCTTGACTTTTTGCGTCACCATGAAAGGAGCTGTCTTTTCTGTTTCCTTGTAATGTTGGCCAGAAAGGTGAGATGGTCGAGTGATGGACTGATGGAGGGATGGTGCATTCGAGGGACACAGGGCTGTGGGTGGGTGAGGGGACGAACGATGGGATGAGGAAGTGAGGTGTGACAATTCCGGAGACTTAAGGGTTTCGTGTGAAGCTGGAAAAATTACAACGGAGAGGAAAAACATTTAAAAATGGAAAGCAGAAGTTCAGTACTGCTGCGTAATCGTTTTGTTTATAGTGTAGAGTAGGAAAAAAACAGAAACATCACTGTTATCTGTGCCGACAGGAAGGCCTCACACAACACAATAACTTAATCTATTGTTATATGGAAACATCAATCAATTCCTGTGAAAACCCACATGTGAATCTACAGCACACATACACCTACCGTCTATCAGCCACAACATTAACATTACCAGATGGTGATAACGTTGTGGTGGACAGAGGTCAAAGAGAACAGTCTGACTAGTCTGCAGCTGCACAGACTCATTCACAGGCAGCTGTGAGGCACTGTGCTGATCACGACCAGCGTTCAGTTGTTCCCCAGTTCCAAGACCTATCTTGCAAATGTTTTTTTTTGTTTTTTTTAATGTGAAAATGTGAAAAGTGAAAACGTCATTTGCATAGGGGAAGTGGGAAATTTCACACGTTTACCTTCAAAAACCCACATGTCCCGTAAATTTGTATGTGGGTATTAACCTGTGGGTTTTTTTGGGGGGGTAAGGGGGAAAAAATTCACCAAACTTGTTTCATGTTTAAGTACTCAGTTCAGTTTCAGCAGACAGATTATCAAACTGCATAATCTTCCTTTTACTATCATTCACAAAAATACACACTTGACACCTTACCCGTGATGTTTCCATAGTCAGCACCGTGTGAAGCTCTCAGGTTGCTCTCGCTGTTGCTGGGGTCACCTGACGGCTGCGGAAAGCAGTGTGACAGCAGGGGTAACTTCCATATCATCCCAGAGTTGTGGACAGACGGGAGGGACTGAAGGCGGGAAGCGAAAAACTGGAGTGTGTCAATGGATTCTCCCACCTGGAGCTGTCCATTTCCTCCAAACGCACTAGGAGAGTCTATTTTGGAGGGTGAGTGGGAGGGAGGAGGAAGAGGGGTGGGGGGAGGACTGAGAACTGAAGACATGAGGTGAGAGGATGTGGGAGGAGACGGGAAAGACGGAAGAGAGGGGTGGGCAGGTGAAGAGGAGGAGGAGGGAGGCAGGTAGGCGTCTGAATCAAAGGCACAGCTGTGCCTTGACTTGACCAGTGCAGGGCTTTCTCCTCTCCCGACTCCAAATTCCCACATCTGTCCGGGGAAATCCCCACTGGGAATCACGGGGAATCTTCTCTTTCGTTGAGAGAGGAAAGCCTCAGAGAATGAGTCCAGTTTCTGAGTGTACGACCCGCTGCTGATGCTGACAGATGACCTCTGTGGTACACACCCCGAGGCCAAAGCGACGGTGTCTGCTGCTCCTTTCCACCTCCCGTCTCCGGTTTGAATTGAGGGGGAGACGCTGAGCCAGGGGCCTTCAACGTCTGCGGGTGGAAGCTGATCTTCGCCTGAACCACAGCTGGATCCGTAGTCTTCCTCTCTCCCTAAATAAGTATCACTCACTTTTGAATCTGTCCTACAATAATCTCCACTGCTGTCACTAAAGCTTCCAGCACTCCTGTTGTAGGAACTACTTTGTTTTGTAAAGTGGCTAACGTTAGCCTCCCGGCTGTAAACTGTTTCATTCTTAGCTTCACAGCCGCCCTGGCTGTAATTATTATAGTTTGCTCTGAGCTTACGCCTGACTCCTTCCTCGCTGCCACAGTTCATGGTGTAAAATGCATCACTTGTGTTGCTGTAACAATCAGTTTTACTATAAAAATCATCTGCAGAGCTTCCACAACTCTCACCATCTTCCCAAACCTCTTTTTTGCTGCCACCGTACCAAGTGTCAGGAAAATGATTCCCCAACCTGCTAGTCCCGTCAATGTGGCCTCCCAGACCGCCATCTCCATCCAAACCGTTACCACTTGTGTTTAGGAAGCCCCTGTCACCACCGTTACTAGTCCTCCTTCCTCCAGAAGGGGCGTTTGTAGTTGGGAAAGAAGCTGGGGATTCTTCCCCTCTGCTTCCATACTGCTCCAGGGAGTCCAGGGCAGCTTGAGAGGAAAGATATCCCGCTTCTGGGCTCTGAAGACTGAGGTGAAAGGAGGAACGGTGGCAATGAGAGTGGAGGTTGGGGAAGGATTGGGTAGAAGACCGTTCATCCATGATGGTTTTCTGGGTTTAGCTAGAGAGCCTGCAGGACAACAACAGAAACAGAGCTTAAGTAGGAACAAAATCACATCAATCAATCGCAACACCATCAATAATCTCATAGTAGTGTTGCTCTGCAGTTCTAACTATTCGTATTACATTGAATTTTAGCCACATTGTCAGTGCAGACATCTTTATTCTCTTATTACAATCTCAACTTTGATAGATGTTACTTAACACAGCGTCACACAAACAAAGACACAAAGACTGGACCGGTTATAAATACAGATGACACCAACTTATACAATACAGTTAAGGGATCACAGTTATCAGTATTTGTGGTGCCCTCTGTAACTATGGGGTCGTTTGACAAAATCTGTGATTCAAGTGTTGTGCAAAACAGACCTGTTTCAAGTCCCAAGAGCTGCCATAAGGCGTCACATCTCCAGAACCAGGGCTTAAAGGTGTTAGAGAAGCATCTTTTAAATTTACTTTAATTTCCTGAACATCACTGTCTGTGTTCTGTACAACAGATCAGACGATACCTACTCATGTTTAGCATTTGTGCTAACAACTACTTTAACCGATGCCTGGTCTGGTTCTGTTCGGCATCATCTGCTCTCAAGAGCGGATCGACGGATGCACGATTGTTCGATGCATTTGAAAGTGTTCGCACACAACCCGTTGTGAAGAACACTCGCTCTGAACTAACGCAGGAGGAGAAGCCAAGAAGCAAAGGCAATTTTTGCTCGTCAGTGTAGCACTGCATAAAACAAATCTGCAGCAAGTGTGTGAGAGAGTTTCAGAATAACACTGTTTCAAGAATACTTGACTTAAATTCACTTGAAAAGCAAGACATCTTCGTGTGTTTTGTTGGATTAAATCTTCACGTCTTTGTTGGTTTTTCTTTCTCTCTTTCTTGAAACCACACTCTGCTCTAAATAGGAGATTGAGTGAGTCAGAAAGAGAAAGAACGAAGGAAGATGAGATGAAGAAAGATACACTGTATACATTTTGAGGTTTTGTTTTTTTTTTCTTTACCAGTCCTTGGCGCTTAATTTCCTTTTTCAACTATGTATGTCCTCTGTTGTTCATGTTTTTGGGTTCTAGCCATTCTTCTGGTTTTTCTTCATTGTTCTTTCTGACTTTCTTGGCTCTTTCTCTCGCTCGCTCTCCACTGTCTCGACTGTTTGTCAAATTATTTCCCCCTTCAGATTTTGAGCGTCTTACTCAGTCCTTCCATTCAGTCTCTCGCTTTCTCGTTGCTGCATGTCTTGGTTCGTCTTCTCCTGTTTATCATTCTGTCACAAAATGGACAAATACAGCCTCAGACGCACACACCACCTACTGTCTTTTTCACACACGCATGCACGCACGCACACACACACACACACAGTTACTCACTGAAGCATACGTATACATATGCAGACTTTCACACTCACACACACTTGCAGGTGTCAGAGGGGACCAGCGGGTAGTGATGTTGCCTCTCTGCCTTTTCGTCGTCGTGGTAACCACATCCTGAGGAAACAAACGCTGACGGATCTCCCTTCTTTCAGCTATCTTTATCTCTCTGCCCCCCACCACCATCTCTGTCTCTCTTTCCGTCTTTTTGCCTCGTCCTTATCTTGCTCTCTCTCTCTCTCTCTCTCTCTCTCTCTCTCTCTCTCTCTTTCTGTCTCTTTCTTACCAAGCACCCAACTTTGTTTTCTCTCATCCTGTCTTTCAACTTCTCTCTTGTGCTTTCTTTTCATCACTCTGCTTTACTTAGTCTTAGTGCCCTTTGCTGTCTTCTTTCAGTGTACATATCTGTGCCTTTCTTTGTGTCCCACCCCCTTTTTGGTACTCTCCTACTTTTTTTCTGTTCTTTTTCCAAACTTTTTTTGTCATTTTTCAGATACTTGCGTTGAGGTTGATTTACCTAACACTTGAATCTTTCAAATCTGAAATGAGTCTGCAGTTAAAATCACTTCGGTTTTACACATTAATAAACATATTGTATTAAGTTAATGTCTACAACATGGCAAAGATTTCTATATGTGTATAAGTATGTTTTATTACTTTCTTTATCTGCACATGCTTGTACGTCAGTGATTCTGTCTGCATATATGCACATGCAAAGATCTTTGTGTGACTACATACGGAGCATTGTGTGAAAGTGTGTGTGTCTTAAAGACAGTGTGTTGTGCAGAGGTGGAGTCTCCGGCTGAGTCAGCTGACAGGAAGTGAGAAAGAATGAAACAGGAAGGAAGACAGCGACAAACGAGGAGGTTCAGGGAACCCTCTAAACACCGTGCAGCCCCACCCACTTACCTACCACACACACTCACACACACACACTGACAGTCAGACACACACATACATAGTATTTCTTAAATGTGCTAAAGTGCTGTTTTTCATATCTGTTATGTAATATAACCTTGAAACACCTACTTAACCTCAAACACAACCACTGACATGTCCACAGGTTGGTGAGCAATAACCTCTGGTGCACACTCACACACACACACACACACACACACACACACACACACACACACACACACACACACACACACACACACAC
>JAUYWH010000010.1:11779608-11798773 GCA_034779795.1 Ctenopoma multispine
TGGCCGAGCGGTCTAAGGCGCTGGATTAAGGCTCCAGTCTCTTCGGGGGCGTGGGTTCGAATCCCACCGCTGCCAGATAACTTTTTTTTTTTCCCCCAGGTTACATTTCTTTTCTTTAAAAACAATCTTAAAAATACATGTAATCTTAAAAAAAGTATTGTTGTCTTTAACCTACTAATAATGTAGATCACATAATTCAGTGTGTGTTAAAATTATTATTATTTTTAATGATAATTATTATTATCAGGAACACTGGTCAGTTATGATGCTAAGTGTTTAGCATTGCGCTAATGTAAGCGTTTGGCATGATCTTTGCTTTTTTTTTACCTTATTGATGTCCTCTCTAACTGTGTATTGACAGTAATACTAAAAAGAACCATCTGTCTCGGTCTCTGCTTGTCTGTCCAGGAGACCCAGATCCAGTACGCAGGGAATCTGTGATGAGAAGGACAGCGCAGTATCTACAACATGCTGAGATGCTGGTCGACAGGCACTACTCCCCAACACACACTCACTTGTCTACACACCCACCAGACCCTTAGATACACAAACATCGCTTTGCGCACACAGTTCACACACGAAGAAAGATCAAAGACAAAGAAGCTCAGGGTTGTGACATAACTACGCTTGCACACACACGTCCCACATAATCATACTCACAAATGCACAGTTCGGTACAGTATGTTGACACATACAATACACACAGTGAGAAAGCACGCACACACACACACACACACACACACACACACACACACACACACACACACACACACACACACTCCTGAGACACACACACTACACTGGAGATTGTTTCTGTAAGCTGCACTTGTTTGGTGATAAATCTGTGACTTACAAAATCTAAATACCTGGAAACTTAAAGTGTATTAATGGATAAATAATATTTCATCTCTCGCTTTCTGTTGTTTAATTCTTACAATCTTTTACAATGTTCTCTTGTTCAGTACAGTAATGTGTGTGTATTTAATAAGTGATTGGCATTTTGCACACTGTTTTGTTAATAAATATGATTTTAATTTAAGTCAACATGACATGTTTTTTTCTTAGGAGTGAAGTTAGAAAGGTTGGTGCACTAGCAGTCAACAGTCAACATGCTTTGGTTTTCTGCGTGTAGTGCATTTATTGTAAGCACATAACTGGTTTTGAAGGCACATGTTAACACTCTTACTATCTCAGGAACCGCAGATACATGTCAGAGACACAGTTTGTGAGAGTTTAACAAGTTATGTATGTATGCAGTAGCAAAGCAGCACCACTGAGAGGCGCTGCTGGTCATTAGATAATAACAGTTACAAATTTAGTGCAGAAACTCCACATGCGCTGTGTTAACACTAGCAGATCATGTACATTTCATATTTGTCTGCAGTTTCAAGCACAGGGCAGCAGTCTCAATGTAAAACACAACGCTGGACTGTGAAGCTAACTACACGCCGCACTGTGGATGAACCGATTTCAGTTACAGTGATCAAATAAAAAACATTCATGTTTTTCTCCACTTATTTTTTTTTTTGTTAAATGTATAGGAGCTACTATTCATAGATCACAGCTAACACCACATACAGCCCTGTTTAAGAGCTGTTGCTGTCTTGTCGTTGTCTATTTTATTTGTGTTCATGTATTGCAGTATACGCTTGTGCTACTTCCGTGTCGCAGCTGCTTCCTCTTTTCACATTTGATACTGTAACAGGTTGAAGAAAAGGTACAGGATGAAGAAGATTATAGTTTTGATTGATGACATATCCAACACATTTTCAGGACTTTAAAGAATGTGCCAGTCGTTCATGCACCTTATTAAATGTTCACCTAAGAATCAGACGAACGTCGGTTTCTAATATAAGTTTGGTTATTTTCAACTGTCTTCAACAAAATAAAAAAGAACTGATTGAGAGAAAAACGAGAAGGAAGTGGGTTGCAAAAAAAGAGGGAGAGAGGAGGAGGAGATCAGCGCTGTACAGCAGAATCCCTTCTCTGGAGAGGAGAGGGGGATGGAGGGAGGACTGGAAGGACAAACAGACTGAGAGACGACAAAAAAGGGAGGCCGGTGATAGGAAAAGGGCTACTCTTCCTCTCACCAGATGAGAAAAAAGAGGGGTTGCAGGAAACGAGAGATAACAGAGAGCACGGAGGAGAGGAAAAAAGGAGGGATGTGATTAGAGGATAAGCAGAGATCATCCCTACATTGTTAAAGGGATGGAAAAACCTGACCCTCCCTCTTCCTCTATTTTCATCCCCTGTACCTCTTTTTTTCTTTTGCATGCTTTGTTTGGAGCATAGAGGGGAGCTTGAAGAGGATGGAGGGATGGCGGAGAAAGCGAGAGATAACATTGCTCCATCCTGTTACGCGTCCCTCTTTTCCTCTCATCTCTCCACCTCTTTACCTTTCTATCCATCTCTCGTTCTAGTGCTGCACCTGTGAAATGCAGAGGATGTGAGATAGAGAGGAAGATGGAGAGACAAAGAGATGGAGGGAAGCGGGGGTGGGGTAGGGGCATGGTGGGGAGGGGGGGCTAGAGCCTTGCAATATTAGCATGCTGAGAGTGTCAGCACTCTCCTCTTTTTCTCTCCCTCTATTCCCATCCCTCTTTCCATCCCTCCCTCCGTCTCTTTCTCCTCACTGGTCACTGCAATTATACCATCAAAACACTCCAGCCTGAGAGCATAATAGCTTCCCCCTGTGTGTGTGTGTGTGTGTGTTATCATGAGAGATCAAAAGAAAGAGATGTGTGTATTTGTGCATAATTTAGTGCCATACATGGTGCATTAGGTGTGTGTGTGTGTGTGTGTATGACATGCAGGGTATCTGTTGGTACGAGTGTGTGCACCACAACTGGATTCGCCGCATGTGTGGGTGCACAAGTGTGTGTGTGTGTGTGTGTGTTTGTGTGTGTGTGTGTGTGTGTAAGTATCTGTTAAGTCCTACCGGCTAGAAAAACTGCTTCTCCAACCTCTGACCAAACGCACTCTTAAACACACGCTAAGAGACCCACTTTGCGTTTTGTGTGTGTGTGACTAGTGAGTTTCTATTTACACACACGCACACATTAACTGTAATGGATTCACACAGGCATACAGTCATGGATTTGAGACACAAACCGTTATGACCTACATGCCCAGTGGGTCATCATTAAGCCAAACAGCACACTCTGACACCTTTGGCTGTCCACACACACACACACACACACACACACACACACACACACACACACACACACACACACACACACACACACACACACTCTCTCACTCTCTCTTTCACTCTGTTTTTGTTTTTGTTCTCTTAACTTCCTCTATCCCTTTCCCCTCCTGCCCTCTGTCTCTTCCTTTTTTCTATCAGTCTCTAACACACACACGCACTCACACACTATCCCCCCCCCCCCCATGAGCGTGTTATCCCTCTCTGTCCGTTCGTTTCTCTCTGTCACCTTGCCCTCAGCTATTTGAGTACACTTCTGTCTCTCTCTTGCACACCCATCCCTCTCGCACAAGCATAAACACACTCATCCTCTGTCTCTCCGTCTGTCTCACCATCACGCCGCGCTCCAACCTGTCTCTCTCTCTCTCTCTCTCTGTTGCTGTCTGTCTCGACGTATGTTATCTGTCTCTCGGGGCAACACTGAGCGCTACGTGAAAAGTATTTATCAGTGACATTTTTAATACAATGAGCACGGAAACCATAAAAGCTGGAACTGTTCAGTCAGAGTGCAGGTGAACGCGACACAGTCTGAACTGAAGACAAATTCATGTGACTCATTATGATGTTCACGTATATTATCTTCTGAATGATGCAGGGGATTTTGCTAAATTTGATCATTAGATATTTCTGGTGATGTCATAGTGATGCCACCATAGTTAGGCTCACGTTGACTGATAACTAATAAGCAGACTACTACTACTACTTTAACTAACTTCCCTGTGGTTTTCACCTCATCTCATGCAGTATCTTTGTCTCTCTCACAGTTTTAAAACCCTCTGCACCATGGGAAATGTAGGATTCATCGCCATGAATGACCTTTTCACTATACACACAGTCACGTCGGGGCCATTGTTAATACTGCATAAAGTATTGATTAACGCAGCTTTAACTCGGCCTTCACATTCTCCCTCACTTCACGCTGTTTGATGTTCGTCAGGATTGTGCTTCCTTCTTCTCAGTTCTTTTCTTTCCTCTCCCTCTTTTTCTCCCTGCTTTTTCTATCATCTTGTTTTCCCCTTTCCACCCATTTCCCACTTTCTCTCCCTATCACTCGCTCCCTGTAACTAAATCAATGCACATACACTTTATGCCACGTATTGATCCGTTCATATCTGTCAGTCCTCGCCCCCTTCCTGTTCTTGCCCTCTCTCTCTCTAACTCTCTCACTTTTACACTCCCATCTTTTTTCTCATCCCTTTCCCTCTCTCCCCTCTGCATTTATAATCTGCTCCCCTCTCTTTCTTTCTCTCCCTCTGTCAGTCCCTTCCTCTTTACAGCGCTCGCCGTGGGATGTCCTATTTATATGGCTGGCACCTTCATGCTTGTATTGAAGTGTGCGTGTATGAGTGAGCGGGAGTGTGTGTTTGATGTTGGTCTAAGTGGTTAACATAATACGAGCTCTCAGAGAGATGGCGTTCCCGTACTCGCTCGCACGCGCACTTACACACACCTACAAACACACACGTGCACAATTTGAAGCTTTTTGGTGTTTTTTTTTTCTTTCTGTGGACAATTTCTGCTATTTAGTATTCTCCTGCAGGTCTCTGTATTATCTATCCATTGCATTCTCCCACTGTGTCCAGATACACACACGCACAGACACACACCCCTGTGGCTCGACCTCCTTCCTAGAACGACAAAAACCCTGTATTATCTTTTGTTATTTATTATTGCAGATGGAGCCATCATTTGATGACCTCGCCGTCTCTCGCCCTCCTCCCTCTGCATATGTTTTTATTTATTCAGACCTCTCTCACTTTCTCTCTTTTCCTGCCTTCCCTCTCCTCCTCTCTACATATTTATGTTTATTCAGACCCATCTCCCTCTTTTTCTCTCCATCCCCACCCCCCTCCTCTCCCTCTGTACCCGTGTGTCCAGCTTTTGTTACCAGCCCCGTTTCCATAACAACTGCGACCTTTCAGTCAGTGCCTAACCATTTTTAATCAGAAGTAGAGAAAGACAGAGATGAGATGAGACCGAGAGAGAGAGGTAGACAGGGAGGGGGGGGTGAATTTGGAAGAGGAAGGTTACTTAGGTGATGCATTGGATGTTTGAAAAAGACAATAAGGAGAGGTAGCAACAGAATAAAGTGAGGAGCAGAAACTAGCCGTGGTCTCGTGGTGAGACCCTGTAAACAGTTTGCATGAGTAACAGTCCCAGCAACAGGTAACTTGGTGCCGCTTAAGGTCAAGCACGCACTTGAATGTTTTCCTGGAAACAGAATGTTTCTGTGTGATTAAAGCACCAAGGTCAAAACAAATCAGTTTGAATGAGACTTCATTAAAGCATTGTGAGCAAACTGTAATTTTCCATCTGTTCTTTTTTTCTAAATATGGTCCATTTATCCTCTCAGTGAGATAGTGAACGCCTTATACCATCATGTTGGTTATATTTCAGTACATTAAACCTTGGAAACTGTACAGTACAGTTTGTTGAGTTCAGTCTCATCGTCATTAACCCTTTTTATATTTTTTGTTCCACACTGTTCTCGAGTCTCATAGACCTGCAACACTGAGAGCTATTTAGACAACATGTACGGCTCAGTCACTTCTGCTGGATCATATTGCTGGATCTCATATTAAAAAAAGTTTCAGTCATTTGTTGTAATAAAATGTAACATTTGTTTAAAAAACATTTTAAACAATACACAATGCAACAAAGTGTTTTTATAAAGAAATGTTGGTATCAACGTGGATATATTTGCTGCATTTGGCACTTGTACACATCCAATTAAAAATATGTTTTTCTCATGGTCTTCACACAAAATGAGTTAAGACCAATGAGTCTCAGGTTGAAAAACAAATGGTACAATGGTACTAAACTCTTTTCATTTTAGTAAATGTCAAAAATGGATTATTTCACTCACAGTTCACTCACCTAAAATATGTTTCTACCACTTGATTTAATTTATAAAATGTAACTTATTTGGGGTAATTTATCAGTGTCTACCACTTGTGACTTTTTATGGCATATAGCTTGTTTAAAAAGTACAATTTCTACACAAGTCTTTCAACAAGATTTGTGAGGATGCATCAGTTCATTGTTTGTTTCTATTTCCTGTTTCTGTGTTGGAGCTCAGAGAAAATTCCAGTGATAAGATAAAACAGTTAATAAATGACCGCCTGACTTCGGACATGTTTGGATGGTGAACAAGTAGCTGCTGCTGTCACCAGTGTCATGAAATGTAACTGTACGGTTAGAAATAATCTGTGTGTGTGTGTGTGTGTGTACACATACTGGGGGTCATGCCAACATGGGAGGGACCGGACCGTCAAGTGGACAGCTCTCGAGCCCGCCCGCCCGCCCACCGCGCGCCACTCCACACCGGGAACAGCGCGTGAGGATGGTGCCTGCCAGAGATAGATGTGTTGGCGAGGGAGGAAAAAAGAGCCGCACTGTGCCACAACTCGAGTAAAGAGGAGGCGGTTGATAAGTGAGAGCAAAACTGAGAGAGTTACCAACAAAGGACAACTAAAGAGGAGAGAGGAAGTGGAAACAGTGCTGCTGCTGCTGCTGCTGCTGCTGCCGACTGGTTCCTTTCTGCCCGCTCCGATGTCCGAGGCCCGTCCGGCGCCAGCTGAACACAGTCGACCGAGGCAGAGCGCACAGGAACGGCTACTGGAGTGGAAAGCTCCGCGGAACGGACACCGCTGGAGCTCCCGTCGGTGACTGACAGTGAGTTCATTTTCTAACTTCAAACACCGCATAATGTTTAATGATGCCTCTGCTCTGCTGCTCCCTCTCCGTGTGCTTCTTTTTGCTTTCGTACTGCGACATTAGTCCACCGCTGCCAGTTAGTCACAGGACGCACTGGCGGGCGCGCACTCACACACACACGCACACGCGCGCGCGCGCACACACACACACACACACACAAACGGCTCGTGCGTCAAAGCGGATTCATCTCGCGTGGCAGAACCGGCAGATGTTGCCACGCGGATGCTTCAAAGATAAGCTTCAAACATGATAAAAATCAGATGGACAGATAGATTAATAGATTCATACTCATAAATATATCATATTAAACATTACATAGGTAACATATATAGATACACATAGTGGAGCAACCTGTTGGCTTAAGTGACCTGTTTTCTATATTATTAATAACACACAGAAGCACAGTTGTGATTTTCCAAACACATTACATATCTGATATTTTATTTGACATTTTAATGCCTTTAAGTTGTGTGAGTTTATTCAGCGTGTGTTTGTCCTTTCCTGTCAGTTTTCCAGGTGACAGCTACAGCAGTCCAAAAGCACCGTTCTTAAATCTAATCTAGTGCTTAATAGCTTTAATTTTCATTGCTCAGTATTCATATTGTGTGCAGCTTTCCGCTGGCTTTGAAAAGCTAATCTGTCCCTGATATAAGTGCATTGGCTTGCTTGCCATCTGGGCTGTATTATGGTAGAGAGGAGAGGGCATTTGAATAATTGATATTTAGCTATTTATAGGAGGATTATTCTTTTCATGTTGCACCAGGGGGCCTATCCACTGGTCTAACCATCTATATGATCTTTCTCCCTTATCATTTTTAATTGCAAGCACTGACAATCAAGTGATCCCGATTGTCCTAAAATTTTAAAGAGTCAGTGCTCACATTCTCTGTACTTTTGTCTACCTCCTGTACCTCTCGCAATCTGTCCCTACATCTGTCCATTTATCATCTGTCCATCTTTCTGTTTGGTGAGTGGCGGTGTATCCATCTGAACTGGATTAGGGGTGTTAACAAAGCTAAGTAGGACTACTGTTAACACACACTCTTGCATATGTACACACAGATACACACGCAGACACACACGCTGCTCTCACTCTGTTTCAATCCCCAAGGACCATTGACCATTGTCAGCCCTCTCTCAAGCCTCTTTCGCTTTTGTGTGAATGTGTATGCGCATGTGTCAGCGTGCGTTTGACAGTAAACACTCTGATCAAACAGTGCTTAACAAGCTGCCTGAACTGATAACAGAGAGAGGAGAGGAAGAGAGGATGAGAGACGGATAGAGAGGAAGGAAAAAGGGGGAAAGGGCCATTGGGAGGCAGAGAGGGAGGGAGGGAGGGAGGGGAGGTTACATGCTGAATAAAAGGAATGGAGATGTCTTTTTCTGATTCTGATTAAATAGTGAGATGTATGGTTATTAAAATGCAATTGTTCGATCATTTAACAGGCTTTTCCAGGTATTATGGGGAGGCATGGCAGGATTATAGCAGAAACTGAATGTGTTTTAAGTATTGTTTTCCAGTAAGCTGTGAAAAAAATATGTTATGCAGTTTTGAATCACTCTTTTTGATTTTTTTTTACATGTACCTTTGAGATACCGGTGCTTACTTAGACAGCAGGCTGTAGTGAGAAACCGGGAAAGATAGAGAGCACAGAGAGAGGAGGTTTGTACCGTTTGTGACAAAGTTCACGAGCCAGATGTTAACCTACTGCACCACCATCACACGCTGTAGCCTGGCCTCCAGCCTGTTGGCCTGCGTTGAGACCCTCTCTCTGTGGCCTCCATTGGGTTTGTGCTCTTCCCTCCTATGATGCGTTTAAAGGCCATTTCCTTCACTTAACTGACTTTTATTCTCTGCTTATATTTTGCAGCTCTATGCAAAGCCATTTCAGTTCACTTGAATCCCTATTGAAGTGGAAGGCGCCGCCCAGGTAAGAAGCTTTCGTGATGACATTCCAAATTGAATTTATTAATCTGTATTTCTATTGTAAGTATTTCTTCAGTAAAATATCTCTGTGGTATTTAGTAGATACTTCTAAATACCTCTAATTCCCTCAGATTTTGTAGTTTTACTCCAACACAGTGGAGGTGAATGAAATGACACTGAAAACATTCAACAACAACAACACTCAGATTCCTCTTTTGCTGGATAGTCCACAGAACACACCATCAACAGCTTTCATAAGGACTCTTTGCTCTGTATAGAGTGATTCCAGTGAAGGAAACATTTTCCAAAAACATGTTGACATTGATTCTTTAGTAAAATAAAGTTATTTTTAAGAGCTCTGAGTACCCCAAACAGAATTCCATTGTATTTGGAGAGGCAACATCCATATAGCCTTGTATGTCAGCACCAAATAGCACAAGAGTTGTCTGCGCAACTACACAGGCCGAGAGGAAAAAAATGTGTTTAATGTGGAGCAACCTTTTGTATTTTGCTGAATGTACCCTTGAAGTGTACTTAAAAGTAGCTACCTTGAACCTTGTGTTTTGCCAATGAAAATAAGTTGCTAAATGAAAAGCTGTGCAAAACACAAAACTTCAGCGACAAAATTATTCTTATTATTTTCTTTTTGTCTCTTTCTCCCTCTCTCTCTCCAGTGATGGATTCACCCACCGATCTTTTTGATGATTCTTCTCCCCAGATACATGCATTTGCTCCCACTCTAAGTTCTACAGATCTCTCTGGAGTTCATCGCCAGTCCAGTGCAGGTCACCCTCCTCCAGCCTTCAGACCTCCTGGCTTCCCCCTCATCCATCATCTCCTCCAGCCAGGTGGAGCCCACAGGAGGATTGGAGGGCATCTCAACACAAACCTCAGACACCTGGAAGACAGGAATATGGAGGAAAATGCAGGAGAGAGGGATGTGCAGGAGGAGCCAGGGATGGAAGGAGGAGAGGAGGGAGAGTCAGAGGAAGAAAAAAACATGCTGAGGGTTAAGAAGAGGCACAGTGATGCTGCCCTCGCAGCAGAGTGGAGTCAAGACGTCTTGAAGGTGAAGAGGATGAAACTCGAGGGCCGACAGAGAGATGGCGAGGCTGACGCGGAGGCCGATGGGGGAGGCAGGAGGCGCGAGGGAGGTAGGGAAGGTAGGAAACGAGAGAGGGAGGAGCTGAAGGAGCAGCTGGAGGAGGCCAGAGAGAGACTACAGGCCCTGCAGGAGAAGGTGTGGAGAGCTTTTGGGGAAAAGCACATGGAAGAGGAGGAGAAGAAAAGCAGACACAGAAATGGAAACAGAACAGCAGCAAATGAAGGGGAAGGAGAAAGGGGGATGATGGAAGAGGAGGACCTTACAGAAGGGATGTATGATGAGGAGGACATTGATGGCGGAGAGACAGAAAAGGAATCTTATCCCCTTTTCTCTGCTTCCCCTTTTGATAGCTTCCACAAGCAGAGAAAAGAGAGTCAAAAAGAGAAAGAAGGGAGGGTGGAGAGAGGAAGAGGAGGAGGACTGCACTTGGAGGGAGTGATAGAGGGAGCAGGATTGTGGTTGGATTGTGGAGGACTCATGAGAGGAGACTGGGATATAGGGATAGAAGATGAGGGAGAGGAGGGAGGGCAGAAGTTTGCTCAGGCACTGAAACTAGAGCTGGGCAGCGCTGTGGCCCGAGTCATCGACCGAGTTCTCCGCCTTTACACCGAAACAATAGACTTAACTCCTTCCTCCCCTCCTGCCGCCATCTCTTTTCTCCCATCTGACGTAGGAAACGATGGGAGGAGGGACAGAGAAGCTTGGATGGGACTGCTAACTAGAGGAAAAGGGGAGGAGAAGATGAGAGGTAAGGAGGAAAAGGTGGGGGGGCAGGATGGAGAAAGAGAGAATCGACTCCAAAAGATGAGCAACGGGAGCGTCGTGCGTCCTGGACAGGCACATCGCACCGAGCCAGCAGATCTGACGATCCCGTTGGCTGTTCAGAGGTCACCCGATGTACGAAAGGCCCACCCCCTCCTCGGCACGCCTCTCTCTACTCACCTAAATCCCGCTCACCCCGCCCTCTCCCTACACCACCCGGCTTTACCTCGCCCTCCGCCTCTTACTCACCCTCCCCTCTTACCTCCGGCTTCTCAACCTAAGGACCCTTCTTCCTCTTTCCATCTGTCTTCATCCTCCTCTTCATCATCCTCATCTTCCTTCCCTGCGCCACCCCCTCCTCCTCCCCCTCCCCCTCTCCCCCTCCCACTGCTGCACTACTCCATGCAGCAGCTCTTCTCTCGCTCTCTTCACCACCCTCAGCTGCCACACCTTCCTCCATCCCGCAAGGACTATTTGAACTCTGACCCTTTCTTGGAGGTCCCCTCCCACCCCTCATCTCACCCCTCCTTCCCTCCGCTCCCCTTGCTTGGGCACCTGGACCCCTCCCTTGCTCGTCACGCCCATGGAGGAAGAGAGAGGGAGAGAGGGATGAGGGGAGACGGAGGGATGAGAGGGGGGATGGATGGAGGAGAGCTCTACCTGACAGCAGGGGGAATATCCTTTTGTCAGCATGGTGAATAAGAGAGTGACGTGTTTGTCTTTATGTGACTGTGTGTAAAAGAGCTTGTATCTCCTTAACTGGCATCATGTATACACCCAGGAGGGCTTGTCTCCCTGTCATTTGAAGAAAGCTAAGCTCATGTTCTTCTATACCCGCTATCCCAGCTCCAACACACTCAAGACCTACTTCCCTGATGTCAAGGTGTGTGGACCATGCTTGCTCATTCACTCACTTAAGACAGTGTTGAATGGTTTACATCACTGTAATCCATAATTCTAATTCTATCTTCTAAATATACTTTAGTAGCGTATGTGTTATTATTATATGTCATTAATATATATTTCTAGGTTTTTAAACGAAGCTGCCAATTAAATGCATTAAATGTAGAAATATTTTTCCCAAAAATGTAAAGTTCAGTTTAGGAGAAAAAAATGAAATACTTAAGTAGAAAATGTCAGAATTGCCAGTAAGTACTGTACTTGAGTAAAATGACTTATTTTCTGCCTCTTATCATACCTATTTAACGTGAAGTACTGGTCTGGAAATATTTCTAACAGTGACAGGTTAGAATACATTATTCATATTACACCATTTATTAATATGTTATAAGTGGGTTAGTCTTATAATTTAGCAGGACGCCCTTCACAGTCAATACCAGTTATACCCCTTCAAAAGGGTTTGTGGCTCGTACGGGGATCGAACCCGCGACCTTGGCGTTATTAGCACCACGCTCTAACCAACTGAGCTAACCGGCCCTCCCTCAAGCGTTTATTTAAAGGCAAATCTCCGTAAATAATTAAGAGAAGTGGGTACTCGTCACTTATGTTGGGAGGCAGGTGTTTCTAGTGACGTTGCCGGCAGCAGCAGTGAGTTTTCTCCAGATGTTTGCACATGGCGACGTGCGCGCACTTCAAAATCACAGTGGACCGGATATCTGTTGGCTGAATGTGTGACTAGCTTACAGACGTGCGATTGCTGTGAAAGTACTCACATGTTTTAATTCGATTGACTTTTAAGATTTCTTTAACGGCAGAAAGAACGACAGCAGAATTGGCCTCGGCGCTACTGCTGTGAGTCTTTTAAAAGTGATGTGGCCCGTACGGGGATCGAACCCGCGACCTTGGCGTTATTAGCACCACGCTCTAACCAACTGAGCTAACCGGCCTTGCTGTGACACTGAGCGACGCCATATCATCCCAAACGATTATGATGCTTTTTTTCTGTTGGTTGGCATCAAAGCAACTTAAATCATTTATAATAACAATATAATTATCTCTAACTTACAACAGGTCAATCATCAAATCTACAGTCCAAAGTTGAAATCAACTGAATATAGCCAGTGTAATAATTTGATTGTTATTGGCTGATCAAAATCAAAACTTTTCCTAATTTAACTGACCAGAACAGTTCTCATGTTTATGAGCACTCCTCTTCTGTGTCCCCACCTGCTCACTTCATCTCCTGTTTTCCTGTCCACCGTCTAGTTTAACCGCTGCGTGACCTCCCAGATGATTAAGTGGTTCAGTAACTTCAGAGAGTTCTTCTACATCCAGATGGAGCGCTTCGCACGACAGGCTGTCCGTGAGGCTCTCAGCCGGTGAGTTCGGGTCACATGGTGGTTGAATCCCGTGCGGCGCAGAGGCTGTTTGGTCATTTATGGGAGGAGTAAAAATTTAACCTGCAGAATGACAAATGCTGTGCCATGCTTCAAGCTTTCCTGTTTAACGCACCTGTGTGAAACATCACAGTTTCCTCCCTGACGTCCATGCAGCTCTTCTGAAATCAAACAAGCAGCTTGTCATAAGTCTGTATCTATGTCCATTAACATTTCAGTCCAACAAGAGAAAAACTGACTGGGCTGTTGACACAAATAAGCCTGACCTCATATGAAATGGGATAAAGTAGAACATCAGACATATATACCGGTTAATAATAAACAAAACTATTAACATCATGCACTTTGCTGTTGTCGAGCTGAAGTTGAACTGTTTGTGTAACGCAGGGATGGTGCACCCTGTCTGTCCAGAGACAATCAGCTGAGAGTGGGTCGCGACACGGAGCTGTACCGCATACTGAACATGCACTACAACAAGAGTAACGTCTACCAGGTGAGCACAGATCTGAAGGACCTGACCAACCCTCAGGCTTCCTTTAACAAGCAGGAGGAACCAGCTCTCTGTTTTCCTGGCGACCGCTCTGAGTGAGAGTGCTGTGTCTGATGACTGCCAGTCTTTCAAAAGGGACGTGGCCTGTACGGGGATAGAACCCACGACCTTGGCGTTATTAGCACCCCGCTACAACCAACTGAGCTCACCGGGGTGGTCGAGGGAGAAAATTTAAAGATAGATAGATAAAACCCTACGTCCATCAAACATTCTTTTTTATTGTCAGACGAGTTCACCTTAGACATATTGAAAATCTACTGAATATTGTAAACACTCAATATTTCTGTACGACTGAAATCTCTGTGCTTCTGTGAATGCCAACACCCGTCCACTTTCACCGGGTACACAGATACAGGGTATCTGTGGTTCACTCCAGTCATGTCATTAGACATATTACTGTGTCACAGCAGAGGAACTTTGTTGTTTGATTTCACCTGTTACAGTAAATTATATGTTATTTCTCACAATTCACTGGCACATATCTTAGACCAGTCCTTTTATTATTACTCCATAGGTGCAGTTTCTCATAGTAGTTTAATATTGTTCCCAATCATAATAGATATTGACACTCTTTGCCACAGTGTTCTCTACCAAGTTAATGGGTACCAAGTTTATTTTATGTACTACGAAATACTGCTGTCTGGTATTACTGACAGGTGAAACCATGTCCAACATTCACTTAGGGTTTTTTAGGCTTTTTATTCAATGAATTTGTGAGCATTTTTAAATATGTAATTCTACAGATCTACGTGTATTTTATGTTTTGACGTTGAGATTTCTGTGCGCAGGTTCCAGACAGATTTATCGAGGTGTCTGAGGTGGCTCTGAGGGAGTTCTACTCAGCCATTTGGACGGGGAGAGACAGCGACCCCTGCTGGAAGAAAGGCATTTATAAGATCATCTGTAAACTTGACAGTCCTGTACCGGATGCTTTCAGACTGCCTGGTTGTCCTGTTGGCTGATGATCAAACTGCTGTTGTCTTGCACACAAATTATACAAATGCATGCACAAACACAAACTCACAGAAAGAAGGTAAATGTTACACGAGCATCCGCAAACCATTTTAAAGTGTGAGAGCAGGTAGGAAGATATTCAATACAACTACAATTTAGCTCATCCATAGTTTATTCTCTTCGGAGGAAAATCATCATTCGACATTATAAACGGTTCTTGGCTTGACTTAGTGTGCGAAGAAAGAGCAAATGTGCGTAAATGGACAGACACACACACAGGGTCAACAGACTGACACAGCGCTGCGATAAGAGTCTTGTGATTGCACTTATCTGAGAACGTGACCGTACCATTGAATCAAAAACGGACAGAACAGGAGTTCTCTCTCCAAACATTCTTCACTAGTCAGTTCACTTGTGAAATCACAGTGCTGCTACACAACTTTGATAAAAACTGTTGCTGCAGCTACAGTAGCTGGAGTGACCTGATAGGACTGAAGTATGTATTGCTACTGTGAACCATGAGACAGCTGATGCTTCAGATACTCAGCTTAAATGTGTGACGCACAACATTAATTCACATGAAATGATAATTCTTTCTCTGCATCTATTCAGTGAATTATATGTACTGCTGACAACTGTTTACCAAGCACGGGCACATACATGTTTCAAGTACTTTCACAGCCTGAGTACACACAGTACACACCACGTTTGCATCTTAGATACAGATCACTTTCTGTTGTCGTGAACGTGCTTCCCTTTTTCTTTCTTTCTGATTTCAGAAATCAGCCTTGAAATTCTTCAAAGGAAACACGAGAACAAATCGTAATGCGTTCATTAATTTCAGCAAATGAATCAGTGCTTTCTATGAAACATGGGATTTTAAACTCAAACCTGTGTTTGATAGAATTAGGTCATCAGGTCTGTTGTTTCAGTCTGTGCATTTATGTTGCTTCTCTATGAATCTCTCTGTTTAATATTAAATTATTACAAAGCTTTTGTACATGATGGCACAATGTAATGAATTTGTAATTAAAATTATGTCAGAAGGGACAATATATTGAATTTCAAATGGTAAAAATAATGTTTTGTTGTTTTCTTGATGTAATCTTATTGCTGAAATACTTACGTTTTCGTATTATTTTATTGTGACGATTAACTAAATAGGCCAGGTGCACAATCGGTGTATATTAATATTCGTTTCGCTCAAGCCCGAAGGTCTTGAGGAAACTTCCACCTTGTATTCTGTATATCATAACTCTTTTATCTAGAGAAAACATGGGTTTCTGTTCACGAAATCCTTGGTCGACTGCTCCAGATAAAGACCTCCTCTGGCTTAAACATAACTCTATGAAAGTGAACCCATACACGTATGTAAACTATTTGTGTTGTGTTTTCAAGTGCATTTTTCCCATATTTGTATTTTTTGTATTGTAACCTCTTTGTTTCTCTCATTGCTTTTATTAATATCTCCACAGTACTGTACATATTTTAATCTTCTCTGTAGACCTGTGCCTCATTCAGACATTGGTGAATTTTGATGTTTAAACTTATCAGTGAATTAAAGTGATACCAGGCTTGTGTTATGTTGTCTGGATTCACACACGCACGCACACACACAAACACACACACACAATACGCAAGCTCTCTTGACACTAATGCCATCATACATTAAGCCTTTAATCTAACAACACTGCTACAGTAACACGCACACATTCTCACTGATACTAATACATGGATGGCTTTGTAAGAGGCTCAACCAGGGACTAAATCTAAGTCTAGCCACCTTAGACAGACACCCCCCCCACACATACACACACTGTGGTTTATTAGCAACATATCCAAACGAAAGGATTCTTGCAGACAAAGCTTCTGTTATCTGACAAAGAAGCTGGAGACTGTCTTGTCACAGTGACCCTGGTTAACTAGTAGTTTTAGTTTGGTATTTAGATGTTAATACTTTTCAAATGTTACATTTATCTCCAGTTCTACTCGTTCCTGTTTTAATCTAGTCTATTTGTGTAAGCCATGTAAACAAACCTAAAAATTCAACACTTCTGTTTAACTCTGATCAAAACCGTATTCAGCATAGGACAACAACCCACACAGTGGTACCTTAATGCTGTTGTAGCATTTAGTGTAGTCTAATGTTGTACACGTTTCTTGGACAAATGATGAATCATGCTCAGTGGGTTGAATGTGTGTGCAGAAGTGAATTAAACACATATTAAACTGGGGTGGCATATATTAAAATGTCATGGTCATATGACATCACATCACAAGGGCTGACTGGGAGTAAAGCACACACACACACAGTTGTAGTGTCACTTTTTAAACAGAAACCAGCTTCTGACCCAAAGAAAATCAGCCTGTACCATTGTCCAAGGTGAACAATCTCAATTTCAACGCATATTTATAAGTGGTCGAGCATAACGCAGCACAGCGAAGCCCACAACAAAACAGCGACAACATCACCGGAAATCAAATAGTCACACCTTCACAATTTACGTGTGGCATTTATCCCACTGCAGCAATGGCAGGAGGAGTCAGTTCATTATTCTGTGTAGCCCATCCTAATGGTTACATTTATATTTGTCGAAATCATTTGAAATTCTGTTTTTACGTAATTTTTCTCTTCAGTGCGGGCTCGTTACTTTCCCCTCCCCATGAGTCAGTCAACAGCTGTAGCGACAGCGCGTTTGCTCTTATTTGGAAACAGTTTGCCGGATGTGGTTTCTCTCACCGCGGCTGTCTTCACGCTGCTCTCTGTCCACACGGGAACCGAGCAGCTGGACGATGGCGTTAACGGGACTGCTGCTGCTGGAGTTGGCTTTGTACGCCAGCAGTTTCATCTGCGGGATTGTCACCGCCGCATCACTCACCATCGTCCAGGTGACCTTATTCAGCACTAAGCTTATTAATTATCCTAATTTACGGTTGTCTGCGTCCTCTTCCGGGTGCGCTCACTTTTTTTTTTCAGTGCGTGTCGAAGTTTTGAAGTTGTAAAAAAAGATATCTAAAACGATAGAAAACTCTAGTCGTTTAATTTGTGTAACATTTATTCCACTTTGAGCCTCTTTATTAGTTCGTTTTCACTTTTATTCCTTTAAAACGAGTGTTCAAGTAGGCTACCTGTGTGTAAAATAAAAAACCCTGTGTGTTTTTAGCTGCTTTAAAAACAGTGAATTACGCTCAGCAGATTGTAATTACGGATGATTTGAGGCCTGTGTGCGGCTTGTCAAAATATCAACGCGAGGAACCAAAGCAGACACGCGCTTTCACTTTCCTCTGAATAAGATGACACTGTGATTGTGTCCTCTTGTTTCCTCCCATCACGCACACTGCACAGAATTGTAGCAGCGCTATGTCCATCAGGCGCCATTATAGCCGTCGCTCAGTCCACTTAATTTAATCAGCCGCACTCACTGCCAGCGACAGCACTACAAAAAACAGTTGTAGCTTTAACGCAGCTTGCTCTTCTTAATTAATTAGGAAACGTGTGAGGGTCCGCGTCATGTGACCAGACGGTCCTCGTGCTTGAGGTCGTGCTCTGACGTCAAAATAACAACACTGTGACGCCAGAGAAACTGTCTGGAAAAAATAAAAGATGAAGTTAATCTAAAAAAAAAAAAGTGTCTCTGTTTTCTCTCAGGGGGAGTTTGGAGGTCTGTGCATGCTGTACGGACTCGTCAGCTACAATGAAACTGCAGACCTCATCGGGGTCCAGTCGTCCAGCTCCCCGTCTCTGTGTTACTTCGTGTCGGCCATATCGATCATGGTGGCGGTGGTGTGTTTCTCGCTGTCTCTGTACTGGTTGTACACTTTGTGTTTCGACGGTGACTCCAGAAGGTGATTACCGCCTGGTGTATTTGTCATCAAAAACAGATGGTGTCAATAGTGATGTTGTCTGTGCTGTTCAGTCTTTTGTTTTTTTATTTATTTTAGGCACATTTTTATGTTCAAATCCTCACTGTCATCATTTGAATATTGATTGTTATAAATAACTGTAAAGATATGAAGCATTTTATTGCTATCACACCGAAATTCAAGTGTAATCGTTTTATGCACTGGGTTTGGCTATTGAAGATTTGACATGTAGCTTTGTAAATTGCTTTACAGTTTTTATGCAGTCTGGATTTAAACAGTAAACGGGCACTGATCAACATGTGACTTAAGGTTTGGAAACACCTGCACACTTAAATTCCAACAATGTCCTGGTGTTTCCTCACTTTTTTTTTGACCATTGTGCACACAGGAAAACTGCAACTGATACAGATGCTGTTAGGAATATTTTGACATCATTTTAGTCAACACAGACATGTATGAGTGCATCTGCGAAAATGTTTTAGTGCATACATACATATATATATGCAAACATTTTAGACATACCACTATTTAGATTACAGGCTACTACTGATTCATTGCTGCACTAAACACTAGAATTGCTTGAAATGAGCTAACACAGTAAGAATGCGAGTAGTTAACAGTAACGTTGTCAGATTGTTAACACAGGTACAAACTGGTACATTGTACTAGAGCAGTATTGTTAATGGTGAAACTGTGTCATCTGGTTATTTTGCTGTTGTCGTTTTTGTTTTGTTTTTCTTTCTCAGCAGGTATTGGAGCAGATTGTCGGTGTTTTGTC
>JAUYWH010000010.1:11806704-11817878 GCA_034779795.1 Ctenopoma multispine
TGTGTGTGTGTGTGTGTGTGTGTGTGTGTGTGTGTGTGTGTGTGTGTGTGTGTGTGTGTGTGTGTGAGTGAGTGAGTTGCTGATATTTCTAATGAAACTAATCCTAAACTCAGGATAACTAACGTAAAATGAGTTAGAATGGAAGGAAACAAGCAAAAAAGAAAGTTACTGAGGGGTCAGTCTATCGTTGATTCAGACTGGTGAAGAGGCACATAAACTGAGAGCTGAGCCTCAGCAAACGTGTAGAGAAGAGAGGGTGTGAATGAGAGACTGCAGACACTGAGCAGAGGATGAGAATGTGATCCAACTCCCCAAAAAGAGAAACAGAGAGTGTAGACCTGGAAACAAGAAGCCAGCACTGCCGGACTCAGTCCCAGGTCTCCTCTCACACTGGCAGGAGACACAGCCTCTAACAGTAACACAGGATGTCCTTTACTGTGAAACATCCAAGGGGGTCAAAGTGAGACTCGACCTGAACATCAATGCTGTATCTGCCGAACCAAATGTACTGTTTGATATCATCTTTTGGCACTGACTAGAATTGAAACCACGCTGATTCTGCAGACCACGAGCCAGCGGCAGTCAAAGTGGTATGTACAAATAACAGATGAGAGAGAGCACTATGCCGTGAGAGAAAATAGAGGCGGATTACAACAGTGTGACATGCAGTGAACAGATATCAGTGTCAGGGCTCTGCTCAGGATTTACTGACAAGCTGGGAGCGATGCTGCGGATGTACTGCTCGGGTGATGCATCTTGGAAATGTGACAAGGTAAAACAGACCCACTGACAAATCAGAGCTGGAGAATATTCAAGTCCAAATACAGGCACACACAGAAAAGAAGGACAAATATGACAAACTGAGTAGACACATTTGAAATAGTACGGACATTTGTGCTCTTACCTTTCTTGACTTTCTTAGATGGCTGTTTTTTCTTGATGAACTTGGTTGCCTCTTCAGGAAGTCCCAGCTCTTCCCCATCTCCAACCACCTCTGCAATGGTCTCAACACCTCCTGAGTGAAAGCCAGAGGAAATAGATCAGGAAAAGATTCAAGCGTGATCAGTGTCAGTCTGCATTTTCACCCCTAAATGCTAGTGGTGGGGATTCTATGGCACTGTGTTGAGCTACTTTGGTGTACTACAGACAAAGGCTACTGAAACTGAATGGATCAGGTTGAACAGAAGTTACTTTTAATGAGAAATGTGCAAGACGGAAAAAGATGAGACGTCAGAGGACTAGTCTGTATGCATAAAGTCCATGGCTACACAGTGCTCTGCTGTGCACATTCAGTCTTCCCTCACTGACTAAAGCAGTTTAACTGAGAATAGGTACCTCAAGTGCCTTGCTCAAGGGCATTTTGACAGTGGTAAATGCACTCATTCAATTTTACAACCTATGTTTAACTACAATTGAGAGATTTTAAATAAGTCAGCATTGTTGAGATTCCTTAAAAATTATCTGATAATAAAGGGCAACAAACTCCAGGGTTGGTGGTTTGATTCTCGGTTCTCCCAATTCCTGGCCACATGTCGACATGTCCCTGGACAAGACACTGAACTCTGAACCCCTGGCGCCTTAAATGCAGCTGTCTGTCCACAAAGAATTTCCCCAAGTGGATTAATAAGGTATCATTCATATATTTCTCTGGATTTGGGAAGCTGCAGGGGTTCTTCTTCGTGCAGCTCAGAATTTATGACCATGTGAACAGTATCCACCGAACATGAGCACCTATAAAGGATCCTAATGTAGAGTAAACCCAACTTAGTGTGTCTGCAACAAATGTCCCTGTCTGGTTGGAGTACATCTGGTTCTTGTCATCTAAGTGAATTCGTTCTTACTCTACTCTAGAGGGAAACACATACGGGTGGTGTACAGTATGATGTTCATCAAAACATCTGCATCAATGTAAGCCAGAACACCACTGTGCTATGTCCCAGCAGCCCCTGAGAAAATTTGTCTAATAGAGACTCTAGACAGATTACAAGATAAAGTTTTATAAGTAAAGTTTGATCTTGATCAACAATCGACAAACGAGCATGACGACACCTAGGTAGGATTAGATGCCACAAGAAGCAGCACAGTGACAGATGAAGTCCTGGATCAGACCAGTTTCCTCCTCATGCAGTTAAACCTCCGTCACAGAATTTTTGTCATTTACATCATCATCATTTTTTTATTATAGTTGGCTGCAAGAGAATAATTAGTGTAGTTCAGTAAATGTTTTGAAATGAGTAAATGAGTGTGTGTGCGTGCATGTGTGTCTGTACGTGTGTGTGAGTGTATGTATGTGTGTGTGTGCGCGCGTGTGTGTCTGTACGTGCGTGCGTGCGTGTGAGTGTATGTATGTGTGTGTGTGCGTGCGTGTGTGTCTGTACGTGTGTGTGAGTGTATGTATGTGTGTGTGTGCGTGCGTGTGTGTCTGTACGTGCGTGCGTGCGAGTGTCAAAATCCCTCCTCGAATCCCATGGATCAGTCTGAATTTAGGGAGGTTCTGAGGCTGATGAATTGGACGCCTTGTCTATTCTCCATTCTACCTTTCTGTCTCCTCCTCATCCCCCCTTCCTCGTTCCTCTCCTCCCCCGTCTGTCTCCTCCTCATCCCCCCTTCCTCATTCCTCTCCATCTCCTCTTCCTTTGTCTTTTCCTCCCTGTCTGCATCCCACCTTCTCTGTCTCGTCTTTCACCTCTTTCACTTTACTTCTGTCCACTCAACCCTGTCTTCTTTACTGGTCTATTCCTCATTCACCTTATCTTCTCTTTCTCTTTCCCACATTTTACTCTGTCCATCTTCCTTTCCTTACCTCCCTTCTCATTTCACTTTTCCTCTCATTTCCTCTCCTCCCAGAGGTTTGTGTCCAGTTTCACGGTACTTTCATTTAACATGCATTACACACACAGCGCCTTTGTGTTGTGTGTGTATGAGACAGAGTATGCGTGTCTGCCATCATGTTTCCCTTAAGGTGTCTGAGAATGTGTGTGTCTCCATCTCCCCCACTGTGTGTGTGTGTGTGTGTGAGTGTGTGTGTGTGTGAGTGAGTGAGTGTGTGCACAGATTACCTTAAGCCCTCTCTAATATTTATCCTGGCCAATCTCTCTCTCTCTCTCTCTCTCTCTCATGCACACATACAAACACATGCACCACTCACTCACAGTTGTTTGAAATTAGATATGCCTCACTCTTAATTGGGCAGGTGTTTTTTTAAGGCAACTTTTTTTTTTACGGTGTCGTACAATTTCACTGGGAATGTGTGAGTCTGTGTGTGTGTGTGGTTGTTTTAACCTCATTCTTACATCAACATCAGGCAAGGAAGTAGCCCACCTCTGGAGCAACTGGAGCGCACACTCACACACACACACACACACACACACACACACACACACACACACACACACACACACACACACACACACAGTCAGGGTCTCCCTCCTTTCTTTCTGCCATCTGTCATACAACTGAGATCATTTCAGATCACATCAGAGGGAAGAGTGTCCATTCTCCCCCTGGTTCAACCTACTTCTCTTTCAGGTCGTGAAATTGTTTTTCCAGATCCAACATCTCGTCCAGACATTCTCCTCTCCTCCGCTCGCAGTCTTCATCATCCATCTCTTCACAGAGAGAACACAGACAGAGGCACACTGTGAAACGCTCTCTCTCTTCTTAGACAGCTACAGTTCAGCCGAGCACCTGGATTTTACCTGAACTCTCCTCTTCCTCCTCCTCCTCTTCTTCTTCCTCTTCACTCTCTTCTAAGTCACTCTCCCTCTCCTCCATGCTCTCCTCCATGGTTTCCTCTCCTCCTCCGCCTCCACCTTCATTCTCTCTGGGCTCCTCCACCTCGCCGTTGGCTTCGGGGAGTTGTGACTCTCCTTCTGCCTCCATCTCCTCCTCTGGCTCTCTCACAGGGGGTTGGGCAGGCATATCTAGAAACAATCAGACATAAAGATTATAGACAAAAAACAGACTCCCCTAAAAACACAAGTAGCTCTACCAAACCATGACGAAACAAACGAAACTTTAATGATGAAGCTATGGAAGTACCTGAAGCCATGTAAGAAAGCCGAACAACATCACTGAGTTGAAGCTTTTTATGTTTTATGGCAGATGTGTAGGGCTGACAGAGTTACTCTAAATGTTTAGTTGAAGTTATAGCAGCACAATGGTTTCACATACCCCACACAAATGTTTCATAGTGGATACGTTTCTGCAATAAATAGATAAAACAAAATCACTGTATGCAATTCCTACAGGTTTGCTATTCCTGGTACTGCTTCTAGTGCAATGAACTAATAAAAATGGATGTACCTACACTAAGGGTGGTTTGCATACACCAATACATGCTGATTTACTGAGGTTGACTTTTCTTAGTGTTGTCGTAGGTCAACGTCGCTAAGGTCTTAAAAACACACACAGGAACACCGGAATTTATCGATTATTCGTGAGCAACATCTGATCAACGACAAACAAACTTTACGCTACGTTGAAATTGTTGTAGTTTATAAATTCTATGTAGTGCCGGGGCTCTTATTTTGTTAACGGATGTTCTGTGGTAACTGTCTGACCACCGGTCGCTTCCGTGATGTCACAGTGAGATATACGTTTAAACGGTTACCGTTATGAACTCGACGGCCGCATTTAGACTAAACCGGAGACACAGACGCTACATGAAGCCGGAACAACTGTCGGTCCTCTTACTCACACTCCGCAGTTAATTAACTCGTTGTTTCAATTTTTCATTTCAGTTTAGCTGCAAGTAAAGACCAGTGAAGTCAAGTGCAACACTAGCTAACAATTGAAACCACACACACGCAAATACACACAGCGAGGAGGGTGAAGCTCCTCGTACGCTACTTATCATCACCATTCAAGTTATTTTATTGATAGACGCGGTCTCTAAACGCATTTGACAGTAAACAGTAGAAACAGCGTTTCAGTGTCATTCACTAAACGCGTTAAAACACTGACAGAGCAGCTTCCATCTATTAATCTACGGATTAACACACAACGTTGTGCGTCCACGCAGGCAGGCGATGCTGTTTGTAAACTAACACGTTTCCCCTCCCCGGGCTGGACAGTAACTACAAAAGCCTGCTCACCTTTTCCCTCTGTCCGGCGGTAGAAAGTTAAACTGCGGTTTCTTATATTTCCATTATAAAAAGTACTTCCTCTTCACTTCAGTCTTCGACACTTTGCCGGACTCTACAGTCCTTAAGCTCAGCCAATCAGCGCCGAGCTCTTCTGTTGGTGTGACCAATAGGAGCGACCATCCCAAACGTAGCCTATCCAATCAAAATGGAAAGGCAGGTTTTTTTAAGCCAATCATAAACCAGCTTGTTGCTGGAACCCATCAGATAAACCAATACGTTTCAAAAAACGCGCATCTGACTTTTTATTATCATGACATCTTCTCCATCTATTTATGTTATTATTATATATTATTTATTTATGTGTGGCATTTAATCTTCTTTTATCGCGGCCTTAGTCTACATATACAATAAAAGAGTAGTAAAGTAATGTTTACATATACATTTGACATTTTAGTCACATATACAAATATGTTTTTACTATTAAAAAAGCCTCGATTCACGTCAAACACAAGAAAAAAAATACAAATCATGAATAGAACTAAAGTTTAACATTATTCCTTTAACGCTTAAAAATGTCTAAGGCATCCATGAAAGTAGGCTGTAAGGAGTTATTTTCACTTATAGATATATGTATATAGATACATATAGCCTATATGTAAAAGGAAACATTTTCTTTCATTATACATCCTACTTGCTATAGTAATTAAGTAATATGTAAATAAATAATATAATATATATAAATAATATGGCTCTATTGTAGTGTCATATAGAGGAGGCAGTATAGCAATGTGTGAACTATCTGATGTACATTTAAATTTTAATTTACAGGACACCAATTCATTAGTGATTTTTTAGGTACTGTGATTATTCACCAGTCAGGAGAGGAATCAACTTCCTTCCCTCAACTCCTGCTGAAACGTTGTGTACAATGTGATGCCATCAACAGAGTGGTGTTTAGGATCTTTCTTTCCAAGCCTGTCCATTAACAGGCCTGGCCTGATATTAACAACCGTGTGGTTAGCATAGAACACAAATTACAAAGTGCTTAGATGGGCTTTCTTCCTCTTCTCTTCTTCATACTCATTAGGGTGTAAGTATAGTTGTCATACTAGTGCAAACCACAAGAGGGAACTGCAGCAGTGCAGAAATCTCTGGAGAGCCATAGAAATGATAATGGTGGAATTCATGTCAGTTGAACAATAGACCTTTATCATGGCAGACATTTTGATATGTCATAGCTGGAAAACAACAGGTGCAACCAGGGACATTACTAATGTACATGTCCCATTCCCTCACGTGTTTAATGGAACAGGGTGTTTAATTTCATTAAGTGCACCATGTCCTTTGAGAAGCTAATAGATCTAATAATAAAAAAGAAACAATAAAAAGAAAACAATATGTCCATTGTACATGTTTTTATTAAAGTTGCATAAAAGTGTAACAAAATTGGGCAAAAACAAGACCTGTTGTTGATATTGCTACATTTGTTTGTTGGTTTGATCTAATCAGTCCAAAAAAAGGAAAAAACAAAGATCATCACCACTCCTCCAATTCGCATGGTTTAGCTCTTGTATTTAGCCTCAATGATAATAATCAGTATATATATTTTTTTGCAATTTGTTTCCCCAACGGTAAAAAAAAACCAACCAGTTTCTCAATAACAGTCTAAGAAGGTATCATCCAAGCCTGGATGTAGAAAATAAAATCCACTCAAATTCAGATATTGATTGAACTTGCCTGGTACAATCCGACCACTCAGAAGTCTCAAAAAGATGCAGACCGTGCTTGGTTTAGAAACGCCACCAGGAAGGCAAAAGCAATCGCACCACAATGTATCTGAATGGATTTTTGTTCGTCAACTTATTAATCCAAGGCCCGGCATCACGAAATGTCATGATCACAATAAAAACGGACCAGTATCCAAATGGTAAATGCAAATAACATTGTTTTATCTAAACAAAATCACTGTATCAAGGCCTAAGTATTAAACACTCACTTCTAAAAAAACAACTGAATCTCATTGTTTTTCAAAAAAAATGAAATAAAATGAAGAGCGACTGAAGATCTGAGATTCTTCACATGTCGCTGCTCTGCTCAGTAACACATTTTTACTAGTTTGCGTTACCTTTTTAAAAATGAATGTCTCCCATTTATTTGGTTTGAATAACATAAATAATACCTAAGGCAACATCTGTTTTTTAAGAAAAGGAAAGGAAACTGAAGAAAGGACAGAGAGGAAGGGTAGACAGAAGGATGAAATTGGATGGGAGGAAGAGAGAGGGGATGCCAGGGAGAAAATGACAGAGCAGCAAGATGAAAATGGGCCAGATTGTGTCTCTTTGTGTGTGTGTGCTTGGCTGAGAGAGAGAAAGAGACAGACAGTGGAGGTCTGCTGTCACCGCAGGTGTTCGCAATTGGTCAAAGGAATCACAGCAAATGTTACTGATTCTCCTACTGGCTGATGCGCTTTAGTCTCTGATCTGATTGGCTCAGGATCGGAAACAGATGGCTTATTCCTGGAGATGATTGGTAGATGCAGTGGGTAAATCTTGTGACAGCTAAGGACCTGTTCCTGTGCCTGTCTGTGTGAGAGGCAGCTGTGTTCTGCTAATGTGCTTCCGTTTCCTCTATCCTATGTGTGTGTGTGTGTGTGTGTGTGTGTGTGTGTGTGTGTGTGTGTGTGTGTGTGTGTGAGAGAGAGAGAGAGAGAGAGAGAGATAGGAAAGAAAGAAAAAGAAGAATGATGTTTTAACAGCGGCCTCCCTCTCTCCATCCCTCCTATTAGGATGTCTCATTGGTGGCTCTGCTGATGTGACGCTCAGTGGACGGTACAAAGCCTTGACGCCCACACTGAGCTCCATAAACATTTTTATTTTCCATGTCTGTATGTGTGTCTGCTCTGAGCTGACTGTGTCAAACACCAAAACAATGTGGTGGACATTCCTTAGAAAAAAAAGGGTGAGACAGTGAGAAAGAGAGAGAGGAGGGATGATTAAAAAAAAACAAAAACAAGGCAGCTTTGTTTTGGGTCACCCTGTCGGACTGTCAGTGCGTGTGTGTGTGTGACAAAATGCATCAAGAAGAAAAAAAACAAAAAAAAAGGAAATTCAAAAACAAAACAGGAACCAGTCCTATACTAAAAACCTAATTTGTCATACAGAACAGCAGAATATACAGGCCAGAAGAAAAAAACAACATTCCCAATATGACTGTTGCTGTACATTATGTAGCAACATACACACGTAGCATTTAGCAACACGCAGACATACACATGTATGTGCAGGCTGGACAGCAGTGGCCTCTAAAACAGCCTCTCTTAAGACTGCACTACGCATTTAAAGGAGGGAAAAACACACTTTTCCCCACAGTAATCTGAATTCTAGTCACCTGATTAAAAAATTACCTACCTCTACTCTACCCTCAAAGGAAGAATTTCAGGCTAAAATTGGTTGGACTGTACCACCACCACAGCCAACCAGTGACTTATTTAGGTTTAACCTCTATTCCAAGGATCAAAATTTCCTCTTTGCAGTACTAAAGATATACCATACAGTATTATTTGTGGTCAGAGTTTCGGAGAGACTTCCCAAAATGACATGGTGACATCTTTAAATAGACATGCACACAAAAAAGTCTTTAAATGCACCACTGTAGAAAATGCCTCTCATTAAGGGTGGGGGTCAACAAAGATTGTACTGACCCCCGATGTTAATTAATTAAAGAACTAAAGTCATGTGAATAACTCCACGCCCTCAAACAAAACCAAAACAGTAGCATAAAAATAAAAAGTTCGTAGCTGGATCATTTACAAATTTAAATCCCATACAGATAACAAAATAAAGAATCTCATTGGTGGAAACACCAGAAAGGGTTAGGCCCTGCTTTAAGCTGACTGGCTGCTTCCTGCTTCGTCGTTCACCCACAGCCGCTCTGTTCTTGGCTCTCGCCGCCTCTCTCTTGTTCCTCTTCCCACTCTCGCCCGCTCCGCTCCCAGTAATTATGGGATTCATCTCATCTCTTCCTCCTCAGACAGATGGAGGGTAGCGCAGGGGAGGGTGGGAGGAAGAAGAGCTAGATGAGGAAGAGGAGGAAAGTCTACCACAGCCAAGGGGTGAAAGAGGGACAGGAGTGGATGAAAGAGGGAAGGAAAGTGCCTGGATGAGCATCAGTGAAAGCTTGTTTTAATTATAAATTCTTTACTTTTTCTTCTGAGCGATTTTAAAAAGAAAGTCCAATGAACAGGGGATGGTCAAAAAGAAGAAACACATGATTTGTGAGGCTGAATCCAGGCAACAAGAGATGAGAAGATAGAAATGTGAGAACAGAGGGCCTAACAACAGGAGGAAACAAGGTCCAGTTAGTGTATTTCATGATGATTTGAGTGGAAGAAAGCAGACTATAAAATAAGAGAACGGGGAGTGGCAGGAAGACAAAATGTGAGGGCGGAGGGGGTGGGGTGCAGGGGGAACGAGGAAGAAGGACGCCATCATTTCTTCTGAGGCGTGGAGAGCTTCTGCATCCCCCGGATCTTGTCGAGCAGCTCTGAGATGAAGTCCTACAGGGAGACAGGAGGGACATAATACATGATGGTGGGGAGGGGGTTCAGAAACGAGCAAACGAAAAAAGTGTGTGAGAAGGTAGAAGATCGCTTACCTCAGTAGGTTTAAAACAGTCGACCAGTAAGTCCTGGAAAACAATCAAAGAGAGTGTGACATTTCATAGTTTGTGCTCTGACACAAATACAACACAACAAGTGTTCATCTGTGTCCTACCTTGACCCTGGCCGCCCGCTCCACGTCACTGGGCATATCCAGCAGTTCATCCACGTCTATCTCGAGCTCTGGGATGGCCTCCTCCTGTAACACATGGAGCTCATTAACGGACTAAACACACACACACACACTAGTGAACCTCTTTTAATGGACACATGGAAAAGAAACGTTCATCGCGCTTTCTATTCTTAGTCTGTGTCCTTGTGTTATGTGGTTGTCCACAAATAGACCAGCACATTTCTCTCCCTCTGTTCGGTGGACTGATGAATATCTGCGTTTCAACACCAGAGGGCGCTGCTGTTCCATCACCACACATTTAACAACATGACAGGGTGAAGAGACAAAGAAAAGAAACATGTACAGTACACATAATTTCTATAAACATGGCATCTTCATCAAGAAAAACAAGAAATTACATCTGTTGGAAAAGACGGAAGAAACAAATACCTTCAAAATAATGACACTTATTATTACCTGAAAGTGGTTTAACCGTCAGAGAGGGACTCTTTCTCTAGCTTCTCCATCTCTCTCTCTCTCTCACACAAACTGAGTGTGTGACAATAACACTCGCACACATCCATGTACAAACACTCGTTTCCCCAACTCTTGCAGCTCAATTGCTACCCTGTCCTCATGTCATTCTCTAGGAATCTCTCACTCGCCCTCGTCCTCCCCCTCAGTTAGAGTTGCCCACACCAGCTGTCTCTGCACCTGCCCAAATACCCCCCACCCCACCCACACACACACACACAAGTCATGCAGCCTCTGAAACACGCGGACAGGCACAGCCCGATGTGTGTACACATTTGTTTGTGTGTCACATTAACTGAATCGTAGTTTTTTTTTTCCTTTTTACGTAGAAAAAAACTCCTCACATCACACACATCTTTTCCATTACACACACCTTGTACACACACGTGGATTAAAGAATTATAAAATGGGCATTAATAAGTCTTGAGCTAGATGAAGCGTGTGGAAAGAGTGGGGTATAAGGATTTAATTCAGAGCAGGGCGGCCTGTCTGTGTGAGATAGAGACAGGATGTGACAGACAGACTTACTGTCAGCAGAGTAGAGGACACACACGAACCTGCCGACATACAGTAATGCAGACAGACATGTGTAAAAAGGCTGACACACACACACACGCAAAAAGCTGAGAGTATAATATTTAAGTAGCAAAATGGCACTTACTCACACAGACTTTCAAGCTGTTATCATTACAGAATTTCAGCTCTCTGTGATTCACACACACACACACACACACACACACACACACACACACACACACACACACACACACACACACACACACAC
>JAUYWH010000010.1:11823675-11861808 GCA_034779795.1 Ctenopoma multispine
CACACACACACACACACACACACACACACACACACACACACACACACACACACACACACACACACACACAGCTTCTCGCCGTTTGGTCGAATGATTCACACATCAGCTTGTTTGGTCTGAGTGCATGCTTCAGTGGTTTCTCTGTGTTGACTGGACACGTCTGCCTCTCTGCACAGAGACGCTCTGCTTGTCCCTCAGGGTCACAACCAGCCTGGGGAAGACTTGTACTGGCAACCGTACACTGCTGCCAGGTTTGGAGCTCTGCCCCTCTCCCGCGCTTACTAACTGCTACATGAGGGCAGCAGCACTGTAAGATCTTCAAAATACCAATACAGATCAATACCCCTTTTACTACTCTTGTTACAACAGTAGTGATTTCACCTGTGCCCTTTTTGTGTCCACGTGCAACACTGGAAGCAATGCATTTAAAAATTTCCAACCACAACCACATTACTTCTTCATTTTTTTTCAAAATGATTAAAGAACTAATCAAGCTGAAACAGTCAGCACATGCAGAAAAGAACGACATAACGGAAACACACTCAGTGTAAATAATTTAAATATGTAAGAGAAACACAGCTGGAAATTTTACTTTTAGATGCTTATATCTGTGATATAGTTTCTATCAGTAACTGTCTCTCTCTCTCACACACACACCATCTCCCCCTTCAGCCCACTCTAATTACAAAAAACCCTCATCTGAAATATGTGAACTAGAAAGCGTCTTAAGTGCCCACTTTCACCCTACACCTCCACTTTCCATATCCTCTTGAGTCTGTCACTTCTGCAGCAGGGAACACGGGGCAGATGAGGAGAGGAGGGCTCAAAAAAAAAAAAAAAAAAAAAAGTCATTATCACTACAATTGGCCTGAAAGAAGGGATTATGTGCAGATTAAAATAAGAATGCACACAAACAAGCATCAGGGCAGATTATCACTGTTGGCAAGAACCACTAACACAACCACACACAACGCAAGCTCCCAACATTTACTTGTTCATTTGCCATGTCATCCACTGAGTGTCTTATTCTTATTGTTGCCGCAGCTTGAGGCACGCGTGGAGTTTGGCAAACCCTTTCAGAGTCATTCAGGTTGCAGTAGAATACATTTTCCATCTCTGTCTCCACAGGAACGTTTATTTGCGCTGCCCTTTTAATGCATTCAGCTGCTACTGAGCTATAATCTGTGTGGATTTCAAAATGGGTTAGAGAACGTTATAATTCCTTCAAGCAGTTTAATCATCAACACAACCTCTGCCTTCAGCTACAGAGTCCAAAAAAAAAACCCAGACATGATCTTAAAATGGTAAAATTGTTTCTTATTAGAAAAGACCAACTTATCATTACAGCATGTTAATATGAGCTGACCACAGCTGCTGGTCTTTGTCTCTGGTTTCTCTATGTGACATTTTATCACTACACACTTGTTGATTCATGTTCGTTGAGCGTTCATCATGCAAAATGTGTAGAAGCGAATGAGTGAGACTGACTCGCTTCCTAATGAATCAGCAACTTGTAATTACTCCCGTCGCTCAAACACATTGCCCAAATATGGCCAGCTGTTCCTTCCTGATCTGAGACTACATGAGAATTCAAACCGCGACCACTTGAGTCCATGATACCTCTGAAGTGGAGACATTCATCAGTTCATTCATCATATTTATTTAGTTTGGCGGTCTGCGGGCCATGCGCCTGTCCATCTGTCTCCTCATTTCAACCGTTTCCATAATAGTACAATGATCCTGACACATGGCATCTTTCAGGTTGTGATACCAGGAAAGCTTAAGTTAGATTTCACACAGCAGTGACATCATGGAGGATAAAAAAAGCCAAACACAGCACCGGTGCTCTAACCTGGCAAAGCTCGTGATCAGTGGCCGTCTGAACGCTTGGGGAAGCACGTCAGGTCAGTCAGAGTGTAATCTATTACTACCTGCTGAAAGCTACAACAACAACATCTTCAGCGTGACAACAACAGCTCCGCATATACAGCATTATCAGAGATGATATTGTGAACAGTCTGTTACTCAACTCAACACAATCAGAGGCAGTAAAAAAAAAAAAAAGAGAAGAAGCTGCACACTGACATATGCTTCCCTGTAGTTAACCAACAGCTTCTGGAGCGTCTGCTCTAATGCACCTCCCGGGACTTAAATACACTCCTGAGTGCATCCGTGTTACCTCACTCAACCTGCGGGCAGTTGCTATTACTTACAAACAGACTCCGCGATGAAAACCTCTCCACGCAGAAAAGGATCCACGCCAGCTGCTGCCTGCTGTATCCTCGACCGTTAAATTATCACCACGGCGGCTCCGTTCCTTTCATTGTTTTTAATATGGTTTCAATATGGTGCCAATAAACAAGCAGCACCAAAACCTCAGAGCCACCTCTAATTTAAAAGCACTATTATAACAACACCACCCCGGAGCCATATCTCGGAATAACACAGGCCTGTGTGGCGAACTACATGACCATTATACCCACGCTTACTTTAAAAAGCTTCCTCAAGGGCACTAGAGCTTTCTTTAAACAGCAATCAAGTGCTTATATGCAGTCTTCAAATACATTAGACTCGAGCAACTGGGAAAGGGCCGACAGAAGTGTGCATCAGACGATAATTAATATATCACAGTCATTATGTTTATGGAATCAAACACACAGGGATTAAGGGAACAGGCTGTTATAGTGTGTTACCATTAAAAGGACCAATCCGCCACACATGTACATTGTACATTACATTCCTCTGCCTCTGATCCCAACTTTAACTAAGCTTAAGCCACAAACCTGAGTCACACATTTCACTTTGCTTTTCAAAGTGATGGACGGCCAAAATGTTGCCTCTTAGTAATTTACAAACCCATGTACAAAACTATATTATACTGTATTACACAACATTAGTCACAAGTTGTACTTTGTGTTGCTGTGATGTGATGTGATGTGATGCAGGGTACGGTGTGCTTTGGGGGAAAGTGGTATGTTAATACTGTACATTTATCTATGCACTGAATGCGATTGTCTCTCTCACACAAACACACACACACTTCCTGTGACAACACTCGTAAACATTCCTCTGAGTGACTCACATCCCTACGTGCCTCTCTTTCTTAATCCACTGCCTTTTCTCGCTTGGTATTCTTTTGCTTCCTTTTCAGTTACTCACACACGCACGCGTTAGTCTCCCCCTTTTCTAACTTTAATTTATTCTCTTAGAGTCTTCACAATGCTTCACATGGTCAGTCAGAAGTTGAGCTGGCTACAGTAGTCTACATGCTGACTCACCCACAATTAAACAGGAAAAGAACTGTGTCGACCATGTAGAACCACATGGAACCTGTTAACAACTTACTATGTTTGTGTGCGACTGTGTGTGTGTGTGTTTGTGGGGGGGGGGTGTTTACAAAGACACACTAGGGTCTTTCACTCCTGCTGTTTAACAACCACTCTTTGTAGTCTCCCTCTTACGCACACTGAGTGAAACGGGGTAACGCTGATTGGTATTCAGACCTTTACGTGCACGGCTCAGGCAACTGCTGAACACTGTGTGTGTGTGTGTGTGTGTCATGTGCCTGTGTGCACTTTTACTGTGCGAGCAAAGGGGCCGACTTAATCCATCCACAAAGCTATAAAGTTACAGCTGTTCTCACAGTCAGGCTTCCCCCAGCACATGTACACCTGGCTCATACGAATGCTGGTTGTGTTTTCACTGACCTGGACGTAGGATTCACTTCTGTATTCGCCTGCGTTGTTGTGAGACCACATAAAGATTAGCGAGTTGCAAACTTCCTCTTGTGGACGACATACAGCCAGAATACGTTAATATACATGTATATGTTTGTAAAGTACAGTATAGAAAGTATACACTATATATAATATATTATATCAGTACAATACAACCATGTCCAGTTGTGCTTAAAACCTTCAGCTGAGACTTTTACTTTGAAGGGTACAAATAAACACTTCCCATATTATCTGTCGAAGTTCCTCTTTATACGAAGGAGGTATTGTGTGTTTTAACTGGAAGCTTAGATATTATTACATACATGTTATGAACTGTTGCATTATTTATTCTCCCACTGTAGAAGTTTCACCTGTAAGATTCATATTTTGTGCCTTGTTTACATCAGAGGATTCGTTACATAATCTTATGATGATGATGATATATGTTTCTTATGGTTTAGCTATCATTTCCATGCATAAATCAATTAACTAGAAGCAATAACACACACTTACACCCACTACATTTGCATTTGTTTTACAGGCTGAGCCAACCATTGGGACATTATGGAAATCTCCCAACAACCACAAAGATCCACCGGCTGATTAATGTCAACATTGCATAATGGAACATTTCATAAATGGAAAATACTGAAATGGCTTTTCCAAAATGATCTATGTCTTGTACACTACTCTTGTGCTCACCGTGCTCTGGAAATAATGATCAACCAGCTGTTAAAAGCAGAATTGAACACAGAAGAAACTATCCTCTCTGAGAAAAAAGTACCACAGGTCGTTCATTTATCTGTCAGAAGTCACTGAATTGTTCTCAGGGCTGGTTGCGGTGCTACTGGACTTAGAGAAAGTGAACTTCTGTGTCATTTTATTTTCCAAGTGTACACAGCATAAAATAACAGGAGACACATGTTACAAAAACACTTTCTCCTTCTCTGACATTGCTGCCAACTCCTACTACATTTTCCTTCTCTTCTTGCTGTCCCCTCTAGTGCCCCTCCTCCCCTTCTCTTCCCCCGTTTATTGCATTCCTGCTCACCAATCCTGCCTCTGTTCTCACTCCTATCCCCATCTGTGTGTGTGTGTGTGTGTGTGTGGCCACGTAGGACCCTGGAGTTTGGGGATCGGTCCGCCTACTCGCTCCACTGTTAACTGTGTAACTACTGGTCAGCTCCGGTTCGCTGTGAGCAGAAAACACAGTGGAGCACAGAAACACAAAAACAAATTGACAATTAATATGACAAATTAAACACCCGGTTACCATGGAAATGAAAGTAAAATAGAATAATTTCACTAGAAGAGGAGCTGAGTTCATAAGTAATTCCACCTTAGATACAGGTATCTGTAATAGAGAAGATACACTTCCGATCACCACCTGTACTTGTGTCTCATAACACTCGCTAACCTTTCCTGTCGGTTTGGTTTTTTTGTTTACAATATAAACTGTGACACTGACAGGAAAAGAAAAAGATCGACTGTATTGACTCTGTCGATATACTTGATTATAATTTCTATTTTTTTAAAGCTTTCTAATACTAAACGGACCCATCTCTTCCATTGCATGGTTAACCAACATAAACATTTAACAAGCCTTGTTGCCATGGGAATCACACTAAGGCTCGGCTCCTCACTATTACCCATAGCAACTCTGACTGATAGGCTGACTAAGTGGCTGGATGGAAATCTGACAAGCTGGCTGGCAGAAATGACTGGGTGACCGCTTGTAGCCTGTTTAAAGAGATTATATGAATAGAAAAACGGCTCATTATAAATTCCATGTTGAACAAACTCCACGAGTTTTATTAACAGTCGACAAAAGGAGAGGGGGAGAGTAAAGGGGCTGGCTGGGAGACAGCCTGGGATCTGGACAATGAAAAGAGGGGAACTACTGTGGATGAATGCCAGAAATGGCCACAGTCAGTGAGATGTGTGTAACAAAAAATGTTCAATCAATAATTAATATCCAATTGACATTATCATAATCTGATGTACCTGTTATCAGATCATAATAAATCATCACAGCTCTCACGTCTTACTGTCTGGAAACAACGAGGCACTGACCCCGTGTGCCCCTTGGCAGCACCTCACCATCCCGTTCTCATTCTTTATTTTTTGACTGTGCCACTCTCTAACACGTAACATATTAATCCATCACTGGCAGACCGTCAAAGAACATTGATTTAAAAATCCTCCCTAGGCCATTTAATCACCCCTGCTGGCGAGTGTGTTGCATCCCTGCTACTTTATTATCATCCACATCTCATGGGATATCCCGGTAGCTGACAGAGAAATCACTATGAAAGTAGGATAAAGTAAGCAGACACCAACGTGGCTGACATTCTTACATCACATGATAAGAGAGGTATCGGTTAGTCTGGATTTTGGACGTTCAGGTGTAAATGTGGAGCAGGTAGAGCCCCCAGGAAAGTCTGATGCTGATGGTCATTGCATTTGTAGCAATACAACAGTACATCCTTTGCAGGGACATGTGAATATAAGAAACTATAAATACAGCACAAAGTTCTGCAACCACAAAAACTAACTTTTCTCCAGCTAAAAAGTCTAGAAAACCATCGTCTCATCATGGTGTGAGTGACACCAGACACCAACACAGAACCTCTTGCTCTCCTGCTTTTAGTCTACTAGGAACTCTCCAAACCTGTTAAGTCGTTGTGTTGCTCCCACCAGGAATAGAATGTGGGTCAACGCCAGCTCAGTGGAGTTGACATGAGCTTACCAACTACTGACGCCAGCAGCTAGCCTGTACCACAGCTGCCGCCTGCTTGAGTGTTTCACCACTGATGCACAGTCATCACTACAACCTCATGACAAGATGCATGACTGAACCCCCCCCACACACACAAACTCACCCACCCAAACAGATCAGTATCACCTCATCTGTGTCTTTGTTGACCCCCCACCACCCTAATGACAGCAGCTCCCTCACCCTTGATCATCTGTTCTTCATCTTAAGTTCAGAAGAGACAGTGCCACCACTTTATTTTTTCCACAGAGCTGAGTATCAGCGGTGATATATATTCACAGGTGTGCTTCAAAACTGCTTCAGCCAATCAGAACAGAGATCAGGGGCTGTCTGTTTCACGATCAGGCTATAAAAGCTGCATATGCTACATTTAGCCAACCTGTGGGTGGAGGAGTGAAGTTTAATCACACTATTGCCACATATTATCACTTCTTACAATGTCCACGTTGTTTTCTAAATGTGCGCCTTCATTACTTCACCTAGTTGCACACTATGCGCTATTTAAAAAAAAAATCCACGCTAGGCCAAAAGCAGCGACAAAGGGCCTCTTAATGTTTCTTTATGAACAGTTTAACACACGCACGCAGGCCCACAGCGGATATGCGGACTTCTTGAGCTGGACCGTGGAGTCCTTTTTACTTTGCACATGCCGCCTGATCAATAGGTTCGATCGCTTTATTGTTAGTGTCTTTACCTCACAGTCGTAGAGATCCGTTAGCTGGTCGATAATCCACTCCTCCAGGTTCAGCCTCTTCCTCAGCTCCTTGCGGTCGTATTTGACGGTAACGCGTCCCTGCTTCCGAACGGGGGTCTCCGGTTCCTCCGTGGTGCCGGTCGGCGTCTGGAAATATACCCGGGGTTGAGGGCTCGTCTCCGGGCTTGTTACAGCAGCCATGGTCGCTTGGTTTATGTGTGTGTATGGGGGGGGGGAAATCGCCCCGGAGGTGTGAAAGTATAAAAGAGGCGACGGAAAGGAGGCGAAAAGCGGTCTGTGGACGTGCGGCTGTTCGCTTCTCCGCGCTGGAAACCCCAACTGATAACTGTGTGAGTTGCGATCCACCGAGGAAACGTCTGTGGACCTGATGCTTTTGTTGTCCAAAAACGCTCAAAGGGACACAAGCAGCGTCCGTCCTCTTCCACTGAACAAAAGAGAGCGACGGCTACGGCGCAGCGTAAAGTGTAACCGGCTTATTAGGCTATTTACAGCATGCAAACTCTGCATATATAAAAAAAGACAGAAGACGGCAGCAGCAGAGCCGGCCTCAACTCTTGATTCAGTACAAAGAGAAATCACACGTCTCTCTCTCTCTCTTTCTCTGTGTCCCCACGAGAGCTGCGTGCGCGCTCTCCGGCTGGACCCGAGCTCATCCGACGTAGCGCAACAGAAAAAAAGGAAAAGAACCTTTTTTTTTTTTTTTTACTCTCTTTCACTCCGTGGTTATTACTCGTACAGAGCAGCTTATTGATTCATTCTCTGTGTGTTTCTCATTTGAACGCCAGTCATCAAACACAGACTAACTTCTGACACACTTTTTTTTTTTAACTTTCTAATAGCCTTTTATTTACCATTGTGTCCACCTTCAGCCACCTACGAGCGAACTATTATCTCCTGAAGGCCCGTTAGGTTTTCACTGTGCTGCACTTTGTCCTGACACAGCGTGTAGAGAAGCTGCCAGTTTGCCCAGAGGCCTGACTGCTTCCAGCACTCGTATCTGAATGTTCAGTTCAAACTAACATTAAAGAGTCTCTTCTGTGATGTGTTACATGTGTGCAGGCAAGAAATTCACACCTAGATTTTCACAAGCCTATAAAAAGGACGAATGTGTGCAGAAAAGAATCCCCTTCTCTGTAAATCACACACTGTACTAAACTCTTGGCGGAGAGCAGCTGGAACAGCTGGATTTTTTTAAGCTTATGATCGATTTCAAATTTCATCTTTTGCGCTTCGTCCCCAGGCTGTGGCAGAGATGAAACTACTGAAGGTGTTCTATTAACAGGAAACCAGTCACATTTTTTCACAGTCTGGTCATTGTGCTGCAACAGCAGGGAACCCCCCCACTGAGCAGGTTAATAACAGGAGTTTTAATAAGAATAGGAGTGTGAAGTGAAGGGGGAGGTAAAGACAGGAGAGCGAATTCCCTGTCTCTACTTCTTTTTGGAGTGTGTACAGGGGTGTTCGCATCTGCCAACATGCCCACATTGGTGTGTGTGCGTGTTTTTTGTTCCAGTCTGAGCAACCAACATGGCAACAAGACATAACAACCTGAATTATTCAGAGAGCATGTCTGAAACTTACAGTTGAGTAAGCACAGGCGGACCAACACACCACACGCACATTAACTTATACATTCATGTGTGCTTGCATAAATCATACACACACACAGTCATGGTCCTGTAGTCACTATTAAACAAAGCGTGTGTGTCACCAGGTAAAAGAATAACATGCGTATGCAAACGAGTCGTGTGCATCAGCAAACTAATTAGACCTTCGTGTGTCCTGTCAGCGACTTTTGGGTCTTTTGATTTTGAGTCTGACACAGGTCTCAGGAGAGGAAGATCGTGATCATGTAAGCATGGAATATTAAAACTGCGTTGGCCCTGGGGAGAGTGCAAAGGCACGAGAACAGTATATGGCGTGTGTGTGTGTGTGTGTGATCAACTCCCATAATCTCACTAAGAACCTAAGCAGTACCATAAAACATGCAACACCAAAGTATGAAAGCTAAAGTCCCCTGCTTCCTCTAACATTGTGATGTTTGCACATTTCCATTTTCCACTGCTTTATACTTGTACTTCAATACATTGATTTGAAAAACATTAAAAACACGAGTGCATAGTGGTGGGCAGCCTGTGACATGACATTGGTCTGTGGCCAAAATAGATACAAAAATATATATATAAGATTTTCTTCCTGCCCTTGCCTGACCCCTAGTTTGAAACCAGAGGAATGCAGCTGGAACCTGCTCCGCTGCACAATGCCTCTCGTTCACTGCATGCATTGGTTTTCTGAATACTTTTACTTTTGATTTGTGTATTTTACTGATACATTGATGTAGTTTTACTTTACGTTGTAATATATTTGCACATTGTTCCATTATCATTATGTAAATGACCTGACTACTTATTTTACCACTGGGCATACTGAATACTATAAAACCACAGTGAGAACAGAGGGGAACAGACTCATGATGTCTGCTCTCAGCCTCTACTTCTCCCTCCACTATGAACATTTACCAACATTGCAAGACTCAGTGAAATTAGCTTCATTGATGTATATATTTGCCTACACACATTGTTTTATTGAACTGCACAGGGGAGATGACACAGGAGTTGTTCACCCACATGAGGGAGCTGTTGATCTATTTCCCGTGTGCCATCAGCCTTGCGAGGTGATTCAGATGAAATCCACAGATACAATCTGGAAGAGACTATTTCAGTGACTTTGCATTTACTGTGTGTGATAAGAAATTGGTTTCTTGCCTTCTGACACTTTTCCATAACTAAGAATAAGGTCACATTTTGCTGGTCACTATACTTTCCAATTTCATCTTTCCTATTTCCTAAGGAAGTCATGGTCAAATACAACATTTGAGACTCACCAAATCAGACCCACCCATATGGAGATTTACCAGAACAGATGATGTTTGAAACTAGAGAAACACTCAGTAAACTAATTTACAACCTATTTCACTCATTGTTTGTCATGATTTCAGGCTGCACTGTGAATCACTTGTGATGAATCACTGTATCCTACATTCTACATGTACTAGTGTACATATATGTACAATACACAGTGGTTTTACCCTGATTGACTTGTGCAAATAAAGCTATTTAAAGCAGACTGCTGTATCTGACCCACGTGCACACTCACACAGGTAGGTTACACCCGCACTGTTCCCACAGCAGAGGACAACTGAAGCACACTGGATACTTGTATGTCCACATTCCTAACTGTTGCACAATCATTCTAACATTGTGCAGAGGGGAGGGTAGTGGCACCACACAGCCTTTAGATGGCAGTATTGGATAGAAACTGCAGCTACAGAAGGGCAGCAGCAGTGTAAAATAATTAAAGCCAATGGTCAGCATAAAAACGCCAACCATGTAAAGTATTTTGTGGGTGTGTGGGAACAGCTAAAAGTCACTGTAATGAGTGTAACTGTCACAAAAGCATGACGAGTTCTTGGGCATCTGCATTGTCTGTAAATACCTTATTCCTGGGAGAACTGCAATCAGCACTTACACGCCCACATGTCCGCGTATCTCCAAAACACATCAACAATAAACCCTGCAATGTTATGGAGACAGATGGATCCAGTCTCCAGTAAACCATCAGCGACTTCGAGCCAAAATCTGTGGAGAATAATCTGATCATGTTTTATTGCTACTGTCGACTGAATCAGGCCTTTTCCATAAAAGCTGGCGTGTTACTGTACATGTCTGTGTGCATGTGTGTGTCTGTGAGTGTGGAGAGCGAGGGCAGTGTGTGGACAGACAGTGAATATGCCTGTGTGTCTGCATACAATGTGTCTTTGTGAGTCCTTGGCTTTGCGCTGGAGGGAAAGATCTTGCTGTTGTGAGAGAGACAGAGACAGGGAGAGAGAGAGAGATGAATGGTTGGGGGTCTTCCCTTTCTCCACAAAATCTTTTTTTGTGTGCCTCTGTGTCTTGCTTTGTTCCATTTTTAACCTCTGTGTCCCTCGTTTTGTGTCTTTAACCCTCTTTAGTAACACGACATTAAGAGTCCTCCATTTAGAATAATTCTAAGCTCTTTAACTCTGCTTCTCCTTTTCTTACTCACTTTCCAACACTTGGAACACTCTTTTTAGCACACAAAGCTAAATCACGTGATCAGATGTCATCCCATGAACGTCTCTTTTTCAGATGATGTTCAGCAGGTGTAATGTTTACCAAGTTTGCCATCTTGGTTTAGCATGTTAGCATGCTTGCTAATTAGTGCTGAACACATTAACAGCTGAAATCCATCAAGAGGATGCAAAAAAGAACAATGCAAAACCAAATAGAAATGTGAAGTTGATTCTAAAAAGAAAGAAAAAGAGCGAAAAGCCAGCTCATCTAGTATCGAACATTTGCTGCTGAACCCAACGGCACAAACAATGAGCACCACTTGTTGTAAAAGACAAAAACACAAAGTAGGAGAGAGGGGGTGGCTTTAAATGTAACAGAGAATAGATAGAGAGACTATGAATGTGCAAGACAAGAGAGAGAGAGCAAGAAGAAAGAGAGCGGGCGGTGAAAAGAGGGAGGAGGTGGTCTACTGACACCACAGGTGTGTGCACTTCAGATACACTGTTTAGCACAACAACATTGTTTGGCCAAAAATATCTATTGTGTGTGTGTGCGTGCGTCACAGAAACACAATATGCATGTGTGCCGTTTAATGAATGCAGATGTATGTGTGGAGCTTTTGTTGTATGCTGCCATCTAAGAGGTCGTGTTTGTGTATCTGTGTTTAGTTCAAGAGCAGATAACAAGTCTACCTGGACTGAGTTACAGCTCACGACACAAACACACCAATGTCAGACCGTCTAGGCGCTAAATTGTTAAACAATCCTCCTCCTCAGTATCATATAACACTGACGCCAACACTTTCTGGACACAATTATACAGTTGTGTGTTTGTGACTACATCTAATGGATTGTTTTTTGTATCTCTCTATGGGTTTTTTTGTGAAGGGAAAACACACCGACACCCAGTCATTCAGTCAGCAGGCTGCAGCATAGCAGACATTCCTGCTGGGTGTAGTTAAGGAGTTGGAGAATGGCGAAAAGTTGCCAAAAAAATCTGTTGCTCCGTAACATTTTTTTATGAGAAACCCAAGTTGTAACGCTGCTTGGCGGGACAGGATTCGGAAGGAGGCAGCTGTGCAGCCTCCTTTGCTCACACGCTCACACTTAAAACGTTACCTGATTACATTCTGGGGTTTTAATTATCTGCCATACCGCATCCTCTAAAGTACTTCCTTTATATTATCACCATTTATATATATTCAAAAGATATCATTAATCTCCCAATCTCTCCTGACTGCCTGAGTAAAACTGCCACTTATCTCACTTTGCTTTGAAAATGACCACTAAGCTGATTACTGTATATTTCCAATAACTGTGATAACCAGCGACCACGTTTTTAATAACATTTCTGGCTGCACAGCTAATCTGTCATTGTCAACGCCAAGTAAAATATTTTAAAGCAATTAAAGGCAAAGGTAATGGGAGGAATTAAAAGAGCCCATTGGTTATGTGTTTGCACCCTGCAATGAGTAAGTAAGTAAGAAGTCACTCTGTTAGAAATGGACTTTGCATTTTAATTAATATCATGGTTCAGTGGTTCCCAACCTTTCTGGATTATTCCCTCAAAGGAGTAGTTTGACATGCTGGGACTGACATGCTTCTTGTACAGAGATATAACTCAAACAAACAAGATATAACATGACATTTAGCACAGTGTAGTTGGACTTTTTTAAGCCCCAGACAGAACGAGGGAAACTGTCCCAAAGACCAAAAGACCTTCAGCTTTATTTATCTGACAAAGACAAGATGTTTTCACTGACCACCAACACTTAAACCAATAATAAAGGCCAAGGGCAGACTGTTTGTGACCCTAAAACTCTTTTCAAGGAGAAAGCCGTATTTTAAATCTGTGCAGAAACACTGTCCAGTTCTGAGCTCGAGTCAGATGCACTCAGAGACAGTGGAAGCAAGTTCTGTGGTTGTCTGAGTCCATGTTTCAGTTGATTATTAGGAGAAACAGACACTGGCTTCTCTCCACATGCAAATCTGAAAGAATTCCCTAACAATTAAAAGGAGAAGTGATATAACACACGTCTCTTTTCTAACTTTCTGTTGCAACACAAAATTTGCTTATAGATTATATTTACATGTTACACTTAGGTTGGTCAGTAAAAAGTGTCCAGCACAGTGCTACAAGCCTCTAAACACAAGTCAGTTTGCCTGTTTTACTGAAGGCTGAAGCACACAAAGACTCACCACAGATTTTACATGTCAAGGCCAGCGTAGCTGTAATGGGATGTGTCAGACAGTCATAGATTGTTCTCCGCGCTGCCAGAGGAGCTTTCAAAACCTTATCCTGAGTGACGTCACCGGAGTGAGTGCAGCTTGACCCTGTAGATCACACAACTTTAAAGCAAAACGTGCATCCTACAATGTGGCAAAAGACCTGGACACCATAATAACACAGTTGCATTGTGGTATATGTAGGTTTTAGTGTTATTTTATGGAGTGCTTGAAAAATCAGGATATCTTTGCATGTGCTCTGTACTGCACTGATTTGTGACTTTATATTTTAACTTATTTAAAGTTACATTATGAAATAACTCCAGTGTAGCTTCAGGCTATAGCCGACAGCTAAGTGCAGATGTAGATAAGCAAACATGTAAACAGCAGAATCACAAGCCTCACGTGAGAAAGACTCATTAGTAAAATGGTAAAAATGCAGTGTCATGTTCATGTCATGTAAGTTTTACAAGGCAAACACGCAAGCAAACAGGCAGAGGAACTAAATTCAAACACCCACCCTTTTTTTTTTTACTCCCTCCTCTCTCATTCACTCAGCGTTATCTGACCTTCTCCCTCACTCTCTCCTCTCGGAATCGTCTCTTATTCTTTTTCTTTTCTACACTACAAAAAAACATGAAGGGAGGAGAAGAGGAGGAGAAAAGAAGAAACGCGTCGGAGGCGACAAGAGAGAGAGGAAGCAGAGAAAGTTGCTAAAGGAGCGAGAGGGCGAGAGGAGAGGGGTCGACCGGACCAGATGGGAGGAAGGAAGGGATATCTCTGCGGGCTCAAGTGCGCAATCAAAAGCTTCTGCACAAATAAACAGATACATGAATCAAAGGCTGGTAAAAAAGGGGAATTATAGGCGCGTCGCCGCGTTGCGTGGACGCGGACGGGGCAGCGGTGGTGCGCGCTGAAGTTCTGTCTTCCTCTGTGTGGATTTCACTCCTCATGTTCTTCAAACTCTTCGGCGAGCGTCACTAACTTTTTTGTTTAAAGTCAAAAACACTCCTAATTTCAATTGACTTTCTCCTCGGAAGAGAAGAGGAAGCTCCGGGGGTGGAAGTGGAGCAAGGGAGGGGGGGGGAAGAAAAGAAAATCGTTGTGTTTCTTCCGAGGAGTTCAGCTTGTCGTAGCCGGGGTTTAGGAGTTGGCACCGGGGCAGGGAGTCCGTCGCCATGGCTGGGGCCAAGCCGGGAGTCCACGCGCTGCAGCTCAAACCAGTGTGGGTCCACCCTGTGCTGCACAAGGGAGGCAAATTCATCAAATGGGACGAGGTGAGAATGAAATGCTCGACTCTTTGCTTTGAACTGTGACAGCACGTTTCTGCCTCAGCGTCCATCAGAAGCGCTCCCGACGATCAGTGACAGGACGCGCGGCGGACCCGCTGCTTGTGAAGTGCCACACGAGACTGTTGTTGCTGTTGTTGCTGTTGTTGATGTTGATGTGTGTCTCGGTGAGATACGAGTCCGGATAATGCGCGTGAGTGTGCAGGTGCGTGCGCAGCCTCGCGAACGGAACACAGGAGCCCACTATATTTGCGTGGCGTGCGTGTAGATCAGATTCTCCGAGCAGAAAGTCCCCTATAGTTGCCAGCAGGCAGCAGTGCTTGAATGCGTGTTCTGTGTTGAATTCCTGTCGAGCCGGTTTTCCTCGGGCTCGGGTTCAGCTCAGACGCCCTCTTACACCGTCTTTTCTCCCACTCACCCCTCAGTATTTCTGTCCTGCACCTTCACCTCCTCTTCCCGGCGGAGCAGTAGAGAAAACACCTGAGCGGGTGCTGAATGTCACTTTGATTTATCTTTCCAACTTTATTGATGTGTTTGTTTTGGCTTTTATTTGTGAGACTATGCTCAGTGTCATGGTCTGTAATGATGGTGTGTGTCTGTGTGTCTCTGTGGTGGGAGAACTCAATCTTCTCCATGGGGAAAGTAGGTGTGTGTGTGTGTGTGTCCGTCCATGTGTCTGAATGACTATCAATGATTAACTGAGTGGCTGACAGACTTTCATTTGGAACTCCAGAGTTTGCGATGCAGGACAGTCGCATGCAAGTTATGTGCGTGAACGCCTGTTTCAGAGTGTGTGGATTATGAAAAAAGATCAGGAAACGGGACTGTAGTTTGAGTTGGGCTGGTATCATGAGTCTGTGAGGTCAGGTGTGGTGTTGACACATCCGTGCACACACTTAAAGACAATTGCAAACTGCTGCTAAGGGCCAAAAGGAAAGTGGACAACATGAGTGTTCAGCAACAGTGTGTGTGTGTGTGTGTGTGTGTGTTTGGCCTTCGACAAACAGTCTTGTCACGCAGACAGTGAATACCATTCCTTTTGATTTGATTCCTTTCTCTCTCTCTCGCTCACTAACTCTCCCTTTTTCTCATTCTCAAAGGGAATTCCCAGGAAATGGTTGTGCTGGTGATTAAAGCGTGTGAACACTCAAAAAAACATGTGCATGCTTTCTCCCCATCTATCTTTCATTTCTATTTTCCTTTGATTTGCCATTTCCCCATATAATCAACAGATGAATTCTGGAGAATAAGTGGAGAGAGAGAGAGAGAGAGAGAGAGGGGAGAGGGATAATTAGTCTGGGGGAGGTGGGATGAGGCGAAAGCTGAGAGAGAAATGTAAGTTTCTCATGTGCAGAGATCTTAAAATGACAGACGCTCACAGATGCTCCATTGTTAAACATCATTATGACAGAGCCATGCAGTGATGGACACCTTAGGTCTCCAACCACGTGTGGCTTATAGTCTTCAAATATCTCATCATTTAGAAGCAGCTGAAACTTTTTTTTATTTAAGCGTTCATGCAGCGATTCCAGTGCTGCGTAGACGCCCGTTTGGCAGTATTTACAGCTCTGAGTCACCTTGTGTTAAGTCTCTACAAGCTTCTCACACCTGTATTTGGAAACTTAACCCCCGTTCTACCTGGCTCCATCAGACTGGGTGGGAAGTGTCTAAACAGAATCACAGAGTGTTTTTCCACCCCTGGCTGGAACTTGCTTCCTGTGGAAGGTCGCGAGTGGGCTCCCCCGCGATTTGACCGCAAGCAATCTGCAGCAAGTCATTGTGTTGATACACTGATGCGAGCCCGGCTCTCGGCCGCTGTGGACCATTCTGTAGCGGCACACAGGAGGCTGCTGTAGAACAAGGAAGTAGGCAAAGACAAGCGTTGTGTCAAAACCACTTTGTTTTACATTTTAGTATGTGGATGTTCTGCGTGTGATTGGTCAGGCTTGCTCCTGGCGTGGTCACTGAAGCACTGGCTTTAGTGACGTAGTGACAGAGCTATGCAGCCATGCGTGGGGTTTTGCACCATTTTCTGCAGGAAACATGAAACATGTTGCAAACCAAACTCTGAGACCTTTAAATGTGACTGCTCTGTTCCTTTTTGCCTCGACCTGTGGCTGTCTCTGTTTTATTGTGAAGGTCTACAGAGAGCTGCTTGGACCTTATATTGCACAAGTGTGTGTCTTTCTGAGCCACAGTGTATCTAACTAAAGCAAACAGGATGCACATGAAAAGTGCCAGAGCAAAGCGTCTGAGTACTTTTGGTAATGATTTTTATTTTTTGTTTATTTTCAGTTTGTCATTATGGGGTATTCGTTGTATTCATTTTGCCCTCCCCGCCATTTAAAATCAACTATACCACACAGTAAAGTTAAGTTGAGTAACAGTTAAGAAACCTCAAAACTTGCTTTATTTCTCTAAGAATAAATTGAGAGAAGAATTAGGACAGACACAACCACCAGGAAGTGCCTGGGGGCAGAGCAGCTTGTTGAGATGATAACCCCACTTTTGACCCAGTCCGTTTCTTTCCTTCACCCCCATCTCCGTCTTTCAGTCCTCCCACCACACGTCTCCTGTTCTCTATCCCCTCAGACTTCTTTTTTCCTGCTTCATTCATTTACTTCTCTTGTATCCAGTGTTCATGTATCGCTCAGCTGCCACCATGTTTTTCTTGTTTTATGATTTCGAACCGTCTTTTGCTCTCACAAGAAAGCGTCTGTTTCTAAATGGGCTTGGGAATTCTACTGTAGGCCCATCAAATGACACACACACACACACACACACACACACACTGACTCATACGGGGGGGGTTAGGGTTGTTTTGTTCTGGCTGTGTGTTTCACGTTGAATGACTTCCTGTCTGAGCTTGTTGTGAGGTTCCAGAGCCAAACCATTTTCCTTCTCTCTCCCGCCCTGTCTTTGCTGCTGCCGCTCTGCCTTCTGCAGCTCGGCAGAGCTTCAATTTAGACGAGTTCCTACTGGAATTTGGTTAAAATTCCTCCTAGACATCCAATTAAACAAACACACACACACACAGTCTGTCTGTCTGCAGTGGCTTTATGTTAGTGTGCTGCGGACTGCCTCCATAAGAAACGTAGTACACAAAGATGTTAAATAAATAATCAGCATAACGCTTAATATTAACATCGGCCTGTTTGCAGGTTTTCTGCAGCTGAATCATATTTGCCCCAGACATTCAAACACACTTTCACTGTGCATTATGTGTCAGTTCATGCATATTTTTCCTAACCTAGCATGTATATGCACTTTAGAAACTAAAAGAACACTCTCCCAGAGAACAGCCACTCCTACATGCTTTCTTTGTTCAGAACCACATGGGAAATGTGTAAATTTTCCGTAGTTTATACTTCATCTGTTTATATCCACATTGCACAATTACAAGCAACTCAAGGCTTGTAAACAAAGTCACATGGGATCACAAGCTGTCCAATTAATTGGATAGAGTTTTGGGAATGTTGCATCCTTTGGAGATTAGAGGTTTTGGCTCCGCTTCAAATCCCTGTAACTTGAGCAAAGCATGATGGACTGTAAAATGTTGCATGCCAGGGGTGTTTCCTGCAATTTGGCTGTGATTATTTTGTCCAAGCCTACGGACCGACAGACAGTACCACTGTTCACTTAGAGGAGCTAAATTTGCCAACAGCTGAGGACACCAAAGACACTCCAATGCTCCTCTTGTCCTCAGTGTTTATCAGTGCTCTGATGTCAAATCACACTAACAACAGACACTCGTTCCCCATTCACAAATACCCTGAAGAGGCAGTTTTGGATGTACTGTTTATTACGTCCCTCCATCTAGTTTGGAGAGACTCTCTTTAAAGATTCTTCCTAAAATGTAAAACTGCTGCTTTAAGATGTCGTTCTGAACCTCCGTCCCAATTTATTGATTCTGTGAAATCAATTCAGTGCCTACGATCTATTCTAACACAGATAACGACGTGTTTTTCAGATCTCCCGTGATTTCTGATTATGTATTCAGAATAAAAGCATGTGTTAGGCCTTAAGAAATGCCATTATTTCATATGTTTTCTATAAATAATCTTTCATCAAAATTTGATAGTGTTTCCATTTACAGTATATATGAATAGTTTCTAAACTGCGTTTCACTCCGAGCAAAGCTTTTCAAAATAAAAGACAGACATTGAGCCTTCATGCCCTCTGCATGCTGGGACGTGCTGAGCAACTCTTTTTATTGTCTTATTTTTTCCCCACTTGGTTTAACTTGGCTCTTGCAGTTACTTTTTTTTTATTTTTTTATCGAGCTTTGGAATTTCTTTATGATGCCACAGCACTGATAAAAAGATCCATTTTGGCAGCCTTTAATGATCACTGCCGAACAAGATAAACAAGAAAGCTGTTCATGTGTCAGCATGCACTGCTCACGCAACACGCAGTGCTTCGGAAACATGACATATGAAAGTAACACAAGCCAAGAGCATTTCATAACAGCTTGGGAAGCATTTTATCTCTGCAGTTGGACAGACATTATATCAAAATGAAAATGCTTCCATCCTCTGAAACAAATCTCTTTTGTAAGCAGCGGTACATTGTCACTGTGACCGTACATTGAAGTGTAATAGTTTCAACTTGGATTTAACTGTCTCCTGTGTGGCTCTATTTTCAGAAAGTGGATATTCTGGTTTACCATTAGATAGATGCCCCGAAGCAACAAGCCACAATTCGTCATTATCAGATAGTGAAGGGGGAAGATGTTTGAGAGATGGAGAGAAAGGAAAGGAGGAAAATGCAGACTCGTGCAAAACTCTGACACCGTGTCGAGAAACACTGCTGAAATCCTGACAGAGTGGTGAGAAACAAGGGATGGGACAGATAGAGGGAAGGAGATGTAAGGAGAGGAGAGAGGTGGAAGGTCAACCACTGCCACATGTGAAGTGTGGGCCTGACATCTGGACTGCTGCATGTTGCACTACACATGTTGTCCTGTTGTGTGTCTGCATCTTACATGGGATCTCTTCCCCATTCACTGTTTGGTCATCAGTCTCTTCCTCCTTCTATTCGTCTGTCTGCTTCCTGTCTTTTTTGTTTTTCTTTTCTCATTGCGTTTTGGTTTTGTTTCCTCTTTGCCCTCCTCTTTCTTTTTTTTTTTATCTTCTGTCTGTGTACAGATCTGTATACAGATTTTCATTCCTGCATTGCATAGCCGGTCATACAGGAAGCAACCTACTACATTTAAGATGTAAAAATACATTGGTAGGAGACTAGTTTGTCACGTAATGGCTTTTTGTTTTCTGAAAACAGAAAATAAATCAAAAAACTGCTGACAAATGCATCAACCAAAAAAAGAAACACTTCTTCTCACTGTTGCAACTGTCTAGAAATGCAATCTGGATTTGTAGTGTGCATGTGTGAAAATGTCTGTATCGTATAGACACGTTCCTAAAACAAGTTTTTAGTTTTACTGTCTGTAGTTCCTTTGACCCAAAGTCAATGTTTTTTTGAGTAGCTTTTTCATTAGATAAGGTCTATGGTTAACACCAGGAACAGACTTTGATGAGAGAGCTGTCAGTAAATGATTGACTCATGATTTGTAAAACTTTTTAGGTGGTTGCTCACAAGTGGCTGAATAAGACTGAATGAAACCTCGTCACACCTGTGATCGATACTTTATCGAACATCTTTGGTGAAAAAAGGTGCGAGAGTAGCAGTTGACACGGTCACGACCTCTGCTGACTGTGGTTTGGGAACCACTAAGAAAAAAGATCCCGTATAAGTGCAGATCATTCACCATTTACAGAAGTTTTTTTCTGCACTAATTAAGAAACCAACAGAAAAATCCAATTAACATTTTGTCGAGGGAACCAGGGTGATACAAAAAAATGTCATCCCTCCAGCACTCTATCGTAGTATATAGACGTGTGTGTGCAAATGAGGGCAACAGAAAGCATGGATTGGCCTTAAGAGCTTTCAATGAACTTGTCTTTGCTTTGCTGACACTTTTATTTTCTGCAGTTTTTTGTCAATCCAAAGTTTTTATGAATAGTTTTTATAGTTCAGAGATTATTCTATTTTCAGAACACACTTAAAATTATGATTATGTGATTATTGCTGGTTTTTTTTTTTCTTGATATACATTAGGTGATTTGTGTGAGATTCCACAGAAACACCAACACATCACCATGCTAATGCTACTGTAATACTGCACAGTGTGACAGCAGGGTTTCTTGGCTGCGCGCTGTGACACTGGACACTGTCAGAAATCTAAGTATTGTAATAAAACAGGTGACTCCAAACATTGTCCTAACCTCACTTCAGTACATGTGCTAGTGTTATATTAGTGTGTCAGATTAGCAGTATAGTTTGCGATTTCCACACTAGACCGTATATCAACGAACTACAGTCATTTATAGGCCAGCAGTGACCAGCCAGCAGCGACGAGGTTTGTAGCGCAGCTGGATTTGGCTTCTCCATGGAGGAATAGGGGGGTCAGAAAAAAAGATCTTGCCACTTTATTTCACTTAGCAAAGCCTGTATACACTGGAGTATTGTTAAGTCATTACAGCATAGCTTTACTACTACCTGGGTTAGAGGTCCATTTCCTGTGTGTAAGGGCTAATCAGATGAAAGTTAAATGGTGCCTGTGCAGAAATGAAATGGTGCAGCACCTGAGCGCAGGATAAGACTCGGGCACATAGAAAGTACTGAAGTAAAGTAAATCTATGGATATGAAAAGACTCTCACAGTGGCCTTAAACGTTGGATATGTTTAGACCCAAAGTATGTAATTGTATTTGGATAAATTCATTTTTCAAATACCTTCTGTTACTACACTAAATACCATCTTTACTGACCTGCTCAGCCCCACTACTCCCTCTTTCCTCACCACTCTCCAAGTCCAAAGGTTACCTACTGTCATCAACTTTTACCATGTTGCCAAAGCAGCAGCTCAAACACTCTCACACTAAGTGCACACTGGCCTTGTTTCTCTCACCACTCCCATAAGCTGTCACTGAGCACACACAAAGTATGGCTGACCAAAGGTGGCTGCATTTATGAGTTTCTCACTAATGGCTTCCTTCAGGATGACATTATACAACACACGCATTCATTTGTGGTGAGGATAGTATGTAGCAAGAGCAGCAGAGTGGGGGTGTGTTTGTCTTTCTATATGTGCAGGCTGTTATATGTAAAACCTCAGCCTCCAGGGGTGGTCTGTCCACTTTGTGTGTAAGTGTGACGTTACTGTAATGAAGGTGTTCGTCAGAGGGTCAGGGCGTCTGGAGGGGGTCTGGGGTAAGAGACATGGTGTTCAGTCAATTGAGGAGAAAGGAATGAAAGTGTTGGAGAAAGAAAGGGAAGAGAGGAAGGAAGCAAGTCGAGACTTCAGAAGGTTTCTATCTATAGCAGTTAATTAGGGAGTGGGGTGAGGTCCAATTATAGATCTACCACCCACCATGAGGTGCGTGTTTATAGTAAACAAGAGGTGTGTGTGTCTACGTCTGCGGAGGCCGCGCACTAATGATTTCCTCGTTCGGGTTGTAACATTAACCCTTGTTTTCAGCTGGAAACTGAAGTGACCTCCTGTGTTATAAAACAGTTACAATGACCTTCAACAGCAGAACGTGGATAAAGACAATAAACGAGTGACTATTTTTGTTACGTTATTCACCGATTATTGGGATTAAACTGTTGTATAAAAAGTCAGAGAATAAAGACAGTCTCTAAATAACTCGATGTGTTTAACCAACAGTTTGCAACCCCGAAATATTTCATTTACAGTAATAACAAAATGCAGCAAAGCCTCACATTCGAGACGGTGGAGCCAGGCACCACCCAAAAATACGTTACTGAATTGTGAGAGAAACGGGAGAGACAGGCAGACATATAACAGATTTCTGTGCATCAGTGGTGAAAAGCAGCACTAGGAAGCAAAGCAGGTATGTAAAAGTAAGCAGGTGTAACATGCAAATATATGTGACCACAGCCCTCCAGCCCTCCAGCCAGGGCTTACTTGAAAGCTAAATGGGAAAAGGTCACATGAGCCTGTAGATCACATTCCCTTGAGTAAATGTGTGCACAGTGTGTGTGTTTGTGTGTCTGATCCAGTTGGAATTACCAATCTTTGTCAAAGTGTGTAGTGACACAGTATCTGGCAACTGTATCACACCATCATAGCCAGGCCTGCAGAGGAGCTGTGATTGACTGTTACCTTAGCTTAACTCTTCTATAGAAAATGTGTATCGTGGGCTGTGTGACAAAAAGACTTGACTGCTGCAACTGGATTATTCTAGGTGGTAGTAAAAGAAAAAAGGACTTCTATATATTTTAACTCTTAATTCTGATGTTTTAATCTCATGCATGATGACTAAATGTGTGGTATGAATGGATCAAACTCAGCTGAATAAAATATTCCCATATCACATGCTCTCTGTTTCTACTGTTTCCTTTTTGGAATCTAGGGAATTTGCCGCGAGATAGCAACGCCTTCCATAATGTAGGCTATATTCATCCACCATGATACCAATCAGTGTTAACACAATTTAATGTTGCTTAGCGCGGGGTAATGGAACATGAAACAGCTGTAAAAATGTAACTCGAGATTGTTCATAGTGTTTCACTCACGAGCTGCCGTCGCCGTTTCAAATTAAAGTCCTGTGAAGATGAATGGAAACTGGCTAGTTTGGGTTTGAAAAGAAAATTATCTGTCTGACGTCTTTTCAAGAAGCACTTTCTATGAGCTGCTTTTGCAAGTGGAGCGTGTATAATGTGGCCCGTATCTTTTTGTGCACATTGACCGGCTACAGCAAAGGTTACCTGGAATTTTAGACAATGGGCTGATTTGCCTGCATCATCCAAACCGGCCGTTTTGATTTGCAAATACTTAACTGTGTATGTTTTTATTAGAAAGCGCCGTAGTCTGCTGACAGGGATGACGGTTATGTTTTCAGCACATTGAGAGTGGGGGAAAATCTGGAGTGTTTGCTGTTTCTATTGTATTCGCTTTGGGTTGTTTCAGAAAATCAAACCTAGCAGATGAAAGATAAACAAGTGTGAGGCATCACGGCTGCAGATTTGCAAGCTCGGGCTAGAGTGTGAGTGAGAGAACTGAACGGTGCTGACATTTGCGGCACAAAATCACCAGCTAAAACAAGCATCTGATGCCGGGCCGCAGCCTTAAGATGTAATCACAGCATGAAATTTAAGTTGTACGGTTTTCCACTGGTTCCAGTGAGCAAACGGGTCACAAGTTCAGTAATTTATAGTGTAGAGTCAAATAGAGTTAAGCTGACTTTTGTCACAGAGTTTTATATGAAACTTCACTGCTGGTTAGCTGGTGTTTGGTGTCCTGCTGTGGTTGGACACAAGACTTTGATTGTATGTTGTCTGTCTACTTCTATTTTTTTTATTTTTATCATTTTTCTTTTTCCTTCAACACCACACTTAACCATCCTCCTTATTTTTCCCCTTTGTCAAACTAACTCTGCTTGTTCCTTCTGTCTTTCTCCCAATCTAACCTCTTCTCTGTTAGCCCACTTTGGAGCCTAAACTCAAGGTAAACTTTTTTTACGTCATTTTAATCACAATTAATCATTAATCAATCATTAATCAAATCAGACATCGTTAGCTTAGCAGTAAGACAGTGGATACAAACATCTAAAACATACTAGTTCAATCATCTTGTTTCTTTAATCGCAAAGTAAATTGAAGTTGGAAAAAATCACAGGGCCATTTTATTATTACTATTATTGTTATTATTGCATAAAGAGAAAGAGAATGTTAAAGTTAGGTTAAACAGGATCACATTAACCGTGTTATAAACCTAAATGTAAAACATTAACACTGTCATTTAGACAAAATCCTATTGACAAAAATAATAATCACTGTCTTTTTAAATATTTAAATCATTGTATTTTGCACATGTAACTGCTAGTTTTTTTACAACCGCTGATGAATTATCCCTTAATTTGTGATGTGAGTATTAATGAGTTAATTAGTCCTGTATTAAGTTCTATAAATGTGTTTACCTTCGCTCCAGTGTCCCAGTCCACTGAGGTCACTGTGAAATGAATTAGCGTCAGTGTCTTTGCACTACGATTATGTTTGTTAAACAGGATTTCATGCACTCTCTGTGTGGTCAGTTGTTTGTGTGTTGTGCTGTTGTCAGCCTGTTTCCTGATAGTATGTTGGTGGGGATGTTTTCTGTGGGTTGCCAGGCAGATCTCTCTCTCTCTGTTTTTCCATCTGATCATCATGATGCTCATGACGACATGTATATATGAGTCATCTGTTGCTGTTCTAACAAACAATCTGTATCATCATCGCTTTTTTTCCCAGGATGTCTGGATGGTGTGTTTGTCTGATGGACCTAAGTATGACTGCTGTACCTCTGTAATTACAGAGCCAGTAACTGTGTGTGTGTGTGTGTGTGTGTGTGTGTGTGTGTGTGTGTGTGTGTGTGTGCGCACAGTCATGGTATCTTGCGTATGAACCCATAATGATGATGGTAATGACATGTTGATGAAGGCTACTGTTCCATCATTATGCTGCACATGAATGAGATCTTAATGCTGGCCAAACTTGTGTGGTTTGCATCATCAAAGCAGCTGTTGCACGACGCGTGCGTTATGCCTGTCTGTCTTTCTGTGCGTCGACAAGCCTGTAATGGTAAGACGTCATAAAACATCACGCCCTATGTATTGCCGTGGGACGTCTGTAGAGAACAACAAAACCAATAGATGCTTATTAGAGTAGAGTAAGTCTCTTTTACAGGCATGTGCAAAGGGGGTGGCTCAGGAGGCTCAGGTCCCTGACCTGTACCCTAATTAATTAACTCACTGGGGTCTTAGCCTTTTTTTCCTATTACTGACTCCTTGATGCTCTTGGTATATAAATATTTGTAAGAATTCAGTACTTTGAGGAACAAGTAAGTCATTTATATAGTAATAATTATAATGTTTTTTTAGAGTATTAAGAAATAAAATAAAATTGTTTCTTGTCCCACATTAGAAAAGTAGTTCAAATTTTGAATAAGTGAATACACAGTTTTCTTGTACAATAAGGGATTATTCACAAAGAGTAATTTGTTGTAGCAATGTCCAAAATCCTTTTAGTGCTCAGTGATTATGTGTGTGACAGTGAGTGAGAGATATTGTTGTGTGTTCATCTTTGTAACAGTTCTATTTATGTCGCTGTCTAGGAGCCCAACGGCGGGAATGCCACCCTGGTAACACTGAAAGTTGACCCAGAAGGATTCTTCCTCTCATGGTCTGTAGGGCCCAACCTGGTAAGACACAGACAGACAGACACACACACACACACACACACACTGGTTTGTATCATCACGGATTAAATGAACCATCTTACAAACAAAGATCGTATATTCCCAGCACCTGAAGAAATAGGAGCTACACCTTCAGTATACTTATACAACAAAACTGACTGTGTCCATGTGCATTATCCATATAACATTTGAAAGCCACTTGTATAGTTTAATCAGTAGTGCAGAGTGCAGAGAGGCGTTCTCAGAAAATGGAAATGGTCACCATGGAACCTTGCATTGGAAGAAAAAGATGCATAAGTGCTTCTGATAAGGATTATATGTATATATAAATAAGTATATATATAAAATCAGACAGAGTGAAGGACACACAACAACCTGTTTAAATGTTGTTAAAAGTACAGGGGAAAAAAGTCTGATGATTGGTTGCTCTTACTTTAGACAGATAAAAAAAAAGGAAATAAATTAGATTATGTCACATGGGGTCCAGTATGTTTTGCAAGAACTTGGCGAGGACTACTGGAGTGACTGCACAATCTGACATGAAACATTGGGGTTAGAGTGTGGGAAATATCACAGACATTACAATGTCATTTCCAAGAGAGACCTGAGAAGAAGTTATTGGTGTTATGTTATGAGCTCTGCTTTAAATGCCTCCAGGCGTTTATGGAGCAGCGTGAGTGCAGAAGGTGTAGGAAAGATAACAGTTATAAGATGCGTTACGAACCTAGGTTTGATTATCCGAATATTGAATGAGAAAACTGTTATCACCGATCACCAAGATGATCGAATCTGTCACCACAAGTAAAGGCAGAAGGTAGTCGGGCAATATACATTTAAAAAAGACGAGACGAAAAAAGTGCAGTTATGGATATTACATTTGCCAAATGTCCGATAGCTACACCCTCTTTTTTTCCAGCTATTTTCACGTCTTTTTAAGTTGCTTCTCCTTCCTCTCTCTTTGTGTGTCTTTGTCTGTCATTGCGGTTTTAGCCAGTCCATTAGCTCAGCCAAAATGGGTTTCATCAATTTGTACCCACCTCCTCTTTTCTCCTGTGCCTCCTTCTCCCTGATGTCTTTGTGGTCTTCATCCTTTTAGTCCTCCATCACCTTCACTCTATCCATCCGTCTTTCCCATATTTTCTAACAACCGTCCTCTCTCCCTCACATCTTTTGTTCCTTGGTGTAAGCAATCAGTTTGGAAATATTAGATTTCAAGTTTAGGCATTTAGATGGCATAATTATCCAGAATCAATAGACAGTGAGTCAGCAGGATGGAGTGCTTTGAGATTTTGAGTTTGTGGTGCAGATGTTCTAAAGGTTTTTTAATATTAGTTTGAATTTAAAGGTGCTGTTAAATTGATATTAACTTTTTAGAGCATTTTCAGAAAAAAATCACAGTTCTTCCTCTGCCTCCTCGCTACCTCTACTGTTCATCTGTAGTTTGTATCCTTCCATTCATCTGTCTGTGTATACATATCTGTGTGTCTGTTCAGATCGAATAACATTACTGACATAACATTACCCAACTTTCTCATTCTCTCCATCCCAACCTCTCTCAGTGTTTCTTCTCCTTCTTGCTATTGCTATCCTTTATTTCTGGCTGTCTATTTATCCAAAAGGAATGTATGGAATCACCTGTTGATAGCCAACATTATCACTGCGTTGTGTCTGCATGTTTTGGAGAGTGTGTGTGTGTGTGTGTGTGTACGTATTTGGACCAGAGCACATGTCATCTTGTCTGTCTGCCTGTGTGACAGCATGTGTTCATGCATTCACGTAACAGACAGAGGCTTTAAATACCCGTCTTGCTTGTGCATATGTCTGCACGCGCGAGCATATGCACAAGTATCTGTGTGTGGTGCTGAGATAATAGGCCACTTGTCGCCTGAGGCGCAGCTGTGACACTGTTTAGCGGAGACTCGGAATCTTTTTCAGCATCATGGTGGAGCCTCTACAATCTTCAAACACTTTTTGTTAAAGTCACACGTCTTCAGACTGACTGAACATCCTTGGATTCACGGTGTACCAGCTGACACAGACTTAAATCGTTAGCTTTGAGCTGAGATATGCAGACACTTTGTACAACTTTTTTACAGATGCAGTAGAAATTCTTCACGACCTCTAAACAGTCTTAGATGTGTTAAATTATTGGAGATCCCCTTCAGCTCATGATTCACAGGCCAGTTGTTCTCAAACCCTGCCTGATTTTTAAGCAGTCACTGCTGTTTTTATGAGGTCCTTACTATGACTGAAGTCAACTTCAACCTTGCATGTAATTCTTTCACATGACCACATTGCCCCAATCTGAACTCCACTGCAGTGTTAACACTGTTCTGTCCATTACCTCTGAACTATGGAAGCAATTTTTAACCATTTCTAATCATCCCTGACAAACTGAATATTCCTCGAGAATAGAAGCTATGGACACTGAGATTAATATTGAAATAGCAGCAGAGAAAACAGGCAGGTATGCAGGATGAGGGTAGTCGGGGGAAAAGCTCAGTATGTATTTTTTGTTTGTTTGTTTTGATACTTGCGCTACGTTTGTACCGACTCAGAGCTGTTGCTAAGTTTATTTGATACTGCCCCTGTGGTTATACACGGGATTGCATCTTTTAAAAAAAATCTTTGTTAATGTTGGCATAATAGAGTTGAGTTACAGCCAGTATTCTTAATTTCATTCAGTTTGCTGTCAGTCATAGCCACAAAAAATATAACATGCTTTCAATCTTGACCACCTCGGCCAAATGCAAGGAATTGTGGGTACTTGAAAAAACAGGATCAAAGACTAAAAAAGGTAGAAGGTATGTTATTCAAATGTTTAAAAAGGGGTATGTTACCTGTTCAAAGGTGAATAGACCTTTTTGAACTGTGCTCAGATTATTTTACAAAGTATGTGGCATGTGTTTCTTAACATTTTTTGAGTATAAAGTTTCTTTTCGTTTCGAAGATTTTAAATTATGAAGTGCCTTCTTCTCCACCTCAAGCCTCGTTTGCTCTAGTGAGGCATCTATTTGCCGTTCTAAGGTGAAAATAAGTGCACTCAAATAACTGTGGCTTTGCAGAAGTCCTATTTCAAAGTGTTTCCGGCGATCTCGGAGTGAAGCTTTATTTCAGCGTTGTGCCTCCCCAGGCGGTTTCAAACCAGAGCTGAAAAGAAAGAGGACACTGCAACACAGATCTCCAGCTATTATTAATGGGAACAGTTCTTATGCCTTTACACAGATGACAAGGGTATTCTGGATAGAACCCATTTCTCTTAATAGAGGTACCCAAAATATTTGATCTCTAGTTCAGTTTTTATTTTTGCTCTTCTTAATTTACACGTTGATGAGTTTTCAACTAAATTTTGTCTATTCGGGGATAAGCAAGATGTACCATATATGCTTTGTGATACTCGGGGTGCCCATGGCCAGAGTGGAACTGGATCACGCTCACAGAAGTCATTTTTAGAATCACAGTAAAGACTTGCAAGGACGTCCGTAGCCCAGAAGTGTCAAAAGCACCTTTTGAAAAGGGCATACAAAGTTTCACAATGAGTTTATGATGTTGCATTTTATTCAGGGCGGTCAGCACTTGTTCATGAAAGCTCAGCCCCTGTGGATTTAAGTTTGTAAGGAGTCACCACATAAAACTCTCACTGTCTTGCTCCAGTCTTGAGTTGTGGTCTTAGTATCAAACTGATTGACTGAACTTCTGTAGAAAGACGGGTTTCTAATGGAAAAGGAAAAAAAACATGTATCCATACGAGCATAAAAGAAACAAGTGAACATCTCTTAACGTCCTGCGCATGGACCATGAAAAAGTATATTTCCGCCCTTTTCTCTTCTTCATCCATCATCCTTCTGTTAGCCTCATTTTATTCCTCTCTGACTTTATTTGGATCAGCTGTCTCCTTCTTCTCACCTTTTCTCTTTACTTTTCCTCTTTCTCTTATTCTGGCTTATCTCATTTCCTCTTTTGTATATCCATCTGAATATGTGTCCTTTGACCTTTTCCTCCATTATTCTTCCTCCAACCAGCCTCCATCTTTTTTTTCCTGTGCACTTATCGCCCTCTGTTTTGTGTTAGCTTCTTCTTAGGCCTCACTGTGTTTAACATTTTCCTGTCTTTTTTTCCCAATGATTCATTAGTCTCTATCTGTTTTCTGACACCTTTTTTTGAGCAGATTTCTCCATCTTTCTGTGATAATCTCCTACAGCTTCCTCTCTTCTCCCCCCTTTACTCCATCCTTTCCTCCCTTTTTTTCCCCCAGTTATCTTCTTCTTTCCATCTTTGTGTAATGTTCAGAGGTTTGGCTTACAAGACCTCTGACATGAATGTGTGTGTGTGTGTGTACTCAGAGCCCAGAATTTACCCATAATGCTTGAGTCAGTGGCGATAACGACCAACTGTCGCTGACACACACACACACACACACACACACACACACACACACACACACGGTGGCTTGGCAGTGAAACGAGTGAGACACACCCCACCATGCACTATGGTCTGCACTGTTTTTCTTTCTCTTCCCTTCACTCACTCTCTGTCCTTCACTCTCTCTCTCTCTTTTCAGTCTCAACTCTCACCTTTAAAGATACAACTAACATGCCAATATTCTCTTATAGGAGAATTTTATCTAAGTGGGTCAGAGTTACACCACTCTGCTATTTCTATAAGTTATTATACGTCTGCAGATATAAATGGAGCAGCGTAAAACGGGGGTTGAATTTTGTGAAAACATTTAGAAGTAATGACAGCAGGACTTACTGTAAGACAACATACAGGCCACGTCGAGTGTTGGTTTACTGTAGTTCATCCTGTTTTGATGAAGTCTTCATAGAGATATTCATAGACATAGAAGTAGTACAAATTAGATTCCTGAACTGGTCAGTGCACTCGATGTAGACGTGCTTTAGACATCATCATTGTTGTTTTTGTGTTTTTAGAAAATGAATTCTTCCATTTATTTGGCTTTACTCAAACCCATTTGATGACCTCTAAGGGGCCTTTGGTATATAGTTAGGAAACCAGTCTTTAAAAGCTAGAAAGCAAAGTGCATGCCAGTGGCTGTGGGTTACACATGCACGTCACAGATCCACACATCTGTTTGGGCAAATGCTAACAACCTCAAGCCTTATAGACTCTCACATCTTCTTTACATTTACAACCTAAATATTGAGATGTGTCAGGTCTTCAGCTTTTTAATATGAAAAACTGCAGAGAGTGACCTGCCTGCTGACTAGGAAGCAGGAGAGTAGCCTCAGTCGGCTTGAACCCTCAACGGCAAAACGTGAATTCCAGTGGCGATTGATACCTGTTTCCAAACAACGTGAACCAGGTCCGAGCGCAGGTCCAGAGTCCGTCCTAGCAACAATTTAAGCAAATATTTTTCCAAGAGCTGAAAATTTATAAAAACATTTATATGTTACTGTGTACGTCTCAGCTTTCACAGCATCACTAATGCCACTAATGTACAACAACATCCATGGTAGCAACAGTAATGTTGTCTCTCTGTAAGTGTTGCTCCAGACTCCAGACAGCCTGTACATAGGCGTCCAGACATAAACTGTCTATAGTGATCACTATAAAAAGGATGATTGTGTTGTTAAGAAATGTAATAATCCAACACATAATGATTTTTTACCTGCTATCTACCTAGCATTGAATACGCTGCTATTAATAACACTGAAGTTAACTAAATTAAATAAATAATGCACTGAGCAACAAAGCTTGTTTGACGTTGCTCCTAATAAACCAGCCCCTGACTCAAGCAGTACCTAGGTCTAAACCAGAAAATACTTGGTGTGACTCTGGAACCAGTTTTCCTGGCTAAGAGCCAGTTCCCTGGCTGCTGAAATGTGAAGAACTAGTTCGAAATTAAGCACAGACTCCGAAGTAGCCCTCAAACTGGCTTGGTGTAAAACAGTCTGCAGAAAGTTGTTAGACCGCACCTGCAACACAGTCCGATTGGCCTGCATGTGAGAAGTTTTTATGAATATTTGATTCTCAAAAGTTACAAATGAGTGACACATAAGCATCAGCAAGTCACCAAAACAAAGTAAAATCTTTTGCTTAATACATCCTTTACCTGTTTACCAGTTTTCAGTGTAATATACCTTTAATGTTGCTGTTACACATTGTGTATTTTAATAGTGCTCACTTTGTCTCACCTGTTCTGCTAAACATGAGCACACAAAAGTTAATTTTGAAAAAATACACTCAACATGAAATTCCCCATATTCCAGCTGCATACCTTCTGCTTTTTACATAAAAGCCTTCGCAGACTACCTCAGAGAAGCTAAACGTTTAATCAAAGCGCTGTCACTCTCAGTGCTTTGTTCATTTTCTATCAGAAAGGCCTGTTTTGCAGGTTGTAGTGCTCTCTCAGCGTGTTGGCGAATGGTGATTTTCCTTTTAATTGCTGTCAATCACATGTCCACAGTAAGTTCCTTCAATGGAAAATAGATATTTGGCTAACAGAGAACAGACGTGTGGTGGCATTGGAGGATACACATGGTTTAAAAAAAAAAAACACAACGCCATGTAAAGCCTGGTTTCCACTGCACTGTCAAAGTGTGCTAACCAGGCCAGATATTGCTGAGAGCGCCTTGGTTCCCTGTTTAAGAACATTTCTGTAATAAGTCTCCACGCTCTCTTCGCCAGCTCAGATGATTTGTCAGCTAAAATGGAGTTTCCTGTAAACGAACAGGAGCGTTTGATTTAGTGCTGTTGAACTGATCCTGGCAGACTGCGGCCTCACCTGCCACACTGGGATGAATTGAAATGCACCTGGCACTGCAGCTAATCCTCCGCGTCGCTCTGCTGTACTTTGACTATTCTTCATTTTGCACTTTTGCTGCTGGCTGTTGCCTTGTTTTCTCTGCTGCTAATCCACCTCCAATTTGTCTTTCTCTCGCCCATTTTCCTTCTCTGCATGTCTCGGTTTCAGGGCAGCTGGTAGCCGTCAGACATATGAGGCAAAAGTTGTTCTTCTAATATAAACTGAAGGGACACATTTCCCCCCTCTTTCTGCTCTCTACCTTTTCTTGCTCGATTCTTTTTTCTCTATCTCACTTATCTCCATCTCTCCTCGTCCTTCCATCACCCCCGCCATTGCTTCTCCTCACGTGGTCCCTTCTCTTCAGAGACTTATTGCTCCTTAATTTCTTGCAACAACACTTCTAATCTCTCTCATTCTCTGTCTCGGCGTGGGAAAGTGGGCAGGAAGTTGTTCAGACGGGGAGATGTGGGGGTTCTGGAGAATTTCGTTGCCCCCTCCTTTACCCTCCTCCTCCGTGTTTCCCCTTTTCTCTGAATTCCGCTCTCTCTTTCTGTCCGTCCTCCTCTTATCTCCATCCTCTGCCTAAAGGTGTGTGTGCAGGTCATGTAGGTCAATAGCACTTTTAGACATTTGTAGCTGAGTTGTAACAGAATTAAGCCTCTAATTGTGTGGAATAGATTTGACATACTTAGACCAGACTGAGGTGGGGGGGGGACACACACAAGCCGCACAAACACATATTAATTTTAGTCGCTCCTGTTTTACCTGTGGTGTGATTTTAACACACACCCCAGGGTGCTGCTCCAGTGTCACCACACACCACATAAACAGTGTCTTAACATGACAAGGGAGTGTCTAGTGTGGCCTTCAGTGAAAATGTGGATTTAATTCTCTGCACATTTATTATTAATTTAAGGAAATATGCTTGTTTTCTTTACATCTGTCTGCTGAACATAAAGCTATAACCAGGAGAGAAAATAATTTGGGTTGGCGAGTCTCCTCATAACTGTAGTAAGACCAGTATGTGTGCGTTCATGTGCATAAGTGAACCATCCGAATTGTTGTTACAATGATTGTTGGCAGGTGAAGTAGAGATCTAATTGAGATTATTTCCACGGCTGAAGTCAAACATCCACAACAATTAGCTTGGAACGAGGGGGTTTACATAGCGCAGTCACACAAAAGACACGCGCTGAAGGCCGTTCTTGTGCACATGCCCCCAGCGAACGGCAGGGGAAGTTGAGTGTGTCAGATGATAACGTGACGGCTTCCTCTCGCTTTCTCCTCTCTTTTGGTTTCTTTATTCCGCTTCGCTGTTGACATTATCTCTCAGTCGCACAGCAGTCTTCATTTTCACCCTCGCACAGACCGCAAAGAAGTTCAGTTCTCCTCCTGTATGACGAACTGAGATGATGTATGGTATTGAATCCATTGTCTACGCAGATGCTTCCTCCCAAATGTCTTTTGTCTTCGGGTGCGTGTCCATTACAGCGTCCTGCTTTCAACCCTGCAGCAAAACACCAACAAGGCGTAATTTCAAGCTGAGTCCTATTTGCATAGCTACTACTAAACTACTAATGGACTCCTACGATTGCTCAGCAACATGTGGTAATCAACAAAAAAGACTGGGGAGCAAGAAACATGCAGCCAGACAATCTCACTATACAGTCTGCAATTAAAACCTCAGGTTAAATACATACTTGGAAGAGAAAATGTTGAGCAGTAGCATTCTTATCTGGTGTAAACACGCTGCACAGTATGGCTTCGATATTCTGTAGACAAATTGCCTTTCTTAGTCTTTAGACAGACAACAAAGCTTGTGTGCTCAGCCTCTGACTGGCCTTAGAGTTCAACATCCTCCACCTCTTACGTTTTTCTCCAGTGTCTCTGATCTTTTCCCCTCTAGTCTCTACATGTTGATGAAGTAACATTAGAATTGTAAATCCTCAGCTTAAGCTCAGTTTGCAAGTATGTTTGCCTCAGTACACAATGACCAAGGCGAACTGGTGTCTATTTGTGCCTACATGTGTTTTTTCCGTAGACTTTGTATACAGTTGCCTAAAATTCACTCGTTCTCTCTGGATACACCAGAGGCACTAATTAAGACGTTGAGGTTGGTGTTTTTTGGCTGAGCCAGTGACTTTTGTTATCACTGAGAGGTTGCTCTTTCACTCACTCGCATGCCGCTCTACTTTCTTCCTGACTGTCTCGCCTCTCTGTAGGTTTGTACAGTATGTATGTGTGAGTGGGCCGCGGGCAGCTGCACATGCAGGCTTGTGTTGCGACTTCAACCCCACTGATCTATGTGTTTTTGCATTTTGTGTGTGTGTGTGTGTGTGTGTGTGTGTGTGTGTGTGTGTGTGTGTGTGTTCGGCCAGTTCAGCCGGTATTTATTTGCACTATGAAACATGTGGTATAACTGTTCTGTTTATGTGTGTGCTCATTTTATTGATGTATTTTTTTTCTATCTCATACATTTGGAAGGACTTTACTTCGCTTTCATGTTTCTTTGTTTCTTCCTCTCAGTGTTTCCATCCTTTCAGCACTTTTTTTTTTCAACTCTGTGTAGATTCTAATATTTCAGTCATTACAAAACACTCACACATCACTTTGTCAGCTAAGTGCCTAAAACGTGAATGAATGTGTTTGTCATTTTCACCCTCACCAGACCACAGAAATATGAAACGACTGAGGGAGGAGAAAAGACAAAAAGCACAAGCGATAAAGGAGATGGCACAGAGAAGCAGAGGGGGTCCAGCTGATATTGTATATACAGAGGAAATATTATGAGGTGACGAGTTATGGAGCTGCCTCGTGCTTCACAGGGGCATTGAGTGCTTTCTCTAAACACCTTGCCAACTCTCCTTTCGCAGCCATAAAACAGTTTGAAGCTCTCGCAGTTCTGTGACATTTCTGCGTCCTTTAAAGTCCCCTCTCCTCTGCGCTGACTGTGCCGGCTGGGTCACAGCCAAGCTGTAGAGGGTGGAGACGCATGCCGTCCTGGCGCTACATGCGTTGGTGCTTATGCGTGTGTTCTCAAGGATCGGTTTCCTATATGTCGTCATCATGCGCCGTTGGAGCCATGATTGGTCATTTGAGACATATTTAGTTGTGGTGATATATCAAACACACACACAAGCACGTCACAGGAAAGGAGTGGTGCTGTCTGGATTGTTTAGTTACCCTTTCATATTTTTCTAATCCTTAGAAAATGAATTGAGAAAAGTGGCAAGTTAGGAGGGAGGACGGGGAAGTCGAAAAGCCATCAAAGAAGTGAAGGAAGGAAGGGAGGAAGCGAACAAGAGCCTAATCAAAGCATAGCTGCAATAAATAACGTTCACCGTACTTGTGTTGAGCACCTAAATATAACCTAACCTATTAACCACTGTTGGATCCAAACCCGCCATACACGCAACTGCAGAACAGCAAATGTGCTTCTGAAGTATCTGTTGTAAGAAATATAAAATTTACAACCAACACGATCTGCCTAATATCTAATTATGGTTTATGTGCCTAAACAGTAAACAGTAAACAACAACTGTGATGAGGAGGATAAATCACTGTGTTGCTTTGGAAGCTAAAGTGCAGTGTGGAGTGTTGTGGCACAGAAGTGGTCAGACAGCCAGACAGACAGCGGACAGCGATCATGGACTACTGCTGAGGTCACTCTGTTTGCAGAGAAATGTCAGATTTGCGGGATGTCATGAAGCTGAAGACATGATGGTCACAGACGTAGGTGTTTTAATCACGTGGAGCATTGTAACCGGGTTTCTCTGTTTAACGGTTATATCTGATCACAACCAGGATTAAGATTAAAAGCTTGGTATACATAGTGTGCACGTGCAGTAAACACACCTATATTTGCCGGGGATTTGATTTAGTGAACTAACCAAAAGCTGTTTCATACTGTTTACTGAGTATTTTAGGTCACTCCTGTCTGGTGCTGCTTCAAATGTTAAATGCTTTTAAATGTTTACACTGGTATTTTGAGATTGAATAACAATGTAAAAGAGCTTGTCTGTCCAGTTTGTAGTTAAACAACGTGGCATCCTTTGATTAATTAATTGATTAATTGTTTGAATATGAATCTAACTGGTTGTGTCTCCATGTGTGGCCCTGTGATAGATCGGTACAGGACGTGTGTGTGTTTATTTTGGAAACAGTTTCACCATATGGTCCATATGACTGAGTCTTTAACGCTCGCTTGCATAATCACTAACCAAATACCGTCAATGCATGACATTTCATTTTCATCAGAATATATGGGACACCGCTGTTGAGCTACAGTGGATCAGCGCTTCTGCGGTCGCTGTATAAGTGAATAACCTAAAACTAATGGTTTTGGTACCACATCCTTAATCTGAGAGACGCTCAGTAGAACAGACTTGCTTGGAGCGAACTCTGCAACTCTGCTTTTCTCTGCGCTGTAAAAAGGCCGCTGACATCGGTAGCTGCCCATGTAAAGCACAGCTGAGTGCAACAAGTTCACTTTAATGTCTAAAAAGGGGTGTGGGAGTGCATTCTGGGAAATGTAGGAAATCACTAGCTGAGGCAGAAGTACACAAGGCAGACCGAGGGATGTTTTTTTTAGTCCACCAGAACAGTAAATGAATGTAAATTACAGGGCTTTATCACAACACGACTCTTGCAAAACTCACTCAGACTCATTTGGAGCAATAATGAGCATGCTGCTGAGTCTGCAGTAATAAATGGAGTGAGCTGTGTTTGGGCACAGAGAGATGAATGGAGCACTACAGCTGCTATGACTAGCTAAATATTACACACTGAAACACAGAGATACACACATGCTAACTGAGCAGAAGGCCGGAATATGTTAGGAATGCGCTCTCGGAGATGACCGACCTTCACGTGGACACGCGCACCGCGCCGCGCACTCAGTTTCAGCAACTATGTGCCAAAACACACACATTTTACTTCATCACATGCTGACACATTTGTACTCGTTTTGAGGAAAGATTTTCCTGTGAGGAGCTTCTGTCAGTTCGGTGTCATGAATCTAATGCGCGCTGACTTCCAAGTCTTTTATACACACGCACGCATACGCAAAGACACACACACAAACACACACACCCTGTCTTGCTCAACAGGTCAGGATGTTTCACAAGTCAGGAACTGCATGTTGCCGGAGCTATGTCTGTGTGCATGTTGTTGCGTTTGTGTGTCTGTGTTTTGCACTAGTAATGTGTGAAGGCATTCTCACACACACACACACACACACACACACACACACACACACACACACACACACACACACACACACACACACACA
>JAUYWH010000010.1:11861821-11886786 GCA_034779795.1 Ctenopoma multispine
TGTGTGTGTGTGTGTGTGTGTGTGTGTGTGTGTGTGTGTGTGTGTGTGTGTGTGTGTGTGTGTGTGTGTGTGTCCTAGAGACCCAGAAGTGCCTTATTCCCCCAGGAAGTGAGTTATTCTCCACAGGCCAATCAGAGGACAAAGTTTGAGACAGAGTTTAATCCAATTGGTCCAACACTTTAACCTTTATTATTTGCCTCCAGTCCCAGTGGAGCAGACAGCCTGCGGGGCGATGACATCACAGCTAGAGTGAAATAACGAGAGAAGGAATGAGGAACAAATGAGTTTCAATCCTTAAGCCAAAAGTTGTCACTTTAGTAGTTAGGTCTTGTTGTTTTTGGAAAGAAAATGCGGGTAGAACATGAATTCAACAAGGAGAAACTCACCAAACAGCTGGCTCAGACAAAGAATAACAGGATGAGACACGTAAACAGGAGATTTTTATTCTCTATTATTAAAACATCCTAACACAGAGGAGAAAATGTAAATCTGTGTCCTAAAAATGCACAAAATGCAACATCAAAGCCACGCAGCGATGGGAAGAAAGAGAAGATGGGAAATGAATGACATGAAGTATACAGCTTATGGAATGAGTGCAGGGCTAAACAAATATTTACAGTGCATCCTCCTCTGTGTTTATGGCTGAGTTTATGACCACCTCTCCCCCTCCTCTTCATCCCAGCCTTTTTCATCTCCTCCTTCATCTCTAAAAGACGTCCCTGTCCTCCAGGTTGTGGGTCCTGTTCATCTTGACTTGCTGTTGTGCAGAACAAAACCTTTTGCTATCCTGTGTGTATGTGTTTATTGCACTCATGTAGTAGTATTGTCACTCACGCAAATGTACTGTGCATATCAGTTCCCTCTGTCTCTCCACACACAGGCAGTTGATGTTAGTGCTTGTGTTTTAGTGTCTAGAAAACCAAGAGAGTCTGATAAAAAGATAAATGATAGAGGAGTTAATGGAAGGATGAGAGAGGCCGGACAAAGCGTATGCCTTTGGCCTGAGGAATTCATTTCTCCACAGACCTTTTTATTTAATGTTTTCTTTTTGTTTTCTTCCATCAACAGGAAATAATGTAATATAGCCTAGAAGAGAGGGAGTTTCATGCTACAGTTGTGCATACACATGCTTCCCTCTGTTATCAGTTAATATATATTTGTTAAGTTCAGCCACCAGCTGACTGTGAATCCAACACTCAAAGATCAAGAACCATAAGAACAACCACGTCTACGACGGTGTAACCTACATAACATTTTTAAACAGCCCATAGCATTACAGAATATCACAGTTTCATCTTTCCCTGATTTTCATAAATGATGGTGAGCATATTCATACAGCAGTTACCGATGCTAATTTTGGATTAGCAGCAGGTAGTGCAGTCAGCAGTTGTCAACCGTCTATGAACCCCAAGGATTCACTTCCCGGTCACTCCTGATTCCTGGCCACATGTCAAAGACACTGAACCCCAAACTCTTACTGCCTAAGGGGGCAGGCTGTCCACAAATATCAATAAAGTGTCTATTATCATTATTATTTTTGTTATTATTATTTTAAACACTCTTTCACTCAACAAGGGATGCTTGCTGATGCAAACCTTCTGACATTTTGCCTTTTAGGAAACGGAGATTTTGGACATCAGCACAATCAGGGACACGAGAAGAGGAAGGTTCGCAAAACAACCAAAGGTCAGTAATGTACATATGTGATTGTGTGTGTGTGTGTGTGTGTGTGTGTGTGTGTGTGTGTGTGTGTGTGTGTCTGCGTGCATTAGAGAGAGAGAGAAGCTGTCATTTCCTCCTGCTGGTGACTTTGTCCTCCAACCAGCAGTGTGATGCTCAAATGTCAATCATGTCACCAAAAGATGGACATGTGTCCGCTGTATGCGTGTGCTTCCTCTCTCAGCTGATGGTGCAAAGGTGACAGAGCGCTAATGAGGTTGCTGACAGATGGACTGTCAGACAGGAAGTGATATAACTAGCGACTGTTGGCGAGGAAGTCATTGTGTAAGAGTGCTGAACTGGCTGACAGAGACTCTAATGTAAACCTGTGTAGTAATAGTAAACAGTTGAAACATATGGGGACCGTAAATATCTACGTATAACATATGTTTGCTGCACTAAACTTGGCCAATATAAGAACACTGCTGAATAAGGTTAAAATGCCAATAAATAAAAAAACTTATCACTAGTGGTTTTTACCTACAGTATAACTTTGGTTAGCTTGCTGTAGTCAATACATTACATTGAATATGGATCAGAAACTGTAATCTGAAAGGTGTTGCTCATATTGATAATCATCACCTAACACGGCAGTTCCCTGTTCCTCAGCATTTAACATCTTTCAGTTAATAGTTTTTTTTGCTGTTTCTCTCTTCAGCATAATTGTTTTAGTGAGCAGCTGTTCTCAGCCAGGCACCTAAGAGCTGACGGACACTGGAAACTAAGTGGTGGATATAATGGATCATGTAGCAGCTAAAAAGCAAGATATTTCCCTGAGGAGTTGTTTTTAAGACCTGAGCTAAACGGAGAGCGACTGTCCGGACTTTGATTCATCAGATGGGCAGAAAAATTACAAACTTAACGCTAATGTTGCCCCATAACTGCAGCATTGTCAACATATTGACCTGAACTTAAAAAAATAATAATGCTGCTTAAAAAAAGTTCAAAAAACAACATAAGGTTTGGTTTTTTTTGGTAGAAAGCCTTTCTAAAGAATATTGTTAATAGTGAGATCTGTGTATTATCCTTAGTAAAAGGTCGATGAGGCTGTTGATAATGTGACGTCTCAGTAATTCCTCGAGTGAATTTCTTAAATTTGACACGTTACTTGGGGTCGATGATGAACTGATTAGATTTTGGAGGTCAAGGTCACTGTGACCTGCTATGCTATGTCTCAGAAACATCTGTCACAAACATCTATTTGAACTCATGAGTCTGGACAAACGTGTGTGTAAACTACGTCACCGGTTAGCGGAGCCATACCACCGCATTGCAGTGATCCTACTTTGTAATATGGGTGAACTGATCCTTTAAACTTAAACTCTTGTTTGTGCTGTATGTTTTGTGTGCTATTATTAAACTGAAATGAAAGTGAGAGGGAGAGAATGCATAATTGATAGAGAGACAATGAGTGCTAGACAGAGAGAGAGAGAGCGGTCTGGAAAGGAAGAAAGAGTCATTTGGTTAATTAGATCAGAGCGCTGCATCACATTCGTCATATTTATGATTCTCAGGAGGCAGGAGATGTGGACAGAGACTGAGAAGGATGTCGAATTTGAAAGTCATACCAGTGTTGAGTCCAGCGTGTTACACGTGTCATGTTGACTTTCAGTGTAATAAAAACGCACACGAGTCTGAAAGTGTTTGTGTTTTTCTAGGACCTAAAGATACGTGACACGCTGGGCTTCAAGGTGGGGGATGAAAGCGCTGAAAGGCTAGCTATTGAAAGGAAGATGATATCCATCGTCTACGGCAGTGACCTGGTCAACATCTCCTTCCTCAACTTCCAGGCTATGTGTGAAGATGAAGCCAAGGTAACCATGGAAACCACAATCCTAAAATCAGTTAAAATTCTTTATATTTGCAAATAACATTACTTACGCCTTCCCACTATAACTTGTAGTTGACTTTTCTCCTCCGACCACACGCTCACTTTACAGCGTTGACACAGTGTGTGTTTAGGAGTAAAGAGTTAGTTTCGACCTCAATCTGTTAAACAACCCTGTGTGATTCTCTCTTATTTGTCTCTGTGTGTGTGTGTTTCTGTCAGCTTTGGACAGATGAGCTGTTCTCATTGGCCACGAACATACTGTCCCACAATGCATCACGGAACACCTTCCTCCGCAAAGCGTAAGACGTTGCTTGTGCCTTGTCTCGACATTAGACAGCTGCAGACTGTGGATCGTTGTTTTTAAACGCTTGTCTTTTCATTCTGCTCGTCTGCTTCAGGTACACCAAGTTAAAGTTGCAGGTGACACAGGACGGGAAGATTCCAGTGAAGAAGTGAGAAACGCACACACACCAACCACCATCTAAACTCTAACCAGAGTGTTAAACGGCATCGTCCCCCACTTCTTCTTTCTTTTCCTCTTTTTTGTCATTCTTCCACTTTCCCTTTCATCTCGTCTCTATAGTTTACCTGTACTTTATCTCCATTCACGTTGAACACTGTTAACTGACTAATCGATCCATTCAGACTCTTCTGACTTGCTTTGATAATACTGCATGATGAATGTTTTTTTTTTTTTATAACTGTTTCTCTCCAAACTCTCTGTTTTGCAGTATTCACAAGATGTTTTCAGATAAAAAGAAAGTGGACACGGCGCTGCAGCAGTGTGAACTTGTCAATAACAGGGTATGCATCAGAGAGCTGCTCAACATACGTGTGTGTATCATCACAGTTCATACATGAAAACGGGTTAAAAACGACCGCAGTCTCTCACCTTGGTGTGTTACATAGTAATCCTTCAAAGTTAAGGATGATCAAAAAGGCGGTAGGTCTATAGCAGAGTAGCCTTTAAATATGCAAACGAACATTTCCACAGATTTAACCATGTAGCTTCATATTTATTATACAGTGTATTTAACATTTTATATCAAACTATTCCTTTAAGGCCATATGTGTTAAAAATAATAATGTTAAAGAACTAAAACTTGAGTCATGTTTAAAACGTGGGTGTCTAATGAGAAATCCTGCATGTGCTCATATCACCAGTGTGAGGTACTGCAGGCTTGTGGTTTGGTAGGTGAAACAAAGTTTCTTGTGTCTTGATCAGTCAGTGCAATCTTTCCTAAAAATCTGTTTGGAGTCACAAGACATTTATTTTAGAACAAGAGACCAGATTGTGGACACTGCACGTCAGCATTTCGTCTTGTATTACTGTACTCCGGTGCCTCCTGCTGGTTACATAGAAGAATACATAGTAGGAGACTGAGGGGGATCTGAGCACAGTTATTAATGAGACTTGGTGCTTTTGATCTTCTACTACTTGGTATATAATACTAGGTCAGTATAAATATGTGTTTTGATAAGTAAGTGGGAGTGAGATTGGTGTCAGCGGGTGGCTGCAGGCAGATGGCTGCTGAGATGCTGACTGAGTGTTAACAGGATCAAAGTGTCTCTGAAGGCACCAGGCGTCTCTGTCACTGCCGACCTCTTCACAGCTCTGCAAATGTCACTAGCTCTGCAAGTGACAATCCCATAAGAAGACGACAGGAAATCACAGTTTCACGTCCCCAAAATTTAAGTCTTAAGTATCCACAACATGTTTGATTCTGCGTTAAGATTTGTTAAAGTTTGTGTTTGTATTTGTAGTTTAGTCACTTTTCTCTCTGTTTCCTTCCACGTCTGTCTGAGCAACCCTCCGTGTTCTCTCTCTGCAGTCTGAGGGAATAAAGACGGACGATTTCACGTTGGAGGCCTTCCAGAAGTTTCTGGACAACCTCTGTCTCCGGTCTGAGATACAAATGATCTTTGACGAAACGTATGTGACACATAAATAAAGCTTTCACAAGCATCTTCTGTGGTTTTCTGGTGTGTTTATCCCCTTTTCCTTTGGCCAGAATGAAATTTCAGCCCCAAGCCTGAATTCTTTAGCGATGATGCTTGAGATATATTTTTAGGATTCCTAGTAATGACAAGCTACTGTAAATAACTAAGTGACACACACACACTTTTCTCTTTGCTCCAGTGGCTCTAAGAAGAAGCCTTTTATCTCTTTGGACCAGTTAATGGAATTCATCAACCGCACGCAGAGAGACTCCAGACTGAACGAGGTGCTGTACCCCCCGCTGAAGAAAGAGCAGGTCCGACAGATCATGGAGAAATACGAGAAAAACATCGGCCAGTTAGAAAGAGGTTAGTAGATGTAACATTAAATTAATGGGAAAATTATTCTCTTCTTTTTTTTTTCCTTAATTGTGTTCATCCACTTTTCAGTAATGAATTAATTAGATCCAGTGATTTATTTATTTAATTAGCTGAACCAGATCCAAGCACTCATTGTTAAGCCAAAATCTTTAAGATGATCCAGTATCCAGCCCACAGTGTTCAGATCTGACCCGGAGTCGCTGTCATGCTGTCTTACTGTCTTACTCTCCGTCTCCCCCTCAGACCAGATCAGTCTGCAGGCTTTCAGCTGGTATCTGGAAGGAGAGGAAAACTGTATTGTACCTCCAGAGAGGCTGGATATCATTGACGATATGAACCAACCGCTGTCTCACTACTTTATCAACTCCTCACACAACACATACCTCACAGGTAAAAACACACTCACGCAATAAGTACAGTGGCGTCGCAAAGTCTGTGAACCCTTTAGAGTTGTCTGTATTTCTGCATAAACATGATGTAAAGTGTGAGCATATTTTCATACTTTCAAGTACCAAAAAATACAGCTGTAAATACAATGTATTACAATGTGTGGAGGCAACTGAGTCAACACGATTAAGACATTACGCTGAGGTCACAAAGAACATCAATGCAATGGCTAGGAAACTAAAGGCATCTCTTGCAGTAGTGTGCACGGCAGAGTTGCATGCAGGAAGCCACTACCTTCCAAAAAGCTGTCTGCTGTCTGTCTATGCTGCTTGAGACGTGTTGATAAACCTGACTTCTGCTGGAAGATGTTCTGTGGGTAGGTGAGACCAGAGAAGACTAATAAGACCAAATAAGAAGTGTTATGTTTATCATTGTATCATTGTTTGGACGTGCTTTGCTGCCTCTGGACCAGGACAGCTTGCACATCATTGATGCAGCTGAGTTGTACAAGTAAATTCAACAAGAAGATGTCAGATGTATCATCTGTAAACAGGCCATGGGTCACGGAGCAAAACAACAAACCTAAACACACAAGTCACCTCGCCTGTGATCAGACAGCCACAAGCTTGGTTGATAGTCTTTTGGGCCTGAACGCATCTTTTTCTCCCGTCCCCTTGTCTGTTTTTAGTGGGCCAGCTGACTGGTCTGTCTTCAGTGGAGATGTACAGGCAGGTGCTGCTGACAGGCTGTCGCTGTATAGAGCTGGACTGCTGGAAAGGCCGACTGCCAGAGGAGGAGCCCTACATCACCCACGGGTTCACCATGACCACTGAGATCTCCTTCAAGGTGGGGGTCGCCACGTTTGCCCAGTCTCGTGTTACTTTGCTGTTCATTGAGGTTCCTTTTCGTTTTTAACAGAGCGGTTTTATCCACGTTTTAATCTTTCTTTCTTTCCTCGACTGCAGGAAGTGATTGAAGCTATAGCAGAGAGTGCGTTCAAGGTCTCTCAATACCCTGTCATCCTGTCCTTTGAAAACCACGTAGATTCGTAAGTTGTGTCACTATAAATGTATATGTCAGCGTGCAGATTCAGATAGACTAGTATCTTGTGTTGTGGATCAGTGATTGTTTTTCTTTTTTCTTTTTTTTTACCACTTGTTTGCAGTCTAGTGTGATGTACAGACTAGACATGACCACACCAGAAGTGAAGTTCCAGGCTTTTATTGAAACATTTTAAGAGATTGGGAGTTAAACTGGAAATAGATGATTGTTGTAGTTTTAAATTAAGACCCCTGTCCTATTGTAGCAGGTTCAAGTAAACTACAATCTAACCTGTGTCTGTTGTTCTGTTGTGTTAGGGCCAAGCAGCAGGCCAAGATGGCAGAGTACTGCAGGAACATCTTTGGAGACGCCCTGCTCATTGATCCACTGGACAGATACCCGGTAAGACTCCAGTCACATCCTCCTAGAAATGACCAAATTCCTGTTCCTCAAGAAAAGTTATCATCTCGCTGATGTCCTACAGTCAAGCTGTAATCCATGATTCCCTGTTGGACAAGCGATCATGATGCTACTGGAGATTAGAAGTTTTAAAACACTATGGTTTCTGCTTGTGAAAGGGGAGCATGTTATTGTAACAGCACATACAGTATGTCCTCTGATTTATTGCATGTGCATGCAGTGGTGATAATCTTCATGCTTCATGAGTCATACTCGTGCTCATGTTCGGCCTGTAACAGAACATAGAGAACAAACTGTGTTTCACCTGAGTAGCTGCAGCTTGAACTGCAGTGGTGAATAAATTCGAGAGTAAATCTCAGCACAGTATGACAGCATTTAATCTAAACACAATTAGTAAAAATGTAATCACAGCAAAATAGTTTGTGAGTTCATGGATGATTAGAAAACGCTGTGCATGGCCCCGCAACTTCTGTGACATTGTAGAATAAAATCTGGATAATGCGTTGTGACTGCTGTTCTTCACTGGCCTCATGACTTTTCTTATGACATTCTCTGTGTCTTATGTGTGTGGCTTTAGCTGGTCCCAGGTCAGGTGCTCCCCCCACCCCAGGAGTTGCTGGGAAAGATCCTCATTAAAAACAAGAAGAAGCACCACCACCGACCCTCGAGCACACGACGCAGAGATGTGGTGGAGCAGCCGTCACCCAACAATGGTATGAAGACACAGCTGTAGGGCTTATAGCTGCTGCTGCATCTCCTCTAGTGGAGACCGTTTGGGAGGGAATGAAAACCTGTATAGTGCTGGAAGAAGCACTCCAGCTTAGAGTAACTACTGCAGATGGAGGTTTTAAAGACACCACATTAAAGCTGATAGCATGCTGTGTTTGTGGCAGACTGTCCTTTGACGGACAATGATGGAAGCCAGCTCCTGTCCAACGGTGAGGAGAAGCTGGCTGAGAGGATGGTCAAAGACTCGGAGCCTCGCAAGTCTCTCGGTGGGTTGATTTAAAAAATAATAAAAAAAGATTAAAAAAGGGTGCCAGCATGTTGTACATTCTCTTTATATATATATTATATATCTCACCAGGAGGTGAGGGAGAAAGTGAGGATGAAGAGGAGGACGATGTGGTTGAGCTGAAAAAGTTAAACAGTGATGAGGTATGGACCATCAGAAACGGGTAAGAAGGAGTCTTTGACTGATGAGCCGATTGATGGATCAGTGCTATCTACCACCTGCAGGGTACAGCGGGCATTGAGGTGAACGCCACAGAGGAGATGTCGACTCTCGTCAACTACATCGAACCTGTCAAATTCAAATCCTTCGACTTTACAACCAGTAAGTGTGCGTGTGTGTGACAGAGACAGGAAGATTGTTTTTGTGTACAAACTGCACGAGGCTCCACGAGCCCAGTTAAGCCTTAACACCCCTTTGTGAAAGTCAAAGTCACACACATATTGTCTTAATCAACTGCTCGGTTGTCATTTATTCTCATTTTTCCAGAGAAGAGAAGGTTTTTTGAGATGTCATCATTTGTGGAAACCAAAGGCATGGACATCCTTAAGACCTACCCTATCGAATTTGTTGAGTATCCTTGCTGTCTTGTCAAAAAAGTCTTGCTGAAAAAGTAAAATTTAGTGTTTCTGACTTATAAACTCTCTACTGGAATTTACATCATCCAAAAATACAGCATTAATCCTTAACAGCACTTGTTCAGGTACAACAAGAAACAGCTAAGCCGAATCTACCCTAAAGGCACAAGAGTGGACAGCTCCAACTACATGCCTCAGATCTTCTGGAACATCGGCTGCCAGATGGTGGCTCTTAACTTTCAGACTCTTGGTGAGTCCCGTTACTTTAGGCAAGGAAGTAAAGTATGTCTGCAGTATAGCTTTCAATATCTACAGGACCTTTACATTTTAGGAGTATCTCACGCTGGATCTGTCTTTCAACATTTTTTTATTTGGTCTGTATGTTTACACGCTGGTGATCACTCTTAGACCTCCCCATGCAGCTGAACATGGGGGTGTTTGAGTACAACGGCCACACCGGCTACCTTCTTAAACCTGAGTTCATGAGAAGGACGGACAAACACTTTGACCCTTTTACAGAGAACATAGTGGACGGGATTGTTGCTAATACAGTCAAAATTAAGGTAAGGAGGATTTCAGTGTTTGTCGTTGTGTGATTAAGGTGACTTTTGTGAGTAAATGTGACACCATTAAATGTGAATGAATTCATTTCTGCATGTAGAAACATTTTTTGCTGGTTATCTTTTTAGGGTGTTGCTCTTAGCAGGATTTACATACTGTAACTTACATTGTTGACTGGCCACAATGCTCCGTCTGTCTCTCAGACATCCAGGTCCAAACCATAGAGGAGTTGATTAAGGTGACTTTTGTGAGTAAATGTGACACCATTAAGAGTTGATACAGCTAATATGTGCGCTGTAACATCCACCAGGTGATCTCAGGCCAGTTCTTGTCAGATAAAAAGGTGGGTGTGTATGTGGAAGTGGACTTATTTGGACTTCCAGTTGATACAAAGAGGAAGTACAGAACCAAAACGTCCAACGGGAACTCGCTGGACCCTGTGTGGAATGATGAAACGTTTGTCTTCAACAAGGTATTTTATACCTTGATTTCCATGTCTTTCAGATATTTCTCACGTCCTTCATCTTCTGTCCGTTAACTTCTCTTTCTTCACATTGACAACCCTTCTCTCTCCAGATTGTCCTCCCTACACTGGCCTCTTTGAGAATAGCAGTGTTTGAGGAAAATAGCAAGTTTATTGGACACCGGATCCTTCCTGTGTCGGCCATTAGACCTGGTCAGCACACACACACACACACACACACACACACACACACACACACACACACACACACACACACACACATACACACACACACCCATGATTACCTTTTACTGATCAGCACCAACGTACAGCAGTCTTTTATTTGTTTCTTTATTCCTTTCGTCCTGATAGGCTACCGCTACATCAACCTGAAAAATGAGCTGAGCCAGCCCCTCCTCCTGCCCTCTCTGCTCGTTTACATTGACGTGCATGACTACATTCCCAACGAACACCAGGGTAAGAAAAATACGTCAGCGGCACCTTGCACCTCTACAGCACACAACCTACTTGAGCCACCTTACTTCTCTCAGACGTTGCAAATCATTGTGGATTTCCCTGACATTAAGTTGTTTTTTTTTGTTTTTGTCATGTGTGTATGTGTATTCTCAGAGTACGCAGAAGCTTTAACCAACCCCATCAAACATATCAGTGAGATGGACAAAAGAGCGACACAGCTGGCTGTTTTCGAGGACACCGATGAGGTGAGACAACTCAAAAGTGTGGATGTGTGCCTCAAATTATTATATGCATGTACTGTAATAAATCAGTGGTAACTGACTGTCTGTCTGTTTCTTTTGTTCAGGATGTCCCTACCAACCCCAAAAAGGGAGAGATCAAAAAAAAGGTTGAAGGCATTTCAGGAGGTCAGCTGCCCCACTTCTGCACCCCTGCACCCCCCAGCTCTTCAGATGAAGCCCATGAAGTGACCAAAGTACCTATACCTGGTAGAGACACACACAAATAATACACATACAATCACAACTGACATCTTTAATACTTACTACTTTACAAGTAGCCATACTGGTCCTTTATCTGAACATATCCTCATTTAGTTGCCTAAATGTATTCAGTATCACACTTTTATGCATCTTCAGGGACCTTTCGATCTACTTTCCACTTTTTGAGCATTTCCCAGTGCTACAGAGTGCCGTGTGTAATGAGACAGGAAAAGAATATAGTCCTCCTTGATCTTTCTCAATTAAACAATGCTACATGAATGTAAGACACACAAACACGCAACAGTAATACGTGGTAACACTACCAGTCCATTTAGTCTTTGACAAACCATCAGCTTTGTTTGTGTTAGCACTCTGCAAGCTAACTGTGTCAGGCTGTTGCCCTTCTGTGTTACATGTTGTTACATTTTGCAAGAACTTTTCACTTGTCTTCAGAAAATGTTATTGTGCATCTCCCAAAACATCAACTGTTCTTTTCAGAAAAATATATATTTTATATTATTTATTTTTGTCATGCATCCACTGCACCACAAGCTTTTAGCCATTTGTGTTTGTTCCCATCATCCATTTAACACATACAGTCTGCTTCTCTTCTTGTCTCTCTCTCTCTCTCTTTCTTTGTGTGTGTGTGTGTGTGTTCGTAGCATCATGTCAGAGGGAAGAACTCATAGCCAGTGTTCTGGGAGGTAAGGACATCCCATCACACCCATTGCCACATAGAAATGAATGAATTCATTTCTGCATGTAGAAACATTTTTTGCTGGTTATCTTTTTAGGGTGTTGCTCTTAGCAGGATTTACATACTGTAACTTACATTGTTGACTGGCCACAATGCTCCGTCTGTCTCTCAGACATCCAGGTCCAAACCATAGAGGAGTTGAAGCAAGAGAAGGGCTATGTGAAGCTGATAAAGAAACAGAACAAAGAACTCAAAGAGCTGCGTAAAAAGCACCTCAAAAAGGTACACACAAGCAGACGCCTGGTGTATTTCATCTTTGGAGTTTTACAGTTCTGCGTTGACAAGAGATGTGAAACCTCTCATGAAAAAACTGTGTACTGCTGTCGTGTGAGCAGGTGTGGACTCTGAGTAAAGATCAGAAAAATCGGAGCAGCCAGCTTCAGTCTGACACCCAGAGGAGACGCAGTCAAATGGAGAAGCACCTCAAACGCAGCATCAAGAAAAAGTAAGGATGAGTAAAAGCACGTAAAGGACGCGTCAGAGGAAGGAGAAAAAGCAGATGGTTTCTTAAACTTGCATTAATGACAGGTTACACTGCCCGTGTGTGTGTGTGTGTGTTTGTTTGTGTGTAATCAGCGAGCCCCAGGAGCCGGTGCAGTGTGAGCTGACTGCACTGGATCGGGAGCTCGAGAAGCAGACGGTGCAGCTGAAGGAAGGGCACATGCAGGAACTGTTGAGACTTCGACAAGAGCTTCACTTGCTGGAGAGAGAGAGGCAGCATGCATACCTGAAAGTGGTAACAACAGCACACACACATCTGTGTACACTATGAGAATTCCTAAATATACTCACACCAATAACTGACCTCTAAGAAACTTTGTGACACGTCTGTACACGTGCACAGTGATTTGCTGACAGGCTGTTGTCTGCTGTGGTGGTTTTTTCTTTTTTCTTTTAGGCCTTTCAGAAATTAAAACAGACTGCACATGAATGCCACACAGCTCAGTTAAAGAAGCTCAGGGACACGTGTGAGAAGTAAGTGCAGCTGTTTCACCTTGTGCTTTACACAAAATAATGTGACGGTTACTGGATGTTTCATTCGCAACAAATGTTCTTTAAAAATGTACAATTTTCTCTACAAAACTTGCTACGTGACCTGTGTGTCTGCAGAGAGAAGAAAGAGCTTCAGAAGATCCTGGACAGGAAGCGTCAAAACAGCATCAGTGAAGCTAAGAACCGTGAAAAAGACAAGGCCGAAAAGTAATAAACTTGTCTTGTTTCCGAGCAGAAGTTGAGATCATTACTGGATATTTTTAGTGGTTTCTTTTACTTTCTTTTTGACTTTATCTTTCTGTCTCTGGAGGGAGCTGAATGACATCAACAGGAAACATATTCAAGAGTCTGTTGCCTCAATCCGTGGGGTAAGTACACACACACACACACACACACACACACACACACACACTCTTATCACCAGCAGTCCTCAAAATGTCCATTTATCTGTTTCATAGAACATTTTTGCTGTTGTCATCAACTTTACTCCCCTCTTCTTAAACATTATCTTCTTTTTTCTCTCACTCCCTTATCTTCTCCCCTTCATAATCCACATTGCCATCCTTCCTTCCCTCATCCTTATTTTCTTTATTCCTCTGGTTTCTCACGGTAACCCTCAAATTTTCTTCCTACATACCACTTTTCTCCTCTCGTCTTATCTATCCTCCCCTCACGTTCTAGCTGGAGTTGGCTCAGGACAGGAGAAAGGACAAAGTGCTTTTAAGGCAGAAAGAGGTGATGGATCATATAGAAGAGGAACTTTTTCCACTGGTGAGCAAAAACACCTCAAAACATACACACAGTGAGCTTCTGTGTTTTAATAACCTGGTACAGAACAACAGAAAATTACGTAAAGTATCTCTTAATACTGACATATTGATAATTCAATTGATTATGTCACATAAGTAAATGAGACAACGGGTTAATTCAGTCTAATAGGGCAATAAAGCAGCACACTGGAAAGCAGGAACACACACAAACCCAGAAATGACAAACTATTCCTTTAAAACTATTTAAAGGGAACTATTCCTTAATTTCCCTGCTGTTTCATCTCCAGCTGCAGTCTCAGCTGGAGAAGGAACTGGATGCGGAGTACAAGCAACTGCCTGAGGAAATCCAGCAGTACCTTCACATGGAGCTCCAGAACAAAAGTCTCCAAAAAGACAACCTGTTTTCCAATCACAGCAGCCCCAGTACAGGCTCAGGCCCGCCCTCCAACTGCTCCACGCCCTCGTACCCATCGACGCCCAATCGGGGCATCTGGAACAGGAGCATGGACAATAGCACCGTTTCACTGGCCGATTCCAGTTCCTCGTCCACCACTCCAGTCCTGTCGGAGGGAGAGATGTCGAACAGTTAAAATGATTACGTGTAAAAAGGAAAATGCATATATACATTCAACTGGGGTCTATAATGAATATAATGTGGGATAGTAATGATCTAGGTTATCAACTAAGTGTATTCTTTTTTTTTTTTATTATCACAGACTGTTGTCTACACAGCTATATTATTTTTTTATTTTGCTGTTTTTGTCAGATGACACATGATGAGTTTTGTTGGAGAGTTTCTTCTTTTTTTAACATATATATATATATATGTTTTATTGTCTTTTTGTCTTGCTCACATCCTTTCACCCTTTCTTGTCATGATTTCCATTTTTGTCCGGTCCGTAAGTTTTGCTGTGGTTTTGCAGCAGCACAAGCTTTACACCACAACAGTAAAACCACCAGGTAGGTTTAATGTTGTGGCTGGTCGGTGTATGTTCACATTGTTATTTCTATGTGTAACCTTTTGGAGGTTTTGGCAGGAAAATTAACATAAGGGTAAGAAAAAGTCATTTTCACTACAGATTTTTGATATTTAGTTTGTAGCAACATTTGACCACTGACATTTGTTAATAATGGTTTCTTTATCTATAAATGTGGGATCTATTTAAAACTCAGCCTATGGAGATGCCTACTAATGCATTCAGAAACCACACAGCTTTTACACATTTGCAAGCAAAAACGATCAATATTAGTGAAATTAGTTCCTTCAGAGCTGAATTATCCTGATTGTTAGAAAATAGCTGTAATGATAGTAGCTGACCAGCAGGGGGTGCTGCTGCCTGAACAATTTTATATTTTCAGTTGGCATTTTAAGCTGCCTATTCATCTAGCCTGGTTATCCTATTATACCGTACCCCAACATACACACACGTATGCACACACACACACACACCTGTCCTGCTGTCAGGATAAACTCTCTCTCTCTTAAACCTCCAATCAAAAATCCAGCCAAGGTTGCGCGGGGGTCAGTGAGCAGACATCCATCTGGCTAGAAACTGTGTGATTGTGTGCGTGCGCGAGAGTGTGTCCGTCTTTGGGAGGAAATGAGAAAAGATGGAAGTGATGAAACAATCTCACTTGGTAAATGCATATTAAGGAGATGTCTCTCTGTGATACATGTGCACACGCGCATGCTTGATACTGTATTATCTAATGATGCAGCTGCGGAATATATGGATAAATGGACATAAACACAGTTTATTAGTTCAGAGGCTATAAATCTAAAATCTGAAAAAAAAAATCCTCTAAAATCCTCACGTCATCCCATCTACCCCGTTCACACACACGCACACCGACACGTTTTGCTTTCCATCGCTGTGGGAACGTTAATTCCATGTCATCACACAATAACTTTAGCCGTTGTAACTAAATGCTAAATCCCAACTCTTAACCACAAACCAAATTCTAATTTGAAGTTCTGTGGCCTCACAATGGTCACGTTGAACTAATATTTGTCCACACAACCATAGAAAGACACACACTTCAGGGATGTAACCAACTTAAAATAACTCTGAGAGGGTATTTGTGTGTGTGTGCGTGTGTGTGTTCGTGTGTGTGGCCAGAAGTTAATCTCTCCATGAGACATCTGCTTTTGAGGACACTAATACTTCCTGCTAAATGGAAAGAGTCTGCTCAGTGTGTGTGTGTGTGTGTTGGTGCTGTTAGTTTGCCACTTTGGCAGCCTGGCCGACATCAAATAGTGCTTAAATAGTAACACCACTGTAGGAGAGAGTCTGTGGATTATGACTTAAAGCTGCACTATAATATTTAAATATAGAAATAAATGTTTTGCTCTAAATTACTAAATGTGTGAGAGCATGCCTTTGTCATGTGACAGAGACCAGATAGATCAGCTCTATTTGTCTAAATGATTTTGTGTTGGATGTTGTGGTGACTAAGACAGAAACAGTAATAAAATTACAGCTTTTTGATGTTTTATCAACAAAGCCTCAAAATGTAATTGGTAGACGTAGGACAATTTATTTTAGGGTAAATATGTCCCTTAAACGTCCCACACAAGCTCAGAGTGTTTTAATAATCAGTTAAAGCTAAATATTGAATGGGGCATTTTGATGCACAAACTTAAACGGTACTTTAATTTAAAATGTGTCTTTGTCTCTTATCAAAATGTCCTGTAAACAATTATATTTATTTCTTTATTTCTTTTATCCATTACTAGATACATGTTTCTTTTACAGCAAAGTGTTAGCAATTTTTTTTTTTAATTGTTCATTCTCATCGTGTTTTGTTCGGGGGTTAAAATGATGCACTCTTTGTACATGTAATTCTGTGTATATGTTTGTTGTATATGAATTTTACTACTGACCACAAGTGCTGCAGAGAGAGATGAGGTCGGGCGAGGTCGAGAAAGAGTGAATTTAATTTGTAGTTCCTCTCTGAGAAAGTCCTCTCCTGTCCTCTCTTGTCGATGAGCGCTGGGCTGCCTGTCTGTCTGATTATCCCCCTTCACGCGTGCACATACACACACATACCTTGTAAACTACCATCTGTTTAAATTGAGCTTTATCAGTTTTGTGTGGTTTAGGTTTTTATTGACGGGAGAACATGAGACATCCAGGCTCCTTTAACAATTTTCAGTAAAAATCTTTTATCAAGTCCCCATTACATTTTCTATGTAATTATGGTTATTTTTCAATGTGTATTTTATTGTATCTGAAACCATCATGGAGTTTTCTACAATGGGGTATTTTGGATTGGTCACTACTGGGAAAGCAGCTTGAAAGCCAGTAACAGCTATGAAATAGTTAATTTAATTTCTAGTTTATTAGTAGGAGAACAACAAAAATAACAACAAAAGCAGTTTCTTAAAAAGAAGGCACTGACCTTTTGACCTCTGATAAAATAGCAGGTGAAGCCGGCCAGCTCTGACCACCTCTGGCTGTCCTGCAATTAAAAATGCACTCGCAGGCGAAACTGCATCATCTTCTCGGATCAAATGGTTTTATTTTCCAGGAAAGTTGATACATTCCTCGAAGGCTGTCTGCTTCAAGGGTCATATGGTCCAAGCCATTCCAAGTCCAGTGGTAAACATTCAGAGGCATATGATTTGTCCATTATTAGTAGGTACTCAAGGCGTTTTTCAGGTGACAGCTGTCCTCTCATGCATTTTTTTATCACAGTTTACATTGGTTGTAAAAGAAAATGACTTGTAATCCATGACATGGGATTTCCATTAGTCAAGTCAAAATAACTACAGTGGTTTGCCAATGAGCATTGGCTTTAGTGGGACAGAATTAAGAGCAAGTGCAAGTGTTAAACTTGGCCTATTCAAAAGTTTACCTTCATTTTTTTGGGTAATACTATTTATATGTGACCACCTAGCTTTGCTTAGCATACTACATGCTACTGTAAATCATTTGCATGTGCACTTTCACATGTTGTGCAGTCTACCTTAATGTCACAAAGGAAATGCTATTATCCCATTTTGTGCAAAAACTAAACTCACAAATATATTATTAGGCAACACAAACTATAGAAAATCTGTGCACAGAAGAGAAAGGAGGAATTAGTTACAGTAGTATGCTAATGCCGTTAGCTAGTTTCCTTCCCACCAGAAATGAGCCGGGGGCTTGTATCTTCCTTGAGCCTTAACCTCTGTTATTTCTGTCCCGTTTGTGTTGAAAACACTCACTTAAACAGACGCACACAATATCAAACTGTGACACAAACACAGCAGCGTACCGTTAGACGCCACGCTCATTGCAGCATTGCAGAAACACTGCTTGATTTTAGTCTTATTAGACATTTGGTGTGACTGGTCTCCCTCCGGCCCACCCTTAGGCCTGTAGTTGTCATGTCTCCTCTCCCTCTCACACTGTCCCACTTCCTTGCCTCCAGTTTCGACCCGTAATTAGAGCATCTTTCACTTTTGGGCTGGTTAAATGAACTCAAAGCAAAGCAGTGTTTGTACACTTCAGATTACAGTAGTGACGACAGCATGCAATATAACTTAGACAAGACATGTAGTGAGATTTGTTGACACAATGTATTTGTAGTGTATATGATTTTTGGATATAAAGGGAATACTGTAAAATGATTCAGATGTAATATTTTATTGTTCCATAATATAAAGTATGACAGAATGTTCAGTAATAAACTTCCAACGTCCTCTTACATAGCTCAGCCTCGGCTGTTTCTTGGTTTGCTTTGTGGTGATGACTGTTCACCATTTTCAAAAACCTTTCAAAAACACTTACTCGTCATGACTGGGGTTGTTTGCGGTGGGTTGTGTAATATGTTTTTTCCACTTTTGGGGCGCTTGCCTCCCATTCATTTGTAATGAAAAGTGTCCATTATTTAGGACCTTTTGCTATACAGTGTGTTTTGCATTAATTGAGCCTGACAGACTGGGTTTAAATGCAGAGCTTTGCCTTCACACTCTCTTTAATTCAGACGCAACATTTGCAGAAAGTAGAGAAACTGTCAGAGAAACCAGGTTCAAGCTGCAAATCATTCCGCTTGCTTACGTGCTACTGAAAAGAAACTAGCTGTGTCTGCACTGGTTTTACTGCACTATTGGCATGAAGAAACTTTTTACCTGAATGTAGGAAAGTTTAAATACTGTGTATACTCATGTACAAATACAGAAAGAAAGTGACACCATTAGCTGGTGTAGTGTCCACTGAACAGCTTACCGACCAGACGACAGCTTTATCCTTCCCGCTCTTTTTCTATCTCTTGCTTCTTCACATCCCTCTCTCATCCCCCTGCTGCTACAGCGCGGGGTCGGAAAGGTGAGTTTGAGAATATAATCCACCACCGATCACTGATTACATGCTGCAAATCTGCAGTAATCTGTGATACAGTCGAGTTTCCAAGGAGACAATAGGTTTGGGAGATTATGCAGATTTTCATTCAGGCTCAGTAGTTTATTGTGATTATCACCTGCGTCATTTCACAATGTCCACAACCATGTCTGTGCCGCTTGTGAAATCTGCTCCAACTAAACCTCTTTCTTCTTCTCCTTCTCTCCATCCTTTTCTGCTTCTTCTTTCTTCAGATACATGCACAGAAATTGTTCTTCATTACCCCCCTTCATGCAAATCCTCATCTCTCTTCCTACCCACCAATCATACTGACTCCCATACTCCTTTATCCTTCTTGTTTGCCCAAAGTCCAGTCTACCCTCTCTCAGTTGCAGCCACCGCTGCCTGCTTTCTTTCTTTGATTGCATCTGTCTCGTTTTATCCCTCCCTCTTGCTTTCTCTCTTTATCCCCTTTATCCTCTCACTTCAGCCTGTCCATCTCTCTCTCTCTTTCCCTCTCACTATATCCTATATCTATATCCACGCTGACATTGCTGTTTGATTTATATCCTTTCTCAATATTCTGAACTGCACTAGACCGTCTTATGTCATTCTCTCTCTGTTCTTTCTCACTCTGTTCTCCTTTGTTTTACAAGGTAAGGCTCCAGCTCCACCAAAATATACTATTTATATACTATACTAGCAATAAACACATTTAGAATCTAATCTAATTTTGTCACAAACAAATGACTATGAGTAGTGTGTTGAATTTCCTTCCGATGAATCCACAAATAATCGTCAGCCAATTCTGCAGCAACCTGTGGAGCGCTTTAGCATCTTTCAGCTTGTTGTCTTGGCTTTGTGACCTCCAGTATTCATATTTGGGTTCATTCTCTCAACAGCATCACTTTTGGTCCCAGCCAGGTTAAGTTTAGCTGCTTATCTGCAGATAATTTAGCAACCAGCCTGAGAACACATTGTGAAGCTGATAGGGTTAGTGGGTTAGGGTTAAGGGTTAGGGTTAGTCTTAGAATGAACTTTTCTCTGTATCTGCTGGACGTATAAACAACTTGAAGAAGTAGGAGTAGTTATATGCACATCCATCTTGTGTTGTTTAAAAGCTATGTACATCAGAACAATCTAATGCAATTTAATCCAGCTCTGCCATTAATTTTACTTTTACAGGGTTATAATTTATCAGTTTTGTTTGAAAATTTCAGAAGGATGATAACAACATCTGAAACATTAGAAACATCTCTTAATATGAAGCACTCCAGTACGTCTCCACCATCGGCTATGACTTCAGTAATACACATAGAGAAAAATGATAATCTTTCCAACTAAGCAATTCAAACTTTTGTTCCAGAGTCTTATGTTGATATATTGTATATACACATTTTTTCTAATACCAGGATAATAAATTTTGAAAATGAAATAATAATTTGTTATTTATCCAGATACAGTAAGAATCCTTTGATCAGCTCCCCTCATCGTAATGCTGCTCTCTCTGATTGTTGTCATGTTTGTAAGTGACAAAAGCAGAACTTTCCTCTCCTGACAAAGAACAACGCTTTGTTTGGTGAATACTAATAGGAAGTTGTTTGTCAAAACTGCGAAGCCAATTAACCAACTAAGAAGTGTCGAAATCAGTTTATGCGTGGAGGCAAACATTTGGACCCAGGAGAGGTGAGGCGATCAATGTAGCATGTCACTTCCTGTCTTCTTCCTCATCCCACAGGATGAATCTGTGTGAGCGTCAGCTCCGTCACTTCTTCTTCACGCCTCGATTTGATTACTGCTTTCTCTCTGTGTGTCTGTGTTTGTGTCAGATTCTGGTCACATTTACTTTCCTCCCTCTCTGCCTTTCTTTCTGTCGTCGTCCTCACCCATTCTGTAGCTCTCCATCGTTTTACCTGTCTGTCTCTTTTTGTTTCTTCCTTATTGTTCCTCCTCCTCCACCACCTTCCCCCATCTCTCCCCCAGGAATGTTGTGTTTACTCCTTGTCTCGTTCTCCTCCAGTGGAGGATGGAGATGTGTCTCGCTGCTGTGGTTACCGCGGGGTTGCTGTGGGAATAACATCTGCCACTTCGTTGTTCAGAAATTGACAGAGATGAATGAGAAATGGAAGAAAATGCAACACAGTAAAAATATGCAAAACAGATAACTCATAGTCCAACTTTGTGTTTTCCTTCCCTTTAATTAGGTCGGACTTAGAAAGTAGATGTAATTGTGAAGAGATATGCACCTGGGGTGAAACCTATCTCGCCTGCCTACCTTGTCTGCTATTCCCAGAGTGCTGCAGAACAAACCGAGGAGCCACGGTAGGGCCAACAGAGCAATAAAGAAGTTGTGCTGATCAGGTCCCAGGTGTGTGTGTGCGTGTTTGTTGTATGCGTGAGAGTAAAAATCAACAACAGCTCCCCTCTGGCCAGTGCTATAAATACAAAATGAGTGTTTCTCATGTTGCCAGGTTAGATAACAGCCAAACATACACTGGTGAATGCTGATGAGATAATTAACTGTGAGGCAGATTCATCAGTCTGCTGAAATTAATTTAAAATAGAAATTCACAAACAAAAAGAGTTCGCAGGTTGACCTACACAGCAAACGTTCTGTGCGTAATACTTCATGTAAACCATGAGCAGACCATGAGTTACTGCATGTCTGATTTAAAGAACTTCTCTCTTTTTATTAGCTACAGCACTGTATGAACGAAGCCTGGAAATATTCAAACATGCTGATCTTTCACTAGAGAAGCAGCTATGAGAATCCGTACTAATCCCTTGTTTAGACAGCCACAGAATGTGTTGCATGTGTAACGCAGTCGATGCCACACGGTGTGTTTTCTTGCATAAGTTCAAAATTGCAGTAAAGACTTTGAATGGGCACTTCAGCAGATTATGATATATAATATGAGTCAGTCTGTAGAAATCCTTATGAAAAATCAACTGACCTTTATGTATTTATGTATTTCTATTGGAACTAACTGCATCAGGTCCGCCAGAACAAAATGTAGCAGAAATGTAGAATAAGTCTTAGTTTTGTGTCCACAGTGGAGAAACAGAATTATTTATGCGTTGTCCAATCAAACAGATTTTTTATTGAGTTTTCTCTGCTCTGTGTTTGGTCTCTGATCATTGTCTTGTTTGCTCAGGTGTTCACACTGGTACAGGAGATGTGTTCTATTCAAAAGACAGTAAATTAGTATCCAGCTCCATCTGATTCATGTCTGTCTCTGCATGTTATCACGGTCAGTGAGGATGTTAGCATTCTGACAGTAACACGAAGCACTGTTGTGTCTAACCCCAGCCTCCACTAGAAGAAAACATGTCACTGATTGTACTTGTTGAGGGCTGAGCCTTCACCTGTGTGAGTTAGCAAAACATTTGGGTATATTTTAAACCTATTTATATTTCAATATGAAATGTTTTTACTAGCACCAACCACCTGCCTCAGCTGCTCACCTGTTTTCCGTCTGTTCATTAGCCTGCTACCATATAAAGCTGCAGTCGTCACCTCACTAGCTGCCACATATTTTATTCTTAAGAATTAGACATAGTGACTTTCCAGCATTTCATTTTATGCCTAACTTGATACTTTCAGACTTTGCCTGACTTTTGGACTCTTTCTTATTTTATCAATTATATATAAGTTTCATCTGACTCTTTAACTTTTTCTATATGGACGAGACACTGAACCCCCAGCTAATCCTCTTGTGACGTTTAAGACAGACTTGTAAATATATGCTCTTGTTCTTTGAGGTTATAAAAATCTGACATTATTGTTATCTGTATCAGATGGAAGCCATTTTGAAATATGCACAAGAAACAAGGACCGTTGCAATTACAAATATAAACTAATAAGCTAATTAACAGCTAATCATTTCAGTTTATATGTGATTACATACTTGTGACAATTGGCTAATTGCTGTGCATTTGCTGAAGATTACCATCTTCATTTAGAAAGATATCCCCAGCCTTAATTAAAATGAGAGTTCATTTTCCGCAGCACAAAAGCCACATACACTTTCTTAGCATTTGCCAGTCAAGTTTTATTTCATCTTTGAGAAAAAAAAGACAAAGGTTTGGTCTTTGTAAACATCTATATTAATTTTTCATGTCATTTTCAGAGTTTAAAAATCTACTACATTTCCTACATCAACACTGTATCCAGAATGAGTTTAATTCATGTCCAAACACACCCATGGATGGAATGATATGAAGAAATGCACGTTCTCACAATCTCACACACAACCACACCCAAACACACACTCATTGTAATTTGTTACTATGCTAATTTGCTGTTCTACTCTCGGAGGGCTTTTTTTTCCACGTACAAAACAAATCACCAAAAACATCACAAACAATGGATCCAAATGCAACAATAGTACAATAATAAGACAATAGTAAGAATAATAAAATAAATGGAAAATTATAGTACCAGATATTTATATCAAAAGCACTTTGTGATCTCATAAATAGGGCTGCATGATATATTAAAAAAGTGATGATATCTATAGATATATGAAGGTTGGGGGAGAGCAAGATAGTGGCTAATAGCAGAGAGAGAGAGAGAGAGAGAGAGAAGAGGAGGTGTGGACAGTAAACGCACTGATCAATAGATAGTTGCTGATAAACACAGGTCTAAATCACACTCTCATACATACTCATACAGGTGAAAGTGCAGAGTCAACTAAATGGGTCACACAGTATGAAACAATGGTGCCATGAAATAAAAGGAGACATTAAAAAACAAATAACTGTAGTAATAATAAGGAGATGTTATATGATGACAAAATGTAACTGATTTTGACTTTAGAGCTCATTATGAAGAAATGTTATTTTTAATTCTATGAAGTATTGAAGGTCAGTTTTTACATAAATTACATAGTTTTTACTTCCTTCTTTATTCAAAGTCTGTTTTTACCTAACAGCATCCTTTTCACAATAACATTAGGCAGAAATCTGGAAGTTGAGTCATTGCAATGGGACTTCTTTCTTGTTAAGTTGAAATGTTTGACGACTCATCCAAGTAGTTTGAAGGTAGCTTTTGGAGAATTTCTAACTTTCAGAATATCCCCGTCTTGGCAGAAAGAAGTGCCAATATATAAAAAGTTCCATCTGGACTACTGCATGGATGCTACCAAGTCATTTCTATGAGAATCTTTCTCATCTTTCCCATTTAGCCAACCTGTTCGATGAATGATCAGCAAAAAACACTGTGAAGTTACAATTAGTAATTAGTAATGATAAATTGGTCCATAGCATAAATCGCGGTCAGAGGCGCCGCTTGCGGACAGGCAAGACAGGCAATTGTCCTGGGGCCCCAGGACCAACAAAATTGAACCGCATCAGAACAACGGTAGTGAGACTGTGAAAGTTGTCATTGACAGCACTGTTGGACATGTCACAAACCCCCTTTACGGGGCCCCCTCCCTCTCTCAGAAAGTGCTGCTGACAGGATCATAAGTAAACAAACATGCGCAGAGACAGAATCTGCTCTGCGACAATGAAAATAAACTATCCTTCTGGAAACCAAAAAAGAAAGAAGAAGAGGAAGATGAAGAGAAAAGGAAACAAGACGCGGTGAGTATGATAGTTTGTGACTGTTTTATTTTATCTCAAAGTATGTGGTTATTTATGGAGTTTTAACTTAGCCAAACAGGCTACCTGGTATACGGCTAACTTGTTAACATTAGCAAGCATGCTGCACATAAACTAAAAACTATCAACTTAATGAATAGCTTACCCTACTTGACTATTGTGAGTGGTGTGTGAATGGTTGTTTGTCTCCATGTGTCCCTGGACTGGAGACCTGTCCAGGTGTAGCC
>JAUYWH010000010.1:11886886-11918661 GCA_034779795.1 Ctenopoma multispine
CACACACACACGCACACACGCACACACACACACACACACACACACACACACACACACACACACACACACACACACACCTTCAAACAATGTGCCACACTCTATTCCCAGTCTTGATTGACAGTCAGATCTATCATGTATCTGATCTTATTTGACAGGTACACACATACACACGGCTGGCACACACACATATGGGAGGGAATCCAATTTCCAGACATTTTACTGTGGGTCAGGTTGTCATTTTAATTCATTAATCTAGCCTATGAGACTCAGCCAGGGACACACAGGGCGAGCCCTTATAAGGAGATTACAGCACCACCCGACACACACAAAGGCACAAATACGCAAGTAGATGTACACACCATGGATAGACATGCAAACAAGGGGAGGCACTAGGAACGTAAAGTAAAAGAAACATAAACACGTGATGAGCAACATATGTTGAAATTCACCCACAGAGAAACGAGAAACTATATTGTCACATTCAGTGGAAGCAGGGCGAGCAGACAAAATGTGAGAAACATCAAAAGAGAGTAACACACACACACATACACACACACACACATACACACACGTTTCACACACACCAGCAACAGTCAAGAAGACAACGGCTTGGAGATAGATGGTCGCTAAGCAACAGGCGAAAGACTAAAAATATGGTTGCATTTCTTCACTCGCTTAGAAAGCACACACACAGACACACACACACACACACATACTCAGACGTCCACCAACGAGGCTTATCAACCTTGAAAAAACCCACATTTCTAAATCAGTCCCAGCGTGCTTGTGTTCCTGTGGCGTCAGCAGCACTATTACCCTGCCCACTCATTCTTTAACTGGCAACTGTTACAGAAGCTTCTTTGAGTCATTGAGAAAAAGAGTTTGGCCCCCGACAGGCGTCCTGGTGTTTCAGCCGGCCAGGAGCCGTGCCAGTGTGCAAGCAGTGTCAAGACTGGCAAACTGGCTGATGACCTCTGTCGTGGCTGTTTCACTACTACGTTTAAAGATACTGAAATGACTGAAGACACTGAGACAATGAAAACATCTGGGTCGTTAGTCAGACTGTCATAGATTCTAGCTTCATGTCAGCATCCAAGAAGGCAGAAACTGAGTCATTGTAGTTTGTAAATACAGTATATGGAGAATTTAGAGATTTGTAAAAAATAATATATTTTCTACATTTGAAACCATAATAACAAGAACTTAGTCACTGCAGCACACAAGTAGCTTTTCACAGGTGATAATAACACGATACACATAATTTTAGGTTCAGTGTGGCTTCCTGGTGATATTATTATCTTCTTATGTCTGTCACCAATACATTTCCATAAATCTACTTTTTTAAGAAATCACAACTTCAGAACTGGTCTGAAATGTAACAGATCCTCTGATGGCTGTCTGTACATGTACACGTGTACACCACAAACGGAAAGTAGTGCCCGGCGATTTTTGCATTAATTTTACAAAATGTAAACAAATACAGGATTAAAAAAAAAAAAAAAGCTTCAGATGTAGCCCACAACTCCCGTAACTCACTGAAACCATGACCACATTTTACTTTTTGTGTGTCTGTAGAATTGTTTAAGGAGGAATTTGTCATGACCTCAGTACTTTTGAGATCCCAGCACAGGCCCTGCACACGCCTAACATACTGAACTACACTTGACCAAGACACTAAATCTCTTCTGGCCAGCTCTCGTGTGAGGTAATAACTCTGGACATGCCATTGTGTTTAATGTCTATGACAGGTGGCCAAACTTCTTCTATCAATAATTCTGCTGCTGCTTTCACCGATTTTCTACAGTAGAACTGTAAATGTGCTGATTTCTTTTACTTTATAGCAGTCAGAAAGTGAAAGGAACTGGTGTGGCATCTAAAATGTCCCATTTGGGGGAAGGGGGTTATGCATAGACACATTTTTGCCCCCATGGATCAATTCCTCTCCAGATCACCATGTGTACAGGCACTGACCTTGACAAGGCTGCATCGGAAAAGACTGTGTCGGCTTAGACCGGGTCACGACTGAGCTGGCTTTGTAAAGCTTGCATTTACATTGGGTAATTTGACCATAATAAACAGGGAGGATGGTGGGTAGGTAAATTGTTGTTTTCATTCCCGTTCCATTGTAATGAACAGCGGTATAAGAATAAGCTAAATTATAGTTTTCTCTCTTAAGGATTTTCCTTAAGAGAGAAAAACATTCAGCTCCTGGTAACTTGTTTCATCTATGCTGTTGTTAATGGGAATGCATTTAACACCAATGTGCACTGCAAAGCCATGTGCTATCCCGCTTCAGTCTAGCGTTAGGGCAGGGCAGGAGTATTAACACAAGCCTAATCTAAATGTGCACTTCCAAAGACTTTCCTAAACAGACAAAGAATAACAAAACTGTGGACAGACTTTTCACAAAAACTAAATAAATAGCACTCACACTTTAATGCAACACCACAACACCAATGATTTTGCACATTTTCCTGTTGTTTAAATTTAAATTAGCCTATTTTTCACGACCGGCACCTGTTGTTGAAACGTAGAACTGACTAGTTCTCCACCTGTGACGTGATGTGTGACAAGGTTCTGCAATTAAATCTTTGGATAACGGAGACATGTGGATTCCTGCTTCGAGTATAAATTTCACAACTGCTGAAGAACAGTCATCTGATGTATCAGAGCTGCCGTACATTTCGCCGCGTTCGTCTCCGTCTCTCTGGTTTCGTGTTGGCACCTCACAGATGTTTTTGATGTGTCTCTGCTTCAGACAAAAACTTTCTTCTTTCCTCACAAAGACAGTGACTTCACATATGTTAAATATCAGCGTTTTTGCAAACACATGAATAAAAGTTTCTCATATGATCATGTACATTTAGAAACACTGGGTATGGTCATAGTTTTGGTTCGTCAACAACAACACTGTCAACATTAGTCGTCATAGTCACAGCCAATAAGATCCTTCATTCTCATTGGTCCTTCTTGTTTGGTGATATCCCTTGGTGTTACATCATTTCCTGCTTGGCTTGAGTTGTTCACATTTAATGAAACCTTCGAGTGTAAACAGTGTAACTCATGATGTGAGTTGGGCTTCCAGACTTTTGCTCATCCATCCCACTTTTGAGCGGCTTTTCAAGCACTAATGCCTCATGTTAATCAGTCTGGCTAACACCTATCCTCATCCTTATCTCATCATACTGTATTTACAGTAAATGTCTTTTTTTCTTTTTTCTGTTTTTACAATTGCACGGTAACAACATCAACACGTGACGCCATTGAAAAGTTTGGGGAAAAAATGGGGGCGACGTTAATTTTCCTTAATGGGATAAATGAGGCTGCTGATTGGCATTAAAAGGAAAAGGGGGCATGGGATTGGCTCAATAAAAGAGAGCCGGGTGGAGGTGACTACAGCTTTTCATCATCACAACTTCAAGACGATTTCTACTGGGGAGAAAAGAGTAAGGCAAGAGGGGGGGTAGAGGATTGTGGAGAGTCTGTAGAGTGCAACCGGACTGTACAGTGTATACATTTGTGTGTGTGTGTGTGTGCAGGGTGGAAACGATTATTTTGCACAGTGTATTCAAGAAGAGAAGGAATAAAGGAAAGAGGTTGTCAGTTTTTATCTCGCCTGCAAGTTGGTGAATGGTCCTCTGTTGCAGAATCACCTGAGGGCCCCAAAGTCTGTGTGTGTGTGTGTGTGGGGAGTTAGAGGAGGAGGGCTTAAATGTCATAAGTCACTCGTAGACTTAGATAGTGTTTAGGTATGATGAGAGGATCCACTGTTCCCAAGACAACAAGATACAGATACAACAGAAGAAGCAAGAGAGACTGAGAAGGAGATGTAGAATGTTTTTGCCCATTTGTTCTTCTTCTTCTCTAATGTGTCCATCAACAACGTGCCGACTCTTTTTTTCTCTACTTCTCTGCTTTCTATCTCTCACCCTCCTCACTGTTCCCTTTAGAGAAAGTGTTAAAGAATTCTTCACTGAGAGGCTTTACTGTATGTATCCACATTTCTCCTCCACAACAGAGTTGGTTGAGCTGCTAATGCTAAGAAAAATAATAATGTTTTCTCATCACTGAAGAGTTTTAGTGTTTCAAGGTGGTTTACACTTTTCTTAAGGAAACAAAAATTAACAAATAACTGTGTTCAGTGAACATCTGCTGATTCCATGAGAAATATTAGCCCATATCGATCCACCTCTAGTCCCCGCGTCTCCTCGTTCCAGTACCTCTTTGAACGCTCCCACATCCCTCTACCTTTCTCACTCTCTGCATATTGACAGTGGGTCTGTCACCCTCCCCTGTCTGTCCATTTAAAACCCTGGTATATGGCAGTAGGCCTCTAGAGAAGCCAGCAGGATGTAAATCAGCCACAGCGAGACAAACATCAGCGACGTTAGCAACTTGCAAGTCCGCGGCCCGCCCAGCTCGCCCCCGGCCACCGTAGCACGCCGCCGGTACAGCAGTGTGGCCACACACACCACGGCCAGGATGGTGAAGAGGGTGACGGAGAAGGCCAGGCTCCCTGGGTCCACCTTGAACGGCTCACCTTTGGAGCGCCACGCGACAGCAGCGATGGTCCACGCCACGCCGATGCCCAGGAAGACATTAACGGCATTGGAGCCTGTGACGTTTCCAATGGAGGCGTCGGCGTACTGGTCCTGGATGGCTGCGACCTTGCTGGCGAATGTGTCTGAACGGGAAAGACAAAATAATATGGCTTCATTTTCATCATTACTTTCACAAAGACTCATAGTTTTTCCTGTAATCTCTCGAACAGATGTAATAAAAGCTGTAAAATGCTGTAGGAGTACACGAGTAGAGCTGTCTGGTGCTTAACATTTTGAGGAGAGATGTAGAAACTCTACAACTGGTTTGGCTGGGAACGCCAGGGAAAAGCAGCTGCCAGGTGCTGTATGCCTGTTTCGGCTTATTTCTATTTTTAGATGGTTTGGTGAGATGAGTCAATTCTCATTTGAATGTCAGCGAGATTAGTTGAAATCCCTGTCCCAACATGACAAATATCCAAACTTTCTTTTCTAGTGTGTGTGTGTGTGTGTGTGTGTGTGTGTGTGGGGGGGGGGGGGGGTGAATTTTAATACTGTTGGTGACAGACCGCACATAAAGGACTGAAAGGTTTGTGTGTGTGATTGTGGGCCATAAAACATCTAAAACACATGTTGCACTAATGCTGGAAACATGGAAGACGTTCACACTCAGCTTTCAAATATAATGTTTCATACAGCAAATGTTGTGTTTACCAAATGTATGAAAACAACCTATTCATAGATCACACATTCTTGTTACATTACTGCCTGAAAAGTGTCATATCATCCATTTAATGTAACTATTTTATGTGTTAAAGTAAAAAAAACAGAGCCTAATGTTATACTATTTACTGACCATGAAAAGTAGCTAGTTTAGACCCAGTGACTGCGGTCTACATTTCTGGATGTCATTTTCTACAGCTCGGTGACAAGGGGCGAAATAACCACATTCCCCAAACTCATAAGAGCCAACGGGATAACAAGACTTATAGCCTAATGTCACCACTCTGGGGATGAATCTTCACTGACACCAACATGGATAGTGGTTTGCGTGGTTACAAATTAGCTCTGTCAACCTCTTAATTAGCCAGAAACACTCAGTAGTTCACAGCTTTCTAACAAAGCCTCCGATCAGCATTTGCCTTTAATTTCCTGAATCGGCAAATCTGGTAAATTGGCCTGATAATCCTCAAGTGTGCCTCTGGTGTAATATAGCAGAAATGCATTTATAAATGTGGCTGAGGAGAGCTGAGAGAGAGAAGGTGGTTTAGAGAGCACATTAGAGAGTTGTTGGTAAAATGTTGTCTTTAAGGTTTTAAGGAGACCACACAGACGCAGATGGCAGCAAACAGTCCCAGCGGAAGTTGTAATGTCCCGAACACACACAAACTTGCATCACCTCAGCAGAGCAAACAAACATTTTCACTCGCACACACCACAGCGCACACGGGTCAAAATGATGAATGACACAATGGTTAAAAAACAACAACCGGTAAAAGAAAGGCAGAGAGAGAGAGAAGTAAGGTAACACCAACTCAAGATAATAAATTGACTGGGATGGAGCACAAGAGCAAGCATAACAGATAAGTGAGGCGCGAGGACCTGAGAATACGAGAGAAGCCGATGAGGAAGATGCAAAAAGAAAAACAAATTAACACCAGCATGCATTGTGACAGGACACAAACACCAATAATGGATATCAAATCTGAGTCTACAGCTCCCAATCCCAACACACAACATAATATGGGCACTGAAGGAATTGATTCAAACGCTACTTTCCACAGACCTCGCCACAAGCCATCAAAGCTACCGCCTGGAAGAGTAGCAAAGGAGCTATTTCTATAAATCATACGCAGGGGCAACAATAAAACGGCTGACGAGAGGAATGAGGAATGGAATTGAATTAAAGCCCTGGGATGATGTGTTCCCTCCAGGCGGAGACAGGCGCAGGCTGACGGCTGTGATGGAGCTGAGGTTTTGATTTTCAGCCTGTTTACTGAGGACGGCTGGTGTTGAAATGAGATGGAGGAGATGGAGAAGCATTTTTCTATTTGTTTATTCGCTTGTCTGTCACATCTGAAATTTGGCTTAAATAAGCATCTTATTTCATGTTCACTGCTGTTCAAAGACCGTTTCATTTAATTGGGTGAAGAAACATAAACCTGCAGTCACAGGTGAAGACATAAAAAATATGCACAAAAAATATACATACATATATATATATATGTATATATATATGTATGTATATTTTTTTTCATTCCCTTCCTATAAAGGAGTTTGATCACTCACCTGGCACTGATGTGCCCAGCGCCACAAACACAACAGCCGTCACTGAGTCCTTTAGGCCCACTGTGCAGCCGAAGTGTGAAGCCAGATCTCCCGTGACCGCCGTCAGGACGCCGATGAGCGATATGGAAACAATGAAACAGGCCCAGCCGTTCCAGTACTCCGTGGGCGGGACAAAGGCGAACAGAACTTTCCAGAAGACGGTGAGGAAGTGCATGATGTAGTCGAAGCAGGACGGCAGCCGCTCCTCACCACTCTCCTCCTCATCATCATCTCCTTTTGGGTATGGTGGGAAATGGAAAAGAGAGGAAGATCCCAGAGCAAGGAGACAGTGAAAGGACAAAGAGACTAATGAGTGGACAAGAAAGTGACAAGTAGACTGACACAGAACTTTACCTAATTCAACAGGGAGATAAAAAAAACAGCCCCACATTTAGAGAAATACACTTATTGGCTTTAATGCCAAGACTCAGATGAGAAGATTGAATCCAAATCTGGTAAATATAGAACTATAAGATATATGAGGTGCTGATAAGATTAGCATCCACCTACCAGTAATTCTACAGCTCTGTAATTTGCATATTTGTATTAAAAGAATAAAGGTACAACTGGCATATTGCAGTTCTGCCGAGAGTTGAGTGTTTGTGCTGGATTCACCGATAAAACCACAAATTGTTTGTTTTCTGGCTGAGTACAAACTAAACAAACAACAAGAAAATCAAGCGTGTTAACTGGCAAACTTTTGATGTGTCAACACGTAATTAGTAGACAAAACCAAGCTACTTGACATATTTTCTAGCTGTTTAACTGCGGGCTGCATCATCTTTAAAGGAACAGTATGTAAGATTTAGAGACATCTAGAGGTGAGGTTGCACATTACAACCATCTGACCCCAACACACACACACACACACACACACACACACACACCCTTTTAGAGCGTGAGACAACAGGGTCTGTCAGGTGACATGCTGTCCAAGCGTTGTGATAGACGACAGTTCCAGCGTCTGCTTCACAATAAAAGCCACTTCTTGGTGACTTGGTGATGCAGCTTAGACATTTTCTAGCATGTGTGAATATTTACAGCAATGTTACACCATGTACCTACTCTACTGATGGGTTCTTCTACAACTAACACTGCATGTTGGAGGGACAACTGTGAGAATGGTGTATATTTTCTCATCAAGCACTCAACAAGAAATAGACAAAGTGTAAATGTATTTATGTTTAGTTTTAATAGAAGGAATTAATTATTAATTAGCTACATAACAGGAACACTGTAAATAGACTTTCAAAACAAATATACGGATACCATTGTTTTTTCATTATCTATGATCAAAACAAACTAAAATCTAAATGATATAAGGCCTTATATGTGTGTGTGCCGTGTATGTATACGTATATGTGTGTGTGTTTGTCTTACCCGCACTGACAGTAACGGCATTGACAAACTGCTCTCTCCAGCTGCTGCTTCCCACCACCAAGGCCAGGTTTGTCTTCTTGATCAACTTATCTACAGTACTCTACACACACGTCACACACACACACACACACAAACGGCAGCAAACATGCAAGAGCATAACAGAATAAACAGACCAGGCAAAATAGGAAAGACACAGAAATATTCACATAGAAAAAGGGGAAAAAATGCAGATCTCAAGCCTTTCAATTAGCTTCCACATGGCAAAGGTACATTTAAAAAGTCAGTATTTCATAACACTGAGAACTGGATGTATAGCATGTGCTAATTAATGCAGTGTTGTGAAATTGGCTGTGAGGCCGGCGCTCTCAGTGAAATCTAGGAAAAGCTGGTCAAGTTTTCTGTTTAAAGCAGCCAGAAAGGGGAATAATAAAAGACACTGATGCAAAACAGTTTGCAGCAGCTATGGACCGTCGCACCAGCAGTCGTTATCATAACTCAGCTGACAGAGCTTTGTGAGGAGAAAATGCTGCATGGGTTACTATCAGAATTTACTGTATATAGGAAACTTAACAACGGAAGGAACAGGAAAATTCCAGTGACAATTAAAGATTTATAGACGGGGATGTGACACAGGACCCAGTCACCATTACATTTCAGTACAATAGCGGATAGAAGAACTGACACTGCAAGCAAAGAGAAACTAAAGAGTGAGAAAGTTAACCTTTTCAGCCTCCCAAATAAGCGTATTTACTGCTTTCTGTACACACACACACACACACACACACACACACATAATGACACAAATGGACAAATAAGCAAATGCAATCTGTAGACAAAACAAAATGTGATTACAGGCAAACTCGTGGAGATCTGTAGAATAATGAAAGCTGATGGTGAGACAAGACACCTCTAGTTTGTAACTTCTAGCTGTCCCTTGTGCTGCACACAGGAAATGTCAAGCTGTAATGATCCGCGGCTAAATTACAAATTGATCCAATTTGAAAATGCACTCCTGCTAATATAAAATATTTACTCAACCAATAAAGTTAGTGATTTGCTGGATGAACGGTCTACTGTACCAGCCACAACTTTTTTATTTTTCTTTATTTTGAAGCTCTGTTTTGTACTAAAACAAGTTGACAGCTCACACTTTGCACGTCGGCTACCAACATGATAAGCATCTCATTACAGAGTCCATTACATGCTAACAAAATGAATCATTCATTCTCCCGACAGGGGTAGCTGACATTCACTTTAAATCACTGTAGATCCCATTTGCATTTTAAATCCATGTCATTTTTATGGTGACATTCAACACAGCTTTCGTGATGCCTGTGAAACTGATGCTTATAATGATTGCAAAAACACAAAAAATCGAACTGATCAAGGCACAAATCTCACATGGACATACTCAAAAATGAAATGCAGATACAGTATGTGCACAAACACACACCGACACTTACCTTGAACTCGTAGGACTCTTCTATGATGACCTCGACCTGTGTGTGTTCGCCCAGGCTAGGACAGCCCATCTTGGCCACCTCTTCCTCCTCTGCTCCCACCAAAGGCTTGTTCTCATTGGAGTCGCCTAGGAGACCACAGAGATGAATGGCTCAGCGGACCAGCACTGCAGTGGTCATACAGTAGTAACTTATAGAAATGGTTCAGGATTTTTCAACTGGGTTTTAAAACAGTAAGGACGTGACCATATACATATGAGAAAATACGTCTTGGTCACTTTTAACGTTTCCTACTCTCCTCATGTGAAAGGTGATGTCTACTCTGTAAGAAGTGGGAGGCAACGTGTAAAGACTTTCTGTCCAAACTTGTCTCCTCAGATAGCAGGAGACATCTTCCAGTACCCATTAGTTGGTTTGTAGTTGGATCACTTTTGCTCCCTTTCTTTCTGTCTGTGGCTCTCAGGTCAAAAACTGCTGGCTCCTAAATACATAATTCTTAAAAGCTAAGAAACTAATACATTTTACAAAGTGTTACTCAAAGATGAGAAAATTGTGCAATTTTGATCACATCCTGCCCTTTTGTTTCTCAATAAATCATCTGAAATCAAAGTATGCATCATTCAATTGTTCCATTAGTCTGATTTTGACCAGAGCAGCGGGAATTTTTGTAATGGCTTTGTTGACATTTCATTTCACGAAATGTATGCAATCAGTTGTGAAAGACTATAATGTAAATGCTAATATTCAAGCACTGCTGTGCCACGTGGGAATCCAAGCTACCAAGCATCCCACGCTGTTATAAATATGAATACCCACTACCAGTGTATCATTTCTCCCGTGAAACGGTGCTTCCATATGTCTCCTCACCCACTCCTTACACAGAGTGACAGTCATTAATCCAGTCAGCTGTTATCACTGTAGACCTGCTGTAACTGTACAACAGTGTACAGTATGTGACACAGAGTATGCGTATGTGGGTAAATGTCAGTATTCTTGCTCTGTCACAATGTTATAAAACCAATTATATTTCTCTCTAATGAAACATGCCCCAGGCTGTTGGCTCCTCGTGTCTGACATCTAGAGCGTGGACCCCGTGTGTGCGTATGTGTGTCAGGGTCTGCGTGTTAAAACGGAGAGAGGGAGAGATAAAACACTCGTCGACCCTCGTGGAGATTGGGGTTTCAGTCTCCGACTGTGGTGTGTCTCACTTAGCTGAGAGACGCCATCAAAGACAACCTCTCTTGGAACCTGATAAGGGATCATGTCCTTGTTACGGACAGTTTCTAGTAATCGAATGAAGCACTTAAGGAAGGGGTGTAACTTGATAGAAGTGACTGTCGACTGAAACGTTTACTTTACTTATTTACTACGAGGAGGAGGTTCACATTTAAACAGCCACACTCGTAGGTTTGTCACACTGTTTCAGCAACTCTCAGAAAACTGAGGGCTAACATCAATATGCTAACGCGCTCACGATGGCAAAGCTAACATGATGATCCGTATGAATTTGCATTACACACAAAGTACAGCTGAAGCTCAAAGCATTTTCACAGCTTTTTCAAAAGGTTTCGTCATGAACCATAATATTGGATGAATTGAAAATATCTGATTAAAGTGCAAAGATGAAAAGATACAGGATCCCCACAGTTCTTACAAAGCATCATGGGGGATGAATGTCACAACTTAAATTTTATGGCAGCCTGTTCAGTAGTTGACATTTTGTTCAAAACCACAAATGTCAAACTCATAGCGGTGCTGGAGGTAAAGTCAGGGGATTGATCCTCTGGCGACCAGGAATGCCTGTAAAAATGTTTGCGGCTATCCTTTCTGCAGATGTTAGCCTTCATCTTTTGAATGTCAATAGTAAATATCATGGCAATCTCTCCAACAGATTGATAGACTGTCATTTCCGTACTTAGAGCCACGTCACTAACAAAGCTAAAGAGAGAGAGATGGTTTAAACGATAAATTGATTAAACAAAAAGTCTTGAATAAATGACGGTGGTGGCGGTGATGGTAAATGGAAATGACGATCAGTTGACATCTTACATACTTGGTGAGAAAAAACGTATGTCTGCAAGTGAGCGAGATACTGTATGTGTCAGTGATTGTTTCGTTATTTTTTTTTAGAGGCATGAAAAAGTAATCCAATAATTCATCTTACTTCATCCTGTGATCCCCAGGTTGAGAAGTATAGATGTGTAGTGTAGATACGATCGAGAGTAGATTAGTAAGGGTGTGAGAAAAGGAAATAAAAGAAGTGCACAAATAAAAAGACTGAAATTAATGATGTTAATGTTAAAGCAGAAAAGGCAGCAGAAATAACTTAATGTACTGACTTTCAGTTTTGGTTCTCTTTAGCCTTGAGTCACCTGCCATAGATGAGCTCTGTGCCTGCTGTAATGAGCCTTTTTAAAATTCCTACACTTCCTACATTCTTAAAAAGAGCTTAGATCTTTTAGATGAATAGACATCTATGAGTTTGGGTAACTGCAGGTTTCAGAAAGTAGAAAATAAAAAGCACAGACCTGATACTAAGAAATGAATTTGTCCTGCAAATGATCTAATCTACGCCTTTCTTTTAGTTTACTTATGTACATCAGTACATCAGAATAAAGTGAACACAATATTGATTAGTTAATTATTCCTTTATCTGTGTGATCCAACATGAACCGATAAGAACATCACTATTTCAGAAACACATCACAGCTTTAGTCTTTTTAAATCCAACACGTTTTCAGTGTTTCAAATGTTTCCCAAGTTAATCTGAATTACGATGGAGGCATCAGACAATCGATACAGGTCTCATCCTGCTTAGATGAGAAAGATATGTAGGAGCCCCGAGAGTCTAGTGCTGCCTAAACAATGACTCCATTCTGCCTGTCACTCTTTCCTTGTTGTTGCTTTTTCTCTCTCTTGAATTTTTATATGCGTTAAAACACAGACTCACCATGTTTCTGTCCTATCTCCAACAGAACAGGTTCTCCCAGCTCAATAGTGAAGGTCTTGTTCTTCTCATACTCTTCATCATCAATAATCTTCACCTCAATGATCTTCCTGTTAAAAAGAGAAGCGAGATGAAACTGGTGAGTGTATTCTAAAGAACGTACCTTTTTTTTTTTGTCCCCAGCAAATGTGTTTTCAGCAGTGAATAAAGAATAAGAAAGTCTCACACTATAATAAGACAAGAAGTCATTTCTGAAACTCAGAAACACAAAACACGATGTGTTCTACATGATCCCTATCACTATAGAAACTATGTTGTTATCTAACCTTACAAGTAACAGATGATGGCGTCGCAAAAAACAGAAACATGCTTATTTTTCCACACCTCTGTTTGCTCTTGAAGTAGATGATGAGGAGCTGCTGCAGAGATGAAGGCTGTTGTTCTGTTGCTCAGTCTACTCAGACACCACAGGAGGCCGTTTATTTTCCCTCCAGGTTCTGATACATGTTTTTTTCTTATCTGAAAGTGATGCAATGTGCAGCACAAGACTTTTTCATTTTGAATGCTTTAAAGGGCAACTTCACAAAGTCTTGACTTGGTTCCCATTGCTCTGCTTCGAGGTGCATGTACATATAATGGCAAGAGAATTCACATCGGTTGTTTTAACTGCAGTCTACGTGCCTCCGCAAGCTAATGCTAAGTTAGCCATGGAGGTGCTACAGTGCTCCATTAATAAACAGCTAACAGTGCACCCGGACTCTGTTATAATTGTGGAAGGCGACTTTAACCATGCAAATCTGTAAGTCCGTAATGCCTAAATTCGAACTTGAGAACTTGTTGAAATGAGAACTTTTCAACAAGAGAAAACAACATCCTAGATCAGGTCTACACCAATTTCCCAGATGCCTTTAAAGCCACCCCCTGGCCACATCTTGGTCTTTCAGATCAACTCTCCCTGTCTTTAATCCCTGCCTACAAACCTGTAATCTGCAGACAGAGACCAACATTAAAGAGGGTTCAGGTGTGGAATGATGGAGCTACTGCAGTGGTGTTTTGACACCACAGACTGGGGGATATTTCGTGAGGACACAGACCTGGAGGGTCACACATCTGCTGTACTCTCCTACATCAACTTCTGCACTGATGTGTGTAACCACAACAAAGACTGTTAAAGTGTTCCTAAAACAAGAGGCCGTGGCTCAATAACGAGGTGCGCGTCCTGCATAGAGCCCGCGATGATGACTTCAAATTAGGTGACCAGCAGGCTTACAAATAATCATGTCGGTTCTTGCTGAGAGGCATCAAAAAGGCAAAGTGCAGACATAAACAGTGCATCGAGGAGCAGTTTAACAGCAATAACACCAGGGACATGTGGCAAGGAATAAAAACACTCACCAGCTACAAAGTCACCCACACACCAGCAGACCTCTTGGACAGCTCATTATCTGACACCCTACACCAACAGTTTCTTTGCCCGCTTTGACCAAAACAACAGAAAGGCCCACCGTGATCTTCCGGAGAGGGACGATGCCCCCATCCAGCTGCAGGAACATCAGGTCAGACAGCCCTCACACACCTGGACAACAGTAAAACCTACGTGAGAATGCTGTTTGCTGCCTTTAATACTGTATGTCCTCAAAAACTGGTTCTGAAGCTGAGCAGCCTGGGCCTCAACAGTTCACTGTGCAGCTGTGTACTGGACTTTCTCAGCAACAGACCACAGAACGTGAGGATGGGCAGCCACATCTCCTCCAGCATCACCCTGAACACAGGCACACCGCAGGGCTATGTCCTCAGCCCTGTCCTCTTTACCCTCTATACTCATGACTGCTCTCCTATCCACACCAGCTGTTTGCTGACGACACCACCATCATAGGTCTGATTAGAGACAATCATGAAGCAGCCTACAGGGAAGAGGTCCATCATCTGAGAAGATGGTGTGACAGCAACAACCTGGACTTAAACACCACTAAACCAAATAGCTAAATAGCTGGTGGTGGTGCACTCCGCCCTCCACATTGATGGAGAGGAGGTTTAGAGGGTGAAGAGCTAGAAATTCCTTGGGGTTCATATCATGGCTGACCTCTCCTGGTCAACTAAGATCTCACTCCAGGTGGGGAAGGCTCAGACTATACTTCCACAGGAAGCTGTGTCAGGCCTATCTTCTACCGCTCCACCATTGAGAGCTTCCCGACCTACTGCTGTACAGTGTGGTTCACTTGTTGTACTGCAGAGGACAGAAAGAATCTGGAGCAAGTGGTGAGAGCAGGACCACACTGCCCCCCCTCAGTGAAATCTACTCTGGCAGACTCCAGCAGAGAGCCGGTAGCATTATAAGTGACCCCTCTCACCCTGGGCACTTCCTTTTCTTCCACCTCCACTCTGGCAGACGCTACAGGTCACTCAGGGCAAAATCAAACAGACTCTTAAAAAGTTTCTATCCACAGGCTGTCAAATCTCTCCTCCCTCGACTCCCCTGGATGTTGATCTACAATCCCACTACCCAGTACCTGGTCTCTATGAAACTACTGACTCCACACAGCACCTGTTGACACGACATGTTTATAGACCACATTAACCTAACTCATTGCACATACACATTGTACATAGTAATATAATATTTATGACTGTTTCACTGCTAAGTTGCAACTTGCAAAAGTTGTTGTATTATATGTTGTATTATACCTTGTATTTATTACTTGTTGCTACCAAAATTAGAGTTGCCAAACTGTTCATGCAACAGTGACAATAAAGATACCTTATCTTATCTTAAAACCTGCCTCTGCCTGTCCTATATTAAAAAAGTTTGCTTTGCTCCTATGTTTAAAAATTTCTCCAGGTGATGTAATCTGTTGCTTTTCAGTTAAAACAATCTAATCTGGCTGCAAATGCTACAGAGGTTGTAGTCTTGACCCGAGAGATATTTTGGTATCAATTTGGTATCTTTAGTTTGCCTCTGAACATGTAATCTTCATTTCAACAATTCATCTGTATCTGACAGACAGAGATGAAGTCACAATGTTCGTTTCCACCTGCTCATGCCATCATATGCTTCCCTGTCAGCCATGTTGACTCAGATGCTGCAAATAGGATTCGGTTCAACAGAGAAAAACAGGAGGGAGAGATTGAGCGGGGAGCGTACCTGAGAGGACAGAAAGATGTGAGAGAATAACAGAGGTTTGGAGATGCAGAAGTGACTTGCATTCATTGGTGAGCTGTCACAGCAACAGTGGATAAAACTGGTTGGATTTGCTATTTCCAGCATCACACCAGCCTGAACTCTGAACAATGTTGGAAGCTAAATTAAAATATTGTTTAGTAAGATGTGAAACAGAACAGGGGAGGTTTAGAGGAGGATTAGAGGGAAAGAAGAGAGATAAAAATATAGCTGCCATTTTCCTGCAGTAATAGTGTAACTACTGTAATACTGAATGTTAAAAGTAACTGAACAGAAATGAATCACGTTAGCTTAATTAGCTAGTTAGTTACAACTGACAACCTTCTGCAAGACACACATGCTGATATACACACCTTATCCTTACCTATCCCAATTAAATCTGCGACCCTATGCCTAACCTAATTTGAATCTCTAACCCTAGAACCAAAACTTAGCCCTGAAACAGCTCCTGGTTAACTACTGAAATAAGCTCGTATGTATTCATTACAACATGTTCCAACCAAACACTTGGGAGTTTCATAACCATATGTATGCATTCATCCATCCAATTTACACATGCAGACAAGTTGCACACACACAGACTGTAGGGCCTTCATTATTCATAGTTGGTACTGGATAAAGCTGCACTCCCATCTGTGCTCTCCTCTCTCCATATCTATCTCGTCCCTCATTACTTCTTTTTTAGCCTTCCTCACCTCTTCTTCTCTTGTTTTCTTAAGTACACACTTATTTTGTTCATTTCTCTTTTTGTTCCTGTGGTAAAAATAATCCCATCCACTCCTATAATAAACAGCTTGTTGTTCTCAGGGTCACAGTAGGCTTGAGTATATATATCAGCATAAGTCTTCAGGCATACTGTACAGTACATGCAAATAAATCAGAGTTTATTTTAAGCTTTTGACCGAGATCAAGAAAGCTTTACAGTAAGCTTTGAATTACCAAGCATTTTAGTTTAGTTACATTTATTTGAGTCTATAAGGAGAAGATCAGATCACACACAACAAGAATTCAAAGGATGACACAATAAAGTCCTGGTCCTTGGTGGAAAAACAATATGTGCGTATATGCAAGGTTATACAGCAATAAAACCAACACAATGCAGCAAAACACCCATCAAATAATGTGTCAGTAAAATCACTCCAAGTCAAATAGTAAGTAAATAAAATGAAAGACAATGCCAGCTACACACATGCTAGCAGCTCTATGAGACTGTACTTCAGCTATATGCTACATCAGCATGCCAACAGAGACCAAAACATTGCAGTGACACTTTTAGCTTTTAGCTATGATGTCCAGCAGCTACATTGTTCTTATTGTTCTATCGATCCTCATGGGCTAACACTGTTGTGCACAGCTGCCACATTCAAGGCACTGCTACTTGGGGGGTCAGTGGCCACATCCACAAGTGGCCAACGGGAAGCAAGAATCGAACCACTGACCATGTGGTTTGTGGAAGATTGCTCTAACAACGGCTGACCCATCTATAGACTAACGGACCGGCACTGCATCCTCAGAAATATTCTAGTAACATGACTGAGAATCACAAGCAAATTATAACCGTCTTGATAAAACTACACTTTGCTGTCTTCTAAAAACTTGTTGTGCAAATGTCCAGTTTCTGGAACCAAAACTGGCTATGTTGGTACTGAACCTAGGTAAGCAAATAGCTCTATCTTTCAGGCCTTAATCTGCACTTTGATTGTCTATGATTTTGAAGTTATTGTTTACCCGCTTAACAGAAGTGTCCACCCCACGCTTTCTACTTCTTCTCTTCTGTGGCAATAAATATGTTTAAACATACCTGTCAGTGTCCAGCCTCTTCTTGGGTCCAATACTCCTAAATCTGACTGAACAGAATCCTGTCCAACTTTTTAAGAGTTATTTGTAGATTGTTATTCCCTCCATGATGGTAGGGAACTATTTCTATGTAAATGTACTTTTAGTTTTACTTAAGAACTACAGAATCTATATCTAAGTAGTTCCCATTCAATTAGAAAGAACCATCTCAAATCTGTTAGTTTAACAGTTAACAAAGAAAATAATAAGATAGAAAATCAGTAGATTGTAAATGTTTTATTCGCTCCTCTCTCCCTCTCTCTCCGTCTCACCTTCTCTATATTTCTACCTTGTTACTTTTTGACACCTGCTCCCCAGAAACTTCCTCTGTCAGACCGTAGCCTCAGTGCTCCGGTCTGTCAACACACTGACACAAAACACAGACACACCTGAACACAGAGCTTGCACTGCTAGAAATAGACTTCGAAAGGCAGACAAGGAAAAAGTGACAGAGCGAAAAAAGTCCACAGAAGGCAGTTGATTGAAAAGCCCAAAACAGAATCAAGTTGGCTGTAAATCACTTTAATGCACAGGTTGTATATCACTGCAGAGCATGTGTTTGCATGTGGCTATAAAGTTTTTGTAGAAAAGAATGACAGAGTGGCAGTTTGATTTGATTAGTCAAGACCTCATCGCATTACTTAATGGACAAAACCTCTTAATATCCTGGTCTCCATCTCTTTCCATTTTCTACTGGCTCCAGTTCTACTTTAGATTTACAACCACTGAAAGCCCTCTGTTTGTGCATATGTACTCAGGCAATGTAAGACTGACTACTATAAGTGTGTGTGCGTGTGTGCGTGTGTGCATGTGTGTGTGTGCGTGCGCCAGAGGGAGCATCTTAGAGAAGCGGGAGCAAACAACTAATTTTCTTGAGTGTGGCTGATTTATATACACACTTCAGTTTTACCGTTTCTGCTTCTAGAGGAACCTCTAAATCTTTCTTTATCATGCACGTACACAAACACACAGGAAAACCGAGATCATAAAAAAATTATAGTTGAAAGTGTAAAACTCAGAGTATGTGGAGTTGAATTCATTGTCAGATGGAGGATGCAAATACACTGTTATAACTTGTTTGGTTTCATCACTGTGAATGACTTTTTTCACATTACATGCAGTCATTTAATGGATTATCTTTACTTTATGGGAATGCCCAAGTGAGTGAGTTGTCTTAAACGCAAAATGTGCCTTTAGCTATACTTCATTTACACTTTCTTCATTTATACTGTATGCTGTATAACAAACTACATTACTGCAATGTCAGATCATCAAACATTTCAATTTACTTCAGAAATTTAGCTGTCTATGTGTGCGCGTCTAATGGGACAGACAGGTGTTAGAGGTGAGAGAAATCCAGGGAAAGATCAGTACCGTGCGGAACAGTTTCAGCTGTTTTGGAATTAAAACATTTGTAATTTATTTACTTTACACATTTTATTTACACACTTTTCACACATATCATAATTATTTTCATACAGTAAAAGTGTTTATTCTGCAGTTTTGCCGTTAAGCAACTTCTACCACATACGTAGTAACTGTGGCTTTGTCTGTATACTTCAATTTTTGCCAATAAATAATGAGGGATAATGATGATCGCTGCGTCTGGAGTTACAGTATTGCACTTCAAATTACAGGTGCAAAACTGAGGCTTCTTTCTACTAAAACGCCCAAAATGTTAACGTCATTTCTACTGTCAGCTGCATTTAGTTTTTACAGAGGCACTATGGCAAAAAGTAGAGAGGAGCGGAGTGCGATTGGGCGATATGAATTGGTCTCATATCACACACATGACTCTATAGTAGCAGGTGTGCTGAAATAAATCTAAATTAAAAAAAAAAAATTTTCAGTTCTTCTCGTCTGAGTGGAGGGAAGACAAACGAAACAATTTGAAGGAGGCCAACAGGCAGAGCACAAGGGAGAGATATTACCCCTGTTAATGATATCATGGAACGCACAATGAGGAAACGGCACAAAACACGCATCCTGTCTCACCCACATACACACTCGTGGTAAGTGGTCTCAGCTGTGGTGAGCAATAAAGTTGTATCTCTGGTGTGTGTGTGGGAAGACAGAGATGGGTGGGTGCAGAAGATATGAAAGAGAGAAGGATTAGGCTATAGAGAGAAGGAGGACAAGAAGGTAGGATGAAGGAAAAGGTCAGGAAATGAAGTGAGAGGGGAAGCAGCAACTGAGGTGACAGGACTATTAGAGGTTTTCCTGATTCCCATACAGGAAATTCTGTATAGTTAGGGCACACATGCCAGGGCATCAGGCCTTCTCCCCTACATCACCTCTATAATACACATGAAACTGAATGGGCCATGTTCTGGAATAACTGTACTTCATATCAGTCATTTATCCTACATACGTTTGATGGAACAGATATGCTCCAGCTGAATTATTTCCGCTTTCCAAACATTACAGTATGCCTACCTAGATCTATAATGCAGCTCCCACAGAACAGTACAAAGGGCTCCACTATGAAGTGGATCCCCAAGAACAACTTGGTGGAGAAGAACAAAGCCAGCAAAAGAAATGAGGATGGTCCATTTTGACGACCAACTCTTTGGGCTCACTGCCTGAACTAGACCGTGGCTCCCAGGAAAGAGAGGAACAAGGGTTTGGCTGATAGATGAGAGCAGATGGAGCAATGATGTTAAAATATGAAACACTTATGGACGATACAGTATGGAGGATGGTATGGTTGGCATGGAAACCATGGAGAAGACCCACCAGTACATACAGACACACACACATACAGTATATACACATATCACAGTCACTTAAGCACCTCATATATTTCACATGCTTATTTTCTTGTCTTCAGATCGTGTGTGTATATACGCAGTATGTGCACACCAGAGTGCATTCAGTAATATTGCATTAAGCTTTGTAACTAATCACGCCGTGTATACATTATCACACACGCACACAAATGTGCATGATGTGCTGTTACGTAGAGAAGCTACCGTAGCCTACTAAGGAGAAAAAAGGGGGCAGAGGAGAGTATGGAAAAAAAGAAAGAAGAAACAGCAGCAAGAAAGAGAGCGGTGGCAGACAATAGAAAAGAAGAATACAGTAGAACACGAGAGATTCAGACAAATCAGGAGAAAGAATAAGAACAAGAGGGAAAATGTCACTGTTATGTTGGTGTTTCCTGTTAAGAGGTTGATCCAATGATTGGTTGTCTGATTGGCAATCATCTGATCAACCTGAAGCTGTAACAGGCAACACCAACGTAACAGTTGATGGGCAGGTATCTGTGTTTACTGAGGGCTCATCTCTCAGCACACACTGTGTCTCTCTCCTGCTCCGGCAGCACCTTTGTGGTGCTAGGTATATGGTTTCATACATTTATTAACCTATATTTAATAAAATCTAATTATGCAAAGCTCTATCTGGATATTTGTGATTATTATTGTGTTCGAGACGGCCACATCAAGAATGGAGTAATTGGATAAGAATTAGAGAATGGGCCGAGAGAAAGAAGAGGAAGGAGAGGAGAGAGGAAAGTGTGGGAGGAAAATAAGAGGGAAGTAAAGACGCAGAGCAAGAAATGGGCTGACAAGGTTTGAGGTTGTCGCCCACATGAAGGCTGGAGTAGCTTGAGAAAGCATGCAAGCACAACTCAGATTTTTCCCACTGGGTTAAAAGTAGAGTAGAACAGATAGGAGCTGACACGTGCAGTACCTAATGCACACATGCACAGTGGCGACATATAGCGCACAACCTGCACAGCTGCATAGAGTACAGATGCAAAACACACTCTCTCTCCCTCTCAATTCACAGTCACATGCAAATACATGGCTGTTGTGTAGCTGCCACTGTGTATGACTTTACATTTGACTTGCAGTGGAGGATGTGATTTGCAGATTTTCGGGTTATTTCTGGTGCCATATTTTGTGAAATATATTATTCTGAGATGTTATTATTTATAGCCGCTTGTCTCTGCTGCTTTGTGTCCCAATTAAAAATGTTGCATACCCCCACCTCTCTTTCTTTTCTCTGTTAGGTTTGTTCCATGGAGACGGTCTCAAGAGGACTAACCGTTTTCAAGATGGAGAAAAAAAAAAGAAAAAAGACAGAAAGAGGATGCATTAAAATTTAAATTAAAACGTGCATAATGACAAAAAAAATGAGGGAGTAGAATTGAACATGCTCATTTGTGCACATACGTGTGTGTCAGTTGTAAAACCATGTTCACGGCACATTAACTTGATGTATATTATGCATGTAAAAAAAAAAAAAAAGAAGCTGTCAGTGTGGGAAGTTGGCATCGAGGGCTTACTGTAGCTTTTGTAGATTATAAACTCATGACTTCAATCATATGAGACAGACCCAGTCTTGTGCCATTTGCAAATGGCAGTTTGCCCTCCTAGTGTGATCTGTGTCCATTCAGAAAGCGGGGGAAGAATATATTAGGATCCCAGTGCGACAGTTTGAAGGGGGTTTGGAGCACAGAGGACTCATGTGCGCAGTTTGCCTCCGAAGGCACGTGAGTCATCTGAGAGTTATCGATGCGGCTTGTTCATCGTGGGTCAGGGCTTTGACCAAACACTTTGACTTTATGTAAGAGGTTATGTAACGGCGTGTGGCATCCGCCATTTTGAGTCTTTCTCCAGGAAGAACTAGGATACATTTCAGTAGCGGAAAATGGTTCAGCATGCGAAAGCAGACTTGTGACAGAACTGTGAGCTTGTTATAAAATGACTGCAGACTCCTTTGCTTGACAGGTTTGAAGTTGTCATTAGGTGGTTGCTATGGCTGTGACCAAGACACTTAAAGCCTTGTTCTCCCAGCGTTTTTTTTGTCTGCGTTTCAAATAATGTTATTTAAAGATTACGGCTGCTGCAGCTGCTTTTCCTCTTACCTCAAACTCTTTAAATTATACATTAGAGCAGCAGTATTTCACAGACAGCCGAGATGCACGGAAAAATGAATGGATGAATGAATATGAGGACAAATGAGAAGAGAAAGACGAGTACGCGAGAGAAAACTCAAAGTAAATTGAGTAAAATCACGAATAGAAATAAAGAAACATGTCAATGAATGCGAGAATAAAGAGCCACTAGAAATGATCAGATGAAGATATTAAAGTCAGAGTAAATCAAACGCAGGGTAGGAAAACTATTTTCAACGAGAGAGCGACACAGATAACACATCTGTGTTATCACTCATCACTTCATCTTAACTAACTAAACTCATCCACCCTCCATCTCTATCACGGGTGGAGAAATCACGAAACACGAGCAGTGAGATAAATGAGGCACTCGTCCGTCCGCCTCCTTTGTTGTCATCCCTTGTTCTTTTATCTCCATCTGCTCTCTTTTTCTCTCTCATCTGTCTGTTCTCATGTATGTTTTAACGCTGCTCATCATATATTTATGTTCTAGTCAAAAAGGGACCCGCCACCGAGAACTAAGCTGTTTGAAAAATGTTCACAACACACAGGCAAAATCCGTTTCACGGGCTTCTGTGGTGTTAGGAGTGAACATCGCGACATTTTGTTTTTCTCTTTTGTTTTCCCTTAAGTACCTTTAAGGTTTTTGAAACATTGCGCACTCTCTGACAGTATCACAGTTTAATTACAAGCTATTCTGACGCTGATGCTCGTACAGGTGTGGAACGTGTCCATCAACACGTTCACCCATTCACAGCATGAATGTAGTGCTTGCACCTTTAGGGGCTCCTAGAGTTTAGGGGAGAGCGCGATGCAGACGGACACTTTGCCCAGATGATGATCCAGCCTCAAACTTAACTAGTGCTCAGTGTAAAGAACTAACCCGCTGTTAGTGGTGGCCCTCACAAATATACACAGCTCTGTCTGTAATGGCAATTTGGTTTGATTGACTGGTATTAGCATCTCAAGGTGAAAGTCTTTAAGCAATAGGATTTTTTTTTCCCCTCACCATGCCAACCACTGCCAAGCTGCATGTGGATGACTGCCAAAGGCTCTCACTCACTCACACACACACTCACACACCCTAGTTGCCTCACTGCCTGAGGCACAGAAAAAATTAGCACTCGTCTCTTTCCTTCCCCTCAATTTCCTTCACTCACTGCTGCTCTATCTTTCCCCTCTTTCCCTCCTTTAATCCCTCTGTTCACCACCCAGTGTGCCAACAGTTGGCCTCACCAAATGTAAGTCATTCTCCTCATTGTACCTTCCTCTCTCTTTCCTGTCCCATTTGTTTTCTTCACCTCCCTCTAGCCATCATTTCCTCCTGTTGTCTCTTTTCCCACCTCCACGTGCCCTTTCCTCTCCTTCTTGTCTCTTCTCCCGGCGATTCATCGGTCTCTCTTTCTCCCGACTTGGTCTCTGTCTGTCTCTCTGTCTCACCTGCCTCCTTTGTCCATTTGTCTTCTTCCTTCTCTCTCCTTGCTGCAGTCTCATTTACTGCCGGTACCTGAACCAATTCATCTTCCTCCGACACCTTCACTCTCCTCCGTTGCCCATCTATTTTCTTTTATCTATCACTCACGGTACCTGCACAAGTGTGTTTATAACCTAGAGGTCATGAGAGGTTTTCATCATTGGCCATCAGGGGAAATTAGAGGGAGGAAAGTGAAGCCACAAAAATTATTACTGTGCAGCAAGTGATGCTGTAATATATGTGACCTATAAAAGTTAATGTCATTGACCATGTGATTTCCCAGCTGCATTAGTTGATCAGGTAAGAATTGTTTAAGATGATTACAGACTGACACAACAAAAATTCAGCAACAACAACAAGTCTTATTATTAACCTGTGATTGAATTGTAAAAAATGTGCTTTAAATTTCATATTTACTTTGAAAATAGTGACTTAATAAACAGGATCTGATGCTTGTTGCCAAACTGGACCAACTACTCTCTTCAGCGATCTGTCAAAATGTCTCACAGGAGACATTTCAGTTTTTCATTTCTCTAAAATCTTATCACTCTTAAATAAATTCCTGTAAGTGAAATAACATTTTCAAGTTTGATGGATATAACAGTATATTATGTCAGCTTAACATTTACAGTAATATTTGATATCATTATATAACATAAAATATAAAATACTGACTACTGCAGCTTTAAATATTGTGTAAAAGAAGTTTAAATAACTTTTTCCTCCTTTCTCTCCTGGTGCCTCGTTCTGTGTCTGTCACTGCACCCTCACTAATCTGCAACTCTCTTATCTTTTCTATGCCCTCTTTTTTTTTTACATCACTCTGTTTTTACAGCCTGTACAGTGCCGTACTTCATCCTCCTACTGTCTCTGTCTCTTCATTCAGTCTGCACGTACTGTAGACAAATCTGTGCACTCTCAAGAGCACAACACAGGATATTTTTAACGCATCTCCATTTCTTTCAATTTGTTCTTCTTCACATGCCTCTCTCTCCTATACAATCCTCTTCCCATCTATTGGTTTTTACTAACCATTAAATCTGAAAGTCGTGTTCACACTAAACTTTAATGGCGATGCATTTATAGCACATTAAAGAAATCAACAACACAAGCCACGGAGTACAATAACAACTGCTTAGAAAAAGAGTTAGTCAGCTTAATAGCATAGACCAGACTTTCTTAATTCCTCCTAAAACACCCATTTTTCAAACTTCACCTGTTTTCAGCATCCACACTCAGAAAACAAAATGCAAATTGATGCCAAAGTGAACAGCAATAAAGACGGAACCCAAACAATAAAGCTTTAAGAAGAAGCAGCAAAAGAGCAAAAGAGGTGAGAGGGAACGATGGGTGAATGATAAACAGTGCGGGTGATATATCATCCTGTACAATGAAGTGGGAGACAGAGAAGATATCTGCGATGCGAAGAACAAAAGTGGAGAGACGACAGGGCGGAAAGATGGATCAAGCTGAGGTGGAGGGCAAAAAGAAATAAAGAGATTAATAAAGGAGAAGGATGAGTGATAGGTGGACAAATGTTGAGGAAAGAGGGGAAGCTCAGGGTGGATTATTAGGAAGGAGAGGATGGAGGCAGGAGGAGGATGAAGTAAGAAACCATGATGAGTGAGGAAGAGAATAAGGGAAAATATGGAGGAAAAGTTGAAAGAGATAATGATCTGGAATCAGATGGAGGGAAGAAGGACCGTATAGGAAAAAAGTACTAAAAGAGGGGTGAGAGATGTGAGTAGAGATGGAGCTTGTGTGAGTCACATCGTCTCCTCCGCAAGCTATTAGTGATTTAATCACTCAGACATCACTGTGCGTGTGTGTGTGTGTGTGTGTGTGCGCGCGCGCGCGCATGTGTGTATATCATACCAGATTACCCTGAGCTAGCACAGTCAGGAACTGGCTCATCTTTCACAGCAGCCTTCATCCGTCATGTCAGAGTCGAGGTTCTCAGTCTGTGGGCTGACACCCAAAGCAGGTCGGTCTCCACTAACTATGGTGACATAGTAACGTGTGAAATAAAATGCGAGAAGAAAAACAGCAGTGTGATTGCTATTGTTAATCAGTGGCAAGCTGCCTTTACAGTGGTGACTTTTCACAGGCCAGAGTCCAAATATACGGAGGTATCACAGATTATTGGCTGTGCCGCACCATCCTCTTTAATTTAGCCTCCACAAAAAGGCAAAACAAGCTTTGTTTTCTTTTTTCAAATTAACAATCCAGTCAGTCTCTATCTGTTAAACACTACAATGTGTAAGGAAATCATACAGTGTATTCCTGTGGCGTGAGATTTGTGGGAGTTTGTTTTTTTTTTCCCCCAGTAGACATTACGAACAAGGCAAGAACAGTGGATCATCCTTACATGACCATCTTTAAAAGCTATGTATTAGGGCGATTTTGGTGTCGTGTCCACGCACTAAAGGATTTCAAGCGTTGCTGTTTGAAAGCCTCATTATTCTTCCCTGCAATGCCAAGTACTTCAGAGCCTGAATGGAGAACTGTAATTTTATTATCATGTCAAAATACATTGATGGAATAAAGACACTGTTAATAAAAGACTGCTGACTGAACACTGTTATTATCATCACCTACAACCAGCATTAACATGATTTTAGAGACAAAATGGAAGTATTTTAATTTCCCCTCCACCTAGCTGATTGCGCCTGATTGCTACACAGAATACATTTAGCACAATGCTAAACGTTTAAAAAGAGCTTGATAATCCTTGATAATCCATATCCTGAGACAGAGTTAAACAATTTGTAGGTTTTTTAAGTTTTTACTTGTAGTGAAATAAAAAAGTCAAATGTCAGATATGAGGAAAATAATTGTGAAGAGAAACAAGAGGGGAGAACATTTTAAGCTCATTAAAAGGCCATTTGGACCTGAACCTCAATACTGAATTTTTATTTATTTAACACTAGAAATTCAACCAAAATTGAAGTTGAAAACCTTTAATGAAGAAAACCTGCCCATCTGATAAACGAGAACAGACAGAAACAGTGCTCGGTCCTATCAGGTCAGGTTGAAAAGATTTTACAACTACATGTCCGGTTCCCTACAGCAGCTTCTTTGTACTGTTAACTTCCTGAACTGCTTTGAAGGATGGCGCTGTCCATCCACTACATATAAAGCTAAATGTGTGTCTTTCAGTGGTACGTTGTGGCAACAGTGTGGAATTATTAAAAACACAAAAAATGTCCCACAAGTGTATCATTATCTTAGAAACATAACACACCCAGAGAAACACTGGGTTTATGTGAATCCTTTGAAAAACCAGAGCAGTGGTGTGAGACAGAGGTTACCACTCATCACAAACGTGCCTCATTTGTTTATAGGAATTGAACCAGCATGTTATATGAAATTATGGAATATGGATTGTGTTTAATACTGTGAGCAAACTTGCAGTCAGACTAAATAGATAAAAAAATGTGCTCCTGTTGACCCACCCTGGAGCTTCTACCCTGACCTTGTTGGTCAGTCAACCCAGCAGCGAGGCCTTTAATGTGGTGTCGGCGTGGCAGGGTTGGAGCAGGGAGGCCCAGGGGAGACGTGGTAGCAGGGAGTAGAGGGTGGTATAGCTGGTGTCTCTGTCCCCTGTTGAGCCTCTAATCATGGGCATTGAAGGGCAGGGGACCAGCAGCCTGTTGCCGCAGCTCACGGTAGGTCTCTGAGATTCTGCGCTGTGATTACAGGGTGTGTGCAGTCCACGGGGGTTTGATCACAGGGATTTGTTGACAAGTCAGTGTGTGTGTACTACTGTGTGTGTGTGTGTGTGTGTGTGTGTGTGTGTGTGTGTGTGTGGGCACAGAACTCTGACCATAGGGTGTGTTTATGTGAGTGTGTGTATGCTTGGCAGAGAAAATTTCTGGGACTGCAGGGCTAAAAAAACAACCACAGGGGTAAATCCAGGGCTAAGAAGCACAAAAAGAGAGACACAGGAAGAGAACAGAAACAGGGAGTGACAAGGAATGCTAAATGGCAGAATTGTATAACAAAGAGACAGGGAGAGAGGAAACAACAACAGAGGTAAAAAAAAGAAAAAGAAACAGACAGCCAGACACAGGCAGAGGCGGCGGGGTTAGCATTTCAAAGGCAAAACTACTTCAACTGAAAGCTGTTTTGTATTTTAACACTGCAACAACTTCACCTTTCAATCTACCTGTCTAAACCACTACTGTAAATCCTTAACTGCAACTTGGTCAGGTTGTTGTTGCTTTGACACAGACCCCTCAAATCATTAGACTTCTCTACTCTTCGACAGCATCCCTACAATACGAAGACGCCGAGAGGGAGGCAGAGAGAGAGAGAGGAGCCAGAGGCAGGGATTAAAAAATGTATTTAGAGGGAGCCAGAGGTGCCATTCAGCTCTGTGTGTATGTGAGGGAATGGCAGCTGAATTACTGTAGTACTGAGAACAATGTCAATATGCAAACAACAGACACGATTTTAATACACGACTAAAGCGTGACACACATGCACATGTGAAGCGAAACGGACGCAGGCCCACAGAAAAAGCTTCTAAAGTTGCTAAAGATGTTGACTTAAGCTACTTAACGTTTGACTGCACTGACATTAGAGAAGATGAAAAGGAAAGGGGGGGGGGGGGCTGAAGAGAGGAAATAAGAGAGAGAAGAAGCACAGAGGGGGGGAGAAAGAAGAAGAGGAAGAAAAAGAGAGGAAGAGGAAAAAGTGGAAGAGGAAGACTACAAAGAGGATATGGAATTTCTTTTACTCTTCTGTGCGTCTTTGTTTTTGCTCTCTGACTCTCTTTATCTGTTTCCGTCCTTTCTCTCTAGCAGGCAGACCATGACTGTGCCAAAATGTGAATGTTTTCCTTTGGTAATTAAAGAACAGGCAATGGGTGTATGTCTCCCACATCCACCCGCAGTGGCAGAATTCTTAGAGTCTGAGAATAAATGCTGGAGAAGTAGAAAAACTGATTAAATCAATGGCAGTAGAGAAATAAAGGGCGACTGTAATAACAGCTTTCTTAGCGTTTAAATGTCCAGTGCAGAAACATGGGAGCAGCAAAACAAATCCTTAGAAGCTTCTTTTCTACACACCCATATCTTTCTCTCTATTTTTTCTGTCTCTTTCTGTCGTCTCCTCTTTGTTGAGCGTACAAAGAGAGCGACCGAGAGTAACTAAGGCAACGAACGAGCAGAAGAAAGAAGAAAACCGTGTCATTCTTAGACAGAGACGGAGGAATCCTGACGTTCGGTATAACGGTGAAAGGAGTGGAAATATAGGGAGGCAGAGGAACAGAGGGTAGGGGGTGGGATTCAAAGTGTTTATCTGCCTATTTTCAGGCAGTTATTTGAAAGTGAAAGGGTTTGGGGTGTGTACAAGTGACGGGAAGACACCAGAGGATGGAAATGCAATTGCGAAGTGAAAAATGGTGCTGAAATACAAAGTAAATGTCTAAACAGCCTCTCAGCTCTCTAATGTCAAAGAGTGCTTTTTGTACAGTCTTGTATCATATGTAGCACTGGCTCCAGTTCAAGACTGCAATGCTGTCTGATTGGATCAATTATTTACTATATATCAACAAAACTCTCAATTTAAGTCAAACAAAATACGTAATTTATGCATGTGACAACTTTCTATTCTCATATAGGAATTTTTTTCTTTCCTTTAGTATGTTAAAGCAAACCTAAATATACGATTGTAGAAATAATCCAGTGGTCCTATGGTTTAAGAAAGTACTGCAATCATGTTTGTAAGGTTGTATTTTGGAATAAAAACACACAGTAGCATGACCTGCAAAATATATTATCCGAGGCTGTTTTCTACCACGTGAATATTTTCTGATAGCAACTCTGCTGCATAAAAGCTCCCAGCAGGAAGCAGTATGCATACCAACAACCAGAACGCCTGCTGTGTTCATGACAACTATCAACCCACCACTAGACAATTTTAAAGTGTGACATTCATGCAACAGGTCTTATAATAACATGTTTCTAGCATTATATTTATGTCTTTTCACTTTATGATTGCTGTCTTCTCTGACACCTAATTTCAGAATGATGATGAACAGTTTATGTGTGTGTGTGTGTGTGTGTGTGTGTGTGTGTGTGTGGCACAGAGGGATGTTGTTTAATGGTCAAAATAGTATCATTAGAACTTTTAAAGACATATAGTGCCTCTTTATGCCCCTGTGTGTGTGTTTGTGTGTGTGTAAGAGGAAGAGACTCTTTGACGCTCTCTAGATGAGCAACAAACAGGACTGTGTGGAAATATAATGGACACACATAGCTGCACCTGGAGCAGCAAGCATGCTCAAATACTCACACAGGCATGAATGCATCTGGATAAGGGAGCGGAGAAAGACACACTTACTTGAATGAACACACATTATTACCCACACTATGCACACATAGAGAGCAGAGCTCTTGGGGATTTGTAGTTCAAAGGATGTTTTATTTTGGGAACAGCTTTGGGTTAGTCACCCTACTTTGGTGACAGACGGAGAAACAGGTTGCAAATATCAAACACTTTACAAGCACTGTGCCACACGCGCACACACCCTCCCACACATACATACACACAGCCCCTCAGTCTCACTTTTCCTTGTATTTCCTGCGTCTCTCACTCAATTCCAAGAAACATCTCGCCAAAGGGAGAATGTGTTGTTTAAGAAACGTACAAGCCGACTTCTTCTTCACCAGCAGCTAATGCATGATCACAGCTCTTCTGACAGCTTTGTCAAAAACACTAAGAAGTTGTGTTTGGGCTTCATTAACACATAACGCGGCATGGCAGGATGCAGGGATTACAGTAGATAAAATTCAATATTGTGAAGCGGTAATTCAGCTTGTAGACTTGATGGAGCGTTTCAGTCAGCGCTATGATCCAGTTACACGTAGGAAGCTAATAACGCAGCATTTCTCTCTGAGTGGAAGGCTGACGTGTAGTAGTCGTGTTGTTTCCCCAAATGACCACTCGTTACATCTTGCCTTCCAACAGGAGCTGTCCAATCATAACTGGGCACAACAAGTCATTAAAGGGTAACTCCGCCCTCAAATTCTGCTAGAAGCCTGTCTCCCAGCACAGTCAGAAGTGCAACGGAGGAGTGAGGAGGCTGTAAGGAGGATGTAAGAAGGCTGTAAGGAGGCGTGCCCTTGTTGCTACATAGTGTGACATAGAGGGTGAGAAGACACAAGGGAGACTGACTAGCGCTCTTGGGCATTGTCGAGCTAACCAAATAGAGCACAGTTATCTGTACAGTCCCTCAGTGTTTTAATCTCAAGTGTAAACAAGATACTGCAAACAATTTTGAGTTTTACTCTTTGTATATATATATATATATATTATATATTGGTAAAATATTCCCAGAGCTTTGAAAATAGTTCTGAATTAGTGCGACGTCATCATAAGAAAAGTCCATGGGCTGACTGAGATCGCAGGGTTGAGCCTGTGGGAGACACTAATATTCAGTTCTTAAGGTACATTCATGCAGCTCACGTGATTGGATAGGCAGGGTTCATTTGTCACTAATTGAAAAACATGTTGCTCATGTGCTCGTTGTAAAAAGGTTACACATACACACACACACAGGCTGAAACCCTAATTGAACAGGCGTTGACACTGTTTGGTAGCGACACCTGTTTGAAATTTATAATGAGCAGCCAGGGGAGAGGCACACACACACACACACACACACACACACACACACGCACACACACACACACACACACACACACACACACACGCACACACACA
>JAUYWH010000010.1:11918761-11930484 GCA_034779795.1 Ctenopoma multispine
GTGTGTGTGTGTGTGAGAGAGAGAGAGAGAGAGAGAGAGAGAGAGAGAGAGAGAGAGAGAGAGAGAGAGAGAGAGAGGGTGTGTGTGTCTGTGTGGTCAGTGCTCAAATGAGGTGGTCACTCAATGTTTCTCCCTACAGGACTGTGCTCAGCATCGATCTGCGACCAGACTCATCCATCATTCTGAAAACACACACACTCTAGCTCATAAACACACAGACACGCTGCCACAGGACACATACTCTTTACAGTCGGTAGAGTAAGTACAGAATACATAGGGGCATATCTACACACACACAGCATTGTGTGGTGTGTATGACAATCTCAGTGCTATGATGCGTAAGAAGTCAGAACAAGCCTCTGGTGAAAGGTCAAAAAGGTTAAAACTGAGAAAGAAACAGTGAGAGCTTGTGTATAATCCCATGGCCTTTGGTCACAACATTGCTCTTATTCCTACTCTTTTTTCTTTCTATTGCTCTATCCCTTAAAGGTCTTCATCATAGTTTGAAAACCCCTGCTGTTTTTGTCATCTGGCCGTACAGTAAGATCGCTTGTTTCAGAATAACAAACAGGAGAAGGTAAAATGAAGTTCATGAGCAGTGCCCTACTGTTCTCTGCTCCCACAAGAGTCTGGCATCTTCATTTGTAGCATACAAATTCACCACAGGCTACCGAGTCAGTGTGGGTTAAGATTATCCTGTCGCAATAAAACGTCTCCACTCGGTTCCTTCCATTCATGTCTAATTTTCTCTGTTTGTGAATGTTTTCATCTTTCATGAGGGACTCTATACTGTTTTTATGCAACATGAAACTTCATAAAGTACAAAGCTATAGGCCTGCAGCCTAAGTTCTCACTTCCTTAATGTTTCCTTCCTCTCTCGGTCCCTTCATTAACACGCTGCATTAACATGTGAGAGTTTGTGTAGGCGAAGACATCAGCCAAATGGGGTTAAAAGGGTTTTAATGGACTGTGACATTAATACGGGAGATGATGAAGCATGATATGATGGGGACTGGCTGCATGAAGAGGTTGTGTGGGTTTGTATGTCAGGTTGTGTGTGATTTTTAAGGGTGTGCGTGCGTGTCAAGGGCCGTGGGCATGACAGTCTGAGAACTCTGGAGGTGGAAATTCATTTGTTTGAATACACTTTAAGAGGAAGAATGCATAAATACGCTTAATTTTAGTCAGCGGCAGTGGCAGGCGTGCATACACTACTTGTGAGTGTGTAGTTAACCAAGCGACATGGTAAGACTCACAACATGTAAGATGATGCTTCAGGTCACAATGAAAATGAGAGCTGTGTGAGTGCACAGAAAGTTGAATCGAAACTAGAACTTCAGGGTTGCCGATTCAAAATCCCATTGAGATTTCTAATATCACTAATGACAAAGTATCCGGCCCTGGACCACATCCTTTTTCAACAGTATGTTGAAAAAGGATGTGCGTTTGAAAAATGATCTAATATCGCTGACTATCCAATAATTAGATTGCAGAGAAATATTACTGACATTCTGCTATAGTTGTAAGTGTCATGATAACACTGCAAAAACGGTAGAACGTCAGTAAGAGGGGCTTGGCCCTCCCCTAACAGAAAGACCTGGTACACCTGGGTATCTGTGGGCGGCTGAGAAACACAACCACTTCTTAGAGGGCTGATGCAGGACACTCTTTTGGCAGAACCTTTATTCTTGTGCCCATTTTTTTTTGTAACAGAAAACAAGCTGACTCAGCAAAATCTTTGTGGACACATGAAGTGATGTAAATCCATAGATCCAGCTCAGAGGTGGAGACGTGGAGAAGACTCACTTACTGAGAAGACTCGGTTCATTGTGTCTGCATGTCAGTGAACAAACCTACTTTTAAGTTTTTAACTTAAGCTGCATTTTCTTCGACTGCTCATTTTAAAATGTTTTTTTAAACGCGTTTTGCATCGTGTGGGGGAGATTATTTCTGGCCCACACATTTAAAGATTTTTCCACCACAGTTTGCAGCAGTAGTAGTTTCCCATGAGCCCTAGGCATCAGCCAGCTAATGTCACCTCTTGACAGAAATTCCACTGACAGCAATTTAGACGTGTAATGACAGCGGGTCAAAGAAGACTGGAGTCTGGATGGCACTGAGTTGCTGAAGAATAGGCTGATCCGGTAGTTTCTGCTCTCTACAGTTTCATATGTTACTGTGATTCTATGGATTCTGGACAACCAACATCGTGTACTATCAGGGCATCAACAGAAAACTGAAGACAGCCACTGAGATATATGTCATAAAATATATTTACGGGTAATAAAGTGCAGTCATCCCTGCACACCAGAGCTCCAGAATTATATTTTAACTAAAGTCAAATTTTCATTTCATTAAATTACGGTTGCCAGCAACATGGGAGCTCAGGCCACAGTGGGTAAGTGTGAGCACCCACAGGGAAATCATGCGGTGGAGTGATGATACAGTGCATAGTGACATAATTAATAAAGGACTGAATCAGCTTCTGAACCACTGACCATCTGACTTGTTGCTGCTCTGTGTTCCTTTTTTTGGTTAATTGCTTCTCCCCAAAATGCACTGTGTGCACGTCTCAGAGGACTGACAGACCTATCGAGTGCATTTCCTTCTGAAAATTACATTTGACTAAATTGTTTGCTAGTAGCTTCTTCTTTCCTGTGTTTGAGGAGAGCACAACCGGGAATGCTGTAGCTATTTAACTTTCAAACTAAAGTCGATGAAAAAAGAGTTAGCCAGCACAACACACCCAAACCATTAATAAAATTAACATTTACAACACTGGAGTGCTAAATCAGATGCAGCACAATATGGGATTTTTGTAACACGAGCATTTCACACAGCTTTGAACTTATGAGAAATAAGGACTCGTGTTACATCACTGACAAAAGTCTGGGCAACGAGACGCAAATGAGGAAAACGTGGGTGTTTTAAGTGTGTGTGTGTGTCTGTGAACGTGTGTCTGCCAAAGTCAGTGAGGGTGAAAAGTTTATCATCACAAACATCCTCCTTATCCCTCAGGCTTATTTTAGACGAATGATGCAAGCCTCTCTTGCTTCCTTTTCTTTCCATCACTCTCACCTGTTTTAACCCTCACAGTTTGCTCTCCCTCTTTCACTCTCCTTACCTCCTGCTGCTTCTCTTTTCCTTTTATCTATCCCATTCATATTTCTAAAACATTTTCCTCTCTCTCTGCTCTCTGCTCTCTGGGCTTTTCATCCAACCGCCTCTTTCACCCTCCCATCCCCCATCTCTCTTGTGTGACAAATAACAGCAATTTTAATAAAAATCCCCTTGTCACTGAGAGCTTAGAGGAAAAAGAGAGGAAGGGAGAGAGGCCATTTGCTGGTACACGTGTGTGTATTTGTTGAAGGGAGTAAGGAGTAAGGGGAGAGAGAAAAAAGAGGGGAAAAGGAAGAGAATGCAAACACAGGAACAATAATTGGAAACTGTATTAATCCCTCCTGATCTTTTGAAGCAAACACACAGAACGCCTGTCAAAACGCACATATGTAATTTCTTCGTGTCACATACTCTCAGCAACACGCAATTTTCCATTCGGTCCGCACAAAACTCTCTTTTGAACACACACACACACACACACACACACTTGTGTCTATCTTTTTACTCACCCACTCGCTGTAGTGATAACAACGTCGGTATCCCATTAGTCACCGTGGTAACAGCATGAGGCCAATCATGTTGTTTGAACCAGACATTTTTCACACTCTCACGCTTCTTGTTGTCGCTCTTCAGTTTCTATGTGTGGTTGTCCACCTCTCCTTTCACTCTTTGCCTGTCAGCGAGGGATGGATTACCGAACAGGCAAAAGCTCATTTTCAAGAAGAGCAAAACAACTACAGAGATATGCAAAAGGAGCACAAGCAAAACAAACAGTCACACCGAGGCTCCAAACAGCACACTGATGACACCACTGCAGATTTTTTCCCCTTAGCTGGATTTCCATTCCAATATTTTATACGGAAACATGTATTACAGCTTTGTTTAGCTTTGTTTTAAAGCTTTGTTTCCTCTATGGGACAACTATACAATATTTTCTACACATATTTAATGAGGAAACAGGTTTTTGTCATTAAAGTGAAACAATTAGGCAATTAATTGACTTACTTAGATTAATATTTGTTGTAGAAACTATTAAAACTATTTCTATCTTTGGACGGCTGATTGGACAGAGGACGATCATCTTAACACATCAATTTTAGTTTTAGGACGTTATAGACAACACCAGTCAATGGTCAAAATATAACTATATTATACTATAAATTAACTGGGCATTATTGGCAGGTTTAACAAAAATGTAAATAATCATTAGATTTGTATCTAACCTTGTATCTACAATTTGATGTTTTTCTTCATTTCGTTCTTTATGAGCCACCCAGAGAATTTAGAAAACAACTCACACTTGAAAAAATAATAAAATATATTGATATTAGATATTGGTGCAGTCGGAGGAATCAGACACACCTGTATAAAGTATATTTATGAGAGTCATTTGTCTTCCCTCCAGTTTCTGACTCATACAGTAAATTAAAAATTTGTAAATTACATTTGCACCTGCAGCGTGATGCAGTGAAAACCTCTACCTTTAGTGCTTCAAATATTTTGGCACTAATAATGAATAATGAGTGTAAAAGGAGCTAACCTGGCATATTAGTTATACTCAGTGAAAGACGAGATAATCAGAGAGAAAAACAACGAGAAGGAGAGCGGAGAGGCCTCTGTGCTGTTGTGGTGTTACCACAGAGATTAATGGCATAGGAAAGTTATTATCATTATCATTATGGATATGAAATGAGTGGGTGATGTGCTCAAGTGTGTGTGTGCGTCAGTCATGTGGGAGAAACCACAGGGCAATGTTAGCAGATTATTCATAGGGACTAAATCAATTAGAAAAGAGGGATTTCCTCATAAATCAGTCTGTTAAGTGGAGATCACAGCAAACAAGCTGAAGCACATGGCCATGCATACACTGAATTTCCACATCAGAGCGTTTAGTAGATTTGTAAAGTCGTTCAGTGTTACGCAGAATGCAGTTTAAATATTGACAGTACTATGTCATATAACAGTATGAGCGGCACTGCTATGCTTGTAACACCTGAGATATTCATAGCCGTCACAGTGGCCACACTTGATCCCCAAATCGATATAAGGGGGCACAGTTTATGCGCCTGTTGGACTGTCACTTTTGGGAATCGGAAAAGCAACTGTCCTTCCAATTTCAGTAAGTGCCTAAATTCCTTGATGTTAATATTCAAGTGGCAGCAACAAAAACCAAAATGCAACAACGAGGAAGACGAGGTCGGGGTGATGCAGCGGCGGCAAAATATTGATCACTTCCTATTTCCAACTGGGATTCTATGTTGGTTTGTAAAAGCTGTAAAAGGCTGTTGCCTTTTTCCTTATCTATTTATACCATTTTCCTCTTCTTTAAAACTCTGTGTTCTATTCTTAAATCCTTCCAGATATCAGGATCCAAAAAATGCATCTGCGCCCACAATCTGCCCAAACCTGCTAATCAAACCAGTGAAAATGTCCCTGCTGTAAGTGAGTGGGATTTTAGCTCTCTTTGTGTGTGTGTGTGTGTGTGTGTGTGTGTGTGTGTGTGTGTGTGTGTGTGTGAGGAGGTGGGCATATGCACTGGTAGCAAGGAGGGAGAGGGAGCTCTAATATTTCACTGATGCATACACAATTAAACCTTCACATAATGAAACAAACAAACACACACACACACACATGCTGGTTAAACACAATGTTAAGCAGCTGGAATTAACCTTTACTATAGGAATAATGACAAACAGAATAGCAACTCCCAGGCTGAATAGCTGCTGGTTGGCTACGGTTGTAGCACACACACATACAAGATGCAAACAATAACTGTTGTTAAATACAAATGAATGTGGATGGACCTCTCCTGTCAGTGTTGTAATGACTAGCACAGTTAAGAAATGAGGTTGGCAAGAGTTTTAACAGGTGCAATTAGTCGAATAGCACACACTCATACAAACAAACACAATACATACACACTGTGGCACAGGCTTAGCCACAGATGAGCGAGGTTGGTGATTAAATCCGGTTGGAGAATGTACCGCAAAGCCCAGGAAGAAAGGGACGGAGACAGAGAGAGGGGGAGATGAAGGTGTCGAAGGAAAGACGAGACAAAAAAACGCGAGGGGGAGAGAGAGATTTAGATTAGGAGGTGAAAATTTTCAGGCTTGGCAGCAAATGATTTCACAGAATTACCAGCAGCGAGGCCTGGCAATCAACAGCTGAATGGACCTCGTTACCTCAAGGTCACACACATACCCCCTGCACGCACACACACAAATGAAACTAGACAGCAGTGAGAAAGATCGAGGACACAGCCGTGTTTCTAGGGAGATACAATTTCAACATGTTGTTTCACTGTCACAGGAATTCTGTCTTTTTTAGACTTGCCCTTGGATGCTCATTCTTCATAAAGTGTCAACACGTGAGCACAGTTTGTGTCTCAGCGTACTGATATCCTGTTTGGGGGGCTCAGTGGTACGATCAGCTGGTTACTTTTGTGAGTATATACATTTTTCTGCTATATAAAGGACCATTTCTTAAAAGCAGATCACTTTTGTAGTAGACAGATGGCGGATTAGAGGCAGAAACCTGACTTGTCAATCTGAGTCACAGACATCAGAAATTTCTGATGCAGACGACACTTCAGTTTTTTGAAAAGCACATCAGAGAGGTCAACAAACTGGTGGAAGCATTGCTGCAAATGGACTGTTGGCAGCTGAAATACAATCTGGTATTAACAACAATGCAGTAGGAGCTTATCACTATCTATCTGTATCTGGTTTTACTTTGTAACAAACAGCAAATGTTAGCACTGGGGAATAACTCTCAGCCATGTCAGAAAGATGAAATCATCTTCCTGCTCTTCCCATTTTTCCGGCACTGCGTTTATGCAGCATAATAACAATTTAGCTCGTCCTCGTTGTATAATTCCAGTGTAATTTCAGAGTCGCTTCAGTTGCTGTTAATGGTGCAGTTTCACTTGGGAAGAGTAAAAATGACATGTTTTAGAAACATCTTCATCTTCAACATCTGGCTAGAATGTGTCCTACATAACAGCCCATATCCTCTTGAAGTGGGCCATAAACAGCAATAAAATTAAAACCAAAATCCTCCTGGCATTTGCCATGCTGCTGTAAGAAAATGTACTGCATAAGAAAGAAAGACATCACACATCACTTGATGGACTGTTCAGTCTCAATTCATTTTGCAGCTTACCCACTGATATTCTTTTGTCTGCAGAAAAAAGAACTTGGCTTTGGTACCAACCCCCTCTGGGCTCCAGCTATACAGCTCGAATCTGCCCTGGTGCAATGATGAAGCAGTGTGGTCTGAGTACAGTCTGATTATTTTGACCTTATGCCTGAAGGTCTGTGCAAAGCATCACAAAAGGTGGTTTCTTACAGCTGGAACAAGGTAATCAGTGTTCAGCCTGATTAGAAATAAATTTGGCTAATTAATGGGAGTCACAATCAATAGACGGAGATGCTGAGAGACGAGAGGGAATTAGAAAACAACAGTTTAGTTTATATTTATGATGAGCCTGAGAAGAAGGGAGGAAGCATTAAATACAGCAGCAAGCAGAAGAAGTGATGGAGGGTTATAAAAGAGGAAAAGTCAGGAGTTAAAGGAGATATATAGCCTGACTAATATGGATGGTGTGGATTTCTATTTTAACCTTGAGGAGGAATAAACATCCTGTGTGCGCACACACACACACACAACAGAGAGAGATAGACACACACACAATCTTGACTCATATGCCTGTGGTAAGATGCTACATCCTGTAAAAAAATCCCTAAAGCTCCCCCAGTCATCTGTGGATTGAAAAATGCAGCACGCAATCCCACATTATACTTACATTGTTCTATGAATTACAGGGATCTGATGTTATCTAAAAAAAATTTTTAAAGATCCAGGCAAAAAAAAGAGAGAGAGATGGCAAGACAACATATTTCCTTCTAGCACAATCTGTGAAGTGGACTGGTGCACAGACAGGGATCAATTTCAGCAGCAGTCATGCAGGGTGGTTTGGCCATGGCCTTCATCGTGGCTCCATTAGCTCAGACTGGAGGAGACAATCTCACCCAATTTGTCTAGCCTCTAATGCATTCATCATCTCTGGCTAGCAGGGCAAGCTTGTGTTGTGTTGGAATTGATAATGTAACCACAAAAGAGAGAGGTAAGTCAGATAAAAAAAAGGTAAAATAAGATTATGCTAAGTTACGTTTTGGAAATCAGCTCAACAAACAGAGAAACAGCTACTTACTACTACTAACACTGTGTCACCTCTTCATCAACAATACCTGTCGGACATGACTTATCAGGCTCCATCTCGGATCCCACAGATGACACAGTGGGATCATTTGCTGTTTAGTTGCTTAGCATCATTATTTGTAGACGTGGCAACTGTATGCTGGCAAGCTTGCAGCTTGCAATAACAGTGCATTTTCTACTGCCCCCTACAGTCCAAAATAAACAGCAATTGCAGCTTTAATGTTGTTTTTCATATGTTTTTGACCTGTTTTTTATGCACAGTATATTTATGTGTCTATATATATTCAGCAAAGTCAGTTTATGCCTCTCTTCCAAAGTTTTGTGAAGCAGGAGGAGTGCTATAGTTTTCCAAAGATAATGATACAATGGTACAATGTGTCGGCAGTTGTCTACAAACCCCAGGGTTGGTGGTTCACTTCCTGGTTCTCCTCTAATTCTTGGCCACATGTTGAAGTGACCTTGGACAAGACACTGAACCTCGAACCCTTGGTGCCTCAAAGGGGCAGCCCTTCCATTTTTCTCATCTAATATGTACTTCGTTCATTCTGGACAACACAGGTCCACATCAAACAAATTATTAAATGACCCTGGTGCTCAGCCAAACCAGCAGTAATTATGTGCATTATGTCAAAAATCCGATAAATAAAAGGAGAAATGTCAGTGAAACATTCTAATGCTCTAAATTACCCCAGCGATAAAAGGAAACCTGTCAATATTACACTCATGTAATTACAGAACTAGTCAATGTTGCTTCCATTCCTGAAAAGAGTTTTCTGCTGGACACTTGACGATGCAGAGACTAATTGTCCATTATGTAGGTGGGAGCGTCTGATCCCACCTCGTTTCTGTAACGATAATGGTTTCTCGCAGTTAGCTGTTAATTACTGCTGCTGCCTGCATGTGTATGAGTGTGTGTGTGTGTGTGTGTGTGTGTGTGTGTGTGTGTGTGTGTGTGTGTGTGTGTGTGTGTGTGTGTGTATGTTCGTTCATTATGCTGAGCACACTCAATGAGTGTGTGCAGCCATGGTTGAAACCACCCCTCTGCAGCACAGAGACAAGGAGAAAAAACAGGTGACATAAAGTTAGTGTCTTACAAACAGGTGTGGATAGTCCCTGAGTCACCCTGACCTTATGACTGGTCTGTCAGCACACACACATTGATGAACACACTCGTACACACACACACACACACACACATTCGATGTGCGTCTGTGTCTCAATATGGCGTGGTGATGTCAGAGCAGTTGATTTCAATGGTCTGCACTTGACACCACCATCTGGCTTAGCTGCAAGGAACCACACACAGACAGACACACACACACGCACGCACACTTCTGACAGTAACAGCACACAGATCAAAATAAGCACTGAAACGCTGTTACTACAGTAACACAGAAAACACATTTACAATAATAATCTCGCACAGACATCATGCAGGCAACGACTAACACACACACATTTTCTACGCATGAATAATTTATTTATGTTCACATAAATAAAAAAAATATCCAGCTTTAAATCAATTAAGATGTAGATGCTCTTCCCCCGCGCTGTTTCCTAACTAATCTCCTCCGTGTAGCCTTGCCCCCGAGAGTAAAATATATGAGTGTCTGAGTTCTAGAGCAAACGCTGCATTAAATTACTAGCACTAAAATATTGAATGCAGGCATCTGAACGAGTGTGGAGCTCCGATGACTGTAAAGTCCCAGTTATTGTTTCATCCTTGCACCACGATTCCTAAAATCAGTTAACCTGTGCGTTTTCCTTCAACATTTAAGCTGTAATTTGTCTTGCCTATAAGTCACCTTCCAAAATACCAAATGGCACATTACATACATTAGAGTAATTACTCCAATATTGCCAATATTAACCCGTAGATCCGTATGCATATACCTGCATGCTTGATTTTGAGTGTGCCTAACGCCTTGTTTGTTTTTTTTAAGACTACCAGTCCCAGGGGTTCTTGCACACATACTGAGTGAGAACCACTCTCTGTACTTCACTGTCAACCAACATTTGATTTGTTTCTTTCATGTTACAGTAACATGCAACTGATCTAGTCAAGTGAGGAGCAAATGAAAAAGCCTTTAAAAGCTGGATATAGGTTAAACCACTTAGTATATCAATAAGCACAGGGCAGCAAAATTGACATCTGCATCATAACTTTAAACATTATGTACAAAAGGTTGATTAACCCCAGTTGCAGCTTTCCACTCACTGTTCTGCATTCACTGCCTCAGTTAGGACTGAGTCTTGTTCAAGGGCAGTGTGATGGTGGCTGCTGAAGGAAGACAAAATGTATGTCTCTTTCTCTCTGCCCGTCCAGACACTTCGGCCTCTCCTGGGATTTAAACTGACAATCTTGCGGTCGCAGTCTCACCTTATTAACCACCAGTCTCCGGTCCTACCTGCCAGAATGACTTTTGTGCAGTCGTGTCGCCCAGGCCAGTGCTAAAGGCTACATTAAATCTAATACACAAGCTTCTTCAGATTCACCTCCATTAAATTCCCATATCCACTCAACAGTGGTGTGAAGGTAACTGCACAAGCACATTTCCATGCATGACTGCGCACACTTGCGGCAGGACCACTTACTGGACTGTCAGATATGAAGAAGTGAAGTGCTGCAGCTGAGAATATGCAAGCGAGTGACTAGAGTTTGTTTAAGCTTCCTTCGCTTGAATGTCAGAGAAGTACACACAGCTGTAAACTACACTATGTAAACTATGCTCTCTGTGCTCTCTGTGTGTCTACTAGTCCAGAGTAGAGGTCCTGCCCCTTTTTTAAGTGTCACATTAGATAAGACCGCATGTCTCCAACTTTCACATGGTGCTGATGACCAGAGCTGAGCTGGGTCAAGGAACACCAAGGGCAGAAACTGAATTTTCTTTCTCTATCTGTTGAGCCATTGTATCTATCAGCTTTCATGCTACTACCCACGGTTGCATTAAGTAGAACTGGTAGAACTCATCGTTTTCTCTTGATGTGATCTCCTTCAGTCAGAATCGTACCAGTTTTCCTGATGCAGCCTTTCTCAGCCGTTTTACTGTTTTTATCTCTCTCTCTTTTTATCTTCCCCGCCTCCTTACATTGCACTTCTCTACATTACTAAGGCTGGCCTCTCTCCATTCTTTATCTGCAACATAATGGCTTCCATCCCTTCGTTTCACCTTACAAAGTCATTATAATGCTCTAATTAGGTTTAATCTTGTCCCACACTCCATCTCTATAACAATCACCTATTCATTCTCCACCTTCTCCAGCCCTGTACTACACTTTGCATCATGCTCTCATCTGCACTGCTCTTCTCTATGGCAAGCCCTTTTAACATTTAACAAGTAGACAGGATATACAATTAAGATATCTGCAATGTCTTTCCGCCT
>JAUYWH010000010.1:11930584-11960334 GCA_034779795.1 Ctenopoma multispine
ACACTTGGGACTAGTCACATTGTAATTTTGACTAGCCAAAATGCATTTCTAGATATCTAAAATGTAATTACGGATATACGAGTAAAGACTGTTAAATGTTAAAAGGGCTTGCCATACTTCTCACCTTTTTTACTTCTCACATCACCTCTTCACCTCTATCTGCCGTCTGCATTTTCTTCTCTTTGCTCCCTATCTCATCCTGTCACAACGGCCTGCAGACAATTATTCTTCTTGCTGTATTTCCCTCGCTTCATCACTCTCTTCCTTTATTTTCCTCCATCTCTGTGCCTCGGTTTCACCAATTCCTATATGCCTCTCCTTTCCAACTCTTTCATCGTTACATTCTTTTTTCTCTTACACATTCGTGTCCCTGTTTTTGGCTTTATTGATTTGTTCAGCATTTCATCAGCACAATACAACAGCACCATCTGCACACATCAGCATCTTTGGAACATATGGCTACAGATTAGAAAGCGGGTACGTTGTGATCAGCAAAACTAATTATGTCAACGCTGGAAATTGTTGTCATGCTAAATGATTTAGAACAAAATTAAATACTGTATATTGCACATACAGATTTTAATGCGTAACATTTTCGTTCAGGACAAAGCAGGAATAGAAAGCACAATCCAAAAAACTAAAGAAAAAACTAAAGCTCCAGCATTTAACAGCTAATGACTGAGGTAGAAAAGGACTTTAAATCCAACTCACCTCTAGTCCCCTTCAATTACCTGCTCATGTATTCATTATTGATCCTGTGATGAACCAGTGCAAGGACTGATCAATTCCATGATCCTCATGCACAAGGCTTGTAATAAAACATAAATAATAAAAGTTAAAGGGTTATTTAATTAAAACTCTGAGTACTGAAATGATCTTTGTCCTGCAGGCTATGAGCAGACGAGCTGGACAGACATCTCTAGCTCTCTTTCTTACTTTCTGTACTGCCTCTTTATCTTTGTCCCTTTAAGTCTTCCTTTAGTTCAATTTGTGACATTGCTATAAGTTATACATGGACGAAAAATCACACAAATTCCACTCTCAAATTAAACATTCATGTCATTGGGTCCCATCTCTCCCCTTTTCTCGCTCTTTCTTGTATACACACAGACACACACACAGACCCAGACACACACACACACACACACACAATGGACAGTGTGTTTCTGAATCTATAGCCAGGCAGTGGCGCGCAACAAACCGAGGGAATTCCAAAGGTCAAACAGAAACATGGAGCTTACTGACACACACATACATTCACATGCAATATACTGTTTGTATACTGAGGCACAAAGCTCCAGGAAAACAGGCACAGAGAGGAAAAAAACATTTTTTAAAAGACAGATGCGCACACACTCACACTCACACCTAAATGGCACCATACAGAGTCGCGGGTGACTGAGTGACTCACTGTTACAGCCGACTGCCTATTTGGCCGTCTGCCTTACCAATAGACACAGAGACTCAATAACCTGCGTCCTCACACACACTCACACACACACACACACCGAACACCAAATGTTTTCAAAGGTGTGCAAGTGAGCTGAGGGGATGACTCATATCTGTCAAATACTGCTCACAGCTGGGAGTTTGACTTTGCCATGACCTGACCATCTGACCTGCTCTTTGTGCTCTCTGCAGGAGGACAACGAGCATTTCACTTCACACTGATGTGAAGAAAAGTGAAATGTGCTTTGTCCATGGTCAATGATTATTAAAAATAGGTTTGTACAATGGACGTGTTCTTCAGTGTGCAATAGTTATTCATGGCTGAGTCCCTAAAAGTAGAGTTAATCATACATTTGTTCACCCACCGCTTTGATTGGGTTTTGGGAGAATTATGAGTTTTGCATTGTTTCTCTGAAAAAGTTATAACATGTCAGTCAAGTAGTCAGTGGGTGCTATGCTCTGGCAGAGGTCATCTAAGGAAGCCGGTGATCTCGCCTTGGGCACCAAACATGCCAGCACTGTCACTGTCAGCAGACACAAAAGCTTCACATCACAGCCGCCACTTACTTCAAACACGACGTGTCTGTGCAGCGTGTCAGAAGAGAAGAACAAAATACACCAACTGACAACAAAATGGGTCCAGCAATTGCAAGATGGATCACCACCACCCACCAGGTGTTTAATGCGGTTTTGAGTGCAGACACATTCGTGGAAAATGATGATCCCAATCATCATGATGTGAGTACACCGGGTTATGTTTCATTTCTAAAGGTCACATCCAAAAAGCTCATTCAAGCTCAGGAGTTGGCGCTGTTAAAAAACACACTTGATATTCCACTATAACAACACCTCTCTGGAGTTGTTATAGATTTTAAGTTTCAAATCCCAAATCCCTGCCGAGAGCAATACACCCCCCCACCACACACACACACACACACACACACACACACACACACATACACATACACATACACAAACACACACCTAGCACCTTGAGAAGCACTTTGATTGAATGTCATTTAGTCTGGTGCAGCATGAGAGTGTCTAAAGCAAATATTCAGCCACAGAAAGGTGTGATGGAAGAATCAACACTCAATCCTTTCAACTGTGAAAACAAATATAATTTATACAGAGTTAAGGTATAAATTGCGCAAACGATGTTCTCTTATACATCAGGAAGGAATGTCACTTTCTGTTGTGTCCTACGAAAAGATACGAGACACTTCTGATTTCACATAATAGTAAGTCAGGTCTGCTATAAAACCTAATCATAAAACCAATTTTCTCTGAAGCTTAAAAAGAGTGATTTGACAAGAGTTAAATAAGACAATTGACACCACTCTCACATCGGCACATCAGCTGGTCACGCCCTGTCTGAAGGTAACAAAACCCAGCTACTGTATTAGCACATCTAAATCTCACTAATGGTATGTTTATATCATTAAGTGTGAAAAACTAAAAGTAGGAGTTTGATGTGGTGTTATTTGCAGAATTATTCTTTGGCCCGTCACCCTGCCTGGCAGTCTCATACTCACTATAAAACGCTTGTGAGGAAATCTGTGAATGGACTCATCAATGTTCCTTCAATGCTCATGCAACGTTCATGCACGTGACGAGTAACATCATCAAACTTGGGCTGTTATAACCTGCTTTACAGTGAAGAAACAAAAATTAGCCCTGGAGGACACACACACACAATCACACACATACAGGGTGTTGCACTGCTCTGTTTACAGTGTAACTCTAAACATCCAGTTTAGTGCTGAAGATATATATATGTATATATATATATATATATATAACGTATATATAATATATATATAACGTTTTTTTAAATAGACGTCCTGTAACATTGAAGTAAAAATATGTAATTTTACATTATAAGAATCTGCTGTTTTTTTACATGGTTGTCCTGTTTACGGTAAAATACCAAATGTTATTTTACAGTGAGTTTCTGTAAAAAAACATTTTAAATGCAAAGAAAAAGCAAGAAAACTATTCACAATAAGCCCGTGAGGTTCCAACGAGGAGATTCACACACACATATCACACTGAGCTCCTTGCTGTTGTTATAATCTCTGTTGTTCTTTTCTCTCTCCTCTGTCCACTAACCCCAACCGGTCGAGGCAGATGGCCGCACACCATGAGCCTGGTTCTGCTGGAGGTTTCTTCCGTTAAAGGGAGTTTTTCCTCTCCACTGTTGCCTTACGTGCTTGCTCAAGTGGGACTTTTCTACATTATTCTGTATATGTTTATATAATGTGTGAAGATCTTAAACCTTACACTGTAAAGTGCCCTGAGATGACCTGTGTTGTGAATTGACGCTATATAAATAAAGTTGAATTGAATTGAATTGAATTCTATAGGTGAACAGTGCAGTAACACTGTTAACACAAGTTGTTAACATGATCTGTTCCATATTATAGAGACCTGGGTGTCATGGGGCTTCTGGGTGCTTTAGAGATAAGCATATGAACATTATTTCTCTATTTCCCTCCTTTTCATGTCACATTTTTTGAGTTATAACTTCTACTTTTTGTTTGTCATGTTCATGGTTTTGAATTTCACATTGCATCTTGGTGATTTATGCAGTTATAGATGGAGACACCATAAGTGTAGGTGGTTGCACCATTAGTGGTTCTCTTCCCTGTTTATGGTAAGATTATTAATTGGGGTATTATGCTGTGATTTTACAGTTATTATTGCAGAGAAAATAAAGCAGTCTGTCTGACTTTCTTTATGAATGAATCACATTTTGCCATGTATGAGGTTTTATTTGATGATTTAATTTTGTGTTGTTAAGTTATTATGGTGCACAACTTTAATTCTACCAGTGATAGACTGTAAAATCACAGTGAGAAGCTACGGAAAAAAACTGTAATTTTCAATGGAAACTTACCGTAAAAATGTTTGGCATACTTTTTACCGTTTTTTTTAGGATTTTATTTTTTACAGTGCATGTGTGTTAGTGTATGAGAGAGAGAGCATTAAACAAACAAAGGGAGAGTAGAAAGTAGGTCCAATACTGTTGCCATGGTGATTAATGAGATACAAAAGCCTTTAACGTTATCATTATGGGTATGAGAGAAGTGGGTGATTGTGAGTGTGTGTACTTGTGGGAGAGAAAGCCAGAGTGAGACAAAGACAAGAGAAATGAGAAGTCATCAGTGAAATGATGCTTTTCTGTCTTCGGATTGATAGACTGTTGTTTTCTCGCATCTAACCAGGACAACGTGTCACAGTTCCAGGTGAAGGAGGTCAATAAAAACACACACGCCACGTATACAGAATTGTATGTGCAAATGTGAGTGAAAACTTAAGCTGCTGCTTTTGACCGACAGCTCCAGGCAGTGCAGCTCTGAGAGCAGATAGAGGTTCGCCAGGGGACGGAGGTAGCAGAGAGGTTAGAGGAGCATGTGTGGGTTTGAGACTGGAAGTTTTCCAGTTTAAATCACTTGACTGGCTTATTAGAATGTGACTAGATAAAATGAATAAATAATATTCTCTGCTGAGTTATGGTGCCTTTGAGCAAGAAATCAAACACCTAAAGCTCAGAGGACTGCGGATGTTTTCTCTAAGTAAAAACTATAATAATGATTGTGGTGATTTTAGACTTCTAAAATCTCACAGGCATCCATTGATTTTTATTCATTTAAGTAAAAGAAGTAGAGAAATGTCAAATAAATGTGCTTAAAATATATAATCCATCAGTGAATGTTTGATAACTATAATTTATTTATTATAAATTGACATGGACATGTAGGTGTGATGCATGGCAGTGTAAAAAAAAAGCTGGAGTACACTGTCTGTCCTTGAACACACCATACCAAACTATTATTATTCCAATAAGGTATATTTAACAATTAAAAACAACACAAATATTGAACTGGACAATCCCACAAAGACTTATCACCTCCCTTCAGAGTTCTTTGAACTATTCAATGTTTTTTAAGTTAATATTTAGATTTGGCCACAACTTGAATGTTTTGGTTAAGCCTCTCATCAGCCATGTTTCTGGTTACAGCAAACAGCTGTGTGCAGAACAGAACTACATATAACTACTTCTCACATTGCTAAAGTGTACGTGTGTGTGTGTGTGTGTGTGTGTGTGTGTGTGTGTGTGTGTGTGTGTGTGTGTGTGTGTGTGTGTGTGTGTGTGCATTCAAAAGTTCTATTAGTGAGCTCTCTTGCTACCCCAAATGAGACAAATTAAGGCTAGTTAATCGATCTGCACATCCAGAGGTCGATGCAGTCCAACTGAGACAGGCATGAAAGAGCTTTTGAAGCGTTCGACCCTTGTCTAACATCCTGCTCAACCAGCAGATCTGTTTGTGTCTCTTTGTGTAGGTGTGTGTGTGTGTGTGTGTGTTAGTGCTTAATATCTACTTTGATCCGTCTAAAAGCATGTTTGAAGCTGTGATTGAAACCCAAGCAACAGATTGTCATGCTGGTAATGGCAGGAGAAGACCAAAGCGGTGGGTGAAGAGGAAAGGGAGGAAGGAAAGAAAGCGGATACACATAGGATGGAAATAACAGTAATGACATGGATGGCAAGTGAAAAGAGAATAGCGATGTGAGAAAAGAGGAACAGCAGAACGATACAGAGGAGGAAATGAGAAAAGCATCGGCGAGCCCTTTAGGCTGTGAAGGCCAGAGGGGTTTGTTAGAGTAGGAGCACACGGATGAATGGTGAAGTGTGTATGAATGTTTCATTCTATCTCTAGATTAAGCCTACGTTAAAGGATGAACTTAATGAACATGCCCGTGGGACTGGAGGTTAATAACTAATAAAGACATGATCAGGGTTCAGAGGGGAAAATAACTGGATAGACTCAGTGTGTTAATAATCATGTGTGTTAATAAAGTGCACGTGTTAATAATCATCCCAGAGCTGCTTTAACTTCACAACTGGTGAAAATCTACTAACGAAAACTTTAATTACAGGCACTCAGCATGTGTGGAGTATGCTGAATTTATATACTTCACTAGTCTGGAAGGTTTTAGCCAGTACATAGCTAATTTTTTTAATGCTTCATACATAAAAATATATTTGATCGCGTACAGGGGCGAACAGAGAAGAGGCGAAAGGATATAAATGTTGATGTGTCTCTGAGTCTTCCCTGCACTCAGAGCAGTCAGCCTAAAAAGCGGCAGTGAGTGCCCCGGCTTTCACCTCTCAGGTTACTCACAGGCCGATCTACACTTTTTGCTGAAGGTCACTGGGGTTTTATGCAGTGAGGAAGGAAGACCTGCAGATACTTAAGAGTGGAAAAAGGGCCACTGCATTTATCAGGTTAAAACCCCTTTTAATCTATATTTTTTATTCACAGTTGCTGTTAAGCTAAACATGCATTAGAATAATCAATTCTAAACATCAAATGATCTGATTAAATGATTTTAAGTGAGGATACTATTAATGTTCATATAGTAATTTTGTTTGGGTTTTTTTGCACTGCTATAGAAAGCACAATAAACTATTAAATCATCAGTTTATTTGATTGTAAACAGATTAGCCACAAAATAACATAACAACTGCTGGTTTTAATGTTGGGATTGACTCTCTATAACACACAATAAGAAAATTTGTATTTAACTGCATACGTGTACCTAATAAACTATCCACTGAGATTAAATGAATAATTTCTATGTCCTAATTTCAATGTAATTACTTAGATGTAGGCTCAATGCATTTCTGCGAATCCTTTTTGAATCAGTAATCATAATCTAGATGAGCTATAGGATCACCACATGCACACTCCCGGGCTTCACTTAATCAAATTCTCAAAATACACGCAACAGCATCTGCTGATGTCCGTTATCATAAATTATACCATGACATGATGGCATGACACTCAATTCTGATTGGCTGGCGTGCAGCCAATACTTTTATGTAATGTAACAAACACTATGGGAAAGTGCTGGATCCCAATGTAAATAAATGTGTTCATTTGATGGTGTGTGCTCTCCTTGCATACCCACAGTAATATGTTTAATGTAACAGAGTGTCCAGGTGTTCTGTGATTCCTAATGAGTGAATAAATAAATACAATGGAAAATGTATAATACCTCATCCAGCTGTGGACTGCACACTTTCTCTAACTGGCCCTGGCAGTTTGACAAATCTCAAACTGTGGCTTTGGATAATCTCTGTAATGCAATGTATGCTGTCTCATAATGCATATTACAAGTATGGTGTTATGCAACATACAATCAGCATAATCTTCCTCTGGCTTTCTAAGGATAGGAAGTCATGGATCTGTTTTGTTCACAAACACACACACTCTGCTCTCCCCGAGCACAAGTCATATTGCAGATGTTCATATCCAGTATCTGCCAGCCCCCGTTTGTTTGTTTTTGTCTGTATGTGTGTGTGTGTGTGATGTTGAGAGGTACTGGCAGGACGGTGCTCAGACTTCCGTCCCTTGCTAATGTCACACACAGAGAGGATAGCCGAGAGCCCGGGGGACCTAGCGAGCTAAAGCACCCACACGCATACACAATGAATGAAAACAAACATTGAGAGTGAACGTTTTCACTTAGCATCCTCATAAGTGCGCTCTTATGAGTATGCTTGCTGTTCTATAGTGTTCCCTGAGTCATATAGATGTTGTTGCTACAGCGACTTGGTGACACGCACACTCTCACGTCTGGGCAGGGTGTTATGTTTCTGCCGCAGGGTCCTGATCACACACACACACACACACACACACACATGAAATTCTAAATTAGAAAAATAAAACACAATTTGAACACATATTGGAAGCTCAGTCGTTTAAGTGTGTGCACTACACCCACCCTGGACGCCTTTAAACCTCCAGCCACATTTTCTCCATTTTTATGTCACAGCAATTTGCACTAGCTGAGGCATTTACTCCAAGTGACTTACAGTTGTAGCTACAAACCATAAAAGAAATTCAGATTTGAGGGGAACGGCTGTGACTTTATGAATAAAGCTTCTTCAACAGAGTCAAGCTGACTTGTTTATGAATCAGTGTTTCTGCAACATGTTGGAAAACATTCAAAGGACAACAGCAGTGGTACAAACAAGGAGAGGGGAGTTTTTATAAGAAGGGGACGTATGGACAAAATGCTACTAGCTGTCAAACGTATTCAGGTCCAAGCTACCATTAAAACAATGCAATTCTCTGAAGCAATAAAGTCCTGTCTTCAAATCCTTAAAGCCACAGGTGTAACTTCAGAAGAGCACAGACTGTAAAGAAAAGTACAGATGTTTTATCACCAAACCAGTAATGGACATACACAGCTGTTGTACAAGTACCTCAAACTTATGTAGTACCTATGTAAATACACTTAGCTACTTTTCACCACTGTGCAACGGGAACAACTAATGAGTTCAGTTCATCCCCATCCTCATAATGTTTTTATTTCATCCCACTGAAATGAACTCCTCTGTTGTTCTTCCTTCATCTCTCACCTCCTGTGATATTCTTTCTTCCTCCTCCCTCTGTTTTCTCTAAATCTTACCTCCATCATTCTTCTTCCATCTCCACTGCCTTGTCACTGCTTTCTACTAGCTATAAAAATAAGTCCTTTGGCTCCATGCTCAGACATATTCATAATAAGATGGCAAGTCCCTGCTTTCCTTCTCCTCTATTTCTTTTATTTCAAAAGTAAATACCCCCACAGTGATGACAAATTACTGTTTCTTCGAATGAATGCCAAAAAAGGGGTGTGTCGCTCTGTGTGTGAGTGTGTGTTTGTGCGTGTGTGTGTCTGCGAGGAATGCCAAGAAGCAGAACCGTTTGATAACAGAGCAGATGGATAACGCGACTGTGTTTGATTTGTTTGTGTTCAGGAAAAGGGAGCGACAGAGCTGTGGTAAAACTAATGAAGTTAAATGGAACCAAGTCTTTCATTAGCTCAGTGCTTTCCCATATGATAAACCCCCACACTGCCACTTTTTTTTTTCTTTTCACAGGAGCAGCACAGAGGGCCCGTGAAAATGCTCAATGTCTGAAATGTATTTTCAAAAGAGGCTATTATTTTCAGGGAGTAAAAGGAAAAAATTTAAATGGCTTCATGTTCGGATTCACACTGACACCTGTGCCCTTTTGAAATCAGTCACACAGGGGTCTGAGGGGCTGTGATAGGACACGAAACCTACACAAAAACAAAGACAAAACAGAGAAACTTGAACAGTGAAAGGCAGTATAAAGAGAAAATTCACATGGGGGTTGTATCTGAACAGATGTAGTGTGTGAGGGTTTGAAAAATATCATAAAAGAGTGGATTGTGGGTATTTTCCCATATATCGCTCTTATGATTCTCATCCCTTGTTTAATCCAATCAGAAGATTACCATGGATGGAATGGCAGGCCTTCACACACACACATACACGCAAACCACCCAGTCCACTGAAGATGACACTTGCAAGACTCAACAGTCACACATGCATGCACTCATGAACATACCGTCACACACACGCTGCATGCTGAAACACCCCGCAGTCATGCATGCAACGTGGCTGGACAGCTTGTATGTGTGTGTGTCTGGACTCTTATCAGATTATATAAGCCAGGTTTGGGTTTTATGCTGCTGTGGCAGATTACACACAAATGAACTGAAGAAGAGGCCCAAAAAGACAAGGAAAGAAGGAGTCACGAGAGGAAAAAGACTAAAGCGAAAAAGATAAGTAAATCAGGAAATAAAATGTAACATGAAGTGTTACAGGGCAGGACAGGGCAAGATCTCTAATGACTGAGAGGGCCATTGAGGCAGCCAGGGAGAGTCCATAATAAGGACATATGGGAGTGACGGTGGAAAGTGGGCAGAGAGAAGACAGAGCAGAGGTGCAGCATAGGAATAAAGATGGTAAACAACCCAGGAGAAGAATGTCAGAGAGCGGATACAGGAGGGCATGTGGTAAGGAGGCTGAATAGACTAATGGGGCAAGCTGGGAAATAGACGTGAGAGAGAGGGGAGAGGCAGTGAGACAGAAAGAGGGTAGACAGAGAGGGGTTTGGGGATGTAAGAGGATGAAACAAGAGAGAGTCGGATAGAGGAAGACAGATGGGAGCGAACCTGACGAGAGAAATGACGAGAGAGGAGGTACTCTGAAAAAAGACGTGGGAGTAACTGTATAGGAGGAGGAAGGAAGAGAGGAAGGGGAAAGAGAATAAGAACACAAGAAAATGACTTATCCACTATAGTAATAAATCAACTCAACACCCTGTTATTAGGATTTAAAGCGTTTAAAAAATACGATTAATGTGAAATTTGATTTTAAAGCTGCACCACTCAACATTTCTGTACAAACAACAAGTCCAAGTGGCAGTGAATTTCATTTATTCTAATTTTTATTATGCTAATTATTAATGGTATTAGTCACATACAGTTGAATCACTTGAACCTGTTTTCTCAGCATATCTTCTTGATTATATTGTGTAACGGTGTAAGATTATCTTCATTGTGCTGACTCAGATTTCAATATGACATTTGCGTAGTTGCGTTTACAGATTTTGTATCCCATTTAATTCATGCATAACCTGAAAGATATGGAGAAAGAAAACGACTTCATAGGTCTTTTGTAAGAGTAGCAAAAAATGACCAATGCATACATACGTGTTTGATTAGGTATAGCGGCTGTAGTGAACATTACATTTTTAGGCAAATATGACATTTTGCTGCTGAGCTCAGCTGTGGGAGAAGAGGGAGCAAAGGAGACCGAGGTGGAGACGTGAGAGATGGAGAAAATTAAAGAGTGAAAGTAGTGCACAGGGTGGAGAAGGAAAAGGAAAGAAAATAACAAGGAAGAGAAGGGAGAGAAAGAGGTAGTAGGAATCACACACACAGTAGAGTCAGGAAGTAAATCTCTGTTTGTGAAACAAGTGCTTCTGTTCATCAACCAGTAGTTTCTCCAAATAAACTTGCGCTGTCTGCATTTTTTCTTACTGCTTAAGACTTTCCGAAAAAGCGCACAGTGCTTTTTGCAACCGGTCACTTCACAAGGAGCCTACTCAAGCCTGTCCATTCAGAAAAGTTTTTAAAGTGAATATATTCTTTTCTGCTCCCATTTTCTCAGCTGACTGAATAAGCCTGTGATTGTCCATTTCACAGAACGCTTCCCATTAATGAATTCAAAAGAATAGACTGTGCTGAACCTGGCCTCAGAGAGGATCCCAGAAAAAGAGCAGAGGCAGAGGGTTTGTCTTTCTCTCTTCTGTCTCTCCCTCTATTTTTCAGAACTCATAACCACCTTGCTCACTTTTCTCCACTTAGCACGTTCTCATGCTGCCAAACATCAAGCCATCCCTGAAATGTAATTTAAAGCAACAACAACATTCCTGACAATAATAACATCTGCAGGACAGTCTGCCCCGTGAATCATCACACACACACACACACACAGAGCGAGACCCAGACAGATACAGACACAGGGAAAGACAGATTCACAGACGTAGTCCCTATCTCTCACACACACTGTTGCCAGTTCAAGTATGCGTCATATGCTGAGGTTACTCATAAAACAAATGCTTTCCCTCCACCTTGGTGTTATCTATTCTTAGCAGCAGCAGGGCGAGTGTCTCTGCATATCAATGCCCAGGTCATCTTTAAACATCATCTGGAGCGACGACAGCGATGACGGCACCATCAAGTGAATCTGTCTGTTCGTAAATTTCGCATTTGTCATATTTAGTTTGTTCTATATTAACATGTTCTTGTCAGATGATGCAAGTGTGCACATCCTTTGTGTTCTCTTTGTCTGTTTCGTTGAACCAATCACACGGGTTAATCTTTCGAGATCAATGAGATAACCTGCTCAACTGGCCCAGGTAACCTTGAGTAACTCAGTGAAAGGATTCATCAGCCGGAATCTGTTCATGACTGGACACTGAGGCACCAACATGGTTCATGCAAGTACTCGAATGCAAATGACGACACAGCACCACTGTGAGCCTCTGGTGAACATATCCACCACCTGCTCTTACGTACCTGTGGAGGTGATGATGAAGGGTGAAGTGCAGCACTTCCATGATCCATGTATTTACTGAAAGTGGATTTCTCCTTTAGACCTTGTATACATAAATATGATCTTCATTTATAATAATACTCTATGGGGACATGACTTTATGAGTCTTTATGGACAGACTGCCACCGGCACCAAAGGTTCAGCGTCTGGTCCAGGGACACTACTCAAGTAGAGTAGACATGTGGCCAGGAATTAAGGGAGGATGAGGAAGCAAACCACCAACCCAGGGGTTTGTAGACATGTGCAGCTTGCCGTTTCTACTGAGACACAGTCACCCCTATTATTAATATGATATTAGTATTTATTTTTATATATATATATATATATATATATATATATATATATATACACACTTTATATTATTTTGTTAGTAACAAGCAGCCTCTGTGGCTGTGCTTTATAGAAAGACTTCTCAGTCACCACAAGCACTTAGCAATTTGCCTACCATTCAAACAGGTCAGTGGACAGTACTTAAGTACTTGCCCTTAATTTTGGCCTTCAACATTTGTACTCAAATGTTACAGGTTTAGGTGGAAAGCCCAGAGCTCTTATCCTTTCTATTCTCTTTCTGAGCTCACACTACAGGTGGGTCCTAGGCTGCTGTTCAAACGCTCATGTCATTGTACACATTCGACATTTCACAGTTTGAATGGTGTGAGGGGTCCAGCCAGTGTTTTTGGTCCTGTGAGGTAAATCAAGTAGGAACTACTCATTTTTATTGTTTTTCTTTTTTTACCTCAGTGTTAGTGATTATTTAGTTTCCTATAATACTTGATAGTGTGACATTAGTTGGAGCTTAAAGAGGCTCTAAACCCTACATTATTTTTTGTACTGTGCACACAGTTACATAGAGTTTTATTAATATATGATTTTTTTTCAACAAAATTTACATAATGACTTTTCTGTTCACATGTATCAGCCAGGTGGAATCCTAAGGGGTAGTGAAAATTTAAATTTAAATTGCTCCAGGCTTTAACTACGTGATCCTAAACAGAATTTGAATTTTTCTATCGTATTGTGCGTTTTACAGCAGTTTAGTGCATTTTCAGACTTTAGGTCCTGCTGTATTTTCAAATTATGTAGCTGGATTTAAAGTGACACGGAAGGTTTTGGGTTTCACAGTTCTCTCTTCTAGTCCAGCAAGTGTCAAAGTCCCAGTATGTGACGTGAAGTTTGGGGCAGAGGGGGTTTGTTCAGAACTTTCCATGAATGTCAAACACTGAATAATGTAAAACAAGATGGACAATGACTTTGTGTCACAGCCAGAGAAGAGATGAACACTATGATGCATCACTGTCCTCACATTCTATTGTTGTAGTGACTTAATTAATCAACCTGTAGGCAGGAGGCCATGCTTTAAGCCTCCAGGGACTCACAGTTAGGTTGCAGTAAGATTAAAATGCCCAGTGAAACAATCCTGATTAAATAGTAGTCTAAACTGATGAAAGAGATGGAGTGGACTTTTCGAAAATTTGAAATCATGCCACCTTCCTAGCACAAGATAAACCACACGCGCTTAAAGTTTAATGTTCTCTGTGGAGGAAATGCATACATTACATAAACAGGCTTTGTGAGAGTTTATTCATAAACGCATTTAAAACGTAACTGTGATTTAAATAGTAACACTACTACATTTTATAAAACATACTTCAAGTTTATTTTATTTTAATTATAGAAAATAATTTATATTATAGAAAAAAATTAAAACGCATTTTTTCAAAAGTCTGTTGTCTTTTCTTTCTTTTTTTTTTACCATTGATGGTTTTATTTAATGCAATATTTTTTCATAAAGTAATGTTTCATAACAGTGGACCTGTCACCAGTCCTCATCCTCTCACCTCTTAGTACTGAGCAGTAACAATGCCTTGATTGAAAGCCGATTGTTGCAGACAATGCGCACACATCCACAGCGAAGCTGGCACACAGAACTACGGAGGACGAGAAAGCATGCTCGAGGTTTTTGGTGGCTCGTGTTGCCTAGAACAACAATGTCAAAGTAAACCCTAATGGGGAGTCTGTTATTCACAGAAAAACACATAAGCATGAGTAGAGCAAAAACTCTTCCTCTGTAGTAGCAGGCGATATATTTCCATACTGGCAACGGCCTGAATGTTTTTTTTTAAATTATAACTTGTAGAAGCAATAGCAGAAGTCGTTCTTCTTTTTTCTTCTTCTCTGCCATTGTCAACAATGTGTTGAAACACCTTCTGCAACACAAGGCAACTAGAGAATCCCCAGGGCTAACAATCCCTTGCTGATACTAATAACAGCAGGAGTGATGAGGATTATGACCACAGGGACGTTCCTGTCACTCTCAGCCATTGGACAAACTGACATTGGCTGGATCCCGGGTAACAACACAAGTAACCAAAGGCTGGTGCCAGAGATACACATAACCAGATTAACATGGACATGAATAGACGAGAGTTACCACAGTCTCCAGTGGAAGGAAGTGTGTTGTTAAAGTCATTAATGGATTAGTTGAGGATACAGTCACAGGAAAGGAAAGGAAGACACGGGCAGAGAAGGAGGGAAAGTCTTGGATATTTTTGGCACCAGCACAAAAACAGAGACCTAACAGGTACAGAGGCATCATGCATGGTGTGCACAGAAAAACACACGTAAACCCAGAGGTGGACTATTAATGTGGCAGCCTGGCCAAATCAATGTCAATATTGACATGTCTAGGATTAGGTCTCTCTCAAAATAATGAATAAATGCATGTGTTTTGACTTCCAAAACTACTGGTTTCTCTGGGCTTGCAGCTATTTACAGTCACAGCACAGTCAGAATGAATAACTGGGCAAGAGCAGCATATTGTTGCTGTGTCTGAGCAAAGACATAAACGAAATGAGCGCGTTTTCATCCTTGTTGCTAAAACTTCCTTCCAAGTCATCACCAAAGATTAATCTTGTCTCAAAAAGTTGTGTCTGTGTAGAAGCCTACAGAGGCTTCCAAAAAAACATCTTTATATTTTCCTTTGATCAATAAATAATTTAACCTTGCTGACAGGATTTCTCGAAATAAAAAAAATTAACCCTTTACGTATCTGAATTGTCTTAAATGTTGCCTCGTGTATCACCCCCCTCACATTTCAGTGGGTAAACACCCACCAGATAGCAGCAGCCAGCTAGACGGCATCAAAGCTGCTTAATACAAAGACTTACTGTTGCTTATGTCAGCTGGAAAATGGTTTGAGATATGCAAATGAATCTATAACCTACATTTCCTAAGACAGCTTGGGTCTTTGAATTATTAAGAGGGTGACATATCTTTACTTTAATTATTTATCATTGTTGAAAAAAGTCCTCATCACCCTCATCCAGCTGCCATTTGCTCAGCTATCACCATCAAAACCTCCACCATACCACCACCATCACCCTCATCATATCCATATTCATCATCCTCATCATAGTCAACAGCACCACTATCCCAATCACCAGCGCTACCATCAGCATGGTGCCATGATCATTATCATAACTACCACCATCATCTCCCTGCTCTTCCTCGTCATCACCACCACGAGCTTAAAGATCATGCCCATCTGTTGGGAAAAAAATCATTATCACCCCTGTAAATAACCATCAGTTGCCTATGAAATAATACAACTACTACTATTGTGAAAACGGAGTCCATCATCATGGTTATCTTCTTCCTATCTGTCAGTGTTAGACTGCACCGCTCCTGTGTTTTTCTACATGGCTGTAATGCCGTGACCCGGCGCGCAGCTCCTCTACACACGGACATGTTCCCCACTCCTAACCCTAATCTCATCCTCCCTCACCGGCCACCGGCTTTGCAGCCTGTGCGTGGTCCCTGTACAGCCTCGCACTCGCCCCTAATCTCTGTGCTGGAGGGAGAGTCTCCGTCTGCTCTGCCGGCGCCGGTCAAGCTCCGGTTTACGCACGTACGTTATTTCTCAATCGACTAAACTGTGCGCTGGATAAACGCTTCACAGGAGCGGTACTGAAGACGTCTCCCGGACCGGACAGGGCTCTGCGGTGTCGCACACACCTGAGAGACACCCCTGGTCTCACAGGAGATTCCTCTCCTGTTCACCCTGTGCCTGAACTCGCCCCGACGGGTTGTGTGCTCCTTTCTTTAGACTGCGCACCCACCAGTGTAAAATCCATCAACCGAACTATCAAAGTGATTGTCTCACAGCTCAGCACACTTCTTACGCACACTCACTACATCACACACGGCTCGGATGCGACCAGTAAGAGCAAATAAACAGTTACAATAAATGCCTGCGAATTCATAGTCACAACAGTAGTGGTATACGCACGTTGTTTTATGTCTACTCACCGGTTAAGCTCACTGGTAGAAGCCCACGTCTGGATCCGTTCATTCATTCAGTCACTCATCGCTCTCTCTGCGCATCCGTCCCTGCGTTTCGTCCCTCATTCAGCAGCCGAATAAACGGCTCAGCTCCTTTCCAGCGGCGGCGGCGACAGAGCAAGCGCACTTTTACCCATTGGCTCTCTCTCTCTTTCTCTCCCTCCCTCCCTCTCGCTCTCTCTGTCTCTCTCTCTCCGTCTCTCATGCAGAACGGCAAGACAGACAGAGAGAGAGAGAAAGAGAGAGAGAGAGATGTGTCTGAAAAAGGCAAAAAAAAAAAAAAGGAGCGGAAGATGGGCAGGAGCGGAGGGATGAGCACAGAGCCAGACAACAGCTATTACTGTGGAGCATGCACTCCCAGCAGCATCACTCCTGCACTGAATGAATGCTGGTCATGATCAGCAGGTGTCACAGTGTGAACTGGGACAGACCAGTCAGAGTGCCCACCAGCTTATCACGATACAAAACTAAGAGAAGTGTAGAACAAGCACATTTTAGATGCTCGAACCAAAATTGTTTTGTTTAAAAGTGATTAAAATGGCTCACTGGTATCTTAGGAGTTAAGGCGCCCACCATGAGCCGCAGTGTTCCTTATTTGTGTCTGGCCAAGGACCTTTTTGTTCCTCATCGTTCTCTCTTTCACTTTTCTGTCAACTTACTGCTGCAGCTATGTGATAAGGTTTCATAAAAAAAAACAGAACAATTCCAAGAAATACATATGTCCCTCCATTCTCATGCTAAATTGTTTCTGATCTTGAGCAAAACACAAAATACAGTATAGAAATTATCAATGTCAGTTTATTGACACAGATACAGCAATTGTATCTTACACAGTAACTGCCCTCCCTAAACTTAATAGTTGTGTTACTGTTAGCAGTAACAGCTGCTACACAAACAAGGAGTCTTTCACATCGCTGTGGTGGAGTCTTGGCGCTCTTTCCTTAACACACTGGAGTGTTTGCAAACCTGAACCGTCTGTTTAAGGTCCCACCACAGCATCTCGATGAGGTTTAAGCTTTCTAAAACCTTAATTTTGCTTCTTCTGAGTCATTTAGAGTTTGGATGACTTTGGATCATACATAACTGTGCTTGAGCCTCAAATTCCAGACTGATGACCTGAGACTCTCCCAATCCAGTTATCAATGATGTTTGCTGAATTAATTAATTAATGAAAGATATCTGAGCTATATGATCAAATAATGAAAAAAATCCCCAGTCAGTTGTTCTCCAGAGGAAATGACCTCTTTAGTGATCAAATATAATCTACAGCAGTGTCTCATAGTGTCTCATGTCACCTCATAGGAGATGGTATCTACTGATTGATCCTTGTTGAAGCATCACCAGATCATCATGCTACCACCTCCATGCTGGTGGTGTTAGCAGGCATCTTTCATCTTTTCATGAGCTCCGTACTCCGTTTGTTCTTCGCTTAAGTCCACTGGAACATTCCAGTGCTACCAACCTTAGTAGAGGTGGCAACTCTCCTCATGAGTCTCCAATGCACAGTGCCTGTGCACACTGTTTATTCTCCTGGTTTATTGACGAGCAGTGAGGCATCTGCTTCTCAATGAGGACTCTGAGAGATACTTGTCTTCTTGGACAGACAGCACTATTGGGCCTTCCACAGCTTCTTCTTCTTCTTTCTGCATGGAGACTATATACACCTAGACTATATGGTATATCTAACAGAAAATAGCCTTTCTTCAAAACAAGTATAGACTGATTAGTTTCTAAGGAAATATCTTTTTATTTCGTCATTTTTAGTTCAAAATTACACTGAAAATGACAGGTCCTTCTCTCTAAAGAGGAAGTTATTATTTATCGGTTCACTGGACATGAACTTTACAATGTTTAGTATTTAGATGAACAGTTTAAGACCATCCACTCTTGAATTTCTGGAACACATAGAATGTTGGAAATCCTTTTAAGAAAGGCTATGAACAAACAAAAAATGACCACAGAGCAAAGAGGAGAAATGAGAAAGGGATGAGAAAGACTAGAAGGCAGCAAAGGAGGAATAAGTGCTGTGAAGACGGGGAAAGGAGCAGGGGCAGGGAGGGGGATGCAGGGGCCTGTGTAACTAATGAGAAAGAGGAGAGGGGTAGTTTTACATTATCCATCTTTTGGACACAGCTGATCAGGGTTCTGTCTCGCCGTGAAGCATGGCCCTTACACCACAAGCTAATTCACACACCGAGAAGACACCTCACACACACGCACACACTAAAAGACACACACACTCACGGAGAACAATTCTTATGTACACTGAGAGAACAGCACAGCTTCTCTTTCTCTCTCTCTCTCTCTCACACACACACACACACACACACACAAGCATTTCCTTCCTAATGCATTCCAGCTAGTGTAAATTCAAAGCTGGACAACCAAGCAGATTAGCACACACAACAATACAAAATATGCATGAAAGAAAGAACAAGACACATAAGCATGTGTAAAGATGCCAAAACATCCAACTCACCCACACAACGATTCTTATTATAGCTGCCGTGAAGAGTAAAGTCTCGAAATAAATAGAACCGTGAATCTGTGAATGGCTGCGCATGTAATATTAAAGCCCTTTACGAATGAATAATATTCATGAGCTCTGTTTGAAAATGTGAAAATATTCTCCTCCAGAATAATTAAAATGGTAAAGATATCGGTCTTCAGTCTAGTTCACAAGTCTTGTAGTATTCTGTGTTTTGGGCATTATTAGGAACTCCCATCAGTTTCAAAGGGGAGGGGGCTCTAGTGTAAAACATTTTCCTGTATTAGAATATACATTTTTTGTATTTATTAATAAAAATCAAATAAGCACTAAACAGACATATTGTGAATTGTGAATAGGAGATTACTGACAAAACATACAGGTATTTATTTTTACTTTGAATAAAATAATTGACCAAGGTTTACTTCGAAGTCAGAGTGAACTTTCCAAGTCCATTCATCTATTATCTTAACCTCTTGTCCTCTTAAGAGTCGCAGAAATGATGGAGCCTATCCCAGCTGTCATTGGGCAAGATGTGGGGTACAGCCTGGACAGGTCACTAGTCTGTCACGGGGCTGACATATAGAGACGGACAAACATGCACACTCACACTTTTCAGTTAACCTAACATGCATGTCTTTGGAGAGTAGGAGGAAGCTGGAGTTTCTGGAGAGAACCCACGCAGACACGGGGAGAACATGCAAACTCCACACAGAAAGGCCGACCTGCGGATTCGAACCCAGGTGAGGAGACAGCGCTAACCACTACACCGACTGTGCCGCCCTGCTTATTAGGCCTCATTACTTCGTGGAGTGTGTGTCAGTCCTGCATCACAACTACAGTGAAAAACAAAGCTACATTTCCTACATTTTCACCTAGTTTCTATGGTAATGAGAGGATAAGCGCAGCCTTTTGTCGTACTACTGGATTACCGCTGATAACAACACCGCACCATACCACAGCTCATAAGCACTGTGAACTATTTCTGCCTGAAGAATAATTAGTGTTTTTCATGAAATGAAAAGTTGGTTCCTCAGCTTAAAACTGAAAATGTAACACACTCATGACAGTTTGTTGTATATTAGGGGAATACGACTCATTTATTCATTTGTTTGTGTGAGATGATTCTGCACTAATCATATAACATAGTTACACTCCCATGTCTTCGATTTCTTCTATAAGGTAAAGCTAATATTCAAGAGATCGATATTTCTCCAGCACTACCCTCTTTGTTACCTTAGGTTAGTAGACTAGTTTTAAGAAGAGACACATTTAACATGGACAGTGCAACCCTCCTGTTGCCCTTTAAGCTTCCTTGCAGCTGACGCCCACAGCTCACTTTTGCGTTTCAGCAGCGAGCTACTTGTTCCTGAGAAGTGAGAACATGCACTATAGATGTGTCTTCAGAAATACCATATTTTAATTAACAAAGGTTAGACTAATTTTAAATTGATGCCTATTAGTTTGTACCAAGTTGACAGCGGTCTAAGAAGCTGTATAGTAAAATATTATATTATCAAAGTCTCTGAGGTAAAATTAAAGACCAGAAAAAAAAGGCTGCAGCCTGAGAAACCTGCGCTGCATTTTAAAAATAAAGACTCTCCTTAATAACCACAGTTTTGAAGCTTTCTTTGGTCTGATTTTCTGGATGAACAAAGCGTGCCGCTCTCTGTCATGTATTTCTCAGACTTTGGCAGGCAATCAGTTGCCTCGACACAAAAGCCGGTTAAAAACAGGCTTTTGCTAGTTCTTCCTCACACGGATTTGGCTCCTGTTCCCCACACCCAATCCATTTGTGGTCGATATAAGCTGGTCTACATTCAGTGTAGCATTTGCTGCTGTGTTGTATTCAGAAATGTAACATATTTCATGTTTGTCAAACATTTATTTGTCCTATTCTATGTTGGATTACTTTGAGTATTACTGTGACACATAATGTACCAATAAAACAAGAAGTGTATGTGCTTCAAGATTTTGATCAAGCTGTAAACAATCTCTGAACCAGCTTTTCTAAAGAAACTAGTTTGGACTGTTAAAGGTAAAATATGTCGCTGAGCTAGTAAAATATAAAGCAACAGGTTCTGAGGGGACATAAACTAAATCAGCAACATTACAGTGCTGTGTGAAGACACAAAACCAGTTACAGGTTAAAGTAATACTAAAGTAATCCTATTTGCTTTCTTGTGAAGAGTTAGGTGAGATTGATACCACTCCCATATCTATATGGGGAATATGAAGCCTCCATCAGCAGCCAGTTTGCTTAGATTAGCATATGAACTGGACACAGATACAACTAGATTGGTTCTATATGTAGGTAACTAAATGTTCCTGCCAGCCTACATTTTATCTGCAAAAGTAATGGTGTTGCAAACATTTTGGCTTTTCCACACCAGACTCTAAAATGAACAGGTGCGAGCTATAACCTAGCTATAAGAGTACTGTCAACCTTCAGATGTCAGACAGCTTCTTTAAAGCCTAGATGAGCTTTAGATGTTCTCTAAATTTTATAAAAGCACACACCTAATAACATCACTTTCACTTTGTGGAAAAGCACATTTCACATATTTCAACATAATTTAACCATGAGAACTAGCACAAACTGATAGACAGACTATAGGTCTGTTGCAGGGTTTTGTTTGGAAAGAAATTTGATTAGAGAAAATACCTTTAGAAAATAAAGGCTAATAGAGGCCAAATTCCCCAAATCTCATTTCAGAATCCTCTCATGTACTCAGGTAGACAGCTCAGATATTGGACATGATTACACAATAGACACTAATCAAGCCATTCTGCTTTATCTCCAACCTTATAAAGCTTTGTTGGCTCCTGATCATTCATGAGCTGCCTCAGACTCATTGTGTCAGACCACCAAAGCAATTGTGAGTCATGCTGAGTACAGTCCATAGGGGAGCCGTGAAACAGAACTAAATGATGATGAGGAGGACTGCAAGCAAATGAGCCTTGATAATTTGATGAGCGTCACAGCCACACTACACTGTTTCTCTCTCACAACTGCTGAAATATGCAGGATAATACATTCTCGCCTGTTTATACCCACAGCCGAGACACACGAAAGCACACAAAGAGATTCAGAGTCACAGAAACACTCTCTGCTCCACTGGTTGATTGTTTTCTGTCCACTTGAGATTATCACGGAGATAATGGCCACAAGTATTTAAAAGCATCTTTTGATGCTGCATTGTGGCCATTAAGCTTGTTGTCAGTCACAACAAAAGTTGGGTACCTATGGGGGGTGTTATGGGCTTCCAAGGTCGTGTCCATCCACTGAAAGAATCTCGCACGAATACACATTTTCAAACTGGATGATTCTTCAACATGAACACACACACACACACAACAAACACAAACAAGAGTCAGATGAGATGAGGACCACCTCCATCAGCCTGCTGGCTTATTGATCAGTGTTCAGATGGAGCAGCTGATTAATGAGGAGGTAGAAACAGATCAGATCCATGAAAGACAAACACAAACACACAGAGAATGCCTGTGTATCATCTGAAGCTATGCGTCAACAAAAAAAACTGAAGTATTTTTCTTATAATGAATCATCTATGATGTAAATCTTCACCACAGTCACTGTGTGTGAACATCTGTCATAAATGGAGAAGTTGCTGCAAATGAAGGAGAAGTTGCTGATGAAACATGAAACATGAAAAAATGAAACAAGTCGTAACTCTGAGTGCCACTCTGCAGTATTCTAGTAGTACACATGTATTCCTGGAAAGCACAGTTACATTGTAATTTGAATGTATACCCACCACGAACAAGACAGATGTTACTTCCTATGTTCACTCTACACATAGAAAAACTTGCACAAATCATTAATAAAAACAGGTTTACACATACAAACCCATCTTCTATTCACTTGCCACCTTCACATTTTCCGTCCACGTCACATCGATATTACCTGGGGTGTTGCAAGGAAAATGGTCCCAAAGTGCAATTCATCACTTCTGTCTCGTCTTTTTCTTCTTCCCTTAAGCAATACTGACCTTTCACTGTGATTCATATCGTACTACACAAGAACGCAGACACGCACATACTGAATATTTTGCTTGTCTGCTTGTATTGTTCACGTCCCAGTGTGGTATTTGGTGCTTTAGAATTTTGCAAAACTGAGATGTATTTCTCTTTGCAGACATTTTGAGTTGATTGAAATGTCCACCAGCCTGAAGCTGGGACACATAAGTGCAGTTGAGTTAAATACAATGGGTTTTAAAGACCAGCTGTACAATGAAAAACACACTGGAGCTTTGGCAAATGTTTTTCAGTTCCTTTCCTTGTAACGATGGTCATCTATCACAGTCTTTATTTGATTATTTTTATGCAGATTTGTATTGTTATGCTAATGCAACAGTTACATATGCCATTTCTGTTCTGCTGACTGGGACTTCCTGGAGCCAGCAGTCACTGTAAGTTCCCATTAGCACTGAATGGTTTGTTAATGTAATTGTGCTGCTCCTTCTACACTACTTTACAGCACTTTCCCAACTTTGCTAAAAGTTCAATCAGAATGAAGGAAAAGTTGTGCACAGTGTGAAACTGCCAAATGTAATCACGAACTACACCATCTCATCTCCAGACGCCCTGCAAAGATGGAAAACAAAATTCTAATGTGAAATTATACTCACCCCAAAAAGTTTGACTTACTTCTTGATTTTAGCTTGTTCTTGTTTCTTGTTCGGCTCTTAAGATTTTGTTACCACCTGAGTGAATCCAACATGCAGCTTGTTTCTATCAAACAGCATCAATTAAACAAGGCCAATGACAGCATCAGCTAGCAAGCTCTACACGAAGTATGCAACCCAGATGGGGTTGGACGGAGGAGAGAGGAAAGGTGGGCATAACTGAAATTATGGAAAGGAGGGAGGAAAAAGAGAGAGAGAGTATAATGGAGTATAGTGGAGGGTGAGGGAAGAGAGATGATACATTTGAGAAAGGAGGGAAAAGAATCAGAAAGACTCCGATGGGCAGAAAGTGATGGAGGTACAAGGGCAGAGAAATGGACAGAGCGAGATGGTGAAAGAATAAAAAGGAAAATGTTAGCGAGTAGGTGAAATGAGGAAGATGGAGGAGACGATCGAGGCAACGAGAAAGATGAATCTGCTAATGCAGATACCATGTACTTTCATTTGGGCTGAAAATGTAGCGTGTTGTGTATCATGCTGCGCCTCGCCATCCAATTTCCTGCCTCTCGTCACTGTCAAAACAAAAGAAATAAAATCTTAAAGAAGGATGAATTACCCACTCTTCTGGTGAAAGATAGAGGGGAACAGGGAGACAAGAAGCAGAGCAGCTGACATGACTGTGATACAGAACACCAATATTATTTCTGATAATGACCATGATTAGCATGATGATAATCATAATAAAAATATAATTACAAGGTACTGTGCAATAAAAGCAGAAAAATCTACTGAATTTACTGAATTTTCGAGAGTCATCATTGTTGGCCTCTAAGTAAGAATGACCTATGTTTGTTTTTAAAAGTTCTAAACACAATTACATAATCGTACATAAAACAGTTTTTAATTTAAAGACCATTCAAGCTTTTTAACTTTTATGTAAAAATAAAATCTGTGTTTTTCGTCAAGCAAACAGGTAAATGTTGTTTAGGTAAGGTAAAAGATCACACAGACTTTCGTGTGCCTTTTATAACTAAAAGTGTGTCTCACTATATCACACAAAGACTTAATGACATGTAAAAGTTATGATTTAAATGGCCACGCCCACAAAAAAACACAACATCATTACACGATAAAATGACAGGCAGGTACAAGGATACATATGGAGCTTATATGTTTTCAGACCAGCATGTATACATATCTATAGTAGCTCTCTCAATACATACCACTTCAGCCACATTAAAACGGTCCAACCACAATTGACGATATTAATGGCTTTGGGGTGGACGAGAGTGTATGCAGCTTGTAAGACAGCAAGATAGAGAGCAAGCCCTGACTGTGAGTGTGTGTGTCCATTAAAGTTCAAGGAGAGAAGAATTATTGCTTTTAACAGGGTCGTAACCCTTATCGAGGCCAGGATCATAGTGAAACATAGACACTTCTGACTAAGTATGAAACTACAGCCTGGATACACTAACCGTAGCTTAGCTTATGCCTCATCTTAAAATTTAACGTTAGACAACAGAAAACTTGCCTTGGCGCAAAGAGACAAAGAACTCTCAACTAACTTTAATTGCACAGGAGAAGTTTTCCATTTGTGTTGCTGTACAAACTAAAGAAACAAGATGTGACATATTAAATCATGAGCTTCTTTAAGTTCTGTAAAAGTGGATTTCTTTAAACTCAGGCCAGGCTATTCTGTGGCCAGCCTAACCTGGCTGCGTGTGTAGTGTATAGGTTTGAGAGTGGCATCAGTTTTTCAAAACGTCAAACTACTCCTCTAACTTTGATTGAGGATGTTCAAGGAACACGATAGCTCCCTGGAACTCATCTTTATTTGCACTGGGAGAAAGAGAGTTCCCTCGACCCCATGAGACATTTTTTACTTGTCATAAAAAGAGAAAGATTTCACCACTAGATCGAACGTCTTGTTGAGCTGGACATTTTATCCACTGGAGAAAAAGCCAGCAGTCCATTTTTAGTGCCAAACTTTACTTTAAGTGGAGCTAGGTTATAAGAGCAGCAGGCTACACAAGGGTGGAGTGGATTAAATTAGAAAGCTGCCATATGTCAGCCTTGTGATCACAGAGTGACTTAGTTATACAGCGAGGGAGCGGCCCGTATATAATGAGCACGTACTGAGAGCAATGATGAAAGAGCATGAGTTGAATGAGCAGACTGGAAGGGTGTATTCACCCCGATGTAGGTTAAGTTTACTCTTTCCGTGTTCCTGTTCCTGAGCCATCTCTCTTATTTCTGTCTCTGAGTCTCTTTATTCTTCCAAAAGTCTAACATTTATTGCCACCTTACCTGCTCTTCTGTTACATTAATTCTCTCTCTGCACCCTCAGACACTTCTCTCATCTCACAGTCTGACTTTACTTTTGATTCTTCATCTGTTGCTTTTCCAGTTTCTATTATCTCCCTCTCTCCCTCTCTCCATGTCTGGTACACTGCGTCTGGATTTTGGATGTGCTTCTCATCTTTTTCAGAATTGATGAAAACTTTTTTTCACACCTGGTTTCTTTTCCTCTCTCTAAGCTCTTCCACCTGAAATAATTTCAAACTTGCTGTGCTTCTTCCTTTGCCCCAACGTTGATCTAACTGACTGAACCTGGGCGAGGGGACAGAGGAAAATAGTTGAAAGTACAGCAAGTGAAGCTGCAGAGGTGGTGGCACACACGCAGTGTCCTGGCAATGAAATGGAAGGAACATTTCGGAAGCCGCTTGGAAACAGTGGCGCGTTTGCTCTCAAACAGACTCACATACACACACTGAGTGGTGGTTTGGAGACAGTGTTGGACTCCATATGCCTTGGTTTCCCAAAATAACCACCAGATGAGGGGCAGGGAGGCAGGGCGAGGCTGGCACAGGAAGATATAAATGGATACTAATTGTATGGCTCCTTCAAATTACACTCAAATCCAGCACATTTACACACAAACATAGACTTTCTGTACCTGTGTGTGAAATTAATCCTGCTTGATGAGTCTTTCTCACACACACTCTACATCTCCAGTGGTTGCTACTTTTGTGACTGTTGATTGCTACAGAGTTAGTGAACACGTAGATTACTCTGTCTCAAACATATACAAAACGCACACAGATTAAAACAGATCATGACCACATGGTTCTTCCATGTGTTATTTCTATAATCTTTCCAAATATAGAGTTCAATGAAAAGCAGTCATTTTCTCAAGCTCCTCCGTCCTTACACTATTTTATGAAAAGCTTTGCCTGTTTGTCTAATCTCAGAAACTTATTTTAGTTCTATTTAAATGCACCGAATTAGAGGGAGTTGCACAGTTCCCTGCAAAAAAAGGAAGAAATGCTTCTCTTCTGCTGTTACTTACTGACTGTGCAACTAAAACTATACTGGTTCTAATCTGAACAGAGTCTCTTGTTGCAAGAGAGAGGAGAGAGAAACGATGCACTGGAGGAGGAGAGGAAACAGCTCCAGATATAAATGGTAGATAATTACATGGTTGACTCTACTGCCTGATGGGAGGAAAGTGCAAAAGAGCAAAATGGAGAAACAATTAAAAGAGGATATGTACTGTGCTGTACACACTTCTGATACTGTACAATTGTGCTTTACTGTAAGGGCTATATACAAATGGTTAATGACATAGAGCATATTTTGTCACACAAATAAAGCTCCATTGGAAATATTTATGCAGTATCTTCTTCTCAGGAAATGTGAAACATTGCAAATTATATTATTCCAGTCTGTTGTAGTTGCAAGCAGAACCAGGCCTGAAGACTTTTTCCTATTATTCACATGAACCCACACGGCATGTGACGGAAGATGAAGCAGTGTGACCAAAGAGCAACACTGCTCAGCATAACTTGCAGCAGCTCTGTTTGTAGTGCTACTCCCCCATCTGCTGTTCACGCAGGGAGTGACAATGAGACGTGGGATTTTCTCTCCTCTCTTTCCTTGACTTCCATGAAGAAAAAAAGACAAGACTGCAGCACAAGACATTTAATTCAGTGTTGGTGTGTTTCAGTCTTGATATTTCTCATCTTTACACAAATACAATTACTTTACTGCATGTCAGTTATTCAAGTTAAGTAAGAGACACTATAATTTCTGTATGTTTACACTTGTCTTGGCCCCACCCCCTTCTTATCAGGCTCAACATCTGCCAAAAGCAAATCTCACATAACTGTTGTGTAACACTGGTCTTGCCTTCCTGGCTACTCCCTTTTGATTCACCTTTTAGTCTTTTGGGTTAGGGTTAGGGTTAGGGGTTTGCTTCTTTCAAATCAATAACTAAAATAAGAAAGAAAGTTCAGGAAGACTGAATCTCATTTAATGTCAGCAGGCAACAGAGACCCAACAGGTATGTACAGTATGCGTGTATTTATTTAATTATTTTGTCAACTCCTCTTTAAAGGTCATGCTGATCTCTGATTGGTTAGAAGTGCGAGCCTCGCATCAAAACTTTTAGATTGCTGTTCAGTCAGTTGAATCTGGGTCATGGGATGCTTCGATATTACACCACCACATTAAGACACGTTTCGTAAAAATTCATAGATAGATGGATGGATGAAAGCCACACATTGTTTCTTTTATTTAAACACACTTACATTTTGATGACAGCCTACTACATTGTTTGAACTTTTGTGTTTTGAAACACAGAACACTTCTTTGTGATCGCGTATAAAGAATTACTACCATTATCAGATCTTACATTAACACAACCACAAATTGCTTGAGCACTAGTCAAATCCTTCTGCGCGCCGACATTGTTCGTTACGGTAGAGCCAGCGACACAAACAAGGCCCCAGCCCGGTCCTAGCTCGCAACAGTGACGTCAGCTCGCAGCGGCGGTGCCGTGACGCGCGATAATTGGGTGAACGCAAAGCTAAAGTGGACTGTGCACTAAAACGACAAGACACCGACAATAACAACAACAGCTGAGGCCGCATGAGGTGAACTAAAGACACTGTCGCACTTTTCCGCCGCACACTGTAAAGACGCCGGGTAAGGAAAACGTATTTCGCAGTAATTTAGTCGCGTACGCTAAGATAGCCCCGCAGCGGCAGCAGCTTCCGCCCTATAGGAAGTTTCTTTTGTCCTCTTCAGTCAACAACAACAAAACAAGCCGACTCGGTGTCGTGGCCGGACACGGTGGCTATGGCTGGCTCAGTAAAAATGTAACAATAAATGAGCAATAATATCAAATGTGGGTGTTTGTTGTCAAAACAAATCAGTCACCTCGCGGCTAGTTAGGCTACACTGTGAATACCTTTGGACTAGCCAGTGTCAGGGGCAGTAAAGGGGAAGAGATAGCCTGCTGGGTGTGTTAGATAGGGGCAGCATTAGCGGTACAATGGGTGATGCCATTTTATGATTGTTGAATAATTAGCTGATGTTCTGTATGATGGGAAAATGGTAGCAAAGGTGCCAGGTCTTAACATCAAACTTGTTCTTTATAGCAGAGGTACTGTAGAGAAACAAATGTCAGTTTGGTCATCACTTGTATCGACAGCAAGCCTGATGTTTATTTTGCTAGTTCATTCAGATAGTTCAGTGCTAATACTAACCAGCTGTGTTTTTTTTTCAACATTGCAACTCATTTATTGGTGTTCACAGTATGCACGTATGTATACACATTTCCATGTCTGCAGTACACAGTAATTTCACCATACTCGTGTTTATAAGAACACCAAGGAACAAGAACAAAGGAAGTCAAGGCTGTCCTCAACAGGAAGAAGAGGGCCTTCAGAAGCAAAGACCGGGAAGAGATGAATGCAGCTCAGCGGGAGGTGAAAAGCTGCCTGAGGGAGGCAAAGAACACCTACAGGAGGAAGGTAGAGCAGAGACTGAG
>JAUYWH010000010.1:11970275-12038233 GCA_034779795.1 Ctenopoma multispine
AGTGTGTACTATGAGATTATGCATATACATTTGTCAATCTTAAGAAATTTTGCCAGATTGTATTTATTATAGTAGGAACATGTCTGGGTATGTTAAAAACAACAAAAGCTAGCGGTAGCGGTATATACAGTATATATAAGGTCCAGGCGTTTTTGTGACATTATCCTTATCATGCATTACAATGTCTTGAACAGTATGTATTGTTGTGGTGATGTGCTAATGTCATACACGTCCATGTGGTGCACAGATACAAATAATGTTCTTATTCATAAAACCACTAAAACATCCACTGTGACAGCCAACCTGATTCACACACACGCTCCAGTGATTGTAGCAGTTATGAAATAGACAAGAGGCAAACGGGCGCCACCTCAATCACTCTGACAGTCAGATCAGTGGGGCGAAAATTATTATTTAAAAAGCCCATTCACACTCACCTACGCACACACAAACACAGTCTTGTCCTTTGCCTAGTTTGCATTTAGCTTGTGTAAACACAATTGTCTACTTTCTTCAAACACACTCAGATGCACAAACTGTGTAAACATCCTGTGCACAGTGGGGGCCTCAAGCATCTTTACAAACGCACAGGAAATCAAGTGTCATTGAGCAGTTCTCTCCGAATTACATTCACCACATTGACCATTACATGTCCTCACAGAGGCCACGCATAGATACACAATGGGAAAAGTTACACACTGCACATGTGAAGCACACAACACACACACACTGTTGGCGTTAAGCACCCATTCTGTTCTCAGTGGCTTTTCACATACTGCTTCAGCACTGATGCCATTCGTCAGTGTGTGTCTGTGTCTAAGTACAGTATATGTCGCTACAGATGGGTGTTTGTGTTAAACAGAAAATAGCGAGTTTCAAAGACTAAGTAGAGCTGACACAAAGCAGCATCTTTTATGTTTATTCTGTTCTGCTGTGTTTAAACCAGTAGTTGTTCTTTTAATGTATTAATACATTTGGTTGTTTTCACCTTTCAGCCGTCTGAACATGAACAATCTACATGTAGAGACAGAAGTCGAAGAAGACATTGACAAGGTGAGGTTTGATTTATTCAGTCTTTTACTCGTCATATTTAACAGGTTAACTCATTTGTCACACTCATGAGTAACAAGTCAGTCATTTCAGCGCACAGTTCTTTAGAATTAATTCAGTCCAACAATTCATCTCCCGATTTCAGTCTCACCCTTTCTTTTCCTCCCTAGCACATACAGTACACACACATACACACTTTGTAGTATCTCCGTCTTTATTGCAGCCTGGAGCTAACTAGCACAGACAGGTAGGATAACAAGTGTGATTAAGGTTAATAATACCATTACATCAGACAGATTGTGAGTTTCTTGTTCTGTGTGCTTCAGTCTGATTAGCAACAAAGTCCCCAAATTACCCTCCACCCCACTCCCATCTCATCCAGGCCCTTCATCTTCATCTGATCCTCTTTTTTTTTTTACACTTGTTCACTTTGACTTTTTTCCATCTCTTCCTTGTCTTGCTTTGTCTTTTATTCCCACATTTGTTTCAAGTGGAAAAATGATTTAAACTAATTATGTCAGCCCATTGAGTAATTTATTTTCTTAACGCTGAGAAGGAAGTGCTAGTCTACAAAGCTTTAATATGGATTCAGTTTTAACATTGTGTATTTTTCTTACACAAACAAGCTCTAGAGAACAAAAATAATTTTGTATAATCAATCTGAATGTGTAATAATAACACTATCAGATTTACCACTTAAAAAATGTGATCATTAAGAACAAGACAAAGATTTGCAGGCTTTTAATTTGTAGTGGGTGACCACTGATTATGCCAACAGATTTTATGGCTCTAATTAACTAGTTAACTCTGTGAAATTAAAAGTATTTAAATAATAAACATAGTAAAGCTAAAACCAAAAACCAGCTTGTGTTGTGTTCATTTATTATCTCTCACAGGAAGAGACCATCTCCCAACTAAACGCAGGCGAAAGCACAGTGACAGGAAGTGGTAGTCCAGGTAAAGTGCAGCCTGAGCACAAGACACAGGACAAAGAAGGACAGCAGGAGTTTGCTGAGGAAGGAGAAAACACAGACTGTGGCCCTGGGAAGCCAGTGAGTGCAGGGATTGGGACTCGACTGGCCAGGTGAGCCAGCACACCATCAACCTAAGCCATGTTCAGCATTTCTCTTGCTTACTACAGACAAAAGCTGAAAACTTTACTTAGGGTAACAGCACATCATTAAATCTGCACACAGCAGCAGTCAGACTCAGATCTGAGGAGACGACGGTGAAATCATTGTCTGATTCGTCGATGTGATTGAGTTTGACAGCCACAGGAGAAACAAAAGCTGATTAATCCTGCAGATCTGCAAGGGAAAACAGCTGTCAAAGAATAACATGAACTGGGGAAATCCAGCTCTTAAACACACAGAAATTACAATACAGTGAAGTGTGTGTTGAGACAAGCTAAAACACTTAATGTCCTCAGGCAAAACAAAGGCTGAAAAAAGTAACTCCACGCTGAAGGAACTTCAGCCAAACCATACTAAATGTAGTCTTTTTAAAGTAACAGTGACACAGTAGCTGCATCAAGTTGCATTAAAACATCTGTTGACTGGAACAGTCTTAATACTGCGCATCTCTGACTTTGCAGCCGCATCTTCCCTTTCTCTTGGTTCTTCAAAGACACCTGAGAAGCTGCGGCAAAGAGACAGAAGCTCTTACTGGTTCCAGCGGTGGAGCCTTCCTGGTGTTTGTTGGTTTAAGCTCCACTCCGACTGCAAAAATGTGATTTGTGAGAAGGAAATTGTTTACATGTGTTTGTTTTTGTTAATATAGTTTATTTTATTGTTCAGTGATGGATTGTTGTTGTTGGTTTGTTTGGCCTCCTCACAGTGTTTTATACAATAAATATCTGTTGTATTCTTTGGTTGTGCTCAATTTCAGCTCATATATTATGTTTGTGTATGTCATATTATTTCTTCTTTAGACTGGCACTAAACACAGGTCATAGGAAAACACTGGAGATAATAAACACAAGTCAGTTTTTAAGTGTATAACTATACAAAAGTGAAATAAGATAAACCACTGCTACAAATAGAAACTACCAATCGATATACGAGTACATAAGTGGATTGAATTAAGACTGACACCATAAATAAACATCTGTCTTTATTAGTTTTACTTAAATGTTTCTGTACTAATAGAGTGAAACTGTGGTTTAAAGCTGTTTATGACATCATTATTTAAAATGTTAAAACCTTTATCCAGTGTGCAGACTGTCACAAGAACACATAAGACTTTACTCTGGTAATTGTTGTAGACAGTGGCAGCTCGTTCTTAATATTTCCACTCCACTCTGTGTGTGTGTGTGTGTGTGTGTGTGTGTGTGTGTGTGTGTGTGTGTGTGCGTCTTCTAAGTGCACATCTTGAGCTTCAATGAGCACCACTTTATGGAAACTCCACTTTCCTCCTGTCAATCTGAATTAGCCAAGTGTCCTGTCTTTGTTACTGTATGTATATGTACTGTAAGTCGTATGTGTTACACACAGACACACAAAACATTTACATATTTGCAGCTGCTGATTATTACCTGTCACTAACTATCAAAAACAAAAAACAAAATGACGTGGGTGTTGATTCACTTTAAGAAAAGGATGTTTGTGTGTCCACGCTTGCATATGTGTGTTTATACATGGGGTCAAATGGTTAAACTGGACTAGAAACAGGAAAACTTTGCCTAATCCTCTCCTTATATTGTCATAGAGCCTGAAATAACACACAAAATTTATCTTACACTCACCATTGTACAATGACCTTAATAATGTGTGTGTCTGTGTATGGCATATCTTTCATCCCCACAATGTATGTACACACAGACACACACATACTGAGATTAAAATAACAGGGCAGAAGTGGAGGGACTCATTAATGATATTACAGTTATAAAAGACTTCATGGTTTCCACGGCAGCCGCAGAGCGACAGGGCCACTGATAGATACAAACATCAGTCCCCCCACTGAGTCACACTGGGATGATGCAGAGAGTCAAGAGAGTCTCCAACTTAAAAAAAAGTTCATTCAGATCTGTCCCTCCTGATGAGGTGCTGCAGCCCCACTCCGATTCATAGTCTCTCTGTGGTTGGCATGGAATCCAACGAAACATACAGTGCAGCCGTCAGTGCAACTTACATCCGACACGCTCATAGTGTGTGTGTGTGTGTAGGTGCGGAAACATTCTGTTTTCCACTGACATAACCGGACTGGGAATGTTTGGGATAAAGGGGCCATAAGATGATAAATGTGTTTTCCTTAGAGAGAGAGTCTGTGTGTGTGTGTGTGTGTGTGTGTGTGTGTGTGTGTGTGTGTGTGTGTGTATGTGTGTGTGTGTGTGTGTGTGTGATCAAATGTTGCAGCACTAGAAGCCCATCCAGCATCTCTCTTAGCATACTGTCAGGCTGTGTGTTTCACCTCCTAGTAGCTGAAAAGCAAACCAGATTTTAATAACAGAACTATTACAGTCGACCAGAAAGACTTTGAAAGACAAAGCTGCAATTTGCGCTTTTCACATTGTTAACAAATACCAAAAATCTAAATCAATAGTTTATTAGTCTCACTCAGCCTCGAGCCTGTCAGTTTTTACTGAAGACATAAATCTGGACAAATAAATTCATTTTCAAATTTCTTTTAATCCGCTGGTAGATTCAGCAAACATTAATCAAACTGTATTAAAGAGTGCATTTGTTGGGGACGTTTTTGCAACTTAATTGTTTCTGACAGAAATGACTTAAAAGCATCAGTCAAGTCCTATACTTCCAGAATGAGGTCTTTAATCTAACGCTGGACAGGATGATGGCCGTCATCAGCTCTGTGTTTGCTGCATTTCAGAACAAACACGTTCCAGCTGTTGAAGGAGGCCCTGCTGACTCATGTGTGGGGCTGCTATCGTAGCTAAAAACACTAAATGAAACAATGACTTTAATGCATAGAGTCTCTGGGACCAAACCAAATGGTAAAACAAACTGTGTGAAGCACACACAGGGACTCATCTCCTGCTGTCTTATTGTTGACTATAGGATCAAGAGGATTAATGATTTGCTTTGGCTTATTGAATCAGTTCTCCTGCACCGCACGCTTGTCAAGTGCTGTCAGAAACACGGGCTCTTAAAATCAAGCTGTTTAATAATGTCGGTAATCTCACTCACAGCGCCTCAGTGGGCTTTATAGGCCCATAAAAGTAGTGATTCCCGACTCAGCACAAAACCTCAGGAGAAGAAATAACCTACACTTCACCCTCCCCTCAGATTTCTGTGTAGCTGTTCCAGAAAGTAAGACGTTTTGTTCCCTCACCCCCTGAAACCCACTTTCTAGCACAAAGACGCCAAAACAGATCAAAGCTTGTCCACACTTTTTTAAACAGTGACGTGTCCTCTGATGTGACAGTTTCAGATCTTTGTGACTGAAGCTTTCAGATACTGCTGCAAAAAAATCAAAGTGTCTTTTAAAATAATCTCTGTACCCGCTGGGGTTTGAAGAGGGTGGTTGCTATGCTGACTTCCTCTCTTCAAGACAAAGAAGAAGAGAAGCAGAGCCCAGATTCCCTAAATATACCTACTATGTGCCACACACACACACACACACACACACACACAGAGTTGACCCAAACCCACAATATCTTTTAACCCTGCCCTGCCCTTCCTCCTACAGCCACAAATGGAAAACCCAGGCACATTGTGTATGTGTTGCGTGTGTGTGTGTGTGTGTGTGTGTGTGTGAGGGTTCCCATTCACTTTAGTCTAATAGTTGACTTGTAGTGTGTATCAACTGGCAGCTGAGGCCTTGACTATTATGTTTTTGATTGCCTGCCTGCCTACTCCCGTGCTTTTCTGTGAGCACGTGTGTGCGTCTCCATGCACGTGTGTGATGTAAAGTTGTGTGTGTTCTGGCTATTGTGGCGGTGCGTTGATGGAAAACCTATCTAGTTTTCCTCTGTGTCACAGCAGCGGTCCCCCTAAAGGTTTAAAACACAGTGCGGAGAATGGGGAGGGTGCAGGGACGCAGAGATGTGGACACGCTCCAGGTCCAGGAGAACAACGTGTAAGATTTCAATAGTAGTACTTGAATTTTCAGGTGTTTTGTTGCACAGGTGGAAGGAGTGAAGATAAAAGATAAAGGAGGACCTGTAAGAAAGAAAAGCAAAGACCCAGCATTCTAATTGTGGGTGTGTCCAGAGCTATAAGTGCCTTCGCTCTTACCTGTGTTACTTATATGCCTGCATGAAACGCAGAACGAGACACACTCACACACGCCTGTCAGCCGACACACCTGCTCTTGCACTCAAGAAGTTCAAGCGTTCTCCTCCCTCCGTCTACAGGTAAGACCCAAGGTTGTTTGGAATAAGTTTTGTTGTGTCTGCTTTTGCCACTTTCTTGTACATTTAAGAGGTCCTTCCTTCAAGCAAGCCCTTCATTATTTCACACGCGTATCACTAATTCTGGAATTGCTTGTGTGCATTTCTATTTGTTTGCTGTTGCAGATTTTTGTAATAAAATACTGCAATTAGTGTATTCTGTAAAATTAAGCATCATTGTTCTTATTAATAACAGAACAATAACAGTGGGTGATGCTATATCAAAACTTAAATTACACACTAATGACAATGTTCAGTATTAGGTAGAATTAGAGGTTTGGGGTTCTTGACACTTACTTGTTATTCGTTATATGAATTAAAAGTAAGGAAATTCCAGGCGAGTAACTCAGCAATTAAATTATCATGTTCAGATTTAGTTCCTTTTAGTAAATGTGTGTGACAGATTCAGGGGTTTGGATATATGAGTAAATTGCATAAAAGACGCGTGAAACCAAATCTTGGTGCAGTAGGTCATGACGTAAGAATGGACAAAGTACCTGTTACATGATTTTGACACAGTGTTTATGTGAATGGAATATTGTAAGAAGCACTTCAAGGATGTAAATGCTCTAAGTAGGAAGTTAAGGTGGTTTTTGAATGGCAGCCCCCCGTCCCACTATGATATGAAAGTGACGAGTTACAACCCACTTTCCTAAAAGACAAACTGAACTTTTAGGTGTGGAAACCATGTGAGGAAAAAGCTGGTCATTTCCCCCGTTCCCACAAGCTGACATGGGGTTAATGGCCTCATACACACAATTACACACACAATTGTGACCCATTAATGCTCATATGAACAACGTTAATGGCGTCCCGAGTCACCACAGTGGTGATGATTCCCAACGCTCCTGCTGGAGGGAAACGGAGCTGGAAAAAGCGGCTACTTTAGAGGGCAGAGGTCAGGATCTCCCAGTTCTCAGGAAAACATGACTTTAGTGTTTATACACGTGTTGGAGTGTGTGTGTGTGTGTATAAGAGGTACACAAGAGCATGCATCATACATCATGAATGCATGTGTGCACATACGACTCGCCGCCTTTGCGATTTTAGAGAAAGACTTTTATTCATGTAGCGACTGTGGTGCCGCTGTCAGGGGTTCAGCTACGTGTACGTGTCAGCGAGAGCCAAACTCGTGGACATACTTGTGTCAGCAGGTAGCTGTTAAATGAGGCAGACTGAAAAGATAAAGACAGTATTGTTGTGGGACACAGGCAGACGTGGAGGATGGGAAATCACCTTGGTGGAGGAGGGGGCTCAGGGCAGTGTTTTTACTTCAGCTTCAGCTTTGTGTTTTTATAACCTGAATCAAATGTTATAAAAAAAAAGTTAATTCATACTACTTTTGAAAGTTTAGTTTATTTTTCATTAAAAGCTCTTAAAACAAGTCAAACAGGCGTCTGACATTTTTGACTTTGTTTTGTTTGGGCCCTCTAGGCTACCATCCTGATGTCGCTGTGCTTGACCTCACATCTCTGTCTGCTGGTCCTACCAGTGATGTCAGTCTTGCTGCTCTTCTCTCCCACTGGTTGGAGCTACGATGGCCTCACCCCAGGCTGTCACCTGTACCGTGAGTTTTACGTATACCGCACAACATTTCCAAAACCTCCCTTATCACAATGAACACATAATGGATATGTACATTAAGGTGTCACAGTAATTTTTATACATTTTCTTCACCTCCAGCCTTTAACGTGACCATTCGCAGTGACCGCCGTGGCACGTGTAAAGGCACCCACCTGGTCTACGCCTGCGTAGGCTACTGCGAGTCAAGCGCCTTCCCATCCAGATACTCTGTGCTGGTGGCGTCTAACTTCACCCACAACATCACCTCTGCGTCGCGGTGCTGCACAATCAACAAGGACGTCAAGGTGAGGAGAGCAAGGTCAGAGTGGCTCTGAGAGATGTACTACGAAGGGCGACTTCACAGATTCTTGTGGTTCTGTTTGGATGGTTCTTGCTGAAAACCTTCTTAAGGTTACCTTGTTCAATTGGTAACAGTTATTCGTGCCGTGTGATTTGTCTTCTCTCAGGTCAAAGTGCGGCTGGAGTGTCCTCGAGGTCGTCACCATGACGAAATAGAGATCCTGACAGCTAAAGCGTGTCGCTGTGACATGTGCCGCAAGTCACGTTACTAACACATCAAAACAGTTTGCTGCTTATCTAATGTTCACCAGGGACAGCACCAAATTTAATCAGTTAAATTGAACTTTGGTAAATTACTTTTCCTATTCTATCTTTATTGACTTGACAACAAAAGTATATAAATCTCTGCAAATAACTGCAGCAAAAATCAAGTGAAAATCACTGAAGCTGAGCGAAAGCTGTGCTCAGAACTTTATAGTACTGAAATGGGAAATTCATGCTTTCATATATGTATAAAGATGTGCTGCTTGTTTGGCTGTGTATTGTGCATTTGTGTTTGTCTGCATGCTGTTTTTGTGTGTGTGCTTGTGTAAAATGAACAGGACCGTATAGGAAACTGCATGTGACACATACGTGTTAAAGGCAGTGTAAATCATTCTGTCATGTCATTAACCATTTTATACTTTCACTTCAAAGCTTGGCAAACACTTGACATTGTAAGTTAAAAAATAAAAAGTACAATCATTCATACCGACTCAGTAAATACACACAGATGACAGGATTACTCCCCCAGAAAGAAGCAAATGAAAAGGAGTTTGCATTTAACAAAATATTTTCAACTATTGGCATTAACATAAAGGTTATACAGAATATACAAAGTGTTTCATTCTTTGCAATAACTACTAAATACAGACAAGAGACTAAAGAATGTACAAAATGTATTTATATTTATGAATCCGAACTGAAAACCTTTTTGTAAATAATATCTATGGATGATTTTCGAAGAATGTTGAAAATGTCAGTGAATGAAAAGTGAAAGAATGTACTGTATAGTTTGTGGTTTCAATAAAGTTTTATTCTGCAACTGTAAAGTGGTTTGTATGCACACTTCACACACACACACACACACACATTTATAAAGCTCTTTGCGGATATAATGAATGCCGATGACCAACCCTGACCCTAATCCAAATCACCACCACCAGTTAACCAAGTCTTACCTGTCAAACAAACCTTTGAAGGGGAGTGAGTAAGACAGGACTGTCCACTTTTATAAAATGTCTTCATGCCCATGGTATAAGGTTCTCACACTGCTGGCCATTCACACGCATTTCCATCACTTAAGCATGTTATCTTAAGTTTTTCCCTCTCGTTTTCCTTCACTTTAACCATTACCACTATGTGCACCCCTAACCCCAACATGAACCCTGCTCTTAAACTAAAACCTTCAGTATGTGACTTCATTGTGCACCAGGATCTGACTTGAAGTCAAACCACTCTGCTCAGACCAGGCCTCACTCTCCCTGCTCTGCTGCGCTCTTCTACCATCTGCTATGCTCCATCGTGCTCTGCACAGCCCTGTAGGTGTTGGTTATTATTAAGTCACAACAAATAAGGTGCTGCAACATATATTAATTAAGCAGAAATTATTGAAATGCTCTGATTGGTTGGAAGGGTTAGCCTCGCTAATAGATTTTTAGAAGTGAAGATCTCTGCTCTTCTGTCGTTGTTGTTCAGTGATTCTGACTTCACAGGAGGCACGAACAGCACCTCTCCACATTAACATATTTTACAATGATGTACTAATAAATTTAAGCCAAGTTTAAGACTTTTATATATTAATTAAAATTTAAATTAAATGTTCCTAGTGAGTCTGATTTTACCACCTGACACACATGTGAGGTCGTTAGTTATTGTAGACTGCTGTGAATAAGCGAAGCCAAATATTGCATGTTAGTGTTAACATACAGCAGATGATAGCGTGACTGAATTAATCTTTTGTGGACCCCGGGCCAAATATAACTAACCAAAAATAATCCCTATTGAGCTCACTACTATCATCTACAGTGCATGTGAACTGTGACTGTACCATGTCACCTTTAAGTAAAGAAATTACACAGATTTATATAGAAATATGCACCATGTGATTACAATATAAACGTGTGTTATTCATTTGTATTACAATTAAAACAAGTTTTGAAATCTCAAAATTAATGTTCAATTAAAGGACCTTGTCACTTCAAATTCATTTGAAATTGTAACTGTAATTTTTGGATCTTACATTATACTATATATATCTATATATATAGATATATATATACATTATAAAATGTTTATAATCACAACTAGTTTGTCCGTTTATGAATTTAGGACTGGTAACATCATGATAATTAATTACAACAACACTGAAATCTATTACTCACCTTCTTTATTTATATCATGTATCTGCACATACAATCTTCAATCTATAGAAAGACCAGGTATCTAGTACCCTTCTTGGAGGATTTTTTTTTGTTTTAGGATAGAAACCTGAACTTCTTCATTCCATCATTTTAATCAGTATCATTCATAGGAGTAAAACATTTGTGGACACTGTCTGCCCCCTTCAGAAGGTCTCACACTCAGTGTCCAGCGTGGAGCAGACAGCACAGTGGCAGTGCAGAGCTACCAGGTAGTGGTAAAGAGGGGAGACGTCAGGCTGGCACCCTGGCAGCCGGGCAGTCACGTAGCGGGTGCGACTGTACGTACACACACGGTGGTGTCTGTGGATGTAGGGGGGGTCTGGAACTGGTTTCTGCGGGGACACACCCAAAGAAGTAACAGATTGAACACTGGTTACTGACTACAGCTTGTTTCCAATTCACCAACAGAGAGTACTGTCATATAATAATAAAATCAATGGAAAACATCTTCTTCAACATAAAAATGAAGGTTTGAGCAAATGAACAAATGTTTTTTTTTCCTTTTTATTAGGGGTCAAACCTTTTCTTCTTTTTCAAATGAACTAAATTCCATGATATGTAGTGGACAAAAAACAGTAAGTTTGTTTGTATGTGAATGTTACCTCCCAGGTGTGGCATCGCCCCCAGCAGGCCTCTGTGGTGATGCGCAGTCCCTTGCAGCCAGGTTTCTGGGCCACGAAGGAGAACTCTCGCACTGCGCAGCCTCGGAAACCATGGAGCGGGGTTGGCGTGGTGACGGACACCACGGCTGCCTCAGCAACCAGGAGGAGGAGAAGGAAAGAGAGCGAGAGAGGATGGGGATGCATTCTGCGGGATAAAGACGGAAGAAAGGAAATAGTTATTCAAGTCATTATGTCCATTCTTCATCAGGGTGTGATAGTTTATCATAACGAAAGATGTCATTCTTGATAGTACGGAAATACACATATCACTGTGTAAACGTCAGTAGGTAATCTCTATTGATAACCTATTGCCCACATTTTACATCTTTTTAGAGGGTGATTACGTTTAGCAGAACTAACAACTCCCTCTACTGTCTGTTATAGCCACTGCAGCCAATAACACCACTGCCCCGTACACTACACAATCATAATAATTAAAAAGCCCAACATTTAATTTAACACAAAATATATATTTTTAAATAATAAATCTAGCACTGCAGCCACTTTATTCTGTTTGCACGAAAAGTATTGTTTTCTCCTTTTGTCTCAATCAGAGTACATTTCTTTACAGTAAAAGAAAGGCTGTTTAATAATTGTGCATCAAGCAAACCACTTAAACTGCGCTGAAACTAGTGAAAGCATCTGAACTCACCAGAATGCTTGACTGCATACAGGCGTACAGGAGTAAAAGAGTCTACCAGCATGCTGTATGTGCTGTGTGTATACTTGTCCCCATAGCAATTCAAAGTCTCTAATGCTAAGTGAAAATTGTAATGGTACACTGTATTACTTATGAATGATTTAGAAAAAAAACCCTCTCACCTTTTCATGTGAAGATTTAGCAGAGAGTTGAGCTGCTTGACTCTGTGTCTCTCTCTGCCTGGACAACAACCAGTGAATGGAACCAATCTGTCTTTGTTGTTGTTTTTAGAGGCCATTAGGGCGGACGGACACTCTGACATCATAGCAATTACAATGAAATACCATGAGAGACCCCAAGCCAGAAATAATGGAGACTCCCTGGAAAAGAACTGATGATTGTCGACTGTTGATGTTTTGCTAACCTCAGCTTGTATCTATCTAAAACTGTTAGAACACACAGTTTTGAAAGAATTATTGCAAAAAGCAAATGTTTTCAAACTGGGCAAGTTAAAGTTCCAAGAGTTGCTCGTTGATTTTGAAAACATATGAAAATGAATTAAGGTCTATCAGAAGCTACAGGCATCATTTGAAGACTGTTTGCAAAAATGTGTAATATTGTTGTTGCATTTTGCAGTCCTTTAAATGACAATACACAATAAGAGATTAAAGCTGCGTTAATTCATATTTTGGCCATTAGAGGGTAGAAAACAACCTAAAAGATGAAACACAGCATTATCATACTATATAACCTGGCAAACATGGAGTGAGATTAGCTTTTATTCTGGTTCCCTTATACTGTAAATGTAAGTCCAGTATTACTGCTTACTGTAAGCAGTAATACTGCATGTTGTAGCATGATGCTGGGAAGCTACTGTACAGTACAGTATAAAACAAAAACAAAACAAAAAGAGGCTTTTCTATGGATTCTCCACTACAAGCGGCAACTGTCAAGCTACAAAATCAAATTTTTGACAATTGTTAATATAACAAATATTGATTGGTGCAGCTTTAATTTATGCTTGACTTCACTGCCAGTCAAGTGTTAAAGACAGGGTTAGGGTTGGGAGGCAAAAGAGGTGACACATAAAAAACCACACAGACTCAGAGTGTTTTCTCAAAGTGAAGTTTCATTTTTAGCACATAGGTTTTTTTTCTCCATTCTACACCCCCTGTAATGTTCCATACAGTAGTAAGCCTCTCTACATTCAAACCCCCACCCACCCACCCACCACCGTTGTGTTGGTCCCCAAAATATACATCTTCTTCTTCTGCATCATCTTTATCATCTTCTCTAAGGTTTTTTTTTTCAACACAACAAACACAGACCATTGGGCAGACAGTGCAAATCTAGAAATTCAGTGAAATTGCTACGTAATGCGGTTGTAGGTTTCGGTAACATCATATTCTCATTCTGTTACTGTTGCTCTGACTTATTGCCATTCTGTCATGTCTATGTCTTTTCTTTCCTCTGTCTTTCTCCTTCTCTGTTTTTCTATCGTCACCGGCCCTCAGATTTAAAGCATTTGTTTCAGTTTAGCCACATGGAAATGGCCACAGAGAGGCCATGTGACTGAATGAAACCAGCTTTTGGTGGCTGTCTGTGAGGATGGTGATACCAGAGCTCTCTGCACACACTCTCTCCTCTCTCGCTTCCTGTTCCAGAGCAGTTCTGGAATGGTCAACAGGATTCTAGAACTGAGGAATATTACTGATGGGTATCAGTGAGAATTCTAGAATAGTAGGGGGCTGGGGTTCTGTTTTTCCCCTGAGTCAGCTATCTGACTGACAATAACAATCAACGGGGTTCGTGAGTAAACGATCCAAAACTAGAGTCATAAAGAAAGCTGAGTTTTATGACACCTAGGTCAGGTTTCGTTGCTTTTTAGTTGTTTTTTTGTGTTTTACTTGCCTGAAACAAAGTTTGAAATCTGCCAAAATGTTTTTTTTGTCTGCCCAGACTATGCCCAGATATAAGGGTGTTATTACACCATTTTGTGTGGTTGCCATGGAGCTTCGCCGATGCAGATTTGTGCGTTGGTCATCTACGCTTGTGTTACGTGCGGAAACGGAAGAGAAAAAAGTTAAAGGAAATTAAATCTTCAAAATTTTGTTATTGGTTCCCAACCAGGTCTCCACAAGGGTCCTAAAATAAATCAGAGAGGTCACAGAGTAATTTGTCATAAGGTAAACCTAAAAGGTGTTTTCACCAGACACTGGCTGGTCATATGTTCCAAAATGTTCCACAGGTACGACATGTGATGACGATCGAGTCACCTCCCTGATAACTGAGCTCCATGAGATGTGGTTGTAAGCTGCAGAAAAAGACAGCAAGTTGACTTCATTGCGTTTTTGTTTAGGTCAAACTCAAAAGAGAACATTCATTCACAAAAAGAATGAAAAACTTGACAATATTTGGTTTGACCAAAATATTGTACGTTTTGCGAGTCCTAGCCTGGAGGTTAGATGCAACATCAGCAAATGAAATTAACTGCAGGCTAAAAGCATCAGCACAAGCAAAAAACATAAACCATAACTGTTTGAAATGATAAATCCGTAATTCCACTCTGACAGATGCAAGTAAAATGGATTTCAAAACCTTGTTAACTCAGGCAAGATTTGTAGTGAGTGTTCTGAAAGAAAACGCTGGTCTAAATTATTTTTTTCAGTTTGGTTACGAAGCAGCCGACAGGTAGCTCTGCGTCTCAAGTGTCAAAGAAACAATCAATTAGTTTTAATGATACATTCAGATTCAAAACCTGTCCTTCAGAAAGGAGAGAAGGAGAGAGAGAGAAAAAGAAGCAAAGAGAGAACAGTTTCCCCCTCGTTCTCTGTCACTTTATCCACACGTCTCCTGCTCACCGATCCACTCACTTGATCCACACCAACACGCACACACACACACACACTTGTGCACTCACACATACACAACCTGACCATCATCTTCAAATAAGGTTACAGTTCCTGATCAAATACAAAATAAATAGCATCAGTATCAGTTTTCCACAAAATGAACAAGATCATACAAAAAACAAGAAAATAATAATAATTACAAAGCAAAATCATTTTTCATCAAATAAATTTACACAGAAAGTACCTTTAAGACAATGTGAATATCAAGGACGCAACAGGATTAAAAACAAGATTGGAGGGTAAACATTCGAGTTGTTGCTTAACCCCCCTAAAAACACAGATTATCCTGAAAGAATCAAAATATTGCTAAAATAATTTTTTTCTGTTTTTTTTTCACCCTCTCTATCCCATCACTCTATCATAATGATCAGACAAGAATAAACAGATTTTTGTTGGTTCACACAGAGAAAAGTTATCATCGTCAATGTCGCCGTCTATAGCAGCATCGGGTCTGCTGAGCCTAAAGGAACAGACGCTCTGGGTTCAGAAATCCAACTGGATTACTGTGGTTTTCTTTTGGTTTGAAATACTTGTGGTGCACTTCATTCATTCTCCGGTAACATCTGTGTTGGGCGGGGTTTTCTGGGCTGCTTGGTTTGACATTAGGGGTTCTAAATTTAATAAATTTGTTTCACTTTTAAACAAAAATATTCCCCAAGAAGTTATATTGGTGTGCTGCAACATCAACATTAAAGGTACCCTGTGGTGTTTTATGTCATGATACAGATTTTACCCTAGTGTGCTGATTGACGAAAAGAAACGCAGCAATTACACCTGCAAAGGCAGTGAAGAAGAAGAGTATCACCTTGAGAGTATAGATTTATAGAATGCAAATATTAAAATACTTTGTGTACAGCATGTTTGGAGGATTTAAACGCTCGAGCCACGAGGGGGCACACTAGAGCCTAATCATGCCTGACCAACAGCATCATTTCTTCCTTGTGAACGTCCGCCTTTGAACAACATAAACAGAAGCCATGGCGACAGAGATTAATGCTGAGATAACGGCGGAGAGAATACACCTTCAAGCATGGAATGTATGAAATACCCCTTTAAAATCCACCCACCGCTCAACGAAAAGAAAAGAATTTCAAAATAAAAGATAAACCACTTCCAATCCAGTTCATTACTCCCTCTTTAAGGTCTGTTAAAGGGGAATTCCGCTGAATTTCAGCACTCACATTATGGCCTCACACAGTCATCGTGATGTGAATTCAGAATTCAAGTCATCTTTCCCCTTTATGGTATCTGCTACACTAGTGTTTCTCCCATAATACACTACAGAAATATCCAGAGACATATGTAGATATATATAAAAACATTATCATCATCATCATCATCATCATCAGTAGTACTTAGAGTAGAGTAGTAGTAGTTAAGTAACAAGTAAGAAGAAGGAACATTATTGTACTTTATATCATTATAATAATCTTCATCAGTGGTTATTTAACCTTGAGAGACTCTAGGCTCATCCTTTGGTGGAACCCGACAGAATGGGAGAGGAGTTAGTGCCAAAACCAGTGTGTGTGTGTGTGTGTGTGTGTGTGTGTGTGTGTGGGTGTGTGTGTGTGGGTGTTCATATGAGATATTCTGGTGCATCAATCTGTTGTGAGTGAGATTTGGTTGACCTGGATACACTCTCTGTAGCTTTGTCTTCTCATATTTACAATACATGTGTAATTGTGTGTGTGTGTGTGTGTGTGTGTGTGTGTGTGTGTGTGTGTGTGTGTGTGTGTGTGTGTGTGTGTGTGTGTGTGTGAATTTGTAGGTCTGGTCTGCATGGCAATAGTTTTGGGACATTTGTGTGAAATTGCTTCTTTTGTTTATTAATGTATTGTGCTATCCACACATGAAATAACATCTCTGACCAAAAGATTAATACGAGGCCACAGTACAAATCCAGTTGCTTATATGTTAAGACAAGTTTGACAAATGAAAACTCGGATAGCGTTGCACCAAAAGAGAATTTTCATCTCTTAGACTGAGGCTGATTTGAAGCAGGCCAGCTACCGGTTGTAGGTACTGACCTGCAGTTTAATAAATCAGCTGTTATTTAAAATGACAGCCTGCACTTTTGGACAATATTCATCTTCTGATCTGCAACATAATGTGTGTACAGCAAAAAGTGAACCAGTTTCACACAACTCTGTCGGGAAAAAGGTAAATTTTTTACCCTGGTTCACCAAGTTTGGGGACTTTTTTGTAAAAAGCTACCCCCCCTTGATGATACAAGATAAAAAAAAACCCCAGAGGGCTTGTTTTCTACCTTTTTCTGTCTCCCTTCACTGTCACCATCAAATTCATGTCTTCTCCCTGACCCCTCACCCCCATGTTATTCAATCTGTGTGAAGTACCACCTAAGTGGCGCTTTCCCCAGCACCAGAGAGGGCCCCGCTGGGTTTGGGCTCAGGCTGGTCGGACTGAGTTGTCTGCGGGGACAAAGGGCTGGGCGGGTCCCCTCTCTCGCCTCTCTCCTGGAGGTTGCGCTGGTTCCTGGCAGCCTCTGTGAGCATCTGCATCCGACGCTCCTGGTATTCCTCCAGGCCTCGCCAGAGCTCCACGCGCTCCCTCTCTCGCTTCAGCTCCCTGGGGAGGCAGGTTGGCAGGAAGAAGAGAAAAAAATAGAAAACAGAGAGGAAACCCGTGAGCAAGTTAATGAGGCATCCAGTGACTCGAAGGCAACACATTTATATTTCTCTCCCTTGTTGAGCAGAGGTTATAGTGGTTGTACAGACAGGGGAAGTGAGAAATGGAGGATATCAAAAATATTAATATCGATCTCATGCCTGTAGCTTTCATACGGTACTGAAGTCAGGATGCGCTTAGCCTAGCTTTGCATGAAAAAGCCTACTGGCACCTTAAAACTCTTTTGCTTATGTGATCCAGAAACATATCTGTCTCTATCTTACTGTCTCTTTCTGAAGATGCTTCACCTTCTAGATCAAACACTCAGTTATCTCTTACTGACGAAACGTCGTGCTTCAGTATGTAATCGATTAGTTAGCTTCATCAGTTTTAACTGTACTATGCCACTTATTTTTATATTCTTCCATGAAGCTTGCAGGTTATGTTATAACAAGGAAACAGCACTTCTCCACAGGATTGGTGCCTGAAAGGCTAAAGTCAGGGAAAAGTCTCTCGTGTGCAGTCACAGATTATGTGAAACACTGTAACTACACAATAGATTTATGTGGCTATTTTTTAGTAGCTATGTGTTAAATTGTCACATACTTGAGTGTGCACACCACACAGACCAAAACCTGCACTCCCACTGAATCATGATGTCACCCGTGTTCACAGGATGACCTAAGTGACACATACTTATGATAATGGAACAAACGCTGTCTCAAACATGACTTCAGAGCTTTCTGTTTCTTCCTCTTGTTGTCACTGCTGTATCCAGTGACACAAATACGCACACAAAGAGAGTGAGTCACACGCACTTCTGTTTCTCCACTTTGTAGGAGGCAGTGAGGTCATCAAACAGCTTGCTGTTCATCTCCATGAAGGTCTTCAGCACGTTGTAGATCAGAGACACGATGGTCCTGGAGGAACAGAGATGGAACGTAATCAGTCTGGCCGATCATCTGTGCCACGGGAAAAGCCAGTGTTTACGTGTATGTGTTGTCCAAATAACAACACTTGGGTCATTTATGTGTCCCTGGTGGGTTAGTGATCTAACTAATTGATAGGAGGCTTGTATATTTATCTCACTGTTGGGGAATTAGAGTGTGTAGCAGTTGTTAAGCTAAATCTAAAGTAACCTTATCAACTATTACGTTCACTGATAGAAAGTACTTTCAGTATAATATTGAGGTACTTGTGCTTTACTTGGGTATTTCCATTTTAATGTTACCTTATACTTAATTTCCTTTAATGAGGAAAACAGCTTTCTCAACCACATGCAACATTACAAGGTGGCTTATATGTTAATGCACCAGTAACAATAATAATATAATAATAATAAAATATAACAAAACATAATAAAGTGCCGTATGCTTTGCTGCCAAAACTAAGTGCAACCCTCAAATTTAGGGTTTTTGCATTGTAGTCTTTCTGACTTTACTGAAATAAATGGTTGTCACTCAGCATTAACAGGAGCCCCGTGAATGAATGACCTGTAGGGAGATAACAAAGTGACCAGAAGCAGTAACCTAAGCTACAGCATGCATGGATATATAACTGAATTAATCTATGTGTGTCCACGTGTGCCACTGACTGGTTCCAGTGCTCCTTGGAGACTCTGTAGAGGGTGGCAAACACCAGCGGCAGGATGACTTGACAGTTCTCCTCTATCAGGCTGAGGATGTATTCATTGTTCCAGAAGTAAAGAGCCCGCTCCGCTACCTAACACACACGCAGACACAAAGAGAAGATCTGATTTTTCACACGACAGATCCATGTCCAAATATTTATTTTCTCCTTCAGCGGAATTTTGTCTACAAAAATTCTATAAATACATTGTTAATCAGATTCCGCTTATCGCATTTTTGTTGTCTAGTTTTAATGTAGTGAGACAATCTGTGTTGTATCCATGAATCCAATATTTTGTCACCTGGAAGTGAGGGCTGGAGATACAAGCTGCGATCTGTTTGAAGAGCGGCTCCTGAACCCGGATGAACTGAGACGGCTCAATCACATCCAGGATCTCCTCGATCTCCCCCAGGAACATCACCTGAACACATGAACACACTTTTTTTAACGCATAAAGGGCAGAAAAGCCACGCGCATAGTTTCCATGAGTAGATAAAACATGGTCGCAGTAATGATTGTCGAGGAGGAATCGGAGACTGAGATACACTACAGACAGAAGTCCTACAAGAATAACACATATTTAAGAGATCTGTGTATCTGTCACACGGGAAAATGCTTCAGATGGTTGTCGCCGCCAAGAAATTAGGTGTTTTTATTCTCAGCTGCCTCACCTCTTTCTGCGTGCAGGTTTTTGGCCAGTACTTGAGCAGCCCTCTGATGATCTGCAGAGAAAATATTAATCACAGTCACTTTGATAAACACTGCACATGTGATTGTATTGATGTTTGGTGAATAAAATGCAGGTTTTAGCAATGACTGGCAGTAACAAAAATAATTGTATTATTCCACACCGGTCAGTGCAGCATTTACATCAACATTAGTATCTTTGCATGGTAGCTCTGCCACCTTGTGCTGGGAGTGTGTGTACCTCAGTCACTTTGGACAAAATCGTCTGTCAAATCACTAAATGTGAATTTGGAGTTTCTGTCCACCTAATGAAACCTCCAATTATGAGTCTTCTCTGTAAGATTTAGTGACATCTAGCAGTAAGGTTGCAGACTGCAACCTGCATCTCTATACCCCCCACAGCTCCCTTTACAAGCTTGAGAGAGTCTATAGTGGCCATCAGCAGGTTACAGTATTGGGAAAAGGCTGTTTTACTCTAAGTTTAGTCTGGTTGCAGAGTAGCATCAGCAACATGCATATTATTTAATCAGTTTTCAAAGTTAAAGGTCAGACAGTCCACCCAGTAAACTTACAGAGTTTATAGGGAGGGAAAGAGCCCGGAGAGGCAGATGTGGTGGAAAAGTCAGTTTAGAACCCACACTGTAGAAACATGGCGGCACAACATGACGGCCTCCATGAAAGGAGACCTTTTCCCTATGTAAATATAAAAGGCTCACACTAAGCTACAGGAAAAGCAATAATCCTTACATAAAAATAATTATGCTGATAAATCCTTTTAAATTATACACACTGCTCCTTTACTTTAAAGGCAGCAGCTTTATGAATGAGCCAAAGACAACAGTTCTAAAACCAGTGAGCTTAAAGATGCTAAAATGTTGTGCTAATGGGGATGTTGGTGACATTTCTATGGGTTCATTCATTATGAGTGACATCTTTTTACATCAACGTAATCATTTGACCCAGTTTTCACATAAAGATTTGCTTTGGTGCTGCTTTAAAACCTGTGTGAACTTGTCTGTGGTTGTACCATCTGAAGCTCTTTTCCAGTCTCAGTAAATAGGAAGCATGACCAAAACGACAAAAATAACTACCAAGGTTACAGAATACTAAATATTTTTCATTTGAGTAGCAGTATAGTGAGGTCATAAAAACTTACATATTCAGTGACCGTAGCATCTTTCTCCATGAACTGCACCACACAGTAGGCCAGCTGTAAGGACAGAGGAGACATGGTTAGGATACATACGCACACTTACACAAAACCACACATGTTCCCTGAAACTGTCAAAGAGACAATGGGGATCTTAGCACTTATCCCCCAGGATTACAACAGTTAAAGATCGGAAAGACAAGTTTTCCAAAAGCGAGATGTGTGTGTCACAGGGATGTACCAGCGTGCGTCTGCGTGTGTGTGTGTGTGTGTGTCTGTATGTGTGTGTGTGTGTGTGTGTGTGTGTCCTTCAACATCAGCTCTCACCTCTTTTTATATGATCTGAAATCATTCCCTATTATTCAGGAAATGTGTGTGTACGTATGTGTGTGTGTACGTGTGTGTGTGTGTGTGTTTTGTGGTTGCCCCTCTCCACCCAGGCCGGTTGCCGTGGCGAGCGTGCACCGTGGTGACGGAGACTGTGTGAGTGTGTTTACTTCGGAAGGAGTGATGTCACACGTAAAGTCCCTTAAGGGCAATGTGAGATAGAGTTTAGACCTCTTGTCTCTGCCTCCCTCGCTTTTTTTCTTCTGTGTTGCTTCCATCACATTTTTATTGTACTAATCCATTTTATGTCTTTCAGATAAGTATGTTCAAATGTCAACAAAAGTCCTGGGTTGATCACAGTTACAGGCAGCGGAGGTAACATTGTTGATAGTTGCTCTCTCGCTGTTTTTAGGACACATCTGTTTTTACTTCTTTCTGCTCTTTGCTGTTTCTTTCTTTGTCTCATTCTTGACCTGTAGCTTCATTGTCTGTCTCTGTGTCTGTCTGGCCTTCACATCCTCCACAGCTTTCACCTTCTAATTCTTTTTTCCTTCTTACAGTACACCTTTCTTGTTTACCTTCTCCTCTCACTCCATCCCTTAGCTTTTCTGTTCTGTAACTCACACCACAACATGGTTACAGAGGCAGCGAGAAAGAGGGAGCTATAAAAAGGGACAGGTGAAAGACAGGGATGTCAAGCTTCAATAAAAAAGAAAAGCAGGAAAAAAACGAGGATTAAAATAAAGGTGCAGAGAGGTTAAACTATTTAAAGTATTAGGGAGGCATTAAAGAGACAGTATGGAGTAAATAAGATGTTGGATTCTGTTGTCAGTCTGAGCTTTGTGTGGGCAGAAGGCCATTGTTAGGCTAAAGATTATGGATATTGTCTTTTTAAAGCTCAGATTTTACCTTCATTGATTTGTCAAGGTGGAAAGCTCTATTTTTAAGGATGATCTTTTCTGTTAATTTGTTGTGACCTGACCATCAAAAAATAACCTTTCCGTGCTTTTACAGTTCTTTTTGTTACTTTGACAGATGTAAACGTGGTTACTCACAAGTTTTGAATCAAACTCCAATTTAAATTCTCCTCACCTTACGTATTTGACCACTGGAGCACATCGTCACCTCCTATGTAGCCAAATAAATTTTCTTATAGCCCATGCTGGCTTGCAATTTAAGATGATTTACGTTTCTTTTTCAACATTAAACATTTTGATAAAGTAGTTATAATTAACGTAGCTAGACACTTGTCCTCTTATGTGCAGCAGCTAAAGTATTATCCCTGAAGCTGAATGGCTAACACTAATGTTTGGGGTGATTTTGCAAAATAGCTAAATTTTAAATTCTTCTGCTAATTAATTACTGTGCAACACAAGAAGTACAGTAGACGAAACAAATACTACAGATATATTTTACTGGTTTCTTAACATAGCTTAATTAGGAAACCGACTGTAAGATTATTATTAGTACTTAAACCATGTTGAGGCTACACACGAAAACTCTGACAGCTGTTCGGTGACATGAATATAAATGAGCAAAAAAATTCACAGACTACAGAAAGGATGATTCAAATGTATTTCACAGTGTTCATAAATCTTTAAGATAATTACATTAAAAGATGCTGCTGGTATATTATTTTTTGATATTTAGATCCTGAACTGGGTCACTCCTGCAGCCGCCACGACTGCTGGGCGCAGAGCTCCTGTCCACTAGCACAGTTTCCCCCGTGACCCTGTCAAACGGAGAGTGTGTGCATGTGAGTGTGTGAATAATGTATGCGTGTGAACCACAGGGAGAGAGAGACGAGGAGGAGAAATGTAGGGCACGGTGATGCTGAGACCCAAAACACACACACACACACACACACACACACACACACACAGACAGACAGACGCACACACACACATCAAACCAGTTTGTGGAGAACAAACTGAACCTTCTGCATAAATCAAATATCGTGTGGCACAAAGAAAATGCACAGGCACGTACATACACCGTAGACAAGCTACCACCAGTGTCATCGAATATTATGATAACCTAAACACACACACGCCTACATGAAAGCACAGACACACACTGGGTGTAATTCAAAGTGGCCGCAGCTCTCCGCAGTGTCGTCTGTGACTCCACTCTGTCTCCTAGTGGTACGTGTGACACACTGCAGACACAGCTTTGTTTTGAAAGATACTCACTTAATCCCTAGGCTTTATCCTTACGTGCACGTGATATATTCAGACTTAACACATGAGAATTACAACTCTGAAGCACCTTGAATGAGAAGTGCTACTGAAATAAAACTGACTTCCCTGTTTTTAGACACTGCTAACTGTTAAAACACAAGAGACTAATGTAACTGTAAATCCACCTGGAGTTAATTTAGTCATCAATCACTATGTGTTGCCCTTAAAAACCCATATAAACACAGTTAGAGGAGCAGCTGCAAAGGGCACATTTGTCTCTGCACGTTGATTTGTTGATTTGCAATAAAACAACACAACACAGAAGCAACAATCTTATAGCTCTGTGTCACTTTAAACGTTTATATGCAGGTTTCTATACTAATCATAAGTATCTTTAGTTTCATATGATTAGACATGAAGGAAAACTAGTGAGAATCCTATGTAAATACAGAAATGTGAAATGTGTGTCAATCACCTGTGCGTGGAAGATGGAAAGGGACTTTGCCGTGTGAAGCGGGATGAGGACCCGGACCAGGAACTGCTTATGCTCGGCCTTCAGAGGCAGAGCAAACCCGTTTATGATGCTGGAGGAGACAAGTGTTTCAGCAGCAGTTAGGCTACATTGTCATTGTCTGCTCAAGTTTTCTCCAATCATGAACACAAAAAGATCACATCTGACAGAAAAAAATTGTAACTGAGCGATGAGCCTTAGACACTCGAAGTGTTGATCTCCTACAGGGCTCCACAGAAACACACGCTGCACTTACACTTTTGTACTACTCATAATAATGTAATCATGTTTGGCAAATAAAAAACATTTCTTTCTATGAAAACACTGTACATCACATGGGTGTAAGTTTGTGCAGCCGTCTGTGTGGTGAAGTCTATTCTTGTACCGCGTCCATTTCCAGGCGACTGGACAAATGCGTGGTCTCCTCTGTTCACTACTCCACTGACTGACATAATCATAGTTCGGCCTACGGTCAGATAAAAGTATGAGCAGTAGGCAAGTGGGAACTAAACATGGAAAGTATCACACTCATTTGGCAGCACTCTGAGCTGCTTGTCAGTTTCTACCTGTCTGTCCAGCCACCTTTATTTTCTCCAGCAGCGTCTTTGTTTAACAGAACATTCCTTCAATAATTATTTCCGTCCTGCTGTTTTTCTAATCTGTCTTTCTGCCTCTCTCTCTCTCTCTCTCTGTCATCATTTCTCTCAACACCTCTGTCGTCTTCTTCTCTCTCTCTCTTGCTCTCTTTCTGTACAGTGCATCCTCTCTCTTCCGATCTCTCTTTCCCTCTCTTTATGTGTGGGAGGAGCTATAAATACCTCTGTTACCACCAACATGAATACAAACCTCTCTCTCTGCTCTCCAGCTCTCCCTCCTCCCTCTATCCTCCACTTCTGACTCACTCATCCTCCCTCTATCTCCATGTAACCCTTCATCTTTCATCCCTCTTTTCTCACCTCAGTCTTCCTCTATTAACCCGTAATTCCCAAAACTCACAAGCCATTGTGCACTTATGATCTCTCTTTTTGATCATTAGTAGTTGACAAAGTGGTGACAGGTAAGAAAGAAAAACCCATTAGCGTGTCCCTAAATGTTCTTTTTTGTTAGGAATAATTTCTTTGCATCACACTGGAACAGGAAGTGATGGAGGTCTGTTCGAAACACAGAGCAGAACGTGCTGTTACTGCTCGTCAGGTGGATATTCAGCTACCTTGCTACTTTGCACATGCATGCTGTTGTTTTGGCCTGAGCTGCAGCGGCTGGAGGTCGCAGTGAGGGAGCAGCGGGGCTGGTGTGGCTCTGCACTCTTAAGCAGCAGTAGCAGCAGTTCGCTATCCCTGTGAGCTCTCAGTTTGTGTTCAGTAGCTTGTAGCTCTGGAGTAGAGGTGTATTTATGTGGCGGCTGGCAAATATCATCAATCTTTCCCCAGAATCATGGTCTATACCTTAAAAACAACACTGTGAGGTTAATATTGATCTTTTTATCTCACAGAGAAAACAACCATGATTCCCACGATGTTCAAGCGTTGCTTTAACATTTCTTATACAGGAGTTGCAAAAAAAAAAAAACTAGGTAATATCAATAGTTTGCAACATCCCTCCATCTCTTTCTTTTTATTACGGCTGCTCTTGTTCTTATTGATTTGTTTATGTCCTCAGGCGGAGAGCAAGGCTTGTTTGTTTATCAGTTTTGTCTTCCTTCCTTCCTTCATTTCCATTGTCCTGTATACCTCTTACTGGCCTCAGAGACAACACAACAAACTGCAACCTCTGAGTCATCTCTCATTTTAACCGCCCCTCTCTTTATTTCTGTCTCTCCTTCCTGCCACCCCATCCACTTTTAGTAATTTCCCCCACTTCCGCATCCTTCAGTTCTCGTTCCTCTGAGCTGTGCAAATTTGTATTCACCTGATATGAATGTTGGAGCCACAGTTAACATGAGCATGAAAAGTGAAAACAAACACACTGTTTCCATGCTGAGCAGTTGCAGCGATGGCGGCGCTTTGTCGTCATTTTTCATAGTCGTTTGTAGTAACACACTAGGTAATCAGCTGCCTCGTGAACAGCTGGTCTCATAAGGATAATGTATGAGCGTGTCTATCTGTGATTCAGTGTTACTCTAAATTAATTCTCGGGCCGTATATACTGTAAAGAAAACCTCCCTTCAGAGCAGCAGAAAGATGCTGATGTGTACCAACCTGCCAAGGATTTCCAGCAGCTCCGCAACCCCATTGAAGTGCTCAGTTTCATATATGAACCTGAAACACAGAGAAGATGAACTGAAATGATGCGTCTGTAGATAACTTAACTGTTCCTAGATCCTCAGATACAGAAGTAACAAACAGAAGTCAAAATCATTGTTATCGTCCTGGCTTTCCTAAAGAAAGCATCATTACCCTGACATCCCCTCTGTGGAAGACACCTGTAACATCTGTGATGTCATCATGTGAGGGAGAAGCGAGAGGAACAACACGTGTTATAACAGCTACGCAGATATATGCTCATATTCTATTATGTAGCTGTCAGCGGAGACAGAAACAGAGCGCGGCGCAGCGGCGCAGCTCTCCCACGTTTGAATTCAACACAAACACAACAAAAGTCGCCGCTTCAGTCACAACTGGTGGAAGAAAACGCCGAAACACCTTTTGTACATCACAGCCTCCATGTTAGTAGCTGTTAATCAATGATGTGAGGACATCTGTCACTATACAACGATTTAGCTCTCAGGACACATGCAGGATGAAGATGCACGGCAGTGAGTGTTACCATGGCAAATGTACACAATCATGTTATAGCCTAACAACATTTTTAAAAATCAATACGTAGCATTTAGTGTTACTTGGTATTTTCAGATTAGCCCTTGTGCTTCCTGCTACGTGTTTTTCATTATTGCTACACTTGCTTTGGCAAATAAAAAAAGGAACTTAGACTGAAATTAATAAACCATAAGTTTCTTTCTGAGTTTCTATTACATCCAAAGCTGGCAAAGATTCACCAAAGTAGACTTAGGACACATTTAAATATGACGTTAGTATTAAGTCACCCTTTAAAAAGTGAAAGACACATTTTCTTCTTGTTCATGGTCTTTGTTGTTGTACTGTTTGATTGGCAGGTCGCCTGTACCTGAGGAAGATGTTGTTGATCTGTTTACGGATGTAGGCTCGGAGGCCCAGTAGTTTTCCGTAGACGCGGTGCAGAATGGTCTTTAGGTACTCCCTCTCCCTGGGGTCTTCACTGTCAAACAGCTCCAGGAGCTACACAAACATAATTACAGACATCAAATATGCTGGTATCTCTGTACTGATTACATATAGTTTTTATATTCCCTACAATTTTGAAAAACAGGAAACATACAAGAACTTGTTTCTACAAGTTATTTTATGTGCGCGCACAAATCTAAATACCTAGTTTTAGGAGCACCTGGAGAGAAGCTATGGAACGTAAAGCATCTCAGAGCTTTTGAGAGATGAGACAAAATGGAGTGAAGATTACCTGCAGGACAAACTTCTGGTCGACGTAACGTTTGGCCATGGAGGGCTGGAAATCAGGGCTCTCCAGGAAACGCAGAAAGAACTCGTACACCAGCTAAGAGCGACACAAACAACAAAATATACATTTAGTTTTCATCCATCCGTTGTTGTAAATGTGTTTCCTGTCAAGGGTCAGGGGGAGCCAGTCCCAGTTGGATGCCAAGGGGCAATTCAGACTCTTCAATTAACCTGGAGTACCTGGAGAAAACCCACTATTATTCATTCTTATTATCATTATTAATTTATTTTCAGATGAGATGAGAAGATCAAGATCAATCTTAATACATCTGTGTGTCTCTTGGATAGAGAACTTTAAAGTTCTTCATAAGAAGGTTTCAATTTCACACTTACAGTTTTGACTCATCTCTTTCTGAAGATGCAGAAGTACGTTTCACTCGAATGTCATCTGGGCAAACCTCACAAGACTAATTACAGTCGTCTTACAGTGGCTAGAGCTCCACTGTGTGATTCGTGCTGACGAGCATGTACGTTTTGGCTTAAAATTTTTGCTTTAAACAGCAGCTTTAACTGATCTAAAGGATCTCAGGCTGAGGTACAGTATGTTTCTGTCCACATAAGTGCTGACCGCTGCAGTCAAAGCAACATTTGGTGGGAGTTGTGCGTGTCGTGCATTGTGTGCCCATTGGCTCTTATATAATACATAGCAGAAGCCATTTTTCATGGCACTTACTGACATTGCGCTGTGTTTAACTTTAATAACAAATCAAGTACATCACAGAATGTTTTTGGTGAAAAAAAAAGACAACGTCAACACATTTTGCTTAACATATACAGTCCTTTTTGCCTCTGAAGGAAAAACGCATGACATTATATAAACGGTCAGAATATAGCTGCACTTCTATCGCAGTTTGAACTTATGTATGTATATTATGCAGCTGTGCACCTGCAGATGAGGCCAGGAGGCTTCCAGTGTTGGCTCATCCTCCTCCGGGTCAAACTCTGGATTCTCGCTGGGCGGGAGAGTCCGAAAGATATTTACAGAGATCTAGAAAGACACAACCAAGGAGGGAGGAGAGAAGGAGGGGAATGAAATAAAAAGAGGAAAAGGTGAGGGATAAAACATGGAGCAGGGATATTGGGAGATGAGTGGTAAACAGGTCAAAGGAAGAGGGGGGAAGGAGTAAAAAGTGAGATTACAGAAAATCAAATGTCATACAGTACATTTCTGTTAATGGTGTAGATCAATTCAGAACTGAGGGTCTATGAGTGCCTGGTTTTATTAACAGCCCTGGTACCCTAAACAAAAAAACATTAATTAATTCTGATTTGTTGGCCATTATTGTCACACTGTTCTTGATCAATGAACAAGTCACCTTGTGAACAACTTGGTTCACAGGATAGATCCAAGGTGAATATTTGATGTTAGAAAACACCAAAAATTCAAATTCAAAAAGTACAGTCAGCTAGGTTGCACTCAACTGAATCAAGCAGATAAAACAGGAACAACATAACATGATTTAGATTGGTGGCAGTAGTGCACTACTGTATCAGATGACAACTGTCCAGTCAAAAGAACAAGCTGTTGCATCAGGAAATAAAACGAGGTGTGGTCTGTTTTCAGTTTCCATGTTGTCACAGTCAGCTTCAGCTACTGTCAGCCATATTTGACACTGTTATAAAAACTAAAGATGAAGTAGTGCAGGCTGAATGCTCGGTACACTATGCCATTATTAATTCAGCAAATGCATTTCCACTGCCCATTTAGTTAATAAACTATACTGAAAAAAAGCAAAATAAATCCCAGTGCTACCTTATGCACCAAATGTAGGTGGTGAACATGATAAATGTTATATCTGCTAAACACCTACATGTTAGCATTGTCATTGTGAGAATGTTAGCATGGTAAAATTAGCATTTAGCTTCCACTATGTCTCAATACAGACTATATTAAAGACGATATCAAAGTATCAAATCATTTATTATTGATAATTATTATTTGAAATGAAATGAAATGAGCACATATTCATGAACCTGTCAGCTGTCAACATGGCCAAAAGCTTTTATTCAGACACAAGCTCTAGCAGTGTCTTTCATGGTGACATAATGATATGATACGACCTACCGAAACAAAGAAAGTAGACACATTTCTGACGCATAATGGAACCTTTTCAACCACGGTTGTTAAGTTTGGGACAGCTGATGATAGGATTTGGGACAGTTGTGGGACCCCTGCTTTCTGTGCACCACACAGTGCGACACACTACGTCAGAAATGCAAATGTGGACACGATATTTTTGCTTTTTTTCTTAATTGTTTGATACATTTTCATATTTGCGATAGATTTGGTGAATAAAACAGACACTGTTTTCACTCATTTTCTGGACCTGTTCCAGCCTTTCTTTCTTTTCCTCCCTCCTTCACCCGCATTACTTTCATTCTGCTTACCAGCTGCACTTAGGCGCTCTCTCTTTCTCTATTTACAGTACTATCCACTGTTTCTATTAATGGTGATCTAATAACTTAAGTTAATTTTTACCTTGTGGCCACACATTAAAGCTTCCCTCCACTTTCCTTCCACCCCAAACTCTGTCCTCTCAGCAGTTTCTTATCCTCTGGGTATAGAGACTATATAACATAAGCTATATCCCCTACTTGCTTTACCTTCTATTCTCAGTCTCTTCCACCTCTCTTCCTCTTTATGTCCTCTGAAAACTCTGCTCTGTGTTGGTGTCCACACTCTCGACCACACTCCCCTCTCCTTTCTGTCCTTCTCGTTCTCACCATCTGTGCAGCCTCTTGTTTAGCGCCCTTTGTAAACATTCCCTCTCTTCCTTTCCTCTCCTTATCTATCTATCCCTCACTCCCTTGCTCCTCTCTTTGCCTCTGCCCTTTGTTTATAGCCTCTGGTGACTCCACTGGAGCTCCTCAGTTGGCTATCACACTGTCTGCCTTCTCTCTCTCTTCCTCCCTCATCCACCCTTTCATCTTTCCCTTCCTGTTTTTTTCTTGCTGTGGGTAGAGCTTCCAGGTGTTTTTTTTTTTTTGTTGAACAAAGATATTTCTGGCTTTCTTTTTCTTTTCTCCCTCCATCTATTAAGCTATTGATCCATTTTCTCATCCACCACGATCACTTTGTGTCACCGTCTGTGCTCAAATGTTAGATTTTTGGGCATCTGGAAATTTAGCATTTACACATTTGTCATTCATCCTTCTTTATTCACCATTCCAACCCCTATCCTCCCTTCTCCTCCTCTTCTCCTACCATCTTTATAGCCTCTGGGTAGAGAGGCTCTATGAGGACTCCTCGGCTAGTGGCCACGCTCTCCACCAACTCATTAAGGGCCGCACGCTTGATCTCCTTCCCCTTCAGATCGGCCACGCAGTCCAGGAAATCAAACAGCACGCAGCACTGCTGCAACTTCTTACAGAACAGGTCATGTAACTCTGCCACCGGGGCGTCTGGATGATGGAGAGGGAGGGAGAGAGAGAGAGAGAGAACGATGCATTTTAGACGAGGTTAAAGGACATAAAGGTCATGCAGCTCAGCCAAATCCAGTGGTGTTTCTGACAGGTGCTTTGTGTTTGGCAGTGAGTCATTTGACGAAGTGGGAGTGTGCAGAAGTAAGTAGGGAGTATACAGAGACGTATTTCACAGGCTAGATCTTCTCTCAGAAGTAATGAGGGAGAGACAACAGACTATTACTCTACAAACACATTTGTACACACTCCCACACACAGGGCCTAGCATCCATACACACACATGTCCGCACACACCTTCCTCCAGGGGGCTGTATTGTATCTCAGTCCTATTACCTGTCAGATTCTCTCTCTGGACCTGTTCGTCACAATGAAGCAACCTGCTGCTGGCCGTCAGATTAAAACCTTGTACCTCCCAAAACTCCACTTTTCACAGACATGCAGAAAGAACCATGGATTACTGAATAAATACAATGAATTTTAAAACAGATTCCACAGGCCTGAGGGGGGAGTGAAATTCAACAGCTCAGCTGGTGAAGCGTCATGAAAAAAAAAGTAAGAAATGAAGCAAACAGAGAGTTACAATCTTTGACAGCAGCCAAATGGGAATGCCTGGGTCTTTTCCTGAGTAACCAGATGATTGATGACTTAATAGCTAAATATAGCAGTGAGGTAACCAGATTTAGTTTCCTACTGAAGTGAGATGTATGGGAACACTACCAAGCTGATCTATATTTGGATAAAAAGCATACAAATGCACAGAAAACAGAAAACCATTCCTCTATGGGACCTTTTTTATGGATTTGATTTGCGTTAATGCTGCAGATGCTCCACATTGTTTTTGTATTTTAATGCCATGAGCTGTTTGTAATAACTGCAAGGCCATTACTGACCACTCCCTGAATCCACCACACACCGTTTTCATCTCTCTTTTCTTACTTTAGCTGCACTTTCGACAACTGGAGAGACACAACACTGATGTGACATATGCCTCATTGTTGTACCCAAGATGCTTAATCAGGTTTCTAAAAAAATGTTTTTTTGGTTATTTCTTTATTATTCATGGCGCTTGAGTCAGTCAAAAGAGAGCATCACACAGGCTGGCTTAGCTGCAGTTTCGTCTTATCAGATTGCGTTAGATTGTAGAGATGTAGCTGATGAAGTGTGTTTTTATAGCTCTGTATTCATCCCTCAAAACAATACAGCTTTTCCAATGTCCGAGGAACAGTCTAGACTGGCTGCGCGGGTGGAAAGAGGATGATCCAAGACTCTATCGCACATACACAAACACGGCAGGAGCGGATTAGATTTAACCCTTCTTAACCCCCAGGTGGGAAACACAGGGTGAGGAGGGACTGACTGGCGCCTTTCCAGCCCCAGACCCCTCTCAACTCTTGTGGGCACACCAGGACCATCTGCTCCCTCTGGCACAGAGCTGTACTACGAAAGACGAGGACTGCCCTTTTAGCTGATGTGTCAACAAACTCTTTGGAGACCAACAAAAGTGGTATTTTATTATCCATCCTGCACTTTACATCTGGAGCCTGTTATATAAATACACAAATATAATCCAGATTTTCTGATCAAGACTTCAAATCAGGTGTTGTTTATTCATCACTTTAACCCTTGTTGCATTGTTATTCACTCAGACAAACATGTTATTTAGGCCTCGGAGTAGCTCAGAATACTGATCCACTTATTTCTGGTCCACTCCCTAAATAACCTGAGCTGCATAAACCTCCGCTGTGGCTTTTCGCTTTTCTATAAACTTCTAGCCTGCCATTAAGCTTTAGTTTGCCCATTTCACATCCACTGTTGACACCTAGAACCCTGCCTATTGAGCCATGCTGGGCAGTCAATTTGTTCTTGAATTGCAGCCATTTCTTTGACTGGACAAATGTGTGACAGCAAAGTTCACACAATTTTCCTGACGAAAAATACAACGCTGAAAATGAAGTGTGAAAACTTCAGCAGGGTGAACTATCTCTTCTGACTTTGCTGGGGAAGTGAATGTGAGGATAAATCTGCACGGTGGCCACAAATCACCTCTCTATTCCGGTCGTCTGGCTTAAGAAAGCTGTGGCTTCAGTATTTTCATCGTCTTGATCCTTTATCATTTTTCTATATTTTTACATTCACCCCTTTATTTTGCTTTTCCATTCCTTGCCCTGCGCCTTCCTAATCCACCCCTTCATATGCATGGTCTTGTTGTCGCAAAGGCCCCTCTCTATCTGTGTCTTCTCCGCCCCTCCCCTTCCCCCTGCTCTCCCTCTGTAGGATGACTGTGATGGTGAAATTAAATACATTTTTAACAGAGAGTAATTATATGACGACGTGCCGTGATGGGACAGAGAAAAAAAAACAGAACGTGCAAGGTGAAAAGGCGATGAAAAAGGAAAACTGTGTATACCGTATGTGCTGCGGAGACAGAGAACAAGAAAGGAGGCGAGCAAAAGAGAGGGAGGATGAACAGAATGAAGAGACTTGGTGGGTCATGTGAGTGTGTGGGAGAGAGTGAAAGAAAAAAACAAAACATGAAAGATACAAGATGACAGCGCAGACAGAGTCACTATGTAAGGCTCTGGGCTAAAACAGTTTTTGGTTGTTGGAGTTTGAGAATGTTACCTTATTATTATGTCTCCAAAGAAAAAAAAAAAAAGACAAAAAAAAAGGCCAAAGACAGTGCATGATGAGGCAGCGGAGAAACAGTAACGAAGGTAATAGTGAGTGCAGTGGATTTCAGTTTTCCTTTAGGCTGTGCTATTATTAGGTCAACACAGGTCGCTCCAGACTCATTCATTTAGAGCAGCTTTAAATATCATGTCAGTGCAGTGATTAGAACATTAAACAAGATCTTAATCACAGTATGTGAGTCATTCGTGACTGAACTATTTCCATGCTTCTGACAATCCAAATTGATATTTTGAATAACTGTCAAGTCGAGCTGTGACTATGCGAATTAAAATGTAACGTTAAATGCATGTAGAATTCTTTTATTTCATCTTTATTGACTCAGGAAGTCCCTCGAGATTAAAACGTCTACTGTCAACATGGCACACCATTACCAAAGTTATATTCCCACAATTATAAAAACATGTTAGAACAAATAGCGGCAGACAGCAGCGATCCAACACACAATGCAGCTTAATGTAGGTAATTACAATCATCATTTAAATGATTATAAACAGTCAGTGTTGATACAAAGTGCTTGGAGCTTTGTATTACTGTATTTTTCTCTTCTCACTGGTCAGTATTTGTTGTTTATTCTTATTTTCTGGAGACAATGTACTTCTTCTTTGTTTGCTCTATTTTTCTTTTCTAAAGCTGATGTAATCAATATTTTCATTAACAGTTAATCTAATTCAATTATTGTCGCTCCTCTCAGCTCTATAAAGCGTTTTAGTGATGCAGGCAGCTCTAGCAGCTTCTTGGCTCACTGTGTGCTACCTGCCCAAAACCTACTAGTAATATAAGTCTGCTGAGAAATTAGCTTCCCCAGACTTAACTGTTTCAGATTAGCTGCCTATTTTTATTTCAAACTCCTGAATAATTGATTGAATATTAATTAAATGATGCTAAAACTATCTTGAGCCATCCAAAGTCATGATTGGTTGTTTTCACTTTAGATATTTCTTCTCCTCTTAGACGTTGCACCAGCATTTCTGGATGGATTTTTCCACTGAGAGATTGAAGAAAATGATTTGCATTTATATTATTCCAAATTTTCACTTATAACTATGCTAAACTACGCCAACAGAAATACACATTTTACATGACATAATACTGAATCCACAGTATAAAAACTAGGACTAGTTTCACAACTTTATCTGTTTATTAAAAACATTTAGGACAGTTGTGTTTCATGCTTCATGGAAATATCAAAACACAATAAATTCTTAATTATTACCAACTATATCCAGCCTATTCAGCCTATTGGTTCTTACACGGCATATTAAACTTTTTAAATATCCCACACATATGTCGTAGAAGATTCTCAGTCATCTAGGTGAAGTTATCTGGAAGTTGAGTCATAGCAGCAGGACAACTTTCCAGTCGAGTTGCTGTGACTCAACATCCAGATATTCCATAAAGATATAATTTCATCTTTAAAATAAGACTCCGTTTCACAAATTCTGAAAAGTGAAAATTATGACTAAAATGTGTTGTTATCTACAGACTGTGGAACAAAAACAGCAACTGATTTTACCCACCTTACAGAAATGATAGGTCAGCATTTTATTATTATCATATGATTTTTGTAAGAATGTAATCATACAAAAACAGTTTTGACATAAAAGTAGTGGAGTAAAAGTTAAACAACATACTCCAGTAAAATACCTGTACTTGAGTAAATGTACTCTAATACTGGGTGATCAAAACTGTGATCTCTTGATCAATGGTGTTGATCCGGACTTATCAGTTAAACTAACATAAGAGGAGGATAAAAAAAACGTCCTGAACCACATAGAGGGCAAAGACAACACGTAACGCAGAAGATGGTGCGAGCGAGGGGAAGGGGGTGGATGGATCTGGTAAATGGAGGAGTAACATATAAAACTGAGCAGTGACTAGCACAAACACATGCACAGCTGCACAAAACTAAATATAGTCCTGCTGGAGAGAGACACAGAGAGGAGAGGAGAAGAATGTGTGGAGGAAACAGGAGGGAGGAGAGGGGAGCAGTACAGGGTTAAAAGATGACATCATCTCCTTCCTCCTCCTCCTCCTCCTGCTTCTCTCTCATCTTTCCATCACTAGGTACCTCCCTTCCTTTCCTCTCCTCCCTTCTCCATCTTTCCCTTCCTCTGCTCTATGCCCATCCATCTCCCTGTGGATGTTTTTTTTCCCCAATCAGCAAGCAAAGCTCTAGTCTTTAAATAACAGTTATTCTGTTTGGGGCTGAGTGTGTGACAGGGAGAGACAGAAAGAGAGGAGGAATACTTCTGTTTTAGCTACCATCCAAGCCGCCTCTGCACCTCTGTCATTAAGCACACACACACAGACACACACCGATGTTCAGTGCACAGATACAGTGACGCAGAGAGGAAGATAGGAAGGGAGGGGAAAGGGGAGAAAGACAGAAAGGGATAGAGCCAGATAAAGAAGAAAAAGACAGTTATAAATAGTAGAAGGGAGCAACAGCAGCTATCAGAAGTCAGGACAGTATAAATATCACCTTAACAGGTTTAAATGACGCGCTTTAAGTCCATCTCTAAATAATCTAATCCTCCTAATGACACAGGGCCTCTCCACAGCATGACAAACTAACATGTACAACACATTATCCATTATCCTGCTTATAAACAGTCTGATTAGAAAGAAGGGCGAGGAGGGACCTTATCACGTGTGATGTGCTACATCCTCTGTTATGGCTTCAGATTTTTGAGAGGACTAAAAAGGGTTAACACCAACGTAACCTGCCGAGAGAGAACAAGCCGAATCATCCTGCTGCCTCAAATCAGAGCAGGAAATACTTGGAAGTCATCACGTGTTGATGATACCGAGAATAAATGATGAGACCGGCTGTGTATTAGCACATAACATGTAAATAGAATAAAATGTACGGGCTGTGTCTGATACTATCCTGATAACAGAAATGGAAATATTTGTACATTTTTCTCTGCTGGAGATGTTTTATTGCTCTCAGTCAGCAGGACATCTTCCCAAATTATGAATAGATACAGAGATTCATTAACTTTACATGTATATCTGGATCTGAAATTTTCACTACTTACTAAAGTAAGAGTAACAGAGACTGCACTCCAAAATCTAAACACCAGTTTTCTGGGTCAAAAAGTGTTCTCTAAATATGAAAAGGTTTAGGTGTGGGTCGTGAACATTCAAGAGTTAATACCTCACATCTACAGAAGCGTCTGTGAGTTTGTGTTTTTGACTTTCCTGAAATCAACGTAAATGTTTTGCAGGCTCGTGCAAAATTCACCAAAGGTGCCTGTCTCGACATTAAATAACCATCAGCCACTTGTTCAGTGTGTATAACATCTGTGTAAATTGAGTTCTGCAATGTTAAAGAAAAATAACTGATTGAGACAGTGGTCAGTATACCTGGGTATTTTGTTGTCACTGGTGGAGACCAAAACAGAGCTAAAAGAAGTGACTGTGATGTTTACAGCTTGAATCAATTCACAAAAAGGACAAAAGAAAATCAATTACTGAAGAAAAAACTTTGCTTAATGGCTTTTTTACTTACTTTGAAGAACTGAACCAACTTCACTAATGAAAACTGTGGAATTTGATTGAAAGCCCAAACAAGCTGGAGGCTGTGAGGTCAGCTGCATTAACAATTTTTGTTAAAGATTGTTTTGTTAAAGTTAAGAGACTGAATCACAAATTCCACAGGCTTCCTGCAAAGGTCAAAATTAGGTCTAAAATGACAGAAACGATGTCCTTGAATTCAGTGTTAAGACTGTGTTCAGACTGCAGTGTTCAGACTTAAGAAAAAGACAATTATCTTGTCTTTCTATGGCTTTCAGAACTTTTGATCCTCTGTATTAAAAGCTTTAAAAACTGCGAGTTCTATTCCAAATTAAGACGTCTACCATTTGAAAAATAGGAAAGATTTAAGTGAAAGATATTAATGAATAACAATGAATCGTGACAACTTCTGACCGTGTTTTAATGGCAGTGTTCAAAACACGGCAGAATATCATGTATATGCTGTATTGAATAGGTGAAGACGGGGAGAGAAGACTAAGTCATGGCAAAAGCTTAAGTGGTGTGCTAAGCCCATCTTTAAATAATCCAGTGTTACTAATAATACACATTTACACCACACAGCATAATGAGCAGAGACCAGTTGGAGGTTCCAGGCTGTGGTTTCTATGTATTTTTTATCGCATACTCTCCATGTAATCAGATGAGTCACTATCAATAAATAGGTTTCCATTTGTACCAATGAAATTAAGACATTCTCCCGCCTACTGGTGACTTCTACTTGACCACAGAATGACTTTCAGGAATGTGAGACATTAAAATTCTCCTCTGAAGGCAGTATTTGCTGTGCAAAATCTAAACACAAATTGGAGACAGTTAGTAAACAAATATGGGAGACGGTTATCCCAGCTGGAGACTTCTTCAACATTTGATTAGCAGCTTTGTAGCCCTCACTTTGTTGAATTATAATCTGTGGGTTTGCTCTGCAGGATATACATCTGTCACGGTGCTTTCCACGCTGCTGCTGCTGCTGCTTCGTAAACAAGGAAATGTAATAAATGAGAAAAAACATCATACTTCCTTGTCTTTGATTAAGGTCAAGTGCATGTTTTAAGCTGGCTGTGATTCATTTCTCCAAGAAAAAAAAAGGATTTTACTCCTTTCAGTTTACTTCTTTCAGTATCTCATCCCATCTAAAACAAATAATCCTTAACGTTTTCCCTCAAGTCTGATTCACAACACTTCACCTCTGCATGTCCAGTATTTGATTTTCTTTTTCGCTTTGCACTGCCTCAGAAAAAACAAGAACATACTGTATTTAATGTTGAACATCCACAAAGGTAAAACACGTGGTGATTCAATCAGAGGGCTTATTTGCCCGGGCATCAGCGTATTCCTTTAGGGATCAGCTCGTTCTGCTGTGACACAGCAGTGGTTGTGGTTATTGCATCGCTAGTTGTTTTATTATATCTTCTCCACTGCAATATCCTCTATTTTTCATTTTTTATCTCCCCTCCTCCCACTGTTCCTCCTCCACCTGTCAACTTAATGTTCAGTCATTTCCTCTTTCCCAATCCACTCCATTTCTTCAGCAACCCCCCACCACCACTTCCTTCCCCACTCTCCCTCTTAATTGATCTCAGACAGCCATAGAGCAAAATACTCCATGCCGTCTGTAACCCAATGCCAGGTCCATCCAGCTGGCCTCTCCCTTACACACAGACACACACGCAGTCATTCAATCTCCCACATACAATCTGTGAGAGAAGGTGACTGTTTTACAGTAAACAGCACATTTAAAACAGAGCCTTGCATATATTCATTATAATAATGTGGACAAACACGCATGCTGCACAAATAAATATGAAAACACAGGTTAATGCACCAGTTAGCTAATGTGGGGTTATGTTACATATCACATCAGCCCTTTTGACAAATTACACTCTCACAGCCTAGGGAAATGAGAGTAATGGTATCTAAATAAAGAAATACACCTGAAATATGCCAGTGTCTTCTGTCAGCAGCTTTTTCCACGTGAACCACTTTCTCTTGACAGACTCGCTTTTGTAATAGAGAGGTTTTGCAAAATGTACATAGCCTATATATTACATTAAAATTAGCATAACTGGTTAATTTTGTTAGCTTTTTCATATTTATGCTACAATCATAAAATGTTTTTACCACAGTCCAACTGCGTTATCCAAACAGACAAAATGTCATGCAGGTCTTGCAGAAAAGTGGCACAATAATATTATGTGGGTTGCTCTACATGTTCAGTGACATAGTTTACTCTCATGGTTAGCTGTGTACATGCTAACTGCATGTACACACACAAACCAGGTAGCACCAGCAGATCACAATATAGGCCCAACGGCTAACTAGCTTTATCGTTTGATAACTAGCCGTTAGCAGTCGCTAATAAGGGCAGTAAGTTAAAGTTGTTTATTCAAGAGAGATATTTGTACACCGTCCTAAAACTGTCGGAAACCACACTGTATATCAAAGTAAATATGACAAATGCGCTAACCTCATTCCCTCAAAGGTTAGGTCAACAGCATCAAGTAGCATGTTAGCTTTCTTCACCAAATTTTAACTTGACTTACATTTTTTAAACATTTTTCCACGTCAAATATACGCTTTCACATTCATAAGCTTATTTAACCATCTCTCTGCACACTATGTCCTCAAAATTATGCTCTTCCGTCACTCGATTCTCTCTTTTTCTTGTGTGCATGACGGCATGTTTCTCTCCTAATCCCTTCATTGTTAGAAGTAAAAATTGCCCATTTTGAGTACATTATGAAACACAAGCCGCAGTGTATTTTTGTTCTTTCGCAGACAGTGGTGGGAGCATTTCAAATGAATTTCTTATCATCCCATAGAAACAGAGGCACTGAAAAGCATGCTTTGACCTGGTAAGCAGCATCCTGTGAGCTCACAGCATAATCATGGAAAATACTGAGATGCAATAGTGCAGTTGCAAAAAGATGAACTACTTGCCTTTTTAAAGAGACACATGCACATAAACTAATACTCCCCATCGTGTTATGATTTTACTCATTTTTATGCTACACTTTTTTAACCTCTGCCTTATTCACTTGCTCGTCTGCAGGTCATTTTGTGGCTTTTAGATATCCTTAAATGCTAACGCCAAGCAGCAGGATGGATTTCGTGCAGGTACGGGAGATTTAACACTCTCTAAGCTCACACAACGTCCTTTATGCCCTGACAGAGTTATTTGAAGCCACTCAGCAGCTCTTTGAAAAACCACTAGCTGCTACTGGCAACAGCCTATGGAAATATCAAGGACATCGAACATCATGCATGGCTATTTCCTTACGTAGATACTTCTTTTGCATGGTTAAAATAGCAATTAGAAACCTGGGTGCTAGTTTCCATACTGAAGGGTGTTTGCATAAAACGTCTATCTATTAATCACTTGGTGGGAGTGCTTTCCTATTAATGATTCTTTGTTGAGCTGTTTTGAGGATTCACCACCCAGATCAGTGTACTGGAGCGCTGAGCATGTTGATTCATTTTCAAAACAGCAATTAGGCCTGCTGCTGCTCTGCAGCTCTGCTGCTTTCACATTGGTGAGGGAGATAATAATAAACAACTAGGTATCAATTTTTGATGAGAAGATATCCAACACCACGATGACAGAAGGAAACAGCTGTGGAAAAATTGGACTATTTCTTTTTTTTTTTGGCTTCATCTGCTGCTTTTTTCCAGATCAGATAGTGAGCCTGACAAAATTTAGTTTTTCTTTTAACTAGGACAAAAAACTGGAGCCTCTCGTGACACAGACTTTACAGGAATAGTTTTAGTATGATCATCTTGTGACTTCCAACTACAGATACATGTTTCCCAATGTCCTAATTTTAAATTTAGAAAATGAGACACATTGTGGGGATGTCTTAGTCCTATGGACTGGTTCCCCTGTGATGTCAGTTTAGGTCTGCACCATCTCCTGTAGTCTAAAGTCCAGAGAGAGCTTAGTAAAACTGTTCAGCAGCAAACGCTGACAGAATGTGCCGCTGGGCTGAGCTGAACAGAAAGTCTGTTTTGTGTATTTTTCTCTCTGAGCCCCTGCTGAGGTAGCTACTGGAAGCAAAAAATGTTCCCCAAGATAGACCATAAAATATCCCATGATCACTCTGCATATGTACATGTTTTACACAAATACCCACTCAGGCCTCCATAAATTCTGGATGACTACAATGTTTTTAGTAAGTTTTGATCCTCTGTCACTGACCCACTCCTGAGTGAAACCCTCAACGGTCAAGTCTGTTCCCAAATTACAAACCTTATGTTGCTTTTCTATTGTATCTTCCTGCAGTAAAAGTGTTTTACTTATAAATGTTACGTTACATTTCAACCAACTCATCGTGACACCGTAGATGCACTGACAGCATTTGTACCTGTGGTGATGATGTTTCTATCCCTGTCTATTCCTCAGGTGGATACTTTCACAGATGCAGTCACTCTGTGTCGATTGTATTTGCACCTGGGTGACTCATACATACTGGAAATAAAATCAGAATGAAGGCCCAGTGGTCTGGAAAAGCTGATCGCAGTCTGATTGCACAGCTTGCTGAGTGTATATATATAACATGTATTACTGTGTGTTTTTTTTATTATCCAGATACAAATCACACATATTTTGTATTTTAAGACCCAATGGAGAGAGCAGTACTTGGAGAAGGAGAAAAGTCTAAAATAGGGAACTGAGGCAGAGTCAATTTCAAGGTCAAAAGCAGTGAGACTAGTGCTGCGTGATCCTCTACTGATAGACAAAGATAGTTGGTTTAATAATCTCCAAACTCATCCTGCACCACATTTGCTTAAACTTTAATAAATCATAATCATTTGTCTATTCATCTGCTGACTTGATGTTGGGCAGGAATGTGACCTTAGCCTGGTTAGCCTGCCAGCGACAGCACAACACCCGTGACCGGGAAGCCTGACTCGTGTCTCTGGCCCCAGGGGAGAGCATGGCAGCTGGAGAGGAGCGTGGTGCTAACAGCCTGTCCTCTGGTTAGACAGAGCAGCAGTGTAACTGAAGACATGGAGGAGGACAACCAGGAGACAAGACAAAGACTAATCTCATAATCACCTCTGACAAATCTGAAACAAAGAATTCCTTAAATGTATGTTTTCTTATATTTGATGGAATTTATGAATGATAGTTTTACATCTGCTTGGCTAGTTTCAGAAGATTTTATCTGTTCTGGACAGTGTGAGCTCTTCTTACCCGTCTGTCAAACCATGTTTTCTGCTTACTCGCAATCTGTTTCTGCCTCTGTACTAATGGAAAGAGTAGAGAGTTAGCTCCACTGGGCCTGTTTCCAGAACCATTAACTCTCAGCACCATCTTTACTGGACACCATCCTCAAGTATTTTACTATTTAATGTGACAATTAAGAGAGAGAGAGACAGAGAGACAGGAAAGGGAACGCTATCGCCGTGTCTGGAAACATTTTTGATCCCCGTCTGGTGGTTCTGTAGCTGTGTGACAGCAGATATTAAATATTTTAATTTGCCTGGGTCCCCGAGAAACACTGAGTTTATCGAGCCCTGCTGCCTCAGCGTGACTTAATCATCAGCTCATCTGGGGCCCAGTCTGAAAAGTTGAAGCAGTGCTTACATTAAAGCTCAATTTGAGGAATATTTAGACATTGAAAAAAAAAAGGAGAAACCATTTGAAAAGGAGCAGCCACTAATAGTGAGACAAGCAGTGATCAGTCTCTGGTGTTTAATGATGTTTTTTGGTCTGTTTACTGCATTATCACAAAGATAGTACACTCTCATCTAAAGGTGGTTTTATCCAGGTCCTATCTTCTCCTATATTGTAGATACTGCTGAGGAGAAAAAATATTTGTACATTTTAAATTATTTACTGTGACTTTGTGGTTTATCTGCAGCATGTGCTCTTTCTCACTTCACAACCTGACACTTCATTTCTCTGATTTATATTAGTTCAAAGGTCAGTGTCAGCTGTAACAGAAGCCATGAAGAGAAGTCAAAGCCTGGCTCAGTGACACTTAAGCAAGGCAGCACAGACGCACAGCGCTGCAAGCGGTTGGAAAGCAGACTGCTGCAGGTGAACGCCAATCTGTCCATGTGACGAGTTTGTATTTCCAGTGTGGGCGAAGGTCTAAAAATAGGATTTTTCAACTCCATGGGCTCATTAAAACTATTTGAATATAAAGAACACTGTGATCCCGCTAAAACAAATCAGCTTTTTTTTTTAGATTTATGATTTATGATCAGTGTTTGGTTAAGTTTAGGGAATGCTCACGGTTACCACTGCAAACTCTCCTGCATAAAAGTAACGCAGAGCATACGCTCGTTCTATACTTCAACTTCCAGACCATTAATGTCTGAGCACTTCACTTACTGCACATTAGACATAAATCAAGAGGGATGCAGAACTGTGCCTAGAGATTCTGAGGGCTGCATTTAGCAGAAGAACTGACCAATGAATCAGCTTGTTTTTGTTCTTCAAAACATCTTTAAACCAAAAATGTCTCTGTGCGCTTTGTCTTGCTGTTCCAGTTGGAAAACAAAAGTTATTTTTAAAGGCTATGATATGTTTTACACACAACTGACGACAGATCTGCACAGATGCAAAGGGTAGAAACTAAATAAGAATCTATGTCTTTCTTTGTCTGTTATGTTTCATATTCAGCTGAAGCTGTGAACAGGAGCGACGCTTCGCTCAGGACATAAAGTGAAAACGATGTGCTGTCGTTAGCAGGAGGAGTAGTTCAAATTAACAACGGGAATGTGAATCCCCGGAGGACAAAACACCCACAAGTCTGTCTACACTTGGCCTACATACTGCCCGTAACAGACTTCCCCACACCAGGCTTTTCTCTTGAGCTGGTGCTGCAGGATCTTACTATCAGTTCCTCCAGGGGATCCAGAAACGGTGCTGCAGCAGTGCAGCAGCCGTGTGATAACTGGGACTTTTGTCTGTGAAGGCTACAGCACACATGCACAGAGAGAGGTCAGAACTGAAGGTGCCGTAAAGATGCTATGAAAACCCCTTTATCATCATCGTGCACGCCGGCCTGAGAGGAAGTCAAACCCAAGAAATGAGGTGTAAAAAAGATAGAAAAGCACGGGCCTCACACTATGTCTAAAAGTAGAAAGGTCTTCATTTCACAGAGGGTTAATGGGAAGAGATGGCTGGCTACATAAAAGGGAGAGTAACCTTATAAAGAGAGGTCAATGGCACAGATGAGGACTTACAATGTGTTCTTGTATTACCCACACAGATATAACACACGTTGACTGTACGAACCAAATAAAGGAATGAAAATACTGATCTGAACACTACTGTTTTCAATCCCTAAACACAACATCTAGCGAGAAAATATGTTCTAGGAGTTAAAGCGACTGTGCAGTAGATAGTAACACAAAGTGTAACAGTAGCACAATGTGACTGAAGTGACTCTGTAATGTCATTTCAGTTCTTGTATACTGATTCAGCAGTTGTTCCTATGTTCCGTGGCTATTTTTCTTTGCCTCTCCACTTGTTCCACCAGTCTGGTGCGTGTGCAGGTTGAGCTGGAAGGTCTACGTGAAATGCAGACAACACTGTATTTAAAAATAAAACCCAATGGGTCCCAAATCCTTGCATTCTTTTATTCTGAGAGGATACTGAGGACGCTCACACACAGAAGATCAAAGCGTCTTCTGTGTGGTAACACAAGCTCCTGGATTAGAGCTATGGCAACAACAGACCCACAAATAGTGCAGCTCTTGCTGCCTTCATGGGGGATGACTTTTCATTCTCCCACAGCACAATCACACAGTCAAGGAGACAAGCGGATGATTGCTGGTGTTGTGGTTTGCTGAGTTTTTCGAGTGATCAAGACAAAGTTCAGTGACGTGCATTTGAACTTTTGGAGCTTTGGACAAACCAGTTCCCACAGGTTTTAGATGTTGGTCAGACTGAACACGAAATCTGAAGACATCACCTTGGACTCTCTGACAGTTCCCCCCTGGTTTTCAGTATTTAATGGTGCATAGTTAATCTTAATTAATCACTTTAATAACTGTCTGATGGGTGAATAATGAAAATATTTGTCAGAATCAAAGATCTCACTGTGTTGTCACCTCCATCAGGACAAAGACAACAACTGTAAGCAGAAACTACAAACCACCAACAGACCTCTATGGACAAAACATGGTTTGCACTTTGACACATAAACTGTAAAAATAGTGACTTTATAATGTTTCAGATTCTTTTAGAACAGCTATAACACTCCTATGATATTCCTACAATGTTGTTTCTTCGCTCATGCTGCTACAGTAAATTAGTGCCTCACCTTTGAGCGGGGGCAGTGGAGTGAGCTCCACCTGGGAGCTCTGGTAGCGGAACTGGGACGAGCTGTGGGACCTCCTCTGCCGGGCTCTGCGCATCGACCTGCGCGGGAAGCCGTCCACCTTCTCCGCGGACGGCACCGAGAAGCTGGTGGTCGGCGAGGACGGGCTGGACGGGGGCAGCTTGGTCGTCTCCATGACGGCTGTGGTGATGGCGGTGGTGCGCGCCTGCCTGCCTGCCTGTCTGTCTGTCTGCCTTTGCGCGTGTGAGTGCGTAAAGAGGCGTTAGAGAGGACGTACGGGTGAATGGAGGAGAGGATGGAGGAGTGGGTGGCTTTGTGAATCACAGATGGATTATCAATTGATCAGAATGAATAGACGCACCAGGGGTGGTGGAGGAGGAAGAAGAGGAGGAGGAGGAGGAGGGAGGAGGAGAGGGGTGAGAGATAAAAGGGGAGAAAGAGGTGCAGAGGCGGAGAGGTATTTTCTGGACGTCCAGTGCCGCGCCGCGCTGCCTCGCTGTCTCTATCAGAGCCGCACTGGAAATGGCAACAGCAGCATCAGCAGCATCCCTGGTCTCTTCTGCTTTTCACGCGGATCGCTTGTGTATCATCCCCGTGGAGGAGCAGCCTGTACCGCTTCCAGATGATGCTCAGACAGGCGCGTCTCCTCATATACACACACACACACACACACCTCACTGCTGCTGCACTGGCGTCACACACACAGACTAAGTCATCGGCCTGAATCTGGATATTTCTTTTTAAAACAGATCACAGAGGCCTAGCTGAGCTCCTCGTGTAAAGCAAAAATCACTGTGATCGAGCACCGATTAAACTCCTCCTCCTTTATCCAGAGCAAAAACAAACAAACGGACTCCGGTTCGGTTTTGAGCTTATTTTCCTCCTTGGTGCTCCTTATCAATAAAATCAGTGATCGGTCCTGGCGGTGGATGATGATATCATAAAATCATCAATCTGGGCCCACCTCGGCTGCCGCATCACTGTTGTCCTCGCTCGTTTTTAACGGATCCTCTTTCGACCGTCAAATCGGCCGCACCTGCTTCTTAGTTGTTTTTCTGTTGTTGTTGTTGTTTTTTTCACCCCGTGTGTGATGATGTTGTTCTCGTCTAGGTTTATACCCCTCCACGGAGCCTCCTCCTCCCGCCGTCCTCCAACCGTATCAGGGCGGGGAAACAAACGGTGCCTCACCGCGCCGACATGTGCAGGTCTCCTCCGCCAGCCAGCAGCACCGAGCCCCGCTGCCCCGCTCCGTCGCTACCTCCGCCGCGACAAATAACAGGAATGAAAAGACAAGAAAGACGCCGCCTCCTCCTCGCAGCGCAGACTTTTAGTGGGAGCACTAAAGGCCCGGGTTATACAATAGCACCACCGCGTCTGTGTCTGTCAGACTGATGCGTTTTTCTGCCGGCCCCCCTTCTCGGTTCCCGTTGTCCGGTCGTCCTACGGCGCCTCGGAGATGTGCTGCGTCAACACGCGCTCAGTGAGTCAGGGGGATACAGGAAACGAGACGCTTGCCTTTCAAAATAAAACACAACGCACACACGCTTCGCGACAGAAAGAATTAAAACAAACTTTCATTATAAGTTTCTGTATGTTTGATTTATAAAATGAGCTAATTAATAAGGCTATTTTTACATTATCTGCTGAAATAATTTGCCAGCTATGATTTTTGGATTATTTCCACTTGAGGCCTGACATGTGAGGACAGTAAACGTTTTCGCATAGTTGTCATTGGAAATGGATAAAATGTTACATAGGACATGACTGCTTTTTGGTTACCTCTCGGTATTATTAAGAGTTCGCTCTGGCTATATTTTGTGTAGCCAATAAATATTTTCAGAGCTGTTACTTTTAAGATTCTCAAAACAAAGGTCTACTTGTGTTTTCATTAACTGAGATCAACGTAAACTCGAAAAGAAATTATCTTTTTTTTAATTTGCTTATGAAGACTTCCTCTGAGCGAGTTAAACGGAGGACAAGGTTGAGGCAGGCGCATTACACGGATAGGGCTTTTATTTTGAAAACCTCCACCGGATGCGCTGCTATCTCACTTTGACTGTGTTGCCATTTGCTCCTCAGCTTTAAAGGTGGTGCAAGGAGAGAGAGAGAGGGATGAGGCTCCTCACTGCGGATGACGCTATAGGATGGATTTATTTATTTAATTGCTTTTATTTATGTGGCCTGGCTTTGCTTTTTAAACCCGGTTAATGTTAAACAGATGCAGCCTAAGTACCTCACGGTGCTCTGCTCTCACAGCACCACCTCTGCCAAACGCCTGGCTGCTACTTCACCCTCTTATGAAATATATGCTCCTGTGCTCCAGCAGCACGCTTATCTGTGTTTCGGTCTGACTCCCCTCCATCCTCCCGCCTTTCCCAGTTTCTGTGTGTGTGTGTGTGTGTGTGTGTATACGGGTTGTACTTTGCTTTGAGGACCAGGTACCATCCATATTTCTCCTCTCCACTAAGCCTTGCTCTATCTCTCTCTCTTTCTCGACACACATAATCCTATAGCTCATAGAAAAGCTGCCGTGCGCCTGCGCACCACTCTCCTCTGTGCTAGTTCCAGGTGAGCTCTGGGGAAAGAAAACACTCGGGTACCAGCAGTCCCGTAAATGGCAGTGGAGACGTGGAGTCTAAAACAGTGCTCTCTGTCCTGTGAAGCTGTGCACTGAGGCGAAAGCTAATAAATTGCTAATAACAATGCTTAATGTGAATTATCCATATCTATCATATTTTAAATGCAGGGGCCATAGTGGGGACACGCTTAAAGAAAGGAGCTTCATTTGGAAAATTGATAGAGGCATTACGTTGGAAAAGAAAGAAATATGAAATACACAACTTTTCAAATATAAAATACTTCTAATATATACTAATAAAAGCATATTTATAGTTGTAGTTTAAATAACCTGACTTATAGATGTAGAAACTAACCACTCTCACCCCCAGTTCTACAGCCAAATTTGACCCTTTAAGTCTTACAAGCTGTACTGTAAATGCAGTAATGAACATTTCAGTTGCTTTTGCCCGTGAAACTATGTTATCAGTGCATATAATTGGATTTTTCTTTGACAAAATTAGGTTTCAAGACATGAAACCGTTGTTCCACGACTGGAATAATGCAACAGCTGCAGTAACATAAATGTACTGACATTATTGCTTTCACTTCCCTTTATTATTCACTTAAGTAATTTGAAGAGTTGCATTCAGAGTCATATTTGGCTTGTTGTACAACACAGTTGTGTTCACTGTTGCTAACTGACATGAAACCCCACATGAAACAGGACTGCAGTGAATTTTAGACATTTTTTTTAATACTTCAATATTGGGGCGGACAACGGTTGTCAGTCAGATTTTTGGGGGGTCATTTGCCACCACTGTCCGTCCCTGTTCCACCTCTAAATTTAAAATATGAGTCTGCTCAGATCAGCTAATTAGCACAAAACACAAGATCCAGCTGAGGCTGATGAGAATGTCACTAGCTTTGCAGGCATTAGGCTATAAACCCAAGAGGCCTACCGAACAAATGACTATTTCCACCTGATGATGGTGCTATACACACAGCTAAGAGATCACCAAAATAATTACAATTCTTCCCAAGGGGACAATGAATGTGAGAAACAAATGTAATGAGTCAGGAGGGGTAGAATTAAAGTCAGGACCACCAAATCTGTAAAGTTTCAACATTTGGAGACCAAGAATGTCTGTAGCAAATAATGTAATGTAATGTACAGTGTAACAGGAGCGGTAGTTATACAGCTGTGTATGTATGTGTGTAAATGTATACACAGATCAAACCAACAGCACCCAGCGGCCTTGATGTTGTGGCAGATCGAGGTCAGCATCCAACAGCTCCATATGCACACTGTGTTAAAATATTCAAAAGGATTTTTTCATTTAACAAAAGTGAAATAAAATTACGTCTTTGTAATTCATTTTTTATTGCAACAAATATTATAGCATAAATATAGATATCTAATGCATGATACATATCATAACTCACAAGAACACCCACTCGAAGCCTCACACTAAATTATGAACTTCTTTATAAACTCAAACATCCACATTTATCCTACTGATATAACATATATAAAGCAGAATAAACTGTACAAATCATTATTTGAAAAAACAAAATCGTCCCTGTAAAACTATCACACTTTAACTTTTTTAAAATGTGATTTCCTTACAGCAGTAGATCCTATAATAGACGTTAGCAGCTTCTTTGTTCTCTTATCATCAGTGAAGATGTGTCACATGGAAAAACTGATTTATTTTTCCCGTCTGAATCATTTGACATGAGCACAAGATGTTAATTTTTAATAATACAAGGACCCTTATCATAGTTTAGGCTCCCAGGCAAGAGGATTGTTAGTGGACCATCGTCTCATTGGAAACCCTCTCATCATCACCATTCTTAATGAAGCCGTCCCTGACAACCTCCTCACCTCATTCTGCTGTTCACTGCATTTCCCTCACAGATCAGCGCAGGCTTGCCATCAGTGTGCTACATGGAAAACAGCTTAGTTTGCACAACACACTGGTGAAACTCACGTTCAACAACATGGCTGCAGGCTAATCCACAAGCAAGTGATCCAGTTCATACACGGTGGCCAGATTTGTTGATGCAGTAACAAATGAATAAGGGCGTTGTTGCCTGTAATCACGGCTGGCTTTACCCACGAGGGAGCATGAGTAAACTGTGGGGGGGTACTGAGCCTCTGTGCTTATTTATTTAAGCACATATTTGTTTGGAAATACACACTTTGACACCAGTAAATAGAAAAGACACATAGGTCCTACAAAGAGAAAAAGCTAATTAATTGACTAGAATTTGTTCTTGGATTCAAATACTGCAAGTAATAAATGAATTATCAGTATCAGCATACTGTGTGAGACTGTGTGAGGAGACTGGGGGTGTTTTGAAAGAGGTAAGCAAGTTAAATCCTCATGAAGGTACAAGCTGCCCATTCGCAGGCTGTGTGGTTCACTTTGGCACTGACATATATTCACACTGCGGTTTAAGGGAGCAGATGAGAATTTTGCAAGGAACTGTTTCTAATGCTTAGTCAGTTTTTCTGGGAAGAATGGTGCATACTGTTAATTTTTGTTTTATTTGAAATGCAAAACTCTTTCCAGCTTTCCATTGCTTGATGTCATATGTGAAAATTGGCCTCATAAAAGCTCCCAACAAGCTAAACAACAGTTCTTTTGTAAGAAGACTGTGACCTAAATAATCATACATGATTTGGTACTAGTTCAATTAAACAATTCAAAACATATAAATTATAATTAAATAATCATTTCAGTGTAGGGCAGTGCTACTGACTGTTAGCCCCACTTAGGATCCAATCATTGACCTCCAGGAGCTCAGATAGAGAAACATCTCTTGAGCCATCAACCAACTGTGGCAGTGAGGGTGGAGGCTGAGGGGTAGATCTATCAAAGCTGTTGGAGGTAGGCCGAGGGAAATTAAGCGGACTTGGGACAGTAAGGAGGGAGAGCAGGGGTGCAGGATTAGGTGTCATTTGTTGGCTGCTACTTGACTTTAAGGCAAAGGCAGGGGCAGGAGTCGGCTCCAGCCTTGCCTGAGGTGAAACTGAGAAGGACTGAAGAGCAGCATCTTGTAGAGTTGGGGGTAAAAGTGAACACGACTGAGCTGAGCTATCACTGTAAAGACCTGTGTTCATGTGACAACCCCCCGCTACATTGTAGTATGGGGGCACTGCATTAGATGAAGCCGTTATATAAGAGTTTTGTTTACTTAAAAATGCTTCTAGTGTGTCAGAATTAAGTGCAGAGAAGCAAGCATCTGCTGACAGTGAAGACGTTTCCCGGATGGCGTCTTGCACAGATTGTGGATGAGCAGCTACGTTGAGGGGACTGGAGGGAACATGGTCTGGAGCAAGACCGGTTCTCACAGGCGGAATAGTTGTCAACCCCGAGGTAATTACAGGCTCTTTGCTAAACAAAGAGTGAGGAGATAGCAGCGTGGAGAAGGAGAGTGAGCAGGGAACAGTCATTGGGCTGGGCGAGGAAGTGATGAAGAGGTCGGTAGACGAGCCACAAGATGAGGCTAAAGTTGTAGTTGTTGGAGCAGACGTTGAAGGTGAAATGTGAGTGTTTTCAACATAGTCGAGGGTTTGAAGTCCGGGGCTGGAGTTCAAGGAGGTAGAGAGTGAGGGTGCAGCCAACAGAGATGAGTTTGAAGCTTGGGGAGCAACTCCAGGAGGACTGGAACCGGTCCGACAGCCGACTGATGGGGAAGCCAAGTGAGGAGTGGATGAGCTGGAACTGAATGCAGGCTCTCTGAGACAGCAGTGAGGTTCGTGACGCTCCAGAGCTGTCGTATAGAGGTGGAGGTCTTTTTTCAGAGCTGCAATCTCCTTTTGGAGGGCTGAGTTTGAACGCTCAAGACACTGGAGCTCCTGAGGAGAAGAGGACAAAGAAAAGACGTTAAAGAGATAAGAGAAAGTGAAAGACAGCAAAGGTGGAACAGGAGAGGAGAGAAGAGCACAACAGTGAATGTCAAGCTGAGTCAGGTGTTTTTATTATCCCGCCGAGTAGCATTCATTAAAAAACGCCATAAAAGCAGATGAAAGACATACATCAAAAGACAAATAATAAACTATCACATCCAATCAACATCGTACTACACCGGGGCTAACTTGTGCTGTAATAAAACTCTACAGCCAGATAATACTAATGACACAGAGTGTCAAAGAGTCACAGAGTGGATGATGCTCGGCTAAAGTCATAACCCCTAAAGGAGAACTGAAATGTGACAGTACTGCGAGTTCAGCATGAAAGGAGATGGGAGAGTGCAAATCTTAAAAAAAGAGCCTGCTGATCAGTGCAGTTTAATTTAGAAAAACAGTCAAAGTTGTGTGTTTCTCATATTCTCACCCTTTAAACAAACCATAAACTGCTAACGACAATGTTTTGTTTTTTTTTGTGAGTCAAACTGATTTGTGACTGAGATGCAGATTCAAAGCTAACCTGAAACACAGAAAGAGAAGAACTGAAAGAGAATAGCAAGAGAGCGAAAATGAAAGTCTGGAGTCCTTCCACACAGAAACACACGCGCACACACCCATTCACAAATTCAATAAACGCACACTCATCCAACCAGTTGTGCTCCTCGTATAACTGCAAACTGTGACGTGACAGAGAAACATATTCGCACACAAGGTTAGGTGCAGCACAGTAATCTACAGAGGTTTAGGTTTGGTCATAATGAGAGCAGTACATCACATTTTATGGACGTGTGTATTCAGGGCGTGAAAGGAATAAATTGTATTAAGCAACAAAGACATTGCATTAATTAGTGAGCTGTAGATGTGAGTTTTTACAAAGCTAAAGTAAAGTTTAGCAGGTTTACCACACGTTGTGCTAAGCTACGCTAAGCTGTGGTTTCAGTTTTCTCATCCTACTCTTGGATATGAGCACAATTCTCAAAATTCAAACGTTTAATGTCATTATTGATCTGATTAGTGCAAAAGAAATAATACTAATAACCCTCCGGGTGGTGTGTTTTAAGTGTCATCTGTAGTATTATAAAAACAACATTATGGTTATGAGTGAGAACTATTTTGCAGACATTCTAACAATCCTATAACAGTGCATTTGAACAGTGAGTTATATAAAAGTATTTTCACTTAAAGCATGAAACAAGGACTTCTGAGAATGGTCTGATTAAAAGTACGGCATCGTCTCTTGCTTCTTCTGAGAGACGGCGGTATATTTGTTTGTGTGTGTGTCTTTGTAAAACCCCTTTTGGAATTTGCCCTCCAAAAAAAAAAAAGCACGGCTGGAATAACGGAGGATGGGCCTGTGTCTGTGTGTGTATGTGGTGGGCAGAAAGGAAAGGGAGGGCCACTGGGGAGGGAAAAGTAGAGGGAGTGAAAGTCCTTCTCTTAAAGCAGACTATTTACAAGAAATGACTTTGAGCATGCTGCCAAATTACACAAGACACACACCACTAGTCTCACAGCCTGTGCGCGTGTGTGTGTGGTAGACAAGGAGACAGAAAGTGATAGAGTCACAGGGCCAGTGAGTAAGGAAGCAAAGAAGGAAAGGTGACATAAAAGGGAGAGAATGTGTCAAACCTCATGAAGCTCGTCTGCTCTCGCTGTTTGTTTCCTGCGACTTTTCCTCGCTGCGTCTCTGTTTTTCTCTCGTCTTTTCGTCCCCCTGTTGCCCACCCGTTGATCCTCCCCTTCTCTCTCCTGCAAGCATAAATACACACCCAGTGCACCGCAGTCAGTACAGCATACCTCAGGTGTGTACAAGCCCTCCGCCTGCATACTTATCTCATGGCTTTTTCCGACTGTACTGAAAGGAGCACGTCTTCTTACAAAGGCAGACATGAATAACTTTTTGAGATTGCATAACATTCTGAAACATTTCATAGATCGTAAGGTCATGGGACAAACTTATCACATGGATTTCAGTGTGATTCACGCAGGTTCAATAAAGAAGTAAACAGACCTGGACCAGGAGAGGAACGTTTAGCGCGTGATGTTGATGGTGATGTGAGGTCAAATGGTCAAATTTAATTTGATGAGCAACAAATGAAGGTGAAAATAAACTGACATTTTCCTGACAGCTTTCCTATAAAAGGAGGTGAGTGTTAAACGCACCTCCTTGTGTTTTATTGCTTCCAAAAACGAGACAGGAAGGACTACTCCCTCTGTATTACGTGGTTACCTGAACAGGCAGGTTGCAATGAAGACAAGACTGACTTCCACTAAGTGCGTTCAGCCTCAATAGGAACAAGAGCTAGAGGTCCTGAAACTGGAAGTGCACCCCTCTCTCAGACTCGCACTCAGTGGTGAGAGATGTTTAACGAAGTTGTTATTTTAATTTATGAAACTTGGGTGCAACTCTTCCCCTTGGTAGAAGCAGTCAAACCGGAACGGAAAAAAACAAACAAGTATCAGTCAGTGTGCGCTGGTGGTGGAAATAGAACAGGAAGCCTGACTGAAGCCAAGAAAAATCATTTTGAGATATGATAACCAGTGCCAAGTATTCTAATGAGGTGGATATGCTGGTCGATATGATGTGATATATGTTGTCGTGTAATAAGTCTCCACTTTAACTTTAAGGCCTTGTGGACACCGACTGAGTCTTTGTTGAAAAGATCTATAATCCTGATTTTTAGACATTTTTAAAAGAAACTGTCATCACATTTAATACGTGATGCTCTTTTCTCTTTAGTGTTTTAATATTATTATACTGTTTTTTTGTCTGTTTTATGCTGCTGTGTTCTGTGTACAAATTATTAAACTATATTGTTTTAAATTGAGTTTATAATTATACTGCTAATTTTCGTTGTTGTTTCTTTTTTATAAAGAAGTCGCAATAGTAGTGTCAGTCATTGACACGGTGGCTGCAGGTCAGCCCTGCTCTCTCTTGGCCCATCGTCCCCAGCTGTTGATGGCAAAATGCCATCAAAGACATGCAGTGGTCAGAGCGGAAATGAACTATTTGAAGTTTAATTATTAATATTTATCAGTGTTAGCTGTGATGAATTTCTGTGGTTAGTCTATAATCGATAGATTTATTAAGGAGAAACAGGACTTACCGATCCAGCGGTGTTGCTGTTGCAATCCTCAGCTGATAGGGAGCCAGGGCTGTTCGGCTCGTACCCGGTTTCCATGAATAACGGGGACATATCTTCACCCACCACCCCCCACCCCCCCCGCCCTCTCGCAGGAGTCCGGCTAGCCGGTGCTGTGGCTGTCTGCGTTTCCGCCGGCAGAAAGGAGCTTCATCCAGCCCGGATCATCTGTGCAGCGTGATCGCATGAGAAAGCGCTGACCGTCTCTCTGCGGCGCTGGCGCACAACCAGCGCGACTCCGTCTGACACAGGATGAGGAAAAAAAATTTAAAAAAAGCTGTGTGGTTTGCTAATCAGACAATATACGTGATGCAAACTGGTGTCTAGTGTTTGCTTGGTGACTTGCTGGTTCTGCAAATGTGGAGCTCCGAGTGAAGCCGTCACCCAGCGCGCGTCGGGGATTTTGAGAGTCGGAGGTTTGGCATCAGACGGTGATGCAACATGATGCTGCGAGTGCTTTCAGTTTCTCTTTATTTTAAACTGACCCGTTGTGAGTTAAAAGGTTGGGTCGGGAGAGGGAGTCGGGGGTGGCTTCACGTGTAGTGTGGTAGTTTCACTTTTCGTAGCCTGATCTGTGTCGGAGTGCTGAAGATCCTACAGCTTAAAGGTTTAAACTACATGCTCTTGTTAAACCTGCTCCTCGTGTTTGACTCTTCACCTGCTCACTGCACCCGTGTGTGAAACAAACATGTTTCTTTCCCATTTTATCCTACAGCTGCATTGTCCGATTGATTATGTGTGTGAACCTCACAGGTCATCCAGACCTCATATTTTCGACAGCACCGGAAGGCGTCATGATAAAAGGGATGGGGAAGGAAATCTGGGACAGACCATTTTAGGAATATGCTTCCTTCACGTGCAGGGAATTTCTAAAAGTGCATCTGCCTGGAAATGAATGAGCAATCCCCCCACGACAGCCAACAGCTTTTACCAGTTCCCGGCAAGAAATTATGTAATTTAAGCTGGAAAGAGGGGTTTTCTTTAAGACTAATAATGGCTTCACCTCTTCTTAAGTCTAAATACAGCCCACACCACAGGTTAAGACAGGTACGAAAGGTTCGACACGTTGATTTAAGCTACATTATAAAATATTTTTTCTTGTGTTAAATCATATATGCAAGACCAACAATGGTAGTTTCTTTAAGAAAAAAAAATACTTCCCTCTCACCTTGAGTTATGTATTACATAAAGTGCTTCGGGGAATCACCTCTCAGGAGGTGGTGTGACAACGGTGAGTGTGAGAAACTCTTGTTGCACTTCTTGTAAAGTTTCTCTACAGTCACATGTTGACTTATTACACCATAAAAATAAATCCACAGGATGCAGATGGCAGAAATGATGACCCAGTTCATCCACAGCATTACACATCAATCTAAGGGACGTAATGGTGTAAATGAGGAATCAGTGTTCATTCTGTATATTTTAAAACGTCTGATAGACAGAACATCTCCAGAGTGCAAAAGTTAAATGTGTAATTCCAGGAGATCTCACACGGCGGCGACAAAACTCCTCAGTCGTGTCCTTTACAGCACGGCCACACCTTAAAATACACACTGACCAATCAGCCTTCGCCGAACTCCTTCATCAACCAATCGCTGTACGCGCTTTACCGAACGGACCAATCGTTAGCTACGCGAGGCGGGATTACAAACACATTATCTTCCTGCAGCGCAATGCTGCTTGTGGATGCCAAATATCTATATATATTTTAGATAAAATCACCGAATCTATAAAATAATTTACTCAGCAGCGGTTTTGTTGAGTGGAACATCGTCGCGATGGGATTGCTGACAATTCTGAAGAAGATGAAGCAGAAGGAGCGGGAGATGAGACTGCTGATGTTGTATCCTGTTTGGTGCAGTTCATTAGCTTAGCCGAAAACAAAGTAGCATTGAACTACTCCCTTTATCATAACTTCACTTGTGACCGTGTGATAAGAATTAAAAACAGCAGTTTGCATCTGTATTGTGTGTGTTCATAACCGTAGACTATCGTTTGTAGGCGTGTGAAGTTTTTTCTTTCTTGCATTTTGTGCTGTATCATGCTACTAGCTGCTACTGTTACCTATCAGGAACCATTTACGAACAGCAGGCGAACAAGTTACAAGGTGTTTGCTTGTTTAATTGATTTATTAACAGTTTAATAGCGTGAGAGAGTTTATTCTTTAACCTGGTCCGTGCAAGAGGTCTGGACAACGCGGGGAAGACGACCATCCTGAAGAAGTTTAACGGAGAAGACGTCAGCACCATCTCACCAACACTGGGCTTCAACATCAAGACCCTGGAGCACAAAGGGTAACACGCACACAATAGTAGTAGTACAGCCCAGTGTTTAGATATTATTCAAATCAGATGATATACAACCAAACTTTTCAACTCTGGGCACCCTCTTTGCTTTTAACATACTTGTTGTGTACAGTATTTCTCAGGCTCCTTCTCTGCTCTTCTCCCTGTGTCTTCTCTAGGTTTAAACTAAATATTTGGGATGTCGGGGGTCAGAAGTCACTGCGCTCCTACTGGAGGAACTACTTTGAGAGCACAGACGGGCTGGTGTGGGTGGTGGACAGCGCCGACAGACTCAGACTGGAAGACTGCAAGAAAGAGCTCAGTGCACTGCTGCTGGAGGAGGTACACACGCTCTGTGTGACACTGTATAACAATGGACACAAGTGTTTAGTTGTCACATGTCAAGATGAGCTAATAGTAAGAATACATACACTGAAATTTATTAGCACTTCATCGTTATTCATACTGTTAGTATGTAACATTAGAGACCAGTGTGACAAACCAGAGCACTGATCTGTCATCTATTTTTTATGTAAACATCTATTTCTATGTAGCATCATGCTGTGTTTCTTGTTCTTCCCTTACTGCAGAGGTTAGCTGGTGCAACGTTGCTGGTTTTTGCCAACAAACAGGATTTACCAGGAGCTCTGTCTAAAGAGGCAATACGGGAGGTGAGACTTACAGCCACTTTAAACAAGACAGCATTATCTGTATAGCACGTTCAACGCAGAGCAAAGTCAGAAGTGGTTTAAGCTGGAATAGAATGAAGAAAATAGATTACTGTACATCAGCCTGCGTGCTCGCTGTTTTCCTGCAGGCACTGGCTCTGGATGAGATCAAAAGTCATCACTGGTGCATCATCGGTTGCAGCGCAGTAACAGGAGAGAACTTGTTAGCTGGAGTGGACTGGCTGTTAGACGACATCGCTGCGAGGATCTTCACCGCTGACTGATTGTGTGCGTCGGGAACGGCATCATGTTTGAACTCTGACACCAAGTCCAAGCTACAGACGCCTGTAGACTGCAGGACATCCACGCTATCAGTAATTGTTTCATCAACAAGCCCCAACAGAACAGTTTTTCTCTGGCATCACTGCAATCATGTGGCTTTTTATCTGAACAGGTGATTTCACATGTAGAGGGGGAGAGAGAGCAACAGTGTTCGTTGAAATCCTTTCACACATGGAATAAGTTTTTATATAAAAACTGTGTATGCAATGATTGGTGTAATGAGGTAGTGTTACCCGTCTCTTTATCCCTGAATTTATTTATATCTATATAAGAATAAAATTTGTTTTTCCTGTCAGGCGGATGCTAAACTGAGTGGAGGTTAATTTGAATTCAGCACTAGTGATGGCGAGACGGCGCTTCATGAAGCTTTCCGTCCAACTGGTTCAATCACGGGCCAAAGCCCCAGCCTTTGATTTACTCTACTGCGCCTTCAAGTGGGCGATAAATGTACAGGCACGGTGATCGTGTGAAGCTATGAACTGAATAAATGATCGAAGGATGTTTGCAATAGTTGTCTTGGGATAAGATGACAGGGTGAAAAGGGAAAACTGTTTTTAGGGACATTCATTTAAAGAAATCCGTTTCACAGTGCCGGGGTTTTGTGAGAACAGGTCGCCCCTCAAAAAAAAAAATCACGAACCCGCGAACCACTTTCTGAATCAGTCACGTGGTACGGCCGGCTCGCTAGGCTCACGTCAGATACGCGCCCAAAAAAAAAATAAATCACCATGTTGCTCACAGGTATAAATCTAGACAAGACTCAAAGCATAATAGAGTTTAAATGTAGATGCTGCTGTAACTCGCTTTGGAATCAAAGGTTTCTGTGTAGTCATTGCTGTACCAGTGTCGCAGTACTTTAATACGTATCTAAATCTGTACAGAGCCAATAAAAATGCTCCAATCATTTTGTTCCATGGCAAATATGGTGACAGCTGTTCCTTTAATGCGTCTTGTTTCTCTATATGCACTATTCAAGTCATGTCAATTTACAGCCTTTGAGTACTGCAACCATCACTTAAATTCTGATCACAGGTTCTTAGAGAAAAGAAAGTCTTTAAATGAAACTGCTTTATTTCAATTTTCCACAATTGTAAAGTCTAAGATGTTAACTTGACAAGTTTTGTCATTGTAAATAAACAAAATATAAGTTTATACAAATGTAAAGCAGTCTTCTGTAGTTGTACTTCAGAGAAACTCAAATTGGAGAACCCTTGTTGGTTGTAGCCTGCAAAGGAAAAAAGGACATGTTACAAACTAGAAGGCCACAACCATGACAGTTAGACGTAAAGTTATTTTCTGATCAGAGGTGATACCAATCAGTCATGAATCTTCAGACTGGGGCGGTAAAAATAACTCATCACTTCTAGATAAAAACCTTTGAAGCCATGTTGATTCTTACCATAAATGAAGCAGCAGCCTGATGGATCCAGCTGGACTCTGAGGTGCCCTGAAACGTGAAGATACATTTTAGATGCTTACGCTTGAGTTGACGGTCAGAACTAAAATTTAAGCGTCTTGTAGTGTCGTGCTGATCAGAGGGGATACCAATCAGTCATGAATCTTCAGACTGGGGCGGTAAAAATATAACTCATCACTTCCACAGAGTAAGGATTTAAGTCCAAGTCTTACCAGAGTAAAGCAGGTACTGGCCCAATACATCCAGCTGGACTCCAGAGATCTGAAACATGAGAGAATATTTTTTAGTTTGTTGCCACAACCAGTCATATGTCTAAAGCCTGCAGTGCTGAATCAGAGGGGTTACCAATCAGTCATGAATTCTCAGACTGGGGCGGTAAATTAAAAGTCATCACTTCAGCTTTAACACTGATGTTCATAGTCTAAACTTATCTTAATTCAAATACTCACCAACATGAGCCGACAGGACAAGACCAACTGATTCAAGCTGCTGACCTGTAAAATAAAACATGTTATTGTCCTAGTCGTCCCATTTAACCAACATAGCACAAGCTGCAGTACAGCCTATAGTTATCTGCTTGAATCCCACTGGCTTGGTTTCTCTTGAAATTAAGAAACTACTATCATTTACAAGCTGTTGATTGTTTGCTTAAACACTCATTTTCATGCTTCTAGGATGTGATCAGAGATGCAATTCAGTCATATACTCAGCCAGTTCTCCCTCCATCAGAACTCCAGCGGTCACCTTACACCTGGGATGACTCAGGGTCCTCAGTGCCATACTGGGGCAAATAGAGGGAGACCCGAGTAGTGCTTAGACTGTGGTGTGTGGACGACAACTCATCATTTCAACAATCCTAGAAGCATTACTACATTTTCTCTTATATTGCAGTTGCACTCCACTGATCAGATACCTACCCTCAAGTCTGGGAGAAGCCGTGGGATTCGGGCCCCTTTCCTCTAGCTTGGCACTCATGTAAACCTAAAGATTAAGTTAAAGAAAGAGTAAAGATTAGTAAACTTCCACAGTACAGAACTGCTGTTCAGGAGTGTGATCAGAATGTCTTTTTCAGTCATACAGCCTGTTACCAAACAGCCCAAAACAGAGCCACCTTCAGGGAGCCAAAGATCACTTTACACCTGGCTAGCCTGATCCAGGGTTCTCAGTGTCTTGTTGGGTCAACAGGGGATCTGATATGGGTAAATCTGAAATATCTGGTACCAGGAGTGAAGACTGGGACAGCATAATCATCATTTCACACTCCAGTAGTGTTGGTTGTTTAACATGACACCTACCTAGATCATCCTGATTATAGCTGGACAGGTCACTCGGTCCTAATAATTGATCTGTTAGACAAAAAAAAAAAAAAAAAACTAAAGATGGTGCTTAAGTTTCTAAAAGTGGATACTACATCTAATTAACTTCTGAACTAACCCTCCACATATCACACAAGTCTCATTGATCAGTGTTTCCTTTCAGACTGTTGGTAACCCCAACGGGTCCTCCCCTTAATGCCAAGGTAACACCAGTGGGTTCACCTTTTCAGGTCTGGCATTGACACATGGCGTAAGACACGTGCAGGTGTCATCATGAAGGAAACAGTTACATTTATTCCTTTAATTTAGTTCAAAATGGTTTATTTTATCCAGCATTAAAAGAAATTGAAGCCTACGTGAGTATTTAAAGAAGTTTTATTTATCCCAATGTGCCCTACAACAGGACTAAAGTACCAGAACTCACCTGGGCAGACTCCTTTTAGAGAGGGTGGCAGTATCTTTCCATCTCTAGGTACCTGAAAGAGACGAGAACGTGAGGTCCTAGCACAAGACGGAAAAGTTTGATATTATTAACCTTTGCTGGCGTCAGATATTCCGTTTCTCAACAGCTGTTCAGACGAACGAGATTCCAAGTATATCTCATCACATGCAGCAGGAGTAAACCAACATGTGTCCCTCTAATAATGACTTACCATCAAGCAGAAGATCTATTGTAGTGCCGAATCTGTCAACAAGTGCTCTGAAAGACAAGATCCACCTGTTTAAATTGAAAAAAAAAAAAAAAAAAAAAAAACATTTTTCATGATTACAGTTAGAAAAGTTTGCATTGTAGCATCAGGACAACAGATTAGAAAACAATTTAGTGGAATCTTAAGAGTAAATCAATGCAGTTGCTCAGATGTTCGTGTCGTTTCACATTGGGTCAAAGTGAGCTAAGTTCATCATCACTGGAACTGCATTATGTGAAGGTGTTTAATACATGTACACGGTCTTGTTAAAGGCTAACTCACCTTTAAAAGTTAACTGGAGCACAAGCCCTTCTCCTTCTGGCACTTATTTATAGAGACCCTGCAAGATAAACCAGCATTGCTAGTTTAGTGGTCAGCAGTCATCTTCGGGGCACATTAAATGTCAAGTATTTGATCAGGGCTTTGGTGACAAACTGCCATTTGACATTAGTCGTCCAGCTGTTTAATGGGTGTTAACCCATTTCATCCTCTCAAACAGGAAAAGTTTTATCACTGCTGTATAGACTTGTGAGACTTACATGCAGAGGTAGAATCCTTCTCCATCCTCAACTTTGAGTTAACCACCACCTAGCAGAGAAACACCGAAGTAAAAAAAACACTCTGGAACTAAACATGTTGCATTTGTTGAAAGGGTAATCAGATTCAAGGTAGACATCACTTGAATCAGGCATATGCTTGTCATTAATTGAAATCATCATGTTATACCCCAACAATTTATTTAAAACCTGGAATAAATTGTGTTTTACTCACTTAGGTGCACATTCATGCTGCTTTCAGGAGTAGGTCAAAGGACGCCGTAGAGCCACCTGAAAGAAAACCTGTAGTTGGTCACTAAGCAGAATCATTCTGAGCCTAAATGTTTTCAAAAGGGCTGATCAGATTAAAAACTAGCATCACTGAAATCAGGCATATGCTTGTCTATTTGATAACTCATCAGTCTGGACCCTTCGTGAAGTCTTAATGTTTGACTCTTAACCAGGCTCACCTGCTGGAGTCCTTCATTTTTGGCTACTCAGCGCAGATTAGGCGCCAACATCTGGAAAAGCAAAACAATTGACATTTGAATAAAAGGATTTTGAACCTTTTGTTTTATTAAGTTAGATTGTCAGTTGCGAGGCTGTAGCACATGTGCTGCTCAGAATCTGGTAAAGAGGTTTCTTCAAAGGCTGATTCGGTAAGAGAGAGTTCAGACTCATCACTGCAGCAAAATGAGGACAGCAGACAGACGACAGGCTGATCTATAGCAGACACATTACTGAGCAGAGCTACTGCAGTGATAGCGTAGTTACCTCATGAGGCGAGTCTCGCTCCACTCGTCGCACAGCTGAAGATAAAAGGCGGAAAAAGAAATGTCACAAATTTTAAGGCCTGCTTTATAAGACACTTGACAGCAGATTCATGCAACTCAGAAAATTGAGAGATTAAGTTTCCACAAAAGTTGTTCAGTGAGAGAGTTCAAGTGGAACATCATTGGAGCATGAGCGTTTTTACATCATATTATCCAATTTCTTTAAACACACTAACAGACCGTGTGTCCCATTACCTGTGCAGGAAGCAGCTTCTGGATCATTCTCCACCATCTAGAGGAGAAAAGGAGCAGAAGCTGATTTAGCGGGATGTAGTGGACCAACACGTGACCCACTCATGCAATGTGCTCAGGGCGGCGTGAGTCGAAAACTAAATATATATCTTAAAGCGTCTCACATCAGATTAAAAATAGGTACAATCACAGTCATTCAGGACAGGTCTGTGAAAAGTATCATCATCGAGAGACGCTGGGAGCGACCGCGCCAAAAAGGAGCAGCCGCCATTTCTAATAAGGACTCTGGCGAGTTCGTCGGATGTTTCTTTCCAACAAATATCACACAGAACACTTTGCAAACATGTCGTTGTTTGTGTTCATCCAGGTGTAAGATCAAGTTAGCATGTTTTGGAGATGGATGGTTAAAGATTGTCATCTGCTTCGTTGTGTGCTGCACTGAAACGTCGCATAAGCGTCTAGCTAAAACACGAGATTAGTTTGTACACATGTTGAAAAACGCTAAACACGTTTGCAAATGTAACGTGCGACTTACACAACAGTTTGCTAAGGTCACGTTATCTATTGTTACAGAAACATTAGCAGTTATAAGAGTGTTAGCTTGCTATGTGTGGGAGCTCTTACCTTAACCAGAGAACAGGAAGAAGTGGAAGAGGAAACCGGTCCGTCTCCGTTTTATGTCCCGCCTGAAGGACTCCTCCCACCGGACAAACTCTCACCGGGACAACTCGCTCCGATCTTGCCAACAACTAAATTTAACTTTAGATAGATTAGACTTGACAAACAAAAGTGATTCCTATCGTTAAACTCGCCGTTTGCAGAGCGGAGACTTTAAACTGAGCACAGATTTAACGAAAGCGTGGAGTTTGCGTCAGTTTACGTCACTTCCGCTAAGACAAAGTAATATTTCTAACATCCACAAGATGGTAGCAAAGACACTGAAACATGTGTGGTCCGAAACTCCTACAGGGGCCCAGGAAGACCAAGCCACAAAAATTGGTAGTTTGACTCCTGGTTCCCCTGATTCCTGGCTACATGTCAAAGTGTCCCTGGACAAAACACTGAACCCCGAAACCTTAAATCCTAAAATGATGTTGCCTGTCCCTTAATCCCCAAGGTGATTAATAAATTATAAATTATTATTATTATTATTGTTATATCTATTTTTCTCATACCTGAGATATGCTTTTGAGATGCGAGACCGCTTATAGTCAGATTAAACTGTATCATGTACTTGGACAAACATGTTACTGAGCCACCTTTTGATACAGTTTGTTGTTTCATGGCAACAGTTACCACGGTTTTCTCCTAGGATGGTGTGACGCAGTGTTTGACGACTCACTAATTTTGATTCATCCGTATAACGACCGGACATTAAGTCAGCTATTTGAAATGCAGGCGCCTCAGTTCAGTTAATAGCAATGGTTTGAAATTAAAAGCACAACCTGTAGAGTAAACTCAGTCTCTTACTCTCAGAAAAGTACATCTTCAGGGTTCAGGACTTCAGATTTAATTAGAAAACAAAATGAGGTTTATAAAAATTTACATGATTACAGTTATTATTGTCATATTAGTATTTTTTTCCTCCAGCCTATTCAGTCTATTCTTCCAAGACTACTAAGTGCACTTGAGGTAAGATGTAAAATAAATACACAGTGGCTGACAGGAAATCACAGCAGATCCATTGTGATGTTATATTTTTCATTTTAACAAAGGTCAAAAATTAATATTTTTTGTACATTTACAATGTGGTATTTTTTACAACAATCTCCTGTTACGTCCCTTCAAGTTAGATAACCTTCACCAGAACACGCAGAAGGATGATCTCTCTCATTATGAAGTCAAACACTGTTGAACAGACAGATGGGAAACTCCCTGCTTACACAGGTTAAAACAGATCAAAACTGCGAGTTCTCCATAAATAGTAACATATAAATATATGAATATTAATGTAAATCACAGTGACAATGTTTAAATACTGATTAGTTAGGTGTTTTTTGGGGTTTGTCCGCTTTTTATTAACCACAACTGATTGATTAGCTGCCGCACACAGCAATTAAAGGCACTGATTTTCAACAGAGATGTGAGTCTCGCAGGACAAACGTCAGTCATTGCTATTCAGCTCAAAAAAATTCCTTCTGTTTACACATCAACACTCATAGTTTCATAATGCTAAACCAAAGGACACAGAGATTAGTTGTACTCCAAGCTCCTCCTACTGGATCAGGTGTAAGGAGCTAAGATGACTAAAATTTAAAATTAGCAACAAGAAAAGGGAACAAGAGCAGCTGAACTCCATCACATGACTTCAAAATTCAAGCCAGTCCTACAAACCCCCAGCTCATAAAATAAAAGTGAACACCTGCAGTCTGTATGGAAACTAATGTGCAACATAATGTGACAAGGTAGTAAAAGTTATAATGAGTTAATGAGACCCAGTAACTAACATAAATATTTACTGTTTCTCAGGTCTATTGCGTGACTCAAACACACCATGTGACCATAGAATCTCCACCGAAGGCACAAATCAGATTTTGAATGTTGCCTAACGGGCCTCGTCTCATCGTCCATGTCTCCAGCTCTACCGGAGCTCAGCCAACACAGATTTGTGCAGATTCTTCTTTTCCGACGTAGGTGAAGGTGGTGAGGATGATGTCACAGGAGCGAGCGTGACACTGTAGAGGTTGGTGACGAAGGCCTCCCAGCCACGGCGAAACGCTCTGTCCAAGGCCTGAGGTTAAAAATAGAGGTCAGAAACACAGTAATCATTAGACATGAAATGAGAAGGCTGCTCGTACAGGTATTCTTGCAACACTCTGAAACACACAGAAACTAATGAGCTGCGGTCAAACTCAGTGTCCTTGGTGTGATTGTCATCTAATCTAACGCGCGGTCGTACCCTGAGGCCCGAGGGTGCAGCTGACTGGTTAACAGCAGTAGAATGTTTTTTACGGTGTGGGTTTAGTAGGCGGGTCAACACTGCCGTGCTTCAGCCCGCTGATCAAAGGACGTGATATACGAGGTACAGGAATGTCACCTCTGTGCATGTGTTTCAGTGGTAGCAGAAAATCTCTCCAGGAACATGTGAATAAGATGGCGGCACATGCAGTACGTTTACATGTGCTGCTGAAATCCTGTTAGTGAAACCTCTGGTGCAGCTTCATTTATTTGTGTCATAAATACGATCCTATCAGAGAAAGTTACCTGCTGAACTGGTGACGTGCACCAGGAGCCACTGTACCTTGACCCTTGTGACAGTCTATTATTAAGGTAATGTGATAGTTTCCATGGTGATTAATAGCCCCAATGTAGGATGTGGATGGAGAACTTTACCCATCTGCTCCACAACCTCTGAGGACTTGATTATGTAAGATGGAAGGGGTTAAAGTTTAACCAGATGGGGTGAAGCTGAATATGTTATTGATGTTAATAGGAGACACAGGAAGCAGAAATTAATAAGTGTAAAGTGTTTTCCTCTCTGTTAACAGTGACTCTGTCACGTTCTCTATCTCACCTTGCGGTAATTCTTCATCGAGTTCCGCTTCACCACCTTCATCCCCTTCATCCCCTTCTCTTGTTCTCTCTCTACGTTCCTCTCCTCCTCCTCCTCCTCCTCTTCTCTCCCCCTCTTCTTGTCTCTGATCAGGACCTGGTCGTCCGCGTCCTCCCGAGCCGGGAAGTGAACCAGCGCAGGCTCTCTTCCTTTCCCCGCCTTCTCATTTTCTTCCTCTGTCTTTCTCAGCTTCTCCACCTCTACTTCGATTATGACCTTGGTGTCCTCCAGGACATAGGTGTCAACCGGACTCTCCTTGCCCAGGCTGGGCCTCTCGTCTTGGGCTAAGTCTTCCTCTCCTTTCCCCTCTTTCTGCTTCCTCCTGGAGCTCCGTCTCCACCTGCTGCTGTGGCGGCTGGGTTTCCTCTGGAGCAGAGTCTCCCCGTCGTCTTCCATAATTCCTTCATTAAAGTCAAACGCTCCTTCTTCTTCCCTCTCATCGGCCCCACAGTTGTGCACCATGGCTGGAGTTGGGCTGATCGTGACTCCTCCTTCTCTGTTGTTGTCTTGTGTCCCATTCTGCTCCACTTCTTTTCCCTTGAAGTCTTCCACATTCTCAGGCTCATCAAGGCGTCCGTAGAATCCGCTGGCTTTGTCCAGAAACTTTGGGGCCCTGATGGAGCTGCGGACAGAAGTCTTCCTGGAGTTCTTGCCAATTGTCATCTCTTCTTCTCTGGTGTCCTGTGTTGCACTCCTACTTCTCACACACTTTTTCTTCTTTTTTTGGTTACCTCTGAAAGAGAAGGGGCAGGGAGATTAGCGTAATACCGTTATATAACCCTGTGCTCTCCCTCACTTGCTCGGTCTCCTTCTTTCACGCTCAAAGTCCTTAATCATTTCTCAGCAGCTTTTCATGAGATTTTCATGTGAGTAAAAGTCCAGGAAAGGTCATGATAGATAGATAGATAGATAGATAGATAGATAGATAGATAGATAGATAGATAGATAGATAGATAGATAGATAG
>JAUYWH010000010.1:12038791-12060263 GCA_034779795.1 Ctenopoma multispine
AGATAGATAGATAGATAGATAGATAGATAGATAGATAGATAGATAGATAGATAGATAGATAGATAGATAGATCTAAATACTGTACATGTGTAAATAAATGAGGGTGAAGATCAGTCAGTGTTATCGGGGTTGTGGTAATAACTGGATGACAGCCCTGAACACACACACATGCGGGCACGCGCACACAGTCAGACTTTGACACTGCCAGTTGGATGCTGAACAGCAGCCAAAATCAGTGACTTCACTTTGACCCCATCTCATCTCATGTATGTTAGAAAGATGAGACCACGTAGACAATCCTTTCGCCAGGAGCAGTGACTTTAAGCAGCCTCGTCTTAAACCGGGTCAGCTACTCTTCTGTTTTTCAGGCTTTATTCTAAGCTTCTTGAACTGAATGAACTTTTACAACACTTGGGTGAGTAGATACAAATTCCACTTTGTTTAAACACACGTAACACATACTATGATAACAGATAGATAGTTTTGTGCAGCAATAAACATTGTGTTAAACTCTCTGTGTGAAGCAGGTACACATTAAACACATTATATGGCAAAATATTCAACATCTGCCAGTGGCTCAGGTTAATGTTACTCACACGAGAACATCATTTAAACCTTAATAACAGTGTTGAGAATGTAGACAAAGCAGACAAATGATAAAAGAGCAGCAAAAAGGTTAACACTGAGAAATCAGAAAAAGGCTGCAAGAATGAAAAGAAATGAACATTAGGACACAATTTATAGACATTTGACACTTACACTTTAAAGAAAATGCTGACTTCTCAGAGAAAGACTTGTCTATGTCTTACCTGATATCTTTCTGTTGTCTCCTTTCCCTCTCTTTGTGTGTGTGTGTGTGTGAGAGAGCACCGGTGACCCAGCTGTGAGTGAATGACTGAGAGCTCGGGATACTCCCCTAACAACACGTCACACTTCGACTCTGCCCGAACCTGCAGATGTGTCGTCACAAAAGCAAATACACCCATGTAAAAAAAAAAAAGGGGCCATATACACACGCTGCCAAGCACTCTCACTATGAAGCAACCACCACACACACACACACACACACACACACACACACACACCTCTTCATTACATCCCCAAACACACACTGGCTCACAGATAAAGTTTTGATTTAAAGACAGAGAGAAAAATAGGTTACACATGCCATTACCCAGCACACATGCAGGTGCCCTCAACCAAAACAAAGGAATTAAACTCACAAAGCATCTCACCACAAATTCTGATATCAGCAGCGATTAAACATTAACCATCCACATCCTCAGCTGTCACACACGGCCTAAACCAACAGAGAGGAGACGTGACTTCCAGCTCAACTCCAACCTCAAAGACCTGAGCGTTCAACATCTTTGAACAAATAAACCCGAGAGGTATAGGAATGGTAAATTTATAAACCCAATGAAAACCATGTGACTATGTGACAATGAAGTCTACCTGATGTTTTCTGCTGAAGGCTCCATAGTGACTGTTTTCACTTATGAAACAGATAATAAATGTATTTTTAACATCAAACTCCCTCACTTAGTAAAAGAAGAAGAAAGTGAAAATTATGTCTAATTTAATGGCTTATAATTAGAATTTCCATTAATTCAATTAGCCTAATGAAGTTATGCTAATTAGCAATAGCTAACATTATTACAGGGAAAAAACATAATGGTGAACATGGTAAATATACTTAACATTACTAATTATTACATTACTTAGCAGTAGCTCCTTTGTCTTTGTGAACACGCTAACATTAGCTCATGTGTAGACTCCACTAGCTGCTAAGTGGAGATACTCAGTCCAGTTTTACAGCAAGTCTTTCTCTTGATATAAAACAATCTTTAATAATAAGCTGGTATAATCTAATCTAAAGTATGTGTGTATATAGATAAAATGAATGCTGCTGACTGGTATGTTACTGTTTGGATGGTAAACACAGTCGGGGTGGGACAGGGAGTGAGAGCTTCTCAGTAGTGTGTGTGTTGGGTAACTATCTACATGCCTGTTTTGCTTAAGTCATTTAGGATGTACAGTACACACACACACCTTCTTGTACATGCACACACATGCATATTGTGCCCACCGTTGGAGAACAAACAATACTTTTAGTGTGACATGTGTTGTTTATGACTGAGAAGGTGGCAGTGATGCTGATAATAGTTTAAAGGTTACAGACAGGAACGAAACCATTTCATAGAGTCACAAGTAAAGTCTAGTCTACAGGTGTGTGCACAAATGTCGTATGTGTGTCTGCGGCTGAATCACTGTGTATCGCATGGTGGGGGCCTCGCTGCTTGCCTCCCTGTCTGAGTGTGTGTAAAGTGATGAGGTCTCACACCTCCCTCACCCTCCACATACAGTCACCGAGCATCTGAGGGTGTAACAGCCATCAGGCACGCGGGCCTGTAAAAACCCTCAGCTGCGTTGTGGTTGAAGAACCCCCACCTAGAGCGGGTAATGGCTGATGATAATTAGCAGACTACAGCAGCAGGTTGCCATGGTCACGGTCAAGCCCGGACAAGTTAGGAAGCACAGAATTAACGAGGCAGGTAGAGACAGACAAAAGTGAGGAGAGTCACAGCCTGACTGTACGACACTCTGCCCCCAGGCTGCTGAAATGTGCGATCTGACACACTCGGAGACAGAGAACAGGTGTGCCGTTTGTTCGGTTTCAAATAAAACACATTAAACAGACAGCCAGTCAACTTCTTGGCCTAGTCGGCAATTTCTCAAACAAGTCTGAATCCAAAACAGTGACACGAGAGAAAATACCATAAATACGAGAGAGAAACATGGTCACATCTCATCTGGAGCAGCGCAGAAAGAAAAATCTGTTTGTGTTTGTGTGTGTGTGTGTGGCAGCCGCTTTAACTTGGAGCTTCCTGGCGTGAAGAACCACTTAACAATGCACTCATTTAAAGGGGCATTTCCTTAACTGCAAAACATACTGGGTTACATTTTATTACATTACACAGTAACAGTTTAAGTGACAGCATTGAAAAAAGACACTGACAAATGTCTGATATTCTATAGGTTTATTGTCAAGGCTTGAACAGGCACATTATACAATGTAAAGAACAATATTAGAATAAATACATTATACACTAGTGGAGAACTGATTTACAGGCACTAATTACACTTAAGCAGGCACTAGCTGTTTTTACAGTATCATACAACAGTAGCTGAGGAGCAGATGTTTGAGCTCAATCTGCCCTTTAGTCTCTCTTCTTCTGAGATATCATGGAAGATAGACGAGGACAGTTGGAGCACTGTCCTTTGTCAAACACGGTTTGTAAAATCCTGCTAATGTAAAGTACTAGGGGTTTCCTGCCCAACGAAGGCGTTTCAACTATTGTACTGTGTGGAAATAAATAGTGTTTTTTGTATTTGTTCATTACATAGACAGTATTTTTGTTCATATTCAGAGCTCCTATATTGAATCCACACACGCCTTGCTTTTTTTTTTAAAAGCTTCACTAAGAGTATACACGTTAAAACAAAGCTGGCTGAAACTAGCTGTGCTGTGACACTAAACCAGCATGTGCGCTCTGAGTGTTAATACTGAAGCTACACTGTGTGTGGAACCAGTGCATCTCTGCACTCGTTACGTCTGTGTTGCAGCGTGTTGTGTTGCTAAGACGCACGAGAGATGTTTGTAACACAGGAGTATGACGACACAAGGTTTTGTGTTGCGTAGCTGCTTTTCATGTTATGAATATTTTTACCCTGGCTCCGTAATACTATTACCTTAACTGCAAATGCTGAATCTTTGATTACAGACAGGTTACATAAAGATTAGTATGCCTCTGATGCTGATGTTTTGAGGCAAAAAAACAAAACAAACTCTAAACACCTATGTTGCTGAAACGCACGGACGCTAATTACTCATGCATACATAAAGTGCTCTGTTGCAACTGAACTGTGGTCGGAAATCGTTCAGTTAAACAAACTGAAACAGATCCAACCACCAGCAGAAATGAAATCACGGGGTTAAACCAGGGAGGACTTTTAAAAATAGGTCAGGAATGACTTACACTTCGCAAGAAAACATGTAAATCCCAGCAAATGATGCAAGTATGCAACGCTCCCTCCAGCTTTAACCAGAAATGTATGGGTGCTGAACTAAATTTTCATTTGGTGCCACCTTCAGGCAAATGTTTAAACTTCAGAGTCATTCCCACTGTACTGCTGAAGAAAGACAACTAACTCACTTAAAACACCCCCCCCCCCCCCCATCACCCGATATATACGTTAACAGTCAGCACAGCTGCAACAACACACACACTGAATATATACACACATGTACACTGACATAACCAGGTAAATTAGCAGTCACTTCTAACAATTCTCAAAGTATTTCTTCTGTTTTACAGTATTTACAACGCAGAGTTACATATGCAGCATTTAACAGTAGAGTATGCCTTACAGTGTGTGAGTGTGTGTGTGTCTGTGCGTATGGGTGGGTGCAGGCGTGCGTGTCCCTTAGACCTCCACAGCAGGGTCTGACCCCAGTCCCTGAGCTTGTAAAGCCTCCTCTCGCTTCATCTTCGGTTTCTCTGTCCGCGTGTGCCACACCAACACCTACACACATACAATGAATTCAATTATAGGCAAACATTTTTCTTAAAATATACTGCAACTATCTATAATTGATTGTTTCTTTTTAGCAGAAGGTTCACTAATACATATATAAGCAGTACCCAAAGACGATACATGCGTCCCACATATTTTGTTCTTGCTTTTGCAAATTTTACAAGTTTCATAACATTGACTCATACTTTAGAGCAGTTGTCCGCTTTCGGCTCCAGTTCATCCATCGTAACCAGTCCCTGAAGGAAGCTGCTTTCCAGGAAGCCCATTGGTGCATCTCCGTCAAAACAAGCCTCTGGATTGTCTAGTACTAGCTTGAGGGACACAGCGAAGCCGGCCATGTCCATCGGGAATGGGCGACTGGGACGCCAGCCGGTATGGAAGCGGACCACCTTAGAAGAATCAACAAAAACACAAATAAAAAGACAACCACTGCTACCATTAAATCACAAAAAGCTGTACCTATCTACATGAGTTGGAAAATGTTCAGACATGGAGTGTGTTAACATGCACTTAAATAACTAGGTAACTCAGAGAAACCAGGTTTCTTGTGTAATCAGGGAACAAGTTTACTTGAATTGAAGTAACCTGGTCACTGGAAATCCACATATACATGCAGAAGATAAATATTCTGATTTCTCCATTACATGACAAATGATGTCACATGATTACATGATTTAATATAAACAGATACAGAACTCATTCAGAATCACCCAAAAATAAAAAGATTATTTTCATTCAGTCTCACGGGTGACTATCAGAGCAGTACACAGAGAGCACCCACCTTTCCTCCTTCAACCACAGGCCTCTCATATTTCATGCCTCCAACCAGCCCCACCGGCCACACTGATACCCGCTGAGTACTCCTCATCTAAGACAAGACAAGAGGACGTTTGTTTTTCTCCTGCAGTCACAGGACATAAAGGATCATAAAAACAAACATACTCAAACTCCAACACCACCTCTTCAAATATCTGCAAGCTGTATGTGTTATCGTCATCAGCAAAGTAAACCACTCCCTGCTGGTTGATTCCTCCTAGCTGAGCTCTTCCGTTCTCTCTGAGCCACCGTAGACCCTCATTCCTCTGCTCAACCCCACGGGGCTTCAGCCAGCTGGGATCACCCTGGGATGGAGAATGAGCATTCAGAAAGTTTAAAAACATGCTTTTGTTTATACTGAAATGAGGCAAAAAGCTGACTATGTGTCAAAAGACTAAGACATTTTTTTGTCTTAATCCACCTCTTGCAGTTTTCGGTCCTTGGCGGTGGGCATGTGGAGGTGTGTGTACGTCAGGCCACTCTTAAACAGGAGGTCAGTCACCAGTTGTGTCTTATGAGGTGAGTCCTCCACCACAATCCAGTGGAGCTGAGGAACATGGAGAAACGTCTGGGATAAACGAATCAGCTCAGCCTTCTGCACCAGCCTAGACAGGGACAGAGGCAGAAATTGGAGGAACGGTGTCTGTCTGTGTAAACGGGAAGGAGATAAGTGGGTGGCTGAGCAGGGAATGAAGTAAGGAGGATTACCTTGAGTATGTTGGAGTGATGACAAAGATGGTGGGCAGGGAGGGCTTGGCTGGCTGTTTCTGCGGTGGTTTGGTCGCTTCTGACTTCTTCATCTGCTCCTGAAGATGGTGCAGCTCCCCCCGCAGCCGAGATATGGCGCGGTCTTTAGCCATGTCGTGCTCTGTGCAGTCGCAGCGCTGACCTTTAGGGATAAACCAGACAACAACAGTTTTATCTCCTTGCATACACAGTGTGTTGTTTTAACCAGTACAGACTGCCATCTATACTACATACATTCATTTTCAATGATATGTTACTTTGTCATTTAAAAAGTGTACAGGTGACAAGTAGACATTAACAGTGCAAAGCACCAACACGAAAGGTTTCTTGCCAAAAGGTAACAAGTATGTTTATTTCTGATATTCACAGTGCATTAACTTACCGAGCTGCATCAGTGCATAGACGAGGCCTAAAAGAGAGACCATGAAGTAGAGCACGAACACAGTCTTCAGCTTCAGCTTCATCCTCGTTGCCATGGTACCCTGACCAGCTGAAAGAGTAGTAATGTGACATGGAAATATGTCAGTATCAACAAAGCATAACTCTTTTTTTGGAGATTTCTAATTACTTTATCAGAGGGGGTGAAGATTTTAAAAATAGACATGGAGATGTGCCAAAATGTGTCATGACTCCCAATGCCCAACAGCCTTCTGACATTTCAATTAGCTAACTAGTGAAAACGTAGTTTTCACATTCAGCAATATTAACCTTAAACTTTCTGGGGCTAACGTAAACGGTAAAACACGGAATCTAAAGATGGGCTTGTTTACAGTGGCCCTGAGAAGCTCTTAAGAGGCTACTGGATAGGCATATCCGTGTAAGCTAAGCTACGTTAGCCTGACAGACTTAACACATCATTGCCAGCAATCATTTGCGTGCACTTACCAGTGGCGGGAAATCGTGAAAGACAGGAGCTGAGTTATGATCTTAAATGTTCATGTCATGATGGACATGATGAGCAAAGGTACTACGAACATCCATTCATTGGGGTTAGCTAGGACATTTATTTTTTTCCACAGCGATGTACCAACAACTTCCGCTTTCAGTGCGACACAGTAAAGAGTCCCCACAGAACGTGCACAGGCACAAAAGGTTCCGCGTAATTCCGGCGTCAGCTCAACAAAAGTCCAAATACAAAGATACTTACACACGCTATTTTTTTATGCACACAAATAATTGTTACATGCAAATTTAGATCTACGTTGTCTTTTTGAGGCAGAAATGGGTTTCTATGCATCATTTATTTTGTCCATTGAAGAGAAATTAGGATGCTCGTAGAAGACAAAAAAGGGTATATCTCGAAAAGTTAACAACTTTCCTTTATTTGTAACATACAAATAAAACACTGACAAGGCAGAATGACTTGGTTTTCCCTTTCACTGTCGTTAATGGACAGGACTGTAACACTCACTCTCAAACATGGGAGTATTTTTTTTAACATCATGTTAAAATAAAAGTGTTTTTTACCTGTAAAAGGCCAAGAAATGAAAATGAAGATGGATCCACAACAGCATATATTTATATATATTTACACACATAGACCAAGAGAAGGATCTGTGATTGAGAGGGTGTGTAACCATTTCCTTACATAAAGGTACTCACTGAATTCAAAATAAACTGGTTATGTTTAGGCTCATTTACGAACTTAAGATATTTCCCAACAGCATATTTACTTCCAGTGAGCCATTGCCTGGCTGTCTGGATTAAACCACTCAGCACTGATCTAGGTCAGTTTGAACTTTGTGTCATATTCCAAGACATAACACATCAAGAGCTTTTTCATTTTATTGCATGTCATAAAAACTAAAAATCACATCTTGAAAAGTAGCATACAACTTTCCTAGTTGTGCTAAAATACTTTTGCGTTTTCAATCAGACTTGGGGGAAAAAAAAAAAAAAAAAAAAGACTCAAGTTCAGAGCTGGAGCCAATCCAATCCAGCCAACATCTAACCGACAACATGGCTGTTAAATGAAACAGATGAGGTTTGATTACATTTGATTAACCTGAGAGATACTGTCAGTCGGTTGATATACTACTATTATGTACAACATCCTCTTTTAATTGTAACCTATGCAGTACAAAAACAGAATTACTGTACTTATCAGAAGTCGTTCTAGAAGTAAAACAAGTAGTATGTACTTTACTTGTTTTTGTTATTCGCGGTCAGAGTATTTGTATGTGTACCGAGTCAAAACCGGCCTCTGTCAGCCACTGTTTTTTTTGCAGTAACAACATTTTTGTTGTTCTTTTTTCAGTATTTAGGTGGTTCTAGGTAAGAGTTTTATCTACTTCACATTTCACATCTCCCCTTCTTTACATACTTTAATCAGGCACTAGCCTGTGTGAAAAGATCTGTTTTAACATTACAAAGGGGACCACGTCGTGGGCCTCTCAGCCACCCGACTCAGATAAAATACTTGCATCTACAGTAGTGTAAAGAAATCTCTTTCCACACAAAGTCTGCACAAAGTGAACAGAGTCCTGGAATTAAAGGGTTGTATGGTGGTTTTTAGATGGGGCCTTTAACCCAGCAGACTAGCACTCGAAACTGCCTAAAAATACCCTGAAACTTTGTAAACAGATATGGAATCAACAAGGTCGGAGTGGTTACAGCAGCCTTTCTAGTTTGATGAGTAATGTGTCTAACATCCTCCGTGGAACTTCTATAAGCATCTTGGCAGTAAGATTATTCTGAGGCAGGAGATGTACCATCCAACTTCACCCACACCTTACAGTACTGGCTTTGTGCTAAGATGCTTTTCACCAAACCACTACTGTTCATATAGTCCTAACATGTACTGCTGTTCATGGGAGATTTGGTTGACATATTAAAGTAATGCTTTGACCTACATGAGGGTTTCAGGTACATGTTGAAACAGTGCAGATTAAATTCAGAGGCAGCATCACTGTTGTGCAATCCTGATTTAAACTACAAGCTCTGTTAAGCATTTTCCATTTTGTCATGCAAGCTAATGACACTGGGCTGGGAAAACTAGATACGACTGGGTAGAAGAAGAAGAATAACGATAAAAATGCATTCAGTGCTTTGCAATTACTTCTATCATCTATTCTTTCATCCATCCATGCACCTTCCTCCAAGTTAATATTCACCAGCTTTTGACAGCCACACAGTCAAGTGATGGCTTAGACCAGTCTTTACCAGCGTTAATTCAGTACGACTTTATCATGATAGCAAAAAAAAAAAAAAAAAAAAAAAAAAAAAATGGGATGAAGGATGGTTTAGTAGTTTTTAAATACACCTTAAAGTAGAATCAACATCAACTTATTTATCATCAGTACCTCTTCAGAATGAAATAGTAATGAAATTGTACAAGTGAGGAGAAATTAGATATTGATTGGTGCATTAGGACATGGAGGCAGACTGGAGACACACACACACACAAAAAAATAAAAAAAGTGGAGGAGGATGCACTGAAGCACTGTGAAATTCAGTAGTTGAATCTCCCATTTGAATCTGTAATAACGGAAACAAGGTAAGGTGTAGAGGCTGAATGACTGAATGAAAATAAAGCATTTTTAAGGAAGTAGAAAGCAGAATTAAAGCAAAATTAAACACCTGAATGAGCGAGTAAATAGGGTTGAGATTTTCTTTACTCATTTCACTGGGAGAAAAGAATGTGTAATAAAGAAAAAGGCAATTTTGGACATCGTGTCTCAGAGGCTATAAAAAAGTAAAAGCAGGGGAGACGCCTACACATTTAGGTATCACCTGAATAGCGATGGTGGATGGTGCTAATGGTGTACTATAATAACAGTAACAGTAGTATCAACAGCTGCAGTGTTGTTGTCACAAAAGAACTCCCAAGTCACATGTGCATATAACTTGTGTTATAACAGATAATGTTACAGTGCAGCAGGGCTTCTCAGACCGGTTTCATGGGGACCCAACATGAGTACTTCAAGGCCAATGCTGGGACCCCGGTTCAGTCAAACAAACTTGTAGTCCGAGTGCGAGGTACCAACAAAATATGAATTACAGAACGCGACTCTAAAAATCGTATCTGCTTTATATCCATGGCCCACGGCACTTAGAGGAATTCACTTATTCAGATTAACTACCATCATAAACTTGAGGCATTACTGATTAAAATTAACTTGAGGTAAGTTTCATAATACAGTCCAGCCCGCATTACCCATGTTAGGTCCCAGACCACAGTTCAAGAAGCACTGCAGAATGATTTGATACAGTACAGCACACTAGGAGATGAAACCATGATGGGATGAGGTTGATTGCGGTGGCAGAGAATGTCAGCAATGCTTTAGCTTTTTCTTGACTGGGAACTACTAATAATCATAAACTGGGAAAGGAGAATGGCTTGGACACTGAACAAAGAAGTAGGAAAAGAAAAACTACGGAGCCATGCGTGAACGCTCATACAGCTTCGGTAGCAGGAACACACACACACACACACACACCTTCACACTCACAAACAAAAAAAAACAAAAACAAAAGAAGAACATAAACCTCGACCATAATCTGACATCACTATCTGCAGCCAGGTATTCCACCGTCTGTTCATTGGTAACGGTGCTCTACGGCCACTCAAACTCGCAGACAGATTCAGCTTTCACACGCAGCGGAGAAAGTCGAATCAGTGGCAGCAGCCCCCGCAGTGCCCGCCCCCATGGGTGTGTCCCGCCGAAGCCTCGCCGTGTTTGGTCCTGCGGCTGAGGATCTCGTAAGAGCAGTCATCACCGCAGCAGCCAGACATGCTAGGCGAAGTCTCATCAATCTCAAACCTAAGGGCACGGAGACGGACGGTTACAGTTCCTGGACAAAATCAACAAGTCAATAACAAAATAACTGTATCCATCAATGATCCTACAATAGGGCAGCAGCTAGAGAAATACTGCAACGTTGATTTATTATTAATATTAATCAAAATTCGAGATCAGACTTTGACAGTGACGACCCAGATTTCTCTTCTGTAAATGAGGCTGAGCCTCCCACACTCCCCTTCAAATAAACTGATAATCCTGGAGGTTCATGTGCTTTTGCCACATACAAATTAAGACTGTTAGATTAATTAATTTATTGTGGAAATTATCCAATATGTGCCATCTTGTTTTACCTGGTTCCCAAACTTTCAAGAACCACTATACATCAAAGAAAATCTCAAAGGAAACTTAATAATTTCAGCTAATAATAATGTTTCATCAGCCACCTTGAATAAACAAAGTTAAGTTAAAATCACTCGTTTAGTTCTCAACAAATTAAAAACGTTAATAAGTTATTGCTTAAACCAGTGAGCAGTCTGAACTATGTAGTACTAAACTGTTATTCCTTTAAGAGTTTTTTTTTTTATTATTATTGTTTGTGGTCAGGATTTTTTGAGACCACACGAGAAGCTTGATGAAGCACTGGAGCCACTGAACTGAAGTGAACCCAGATTATCTAATACCATATTTAGTTTTATCACAGCCTTGAACGGACACCATCTCCCATGAGCTAAAGGTGTTTTGTGGGCTAAACCTCAAGGTTTAACATCAGAGACGAGTCCACAGGTGGCCGAGAGCTTAGACGTGTCTGGAAAACAGCAGGACACAGAGGACTGAGCACTGCGGATGTTTTGAGACATCAGAGATCACAGCTAGAACGCTCAAATAACGACTTCAGAGCGCTGGTGAGTTTTATGTGTAAGAGTGAAACCATCTTACCACATTTAGTATCTGTTCTGTCGCTCTCTGTGCTTTCAGCAGACACGCCCCGAACATTTCAGAGAAGAAAGTACTGCTCATTTTACTGTACATTCAAATCATCCTTGTCTGTATCTTCCTTTCTCATATACGCTGAACAACACATTTAAAAGTATGGATACTCACTGTAAAGCTTCTCTGAAGAACTGGTAAGCCCCATGGTTGTGTTTGAAAACTGTCAACATCACTTTCTTCATCTGTGTACTGGACAAAAAGCAAAGACAACACAAATGTATTTACATTAAAAATAAAATCATACATTTTCTTCCTTATACTCTAAAAACACTAAGTAAATGTCACAGCTGTAGCTTTTACCTGTTGGCAATGAGCTGTAGTATCTGGATGAGGAACTTGCCGAGCCCTTTCCTCCGCACTCTGCTCTCTAACTGCACCTCATAGCTGGAGAATCAAGACGACGAGTTAAAGTAAAAAGAAGTCTTATTAAATAAAAAAACTATTGATACACTACACAAAATAGACAAACTCGTACATCCCTACCAATATAAAACCTCCTCCCCGCACTCCACGTCGAATCGGAAGTGAGAGAAGGCCACGGGGGCGGAGTCGGCGTCGCGGGCCAGCAGGTACCACGCTCTCTCGTCGTTCATTTCCTCTCGCTTTTCCCTCTCCTTCCACCCCCACTCGCTCTGCTCGTACCTGCAGCAGAGCGAAAACAGGTCAGCGAGCTAATTTTACCGTCTTGTTTCTCCCCATTACCTCGCTGCCCTTGCCACTCAGGAAGGACCAGTTTTCACCAAGGAGCAAATTAAGTCTCGACTGACTGGGCGCCATGGTGCTGAACTGACTCAAACTCTTGCAAAGCAACAGAAGTTGAACTGCAGTCATTTCTCTGCCCTTTATCTCAAACCTGTCTGCTTTACCTCGGCTCTCCTTTCCACACTCTCCTCAGTGTGTGCAGTCATTTATAAAGCCTAGTCTTTCACTGAGGGGTGTCACAGAACGAATTTCTGGCTCACTCTGCTCCAGGGCTACACGTTCTATAACAAGACCGGCACAGAACGGACTTCTTACAGCATCTGCATGTTGGCTCTGGTCAGTTCGAAGGCCCACTCCACAGACAGCGGGTTGAGGGAGGTCACTCTCTTGCACTCTATCTGCAGGTTCAGCCTAGACAGAAGGACAAGTTAACAGGGTCAGCAACGTGTGTATTAATGAGGCTGTATCACAAAGTGAGAGAAAGACACAGATAGATGGCACCAGCAGACCAACTCCTTTCTCCATGCAGCACATGAAACAGTGAAGTAGGCCTTTGTAGGCACACAAAGCAGTGCTTACCCATTTCTGTCGTACTTTTTGAAGGCTGGGAAAGCAGCCAGTGGATCCTCCAGCTGTGAAAAGAAGGAGCAAAATTAGCCTTCCAAATATAAAGTTATGTCCTCTCTGGGACCAAATCTTAATCCATAAAACACTGCTCTCATAAGGATGAGTTATTTTTTGTTGTCTTACAGGATAGTGAGGTAAATACTGTATCTTTAGGGGCTGGTGGGTTGGACAAGAGAAGATTTGAAGTCATCACTGTTTTCTGACATTTGGAGACAAAACATTCAGCAAAATAACAGGTAAACCAATTGCTAATAAAAGGAATCATTACACACACCCCTATACTCGTCTTTTATGTACAGCAAATTATCCAAAAATAGAGTTTAAAGTCTAATGTAAGTGTCCCTCAGGCTCTGCTACAAGCTCTGAAGCTAAAATATTCCAAACGAGGCTCATGCAGGCAGGAATATAACAGGATTATTAGCGTAACAGTCATTAGTCAGTCATAATGAGAATCCACAGTCTGTTTTACCCTCAACCCGAGAGTATACACAACATCAGACTGAGAACAAGATACCACTTTCGCTAAACAGGTTTTGAGACACTGAGTAGCCAATACCTTTTTTTTTTTTTTTAAAGGCTATGCTATTTTCGCATCAGCACACATTTTAGAATCTTTTTCAATGCATTTAAAAAACATTTTTCTAAGATCACAGCTTTCTCACCACAGACCAAATTTCTATTTAAATTTTTTATTTCAAATTTGAATTTATATTTAAATAAATTACAATATTAAAACTGATTTTACATTATGTGCTATATGGAGATGTATCTTTATATAAAAACATATGCAAAATCACAAATTAAACAGACTAAACAAAACCATAAACAACATACAAACAACTAATTTTGTTAGCATTTAATTGCAATTTGTTTGCAATCCTTCATTTGGATAACACAAATATAAAGTCACAGTCCAGTTCTAGTGCACATGAATACTGACAGGGTTGTTAAAACCGGCTGTCTTCAGCTTAACATCATTTTTAATTATTTGTTTACTTCCTGGATTCTGTTACCGTCAGGGAAATTTAAAAAAGCAGGTGCAGGCCTGTAGGGACCGAACATACAGTGAGCCAACATACACGGAAAAAAACACTTAACTCTATTGATGCCATAGAACAACTAATTTCACAGCGAATTTTAAGTAGTGAGTCAACGTTTAAATTACAGCCTTAACTTGAACTCAAGTTTCTGTACATTATTAAGCACATCCGGACACAGTGCATGATGAAACAAATTCTCTAGAAAGCTTTCTGTAACACCACAGACTCCCCACAATGTAGAAACATCCTGTGGCTGTGTAAAATCAAGACGTCCCTACATCTTACTGAACCATTCCCAGTGACAAACTCTTACAAGAGTCACTCCAAACAGATGCTCCTGCATAGTGGCCCTCTTACTCCTTGGGCCCCTGGGCCTGTGCTCAGTAGTCCTGTATAGAAGTCCATCTATAACCCTTTGCCATTTTAAGGCCAAGGAGAACCCGCTATTTTTAAAGCAGTGAATGCCCCATTTGTTCATTTGAAACAATAGTCTAAGTCAGAATTCATCACTGTTGGAAGCAGCACAAACAAAAATAAATGTTACTTTGGGGAAATTTCTTGCATTCCTTCTCTGCTGGCACATCAACAGCGGAGAGGGGCGGAGAGAGAGAGAGGCGGGCGGGGGACAGCATGAAACACAAAGTGCCCCATTTTGGGACAAAGTGACACAGAAAAGTAACAGGCCTGTTCAGAGCTTGTTGAGGAAGCAGCTCAGATCGTGGGCTTTGTTCTTTTCTAGTCGTCAGGAGGAGGGTTTACAAATGCTCCTGCCCAACTCCAAGCTGCTGGAGGTGTCTGCTACATGGCTAAGAATTAATAATGCTGATTAATTATGCATAAAGAAACATATGGCAGTGCATTTGGCTTTTCCTGGCATGTGAATATCAATTTCAAGTGCAAATGGGGCATCCCCAAGTTTTGGTGTCATAAGTAACTGTAATGATAAAAATCACAGCTCGCAGTGGAGGTTTTAAGTGCTTGATGCAATTTGAATGCATCTGAAAGGCTGAAACCAGTAGTGATTCTTTCATGTGAAGCACTTACAAACGCAAAGAGTGCATTTATTTTCAATGGCAATGCAAAGCTATTAACAACCGCCAGAACCAGACGACCAGACTATTTCACATTTTATGGCAGTTGGCAAACACCTCTATCTGCTTCTTCGCTGAGACAATGTGGGGGGTAAAAAGCTACCACGATTGTACTTCCAAACCCCCACCCTCCCTAAAATATCCCCCATTCTGATGACAGCTGCCTCTCCTACCTTGTTGGCTGCGTCCACCTTGGCGCAGACAGCGTCCATAGCCGCCCTCTCCTCCAGACGTCGGGCTTTCTTCTCCTTTGCTCTGTTGGACTTCCTCTGCACACAGAACAGTAGCAGACATGGATGAAGAAGGAAACAGGAGAAGTGAGAGTAGGCAGGACAAATGATGACAACACAGATAAGGAACAGTAGAGGAAAACAAAGGACAGAGGGATACAACACATCGGAATTAGATCGTTTTTCCCCGTTACTCGTTACGTTTTCAGTCATCTTACTGACAGACTATTACTTATATGTGTGTACTCATAAAAAAAACTGTGTGTTTAGACTTATTATAGATACAATAAAATCACATTTGTACACAATCCTCACCCAAAGCAGACTAAAGAACCAAGATAAGCAATTTACTTAATTGGGAACATTTCTCTTTATCTTCTATCACATAATCATTCCCCTTCTCCATTTCACATGATCAATTATACATTCAGACTGATCCTTTCTGTCCAGATATCAAATGTAGGGCTAAGTATAATTTATTATTCAGCTCGATGCTGTTCTTCACTGTGTCTTTAGTTGAACTGATTTCAAACACTGCAGTGAGAAGTAAATCCGGTATGGTGGGTAGAAAAGCATAAGACGACTGAAACCTGGTCCAAACCCAGGTCCAGAGGTGGTAAGTAACTAAGTACAATCACTCAGATACTGCACATGAGTACAGGTCTGGTGTATTTGTACTTTATTGACGTATTTTACATTTTATGTTACTTTTACTCTTCCACATTTATTTAACAGCTTTAGTAACTAATTACTTTTTGCAGATATAATCAACTAATGAATGATGGTGGATATTATGAAATCAGCTCCATCTTTACCAGCTGCTGTTTCTGTTCCACACCTAGTTGCTATAGTAACACACATCTTTAAACTTTTTTTTAAATTATTAATTACTATAAAATGGGTTAGGGTTGCCATAATTAGAAAAGTCTTTATTGGTTTATGATCTAGAATGACTTGACCTCCACACTCATGTCGTCAGCAGCCTCAAATTCAATAATATATATTTTTTTATAATTATGTTTCCTTAGTGAATTAGTTGCACTTGTGTAATTTAAGTACATTTTAAAGCATGTTCTTAGTACTTCCAACTAAAGTAGAGAATTTTAAGTGGCACTTCAACTTTTTGTTAGTCAAGTACTTCTACTTAGGTGCCGAGTTTGTTTATGCAGATCAATAAAGTATGTCATTATTATCACTTGTACCAACTCCGCTTCCATCTCCGTTAGAAGTAAGGAAACTTACAAAACGTCAAATGTCAAATTCATTAGCCATTCAGCTGTTTCTCAGAATGTGATTAAAGAAGGAGGAATGTCAAAGATAATTAGCTGCATTTGTAGACCCTTAACCCTGGTTTATATGTAGTGTTGTGTTTTCATTTAAAGCAGCATTTTAATCACACACACACACACACACACACACCAGCATTACAACATAGACTTAATGACACGTCAACAGAACAGACCTCAAACTTCAGAACAAGCAGCCATCAAAGCAAGATGAGGAACAAATGGCACGAGTTACACAACACTACAACTTATTGCTATTCTAAACATGACCACCCAGCTGTCTATAAAAGCAATAAGCTTCAAAAGAGCACTTGCACTCACATCAGTACATTTTATCACCACTATTTGTCTCTTCTGTGTGAAACACTGAAGTGTTTATATCGCTGATGTTGCATAATTGCCCTCAGTGTGGGATTGGAGTATTGGAAAAATTCTCCGAGACTCTAATTTAGCCTGCTCCCAGCTTGATGTCCAATGCTGGTATCAGCAGTGGTGCAGCCATAATTCACATAAATGACTTAACTGCATCTTTGCCTTGCAACAGAGAGAACGCACACTTCAGCAGCTGCTAGGAGTGTGTTTGACAAAGGCGGTGCACAATCATAAATAGCGATTATTAGCTGCCTTAAACTGACATCTGTAATTTATTAAGAAGTTTAATGGTCGCTGGAGCGGCCTTACATGCTTACATTTAGTTAGTTGGTAAAGGAAACCACCACATGACATAATCTAGAGCTCAGAACAAGATGCATCAGGATCTGAGTCGATCTCTAAATAATTTTCTTGTGGAACCCCACACAAAACGATTACTTGTTATTAGTTAATTAATGAGTGGACTGAGAGGCATTTTTCTCAACAACTAATCAATAGTGAAATATATTCACCAGGAGCATACATGTACTGCTAGTATAACATGTTTCTATACCCAGGCTGAGAAAGCCCCTCTACTCTCATGATCAAGTTTGCAGTGACATGTTTACACAATGGCGCACTGATGCTCCACAGACAAACAAGTAGGAAATAGTTAAATTCCTTCATCAGAGCCAGACCTGAACCGAGGAGGTAACAATTATGAGAAGGAATGCAGTGCACTGCCAACTTTAGATCAGAGCATTAACTCTGTACCAAGCACAGAGAGCCTGTCTGCAGACTGAGCAGGGGCTGTGGAAACACGTGGACTGGTTTATCTGGAGTCAAAGTGGAGGATAAAGTCAAGTCTGCTTATAGAAGCTAGCTAGAGCTGTACATAAATGACTCATTTCCAGTGTGAGTGCGGGCCTGGCTGGTATTAATGACATCCAACAAGCCTGAATCTATTACAACCACGTTAGCTAATGCATCGCAGTCTGGCTGTTGGTAAAAACCGAAAACACACACACACACACAAAGTGATTAGCATTATTAGCTAGCATAGCATAGCACTCGTCATGAACATAGCATTCCTGAGCGGCTAACACACAAGAGAAGTTAGCTAACCGTGCACGGCGCAGTAATAAGACTGAAGACGCCATATAAGGTTAAGTGTAAACCAACGCTAACATTACAATGCTAGCCCGGCTATCTGGAGGCAGCTAATCAGCTAACGCAGCCCGATAAGCCCCAGTGCCAACCCACACCTTTAGCTACAAGCATCCACCATAGTCTCCCTCTCTCTCCCTCTTTTCCTCCTTTCTTTCTTTCTTTCCTCCCTCTCACCATCGCGCATCCACATTTCATTGTTATCACCTCGCATCGACAGATATGAAAAGAAACAGATAAAACTCACCCCCATTTTGCAGCTGTGTGTTAAGGATCCCCCTGGAGAAGCACACCTCTATTGTTCCTGTGCTGTCGCTGTTATCAGTATCGTGACTACAGACAAGGGGCCAGATTAATATGACAATGACAGATAGTTGCTAACGAGGCTAGCAGGCTAAATCACCGAGCGACGGCTGCGAGGGAATCGGCGTGTACACGCAGATTTTGATTAAAACGCCAGTGAAAACGTAGCTCTTTTATTTCTCGGAGTCGGATTGGCGCCAAGAGTGCGGGCTGCATTTATTACAGGTCCTTCTCCTTTGCCATTTTCTTTCCTCTGCTCTCCGCCGCGTCCAACTGCGCTGCATTCGCGGCTCCTCGAGAGCTCGGACTTTTCAGACTCTTCACTTCTAAGTGGCCTTTCAAAAAAAAAAATGTAAAGGATAGTTTCACAGTTTATTGAGTGTGTCTTAAAACAGCAACAAGATATCCCTCTAAAACACATGAATAACTGGGGGTAAATTACAGCCATGCGTCTGTGCAAAAATGTTTTAAAACAATATAATTCTTGAACCTTCCAAATTAGCTACAAGATAAATATGTTGCAATGATGTATCATTTTTCGTACACAATTTCCTGTTTATGTCAATAATCTCATACAGACACGCATCAGGAAAGCACTGCTCAAGAAAACTCCTAGTTCAAAAGTGTAACAACAGTGAATGCAGCCCTATCCAAGAGTAATCATGAAAGTGGAAGTTCCTGTCCCTGTTAAATTAGGTGAAATGTGATAACCAAAAGGGACATTTATTATCGTCAGACAGCTCTTAAAATACAGCCATTAAAACAGAACAAAAACAAGACTATTTCCAGTAAATTCCAAATCATAAAAGGTACCAATACAGTTTATCAGTAACCTATCAGCATGTATAACAGTTCTTGTTGGTTAACACTATATTTCTGCGATATCGTTACTATTTAACTTACACAGTAAATTATTGACCATTCCTATAAAAACATTTGGCTTTTAATCCAAGAAGAAAACGACTTGGCAGCGGTGGGATTCGAACCCACGCCCCCGAAGAGACTGGAGCCTTAATCCAGCGCCTTAGACCGCTCGGCCACGCTACCTCGTGGGATACTAGGCCCGTATGCTGACTATCTGTATACGATTATTCTGACAGCCAGTAAAAGCAGCACCATTTTAGCGCGAATATAGTTTCCGTGTTGGGAAAGTGACGACAGACCCTCCAGGGTTGGACGGGACCAAGAAACACTCTGTTAGAGGACAACCTTTGGTCTTTTTTTGTATAGTATAATTTATTATAATGGTCTAATCATCATCATAAACAGCAGCATCAGTTATGTAATATAATACATATACATTCAGTTACAGTGTATGACGGCCCTGCTCTTTGTGCCATATGTTCTGTGCTGCGTATCCTGTAGGTCTACAAAGCTGCACGTTTATGTCGTTACAGCTCTCATGCACACTGGGTCCATTAACTAAGAATGATATAGAACTGTACAGACTAAAAGGACCTGTTTCACTGACTGATCTTCCAATGCCACTTTGTAATTACCAAACACACACTTAAATTTGTGCACGTGTTTTTGTACAAAGTATTATTCTTTCAGTAAAGTGTAATGTTCATGGTAAAGTTTGATATGAGTCAGATTATTGGGATGGTAGGGAATTGACACTGATTTCTACATAACCACTAATTTCTGGTATATTTAGACTATATACACAAACTACTGTCTCCTTCATTTTACTTCTACAGTCCCACAGCCATGACTATATTAAGCCTATTTTGCAAAACATACCAAATATCTCATAATTTCCTAAACAAACTGTGGGGTTTTAACATCCATGAAAAGTTCTCAGTAGTTGTCATTGGAGGATTTCAGTGGAATTAATATGTGTCTAGTCCATACTCAAGTGTGACCATTTCTTCTCACTTTATAAACTCCAGAGTGAAACTGACTTCTGGCAGTTCACGACTGGAGAAGCAGTGAGAGGACGTGACCACTTGGTGGCGATGTGAAGTGAGAAATCACTCAGCTCTGAGAGAAGCTCTTTATCTTTTCCAAGCCTATAATTAAGCTCCAGACAGGACGCATAATGACAAGCTATAGGAAATATAGACTTTTATTTGAACTTATACCGCCTCTGCTTCCATTTTACTTTGTTTTAACAAATGTAGTAAAATAGAAAACCAATTAATAGCATATTTCACAATAACACACATTTACCTCTACAAGAATTAATTAAACAAATATCAATACAAATATAAATGTTGTAATATTTCTATGGGTGGAAAATTAGGTTAAACAACATTTCTAATTTGCGATGACAAGGTCACTGCATTTGCACGGCTGTCATTTGGGTAAGATTATTATATTTTTGTAATGTCCTGACAAAGAAAGAAAACACAGATTTACTCCATACAACAGGGCTGAGGGTGTCACAATCCACCATTCAACAACTCTCTCATCAGCAGTGAGAATCAGAAATTCACTTGAAAATTATCAAACAAGTACACAGATGAGCCACAGAAGTTCTAAAATAAAGTTTTCTGGACGGATGACACAAAGATTAACATCTACAAGGTGATGGAAAGAGTAAATTATCCGCCTCTCGCTTGATGACAGCTGGGATATAGGCTCCAGAACTCCCACAACTCTTACGAGGTCACGCGGTTAGGAAAATGGATGGAGGTATAATCCAACCCATACAAGCTTATCTGTGAAGCATGATGCTATAGATAAGCTTTAGGAGGGAGTGGACTTTAGGAGGGAGAGAAGAGGCTCACATGATCCCATCCACATTAACGGGATGGCTGTGGAGCCTGTTTCTTC
>JAUYWH010000010.1:12060697-12084534 GCA_034779795.1 Ctenopoma multispine
CACACTGTTCATACCCACTTGTAATTGTATATATCCACTAGACAGACACATTTGTAAAATACACTGATTATAGTTAATACTGTATATTATTTTTCATACTACTGTACATTCATCTGTAAATATATTCATAAATTATAACATAACTTATACCGTGTACCTTATCCTGCACTTGCTGCTTATTGCACTTCTGTTTAGACCTAAACTGCACTTTGTTGCCCTGTACTTGTACATGTCCACGAGGACAGCTACACGCACAAACCTCAAGTTACACACAGACGAAGTCTGGCAGTGTTTTGATGCTTCAATCTGATTAGTCAGTCATGGCCAGTCATACCCAATCACAGGCAGATTGTCCCTGTTACACGGAAGGTCCTGAAGCTGTCCTCGTTTTGTCTGTACACTTAGTGATTTTTACACAGCCCTTATCACGTTTACGCACAAATCGTTTTTACAAACCGTAATTACGGACAAACATCGGTTTACACACAAATCTTTCTTACACAGGCACAAAATCATTGTGGCGGTGATTTGATCCCATACTTACTGCTCTGACTGGCTGAACTGTAATTGGCTGAACTTGCAATTGCATAATTTCTACTTCCACACCAGCAAGTCCACCTCTGAATGGCTAAAAAAAAAAAGGTTTTGGAGTGGCCCAGTCAAAGTGTGGACTTAAATCCAGTCGAGATGCTGTGTCATGACCTTAAACTGACTCAAAAATCCTTTGTGTGGCTGAATTTAAAAAAATTCTGCAAAGAAGAGGGGGTCAAAACTCCTCCACAGTGACGTGAAAGACTTATTTTCAGTTATCACAAATGCTTGATTGCAGTTGTTGCTGCTGGGGGTGGGTGCAATACTTTTACACACAGGGTCAGAGAGGTGTGGACTGTTTTTTTTCCTTAATAAATGAAATGATCATTTAAAAACTGCCTTTTGTATTTACTCTGGTTATTTTTATGTAATATAACACATGAAACATAAAATATAATTATTAACATGATAACTCTGTATTATGTCTGTATTAAGGTTACCTGGTAAGGTAACATACCTTTCCAGGTAACCTTATCAGCTTGTGGCAGAAAGAAAGCTTAAATCTTCTAATGTCTTTTAAATATTGCATTTTACTGTAATAAGAGCAGAGGAGAAACAAAAAAGGAAACGTTAAAAATGTTAAATTTTGTAGTTATTAAATAGATTTTTACACATAAAGCAGTAGGGTCAGCATAGACCGTTTAGTATGGAAGTGAGTTGGTGGGTTATGGGAAGGCCCCCTTCACAGGCCTATCCACTTTCCATAATTCAAATAAATGTCTTGAATGAAGGACTCTCTCTCTCTCTCTCTCTCTCACACACACACACACACAGAGCAGCCCACCCCAGCACGCAGATGGCCCAGTCTCTAAACCCCGCCTACAGTCTTTTGTCTTTCAGGAATCTGTCTCTCAGCTGTTGGTAGAAAAACTATTTATTTCATGTGTCACAAGGGGGCGCGACGAGGCCCAGAGAGTTGATCCAGAGGCCTGATGCTCAACGTATATATGTCTGTGTCTCAGTCCTTCATCACCATCACCATCCTACAATCGAGTCTTGGTCTATTTAGCAACATTTTTATCTTCTGTCTGTGTAGCTGTGTAATTATAGTAAGTAAGACCTTCTGTACATTCTCTGTGGTGTGTGTTTGTTCATAGGACTGGATAATGAAATTCAAGCTGGTCCCCTCCCACCTCCACCCACACATATACTGGTATACACACGCACACAAACACACACAAACACACACACACACACACACACACACACACATCTACACATATCCCTCACTTCAGCTCAGCTATGCAAACCAAAAAAAGAATTGGGACGAAATAGGATGAAGAAGGATGGGATGGGAGGAGATGAGCGTGAAAATGAGAGGGAATCAACAGATGCAGGGTGGAAAGAACCAGAGGAGAATGGTGGGTGAGGATGAGGCCTGTCTCAACACAGCGAGCCGTGCAGTGCAGAATCATACCACATAGAGTGGACATTCCACAATCTCTATGATGCAGTGATGTAATAGTGTGCAGCATATGTGCATTTGGACTACATCTGTTGCTCCATGTAGCATCCACTGCATAACTGTACAAAAATTGGAGATATTTTATGGCTGGTTATATTACAGGAGTGGATTCCATATGACGAATTCCTCTAAATCAACAGGAAAAAAAAATTGAATGAATCTGTAATTAAGTGAAGCGTTTTAGCCCCATTTTGTAGTTTTAATGTTTTTTCACAGACTTTGCCTCAATAGCACGATAGAAGGAGAAAAAAAATCTATCGATAATAATGAGCACTGAAGCACAAAATATCAGCGGCAGTGATGCAAACATACTGATAATAAGGAAGTTGTTGTGTGTTCCTAGCAGTGGAACCTACTGCAAGATGGCAATGTTGCACTGTGGCTTATCTAAACAGCTACTGGCCACATTGCCATGAAAGATAGGGTTGATATTCACATCCTCCAAAGCCTGATGATGATAACTTGTCACAATCTTAAGATAGAACATTCACCTATAACAACATAACCAAATTATGGTATTTGCACTACACAGCCTATTTATAATCCCCAGTAGATGAATTGGGATGTTTTTGGTGACAACCAAATTTTTCCAGCGTATCACCATAATTTCCATTTAAAAATAAGTTATATAAGGATTAATTTGGTAGCCTCAATATTTATTGAGCACAGGTATACTTCCAATATCATGATCCCTCCATTTTACTACACTTACTGTGAACAGTCTTTAATATTAACCTCGCAGGTCAAAAATACCACATTTGCACACAGGATATTTCATAATTTAACAGACTGATTACCAACGATTTTAACTACACTAATGCGGCCAAAGGGATGTAATGTTTTCGCTTTTCTTAATGCCACTGGCTTTTTCTTTAGCACAATTTTACGGGTTGTGACAATTTTTGCAGTGTAGTCTATTTCTGCACTCATTGTATACAGTATGCACTATATGGTAATTTCCTTAGTTTTAAGGGCAGCATCATATGAAGGACTTCTTCAGTTTGAAGACAGATATTTTATGATTGTATAAGTTTTATACAATATATATACTATATAGGAATGATGTTGAAAATCAGTGAAGTTGCCCTTCAAACTTGATTAGTCACCAAATATTTTATACAGAATTTGATTGTTTTGGGGTTTTTTTTTCTTTCACAACATTTGAATCCACAGTACACATTGCTAAAAGTAATTTATATTCTGTTTGAATGAGCAGCTCCCTGCGCGACACAATCCATTACACTAGTTTATTTATTTGTTTAGTATGCATTTTTAATAAACTGGATTTTGTTACTTTTCCAGTGAGAACAATGCAGACTTTAAACATCTTTAAAAATATGTAACTCAGACACTAGACATTTTTCCTAATCTCTTGCACAACCGGTTATATAGTAAATATACACATATACTTTTATATATACTTAAAATACACACTCTGATTTGTTCTCATGTCAGACAAATAATGACTCATATCTTTGTTTCATATGGCGAAATATGTGCAAACATCACAGGATAATAAGTTGGGAAAGAGAATAATTTTACCGTGCCCGTGTTAAAGTGAGTATTGTGCACAAATAGTTCATTCTATCACATGTGATTCTACACTAATGCATCTCCTGAGATAACAGAGAAAGACTTTTCTGATTTCAGACTTCACAGGAGGGAGAGATGGAGGGATAGGAGTCAGGGTGAGGTGCAAGGAAAGGAGGGTGAGTTATGTGGAGAGAAACTGGGAAGTGAAACAACAGAGGAGATAGGTACATTTTTACCTCAACAAAAGTCAGAAGACCAGACAGGCAAGATGAGGGAGTGAGACAGGTGGAGGGAAAAGAGGGAAGGGACGGCAGGTTGAGGAAAGAAGTGGAAACAGGAGAGAGCTAAAGGCAGCGTGGGAGGGAAAACTCACTTCTGAGAGATCGAAGAGAAACCGAGCAAGAAGAGGAGGTAAGGAGAGATAGACAGAGAGATGAATGGAAGAGGAGGAGAGAAGAGGAGGACAGAGAGAGGAAGAGAGAGGATGAGGATAAAAGGGGAGAGCTTAGAGGTGAAGAGACAGGGGGAGGAGGGGGGAGAAGTAGCAGTTGTTCATTAGTGAGGATGTGTTAGGGACTGGAGGACTGAGCGAGAGGAGAGACAGTGGAATGGTGAGTTTCGTGGACACTGACTAATGAGAGGAGAACGGGAGGAGAACGGGGGTGAGGAGAGGAAGGGAGGAGGTGGCAGGGGTGAAAATGAGAGGAGAGATTGAGGAAGAGGAGGGAGAGGAAGAAGCAAGGAAGGTGGGGGGGGGCTGGAGGTGAGCGAAGCAAAACTGCTTCACTGTGTCACCATAGGGGTAGGATGGGGGGAGGGGAAGGAAGAATTTGCACGTACGCACACACACTGTTGAGACTGAAAGCGACATGAGAGAGACAGGAAGGAGGAAGAGGAGGAGGATGAGGAGGGCTGAGGAAGGAGATGAAGAGGAGGAAGGAGGGGAGGGAGGCAGGAAAGACACAGTAGAGGAGTCATCACTGAAGAGAGGTAGTGAGAGGGCTGTTGAAGAGCCGACAAGGGAGGGGGAGAAATATTAAGGAGTGGAGGAAAGCTGAGGAGGCAAAGGAAATAGATGAGGAGAAATGAGGGAGGCAGGGGGAGGAAAAAAGGAGGAGAAACAAACAAATAGAGGGGCACAAACAGAGTGGAGAGGGGGAGGAAGAGTAAAATAGGGCAGATATGCAGAATGTAGAAGGAAGGGGGAAGTGGGAGGAGGGACAGGGAGAAAGTAGTGAAAGACAGAGGGGCAAAAAGAAGGAAATTTCAAAAAAGGATAAGAAGCAAGCAAATGAACGAGGTATAGAAAGCAGCAGGAAGCATGAGCAAAATGTGGAAGACAAATAAGAGAGATCACAATGGATATGGAGACAAGGAACTGGGATGATGAAGAGGAGGTGGGGAAAAGAGGTAGAATAGAAAAAAGAGAGGAAGCGGAGGGAGAGAAAAAGCTGGTGGAGTACGTAACAGGCTGTTACATGTCAGCAGCAGGCACTTGTGAGGGTTGCATCAGGTTCTGTGTGTGCATGTGTTATCGTGGGGGGGGGGGGGGTATTGTGTTTGTTACCAGCATCAGGTGTGACAAATGCTGCTACAACCATCGTGAAACACTCCTTATTCTGCTCACACACACCCATCCACCTGTGTGCTCACACACAGATGCACAGATTGATGCACACATGCACGCACACGCACACACACACACACACACACACACAAGGCAGAACTCTTTGAATTGTAAGGGAAGTACAGAGTGAGGCTATTTATCTGAGTCATTGTCAGTTCATGCACAAAGTCACGTGCACTCTCTCCCATACTCTGGTATTCACACACACACACAGACACACACAGACACACAGTTGTGCCACACTCTCCTGCCCTTTTCTCCACCATGCATACATCAGTACAAGTCTGGACAGCCTGTCTCAGCACAGAGATGCACAGCTGACGAATCCCTCCGCCGACACACTGGCAAGTAGTTCCTAATTTATGGGATTTTGATAGACGGCAGATTAAGAGTTAATAACAGATACTCACTCTAGAAAATGAAGCAGCCTCTTATTTCGCTTGCTATTTCAACGAGATTACAATAATATTAAGTAGTTATGTGTATAGTAGGTATGTAGTTTTGATATGTTTTTAATTTTGTTTTTTTAACCAAAGCCTTTTATTGTTACGTGCTGGTACAATTAGCGCTGGAATGTGCCAGATGACTCGTTAGCAACAAAAATATAAACTGAATAACAGGCCACACTTGATAGTTTCACAGGACTAGTTTTTGTCAATCCAAACGGTTGGTTGGTTGGGAGAGGCGAACGCATCGGGGCGGATGTCCACTTCACTTTTCTCCGGGTGTTGTCCGTCTCCCCGGCACACACTCACGGCTGCTTCCATCTCTCTCTCTCTCTCCATGCAGTTCACTTCATTGTACTGGCTGTGCTCATCAATTAGGCAAGAATTAAGCCGTGTGAGGTGTGATAGTTACCTTTTTTGCACTTCGGAGAGGACTCTAAACCGCGGACAGAGGCGCATATAAGTTTTGAGTGCGGGAAAGCGGGGAGAAACGAAACACAGGTACAGTGTGACTGTTATCTCGACTTCCAACTGTTAACGTTACTAATGTAACGCGAGCGTACTAGCCGCAAGCTAACTGGCTAACGTTAGCATCCCAACGACCAAGTAGGTTTGACTTCAGAGTGCACTTTGGTGGGGGGAAGAAATGTGGCCTTAATTTTGTTGTCCAGCCTCCAGAAATGACTTAAGCCGTTTAAACGGTACCAAATTGTAGCTTAACAGACCGTCAAGTTGACTTATTATGACCCAGAAAGCGAGTTTTTACTCCCATGCCAGCGGCAGACAGTAGCGTTAGTAGTAGTAACAGCAACGTAAGCGTGGGGAAAACAAAAGGACTTCAAAGTCTGACACACAGCAGAGATGAAGGCTGAGGAAAACTGTGAAAATATTGATTTATTTAACACATTTTGGCTCATAAAAAAAACTGAGTGTAAAGCCACCACCTCAGACTTTTTGTACTTTTTAAAATGAACGGATATATTAATATATGTTTATAGAAAATCTAGATTAAACAGATTATACTAAGAAAAAAAGTACCTATAGAGTTTATTTTAACAAATTCAATGTGGCACTATAAATTCACTCTAAAATGACTCCTGATCTTATTGTTAATCACTTTTGGATTATTATTATTATTATTTGTCAGCATGAGTCAAATAGTGACGCATCAAGGAGGATATACGCGTACTACCCATTTTTACTCAATTTATAGTAACCTACATTAAAGCTAAGCAAATCATCATTTTGGCGTGCGTTGTTTTATATTGTACTTTAAGTACTGAAAAGAGGTGTGGATTAAGCCTGAATCTTCATATGCTGGTCCTATGTTATGAAGATTAACTCATAAATATAAAAGTGTGTGGTTGAGCACACTCTGCCTGAAAGTGACCCGGGGCGGGATCATACAGCTTTTCTCTTTCTTTGTAGCTGTTGCTCCCACGATTTCCCAAATGTCGGTGCATCGAGATGGTCTGAAATAGACGCGGAGATCGGTGTGGATGTGAATGAAGTGAGTTCTCAGTCCAGTTAGAGGGGACAGCTGTTGTGGTTCTGCGGGGGCCACCGGGTGCTGCGATAGACAAAGACCCCCAGAGAGCCTCATAGACTTGTATTGTCTACGCGGACTTTGGCAGAAATGATTTAATCTCTGGGGCTGTAGAGATCGCCTCATTCAGGAGTAAAACTGTTTTTATTTAATATGAGGCAATGAGTCAGTCTGCCTCTCCGCGCCGCTGCTTTGTTTTGGCCGCATTTCAAGTTAGGAAACTGGAGATGAAGTTGCTGATGTGATGGTAAAGAAAGCAAGTGTGAGCGGCGCACGTAACTCGTGTTTGTCCTCGGACGTGTGAGTGGTGTCGATGGCTTTTCCTCCGGGGTCACCTGACGTTTCTAACCGCATCGCGTTTAACTACGAGGAAGGAGTAGAGGTTTCTGCCGTGTGCAGCGGTGTGCTCGTCTTTTGTGCTTCCGTGAGACTCCCGAGATACACAGAGGGAGAAAACGAGGCTTGGCCACGTAATAACACAGCACTGACTGTGGATGACACTTAAAATGAGAGCCCCCTTCATGCAGGAGTGCTCTCCTGTTGTCCACGCCACGTTGTTTTTCACATGCTGCCACTTCTCGGTCGTTATGTGCATTTGTGTGTTGATGCGTATTTTGACTGGGGGGGGGGTTCACGTTGCTGATAAGATGAATTGCATCTCCACTTTTTAGTTATTTAATCGTTTGTTCCAACTCCATCATTTTATCCCTGCGCATGTCATGTTCACGTATTTATCTCACTGAACTCCACTGTTGGATAGTTACGTTTTATATCTTGTCCTAAATGTCTGCAAATAGATTTCAACTTTGTTTGTGTTTTATTGTATTATTTGTTATTTTATATGACCGTACCTTCCTACTGTTGTTATTCTCCTCTTCTGTGTTGAATGGAGGAGCAAAGGCCAAGGAGTTTGCATACTCATAAAACAGGTTCTGATTTGTTGGCATACTTGGAGTGGAACATGAATTGATTTTGTTTTCTGTTGAAGACTGGAAGTAATGTCAGGCTAAGAATAGGATATCACATTTGGACATCTCAGTAGTGAAATTGAAAATATGTAGACATTTAATATGAGGAATGAATATCAGGGCAAAGCAACATCACTTTAGTTTCAGCAGATACACAAATGTTAATGCCAACAGTGATACCTTCTCAGTATTAATTAATCTAATAGTTATTTCATCAGTTAATCAACTGGTCTACAAAATATCAGAAACTAGAAAACAAATGTTTATGCCCATTTCCCACAGTCCAGTTTAACTTGTTCAAACAGCTTATTTTGTCCAACCAATAGTCCAAAACGGAGAGATATGTTGCTAGTTTGCTGTCATTGACTGTCTTCATAGATTATGAAAGAGTAAAGCCATCTAAAGTTTGGCTTTTTTGTTAGAAAAAAATATTTGTTTGTATGAGTTATGTGCGCTGGCCCAATCAGTTTCATCACTATCTGCACAGATAATAGCTTTGCTAAGCTCATTGAACATCAGCCATGATGTGATCAAGACACGGGGAATAGAGTTTTCAGTTATGTTACTATAATCAGTTGTATGTGCTGTGGATCAGTCACAAAAGGCTGTCAGCTCAGCTGTTAGTGCCACAGCTCTCCCTGGAGCCAAAAATGGTTCAAATGAGCACAGTGAGGTATTGAGATTAAAAGACATTATGATACAGGATTGGATGCATGGTATGAGCAGATGATCTGAGTTGAGGTGTCAGGTCTAATTGGCTCACCCCTGACTGATTATTAAAATTGTGGCTTCATAAAAAATGGTCCAGAACACTGTCGTCTTATGTTCTGTTTGTTGGTGGTGGCCCTATAACAGGAGAATGCTGAAGTAACAAAAGAAGGTTGAGTTAATCAGTTTGAGTCCTGTGAAGAGCAAGATGAAGAATTGCCTGTGGATTGTGTGTAGATGTGCTCTTTAGGACAATAGTGGCAGAAGAGGAGAACTTAAAGATGAGCCAGTAACTAGTTTATATGTTTTGTGAAACAAATCAACACCAGGCCGTGTCATGACATCTTCATCGTTTTATGTCACAGTCAGCGGCTGCCAGTCAGAGGTCATTTTGATTTGAAACATATTTAGTTAGAAGGTGACATTGACAGCTGCTGAGTGATCATGAGAGACAGGGAGAGATAACAGAGAGTTGTTGAGTGTGAATGAGTCCTCATTCAGTAAAACTGTTTGAAAAATAACTCTGCTCAAGGGAAAATTATGGGAATACTTCCAAGGTAACCGCAGAAGGTGTAGTTAGACTTTACAAGAGTGAAGTAGATTTTTATAGAGTTTCAAATAGCAGCCAATGCGCTAATTAAAACTGATTTTATGGAAGATTGAATCATACTTTAGACAGAAATGTTGTTGAATGGTGGAGTAAGTGGCAAAATATAAAATCTAGGGTTTGTGTGTTTTTTGCAGATATGCCCTCAGTGATGGAGCGCTCGGGCGCCGGGGTCCTGTCCAGGAGCAGAGCCAAGACCGTAACCAACGGCAACAGCCAACCACACTCTGAGGAGGAGAGCAGCGATGAGGAGCATGCTCACGGTAGAGACATATACACATGTTAACATATAGTCTGCTCCATCTGAATTCTCTGGCTAAGTAAGGGGTTGATTTAGCCCCTTAATGTCTGGGTTTGGTCGACATGTTGCAAAGTGTACTTACATTAGACATATACAGATATTCCAGCTGTTCTCTTTGCATTCACTGAATTGATGCAGTGTTTCTATAGTCCCTGCACACTGCTCTCCTCTGTTGTCTCCTTCTTCTCTCCTCCACCCCCTTCCCACACTCTTCATCCTTGTCATCCTCTGCCCACATGCATCTGTCCTTCCTTCATTCTCTCCTTCACCCACTGACTCGCTGTTGATCTTTCATTTTAGAATAATTATCTAACTCATGGGCTGGGGACGCACATTTGGATAACAGCAGTTGAACTGGAAAAGTTATGGGTCTTTCAAAGGCATTACCCAGATTATTGCAACCATCACTTTCACCATGGCCTCCACCTCCTCTACTTTTCATTCTTCCAGTCATCTCCCCATCTTCTACAACCTTTTATCTCATTTCTCTCTTAATTCTTTGCAGCCAACATCTCCTATCCTGCCTACTTCTTTCCTTATAACCAGTTTTCTTTTTTCTTTACTGTTCCCCATCCCGCCTCCTTCCACCCATTTCTATCCATCTACTCCAGTTTCTTTCAACCCCCTCTCCTCCCTTCCTGTTTTCTGTCCCTGAGGAAGCAGTAATCTCTCTCTTCCTCCTCCCAGTCTGCTTCCCTGCTTCTCTCATTGCCTCTCTTCACTCCTTGCATTTCACCCTCTCTCCATCTCTTCTCTCTCTAGCTGACTACACGACAGCACCAATTACCCCATCTGCAGTCACACTTAAGTCTTCCGTTCCTTCCATCTGTCTGAATTTCTCTCACTTGGATGAGATATGGATGAAAATGTTATCATGATTAAAATATCCCATGTAGTTATATGTATCACGATATTTGCTTTTTATCATTTTGATTATTTTGTCAAATGAGGACACATTACATGATATTTTTGGAGAACTAAATGGTCGTAACTAAGTACGAAAATTTATGCAATATGACAATCAATTTTTGGTCTTGTTAAACAATTAGAATTACTGTATTTCCAGTTGTTGATTAAAAGCAGTCTTTATCACAAAGAAGTTATTAATGTATACTTTAATGAAATTTGAAATTGAGCAGTGACACTATGCTTTACACAAGACCGCATTTAATGAGAGAAGCGATTGTTTTTACTGTTATCTAGTGACTACATAAATGATGAGCTGCAGTGTGTCAGCATTTGACGGATTCACCTTGATCATAGTGCATCACATCATCATGGTGGAGGGAAATTAAATCCAACTGTGTTTGAAAAAATAGAGACCAACAGCTCAGTTGGTCACAATCAGCTGCTCATGTGTAAAAAAAAAAATAAATAAATATATATATATATATATATTTAATATGCAATATTTTATATTTAAATATTTAAATATATATATATATATATATATATATATAGTTAATAAAAAAAAAAAAGAAAACGTCACTGTGGTTGGCAGAGCTTATCTACTCTGCCAAGCCTGATCCCACAATTTAAACATTTCAGTAGAGAACAGTACCAAGGTAACAAATACCTGGGCAAGGCTAAGCATTTACCTACTTTTAGCTGTTATCTCAACTCTTTGTATAGTCCACTTTATTATTGCTGAAGCAGAGCCTTCATGGGGTTAAGCAAAAGTGAAACACGGCATTTGCAAAATAGACAGTGCTTATCATCCTTTGTTGTTTGTCTGTTAAGTCTATACACGGCTTCTGTTATCTGTGTTATTGTATGATCCTGTCGATCCAGCTCTTCAACTTGTAGTTTAACTTCTCCCTTTTTATCGAACACTTGATCCCCACTTGCCCACTTGTTTCTCTTTTTTTATTTCACTAAGAAACATTGTAGAAACTAATGTTCATCATGTGTCTCTCTCTGCAGACAGCATGATCAGAGTGGGAGGAGATTACCAGGCTCAGATCCCAGAGTTCAAACCAGGTAAGCTGGTGTAGAGGAAAGCATGATAGAACCTGACATTACAGAGTGGAATAAAAAGGAAGATAAATATAGTTAAAGAGGTAATCAGGGCTGAGAAGGAGACATAGAGGTGAAGAAACAGTGAAATGGAAGAAAAGAGGGAAATTCAGATGATAAAATCAATGAAGGTCAAATGACCAGTGTTACTATGGAAGTACAAAAACTGAGTAATACATTTTTTAATCATTCAGATAGCAAAGAATCAGGTGGATTGTTTCTCTTTTTTTAGGTTTAGACACTTGCATCATTTACAGTTATTTGTTGATGTATTATCCTTGTTCAGTAACGGGAAATAAAAAACTGTGTTTAAAGAAAGAAGCTTCTTTCACACAACTTGGATGAACAGGTTCACATAGATGTTCAATGTATCTTTTGGGATATTCAAGACAGAGATGAAGATAAAGAACATCATCATTTAACATTAAAAGATAATGTTAAGGAATTACTATTACTTGTGACACTGCAGTGAGAGGTTTCTTTGAGGTGGGTGTCCTGTTTGTTTAATAAATAAAAAGGTTAGCTCTACAATATTCAATTCATCATTCTACATTTAATTTAAAATATCAGCTCCAATAAACACAAAGTGGCCTCAAACACTGGTTATCAGAACTGTTTTATTTAGTTTGAATACAATTTCTTTGATGTTCTGAAGTGACAACTTGAATAAGTAGTAGATGTAAAGCGGCTGAACAGTGAGGAAAATAATCACCATGCCTACCTGTTCTGTGCACAGATGTTGAATCCCCAAAAGACTTCACCGACTGACTTGTCGCTGTCTCTTTTTAGTTTTTTGTTTCCTAATGAAGTGGATAGTCAAAGATGGAGTCTAGACAGGAGAACACCTGCAAAAGAGGGGAGGAGGAAAGTAAAAGTTAGCCTGATGTTTTTAGTTGACGGGAACTAGACAGCCAGGGAGAGAGCGATATTAGGAATTTAAAGATGCTAAGATGTGACTCAAATATACAGCACTGGAAAAAGAGACCAGTTCAAAATGATCAGTTTCTCAGATTTTGCTGTTTAAAGGTATATGTTTGAGTGAAATCAACAGTTTTGTTTTATTCTATAAACTACTGACAACATAAATCCTAATATTGTCATTTAAAACATTTATTTATGACCTGAACCCCCTTTCAGTGGGGTTCAGGTCTGGAGGTTGGGCTGGCCATGACAAGGTCTTGATCTGCACTGGTCTCTTAATTCTTTCCGGGCCTGTATGTGTAACCTCCATTTATAGATCTAATGTCTGTTTTTGTTGTCATTACCAGACAGTCCTTCCCGCTACAATGAGAAAGACCAGAGGAGCATGTTGGTCTGGTGTCCCAACAGTCAGCTGTCTGACACAATGTGTAAGCTCCACACACAATATTACCACACGTTCACTGGTACAAGCTTAACAACCTGACCTTCAGTTTAATGACTCGGTGCTGGTTGGAGAATAGCAATCAAACCTTCTCTCTTCATCTTTTTATGCACACTCCTATAGTGTCTTTGCCTCCATTTTTCTTCTCTCCCTCATTTCTTATAATTTCCTTCCCTTAGTCTTTTTTGTCTTTGTTCACCTTCTCTACCTGGTTTTCCTCATTTTATCTTTCTTCTCTTCTTGTTGTTCTCTATCATTTCATTCTGCTTTCTCTGTTATCTTCCTTTATTTTAAACCCGTTTTCTCTCTGATTCCAGTGGACGAGTACATCCTTATGGCTAAAGAGAAACATGGGTACAACATGGAGCAGGTAACTGCATTTTCTACAAATTAATTGACCTAAATTAAAAACCTGAATAGAACGGACAGGTGTATATAACACTAATGAGCTGTGGCCTTATTTTCTGCTACACTGATTTTTATAGCAGTCTTATATTTATGTCTGTTTTTGTCTCTGTCAGGCTCTGGGCATGTTGTTGTGGCACAAACACGATGTGGAGCGCTCCCTGGCCGACCTCGCCAACTTCACTCCTTTCCCAGACGAGTGGACGGTCGAGGATAAAGTGCTTTTCGAACAGGCCTTCAGCTTTCATGGCAAGAGCTTCCACCGCATCCAGCAGATGGTGAGAGACGTGGGAAATATCTCACACACACTCCGATTCCATATATTTCATGTAGGAGTTACTATAGTTATTAGTATTCATCATTATTTAATACTTCTGTTTTGACTTCTGTGTTTGTGTGTAGCTTCCAGACAAGCTGATCGCCAGTCTGGTGAAGTACTATTACAGCTGGAAGAAGACCAGGACCAGGACCTCAGTTATGGACCGACAGGCCAGGAGACTGGTCAACAAGAGAGAGAAAGATGAGAGGTATGAGGAGCTGTGAAACCTTAACAGTCATTTGGGGAAAATGAGTATGAAGAAAGATAAGAGGGAAGTTTGGGACAGATAGAGGGGTACACAGAGGGAAGACTAAATATTACAGGAGGAATGAAAATGTTTGACAGCTTCAAAATCATTTTGATGGTACAATGACTTACAATAAGGTGACTGGTCTCTGCCATTGCCACTGCATGACCAGATCATCTGTTACTGCACTATTTAACTTCTCATCGTGTCCTGGACACATCTTGCAATACCTATGTAACTCTTTACAGCGCTGCGTCACGGTGAGCTCGGAGCTGATCTGAATGTGTCCAGTGTAAGATGTGTGCTAACCACAAACAAAACTTTGTATTATAATAACAAAGTGTCTTGAATATGAGTGATCAGACAATTTTCCCCCCAGCATTTGTGAGTTTGTACCATCATTCCATACAACTCAGGTTTATTGAGAAAGTTTACTACCTTTGCTGAAATCAAGATGTTTAGATAAGCCTCTGTAGACATGGGCAGACTTGCCTTGTGAACAAAAACTAAAGCTTCACTAACACAACAATACATAAAAATAATTTTGAAATCATAGTTGAACAGAAACAGAATGGGCACAAAGCTTACCTATACTTAACAACCCTTTTGTTCCTCATGCAGTAATGAGGACGTAGAGGAAGGCGACCCTGGCAGTGATAGTGACTTTGAGATTAACGCCAAGAAGGAGGTGAGCAGTAAAAAAACAGTGAGACTGACAGAGTGTGTACATTCTTATAGTAACACATTTGTATGTTTTTTTTAGTCTGACTTGCCTGAGGAGGTCGGCCAAGCCAAATCAATGTTGCAATATCTTTTCATTTGAGTTTCATCTATTATACATGAATGTATTCTTCTTGTTGCTGTTCTTGTAAAAATGTCTCCATCTGAAGTGCGTTTCTGATATTTGTGCAATTGCTGTGTCCACACAGGCAGTGAAACAGAACCCCACCAGCGCCAGCTCGGACAAGGCCATCCCCAGTCGCTCTGGGCCAGTGAAGAAGGAGAATATTGGGGCTCAGTACCGCCACCACCCACTCCGAGCCCGCCGCAGGCCACCCAAAGGCATGCACCTGGAGCAGGCAGACATCATGTCTCTTTCAGCCTCTCACGATGCTGGGGTGCTAACTATACGACAGCTAGACACACAGCTGGTTTCACTCAAGAGACAGGTATGAAACCAAACTGCTGTTCTTGTGGTGATAGTTTTAAAGAACATAAACACAATTTTATAATGTGTTAACACCACCCCCATAGCTTTGTGGTGCAGCAGTGTCATAATAAATTGTCACATCTGTCTTTGACAAATGTACATGACAATGAATTCAGTATCTGAGAGTTATGCTTAGGTGTTTTTTTTTTCTTCGTTAGTGTAAATGTACTACAAGTAGGTGCTTGGCAAAGTGAAATGTTGCTCCATGAGAACCACACTTGCAGGTCACATGGGTTTGGAGGAGCTGATGGGAACATTACCAATAAATTATATTGTGAAATATATTTTTACTGTTAACAGTTTAACAGAGATAATTTGTGTGTGTACTTACTTAACTGTCTCTTCCTGTTTTTCTCAGGTTCAGTCTATTAAACAGAACAACAGCAGTTTTAAACAGAGCCTAAATGAAGGGGTTGATATTTTCAGACCTGCTGAGGTAAGTGTTTTTAGTACAGCTTAGTCTTTTCACTTCTTTCTCTACATTTTCCTTCCTTCACATGCTCTTGAACTTTGGTTCTTATTCACTTGTCTATGATCTCTGTTCAGTTCGTCCCTCATCTCTTTCATTTATTCAGTCTGTCCTTCTCCGACTCCCCCCAGATATTATTTCACCCCTTGTGGGACTGAGATTAGTCTTAATCTGCTCTTTGCTCTCATGCTGTCATTTTGACCCCTTTCTCCTTTTCTGCCTTACCACCCACTTCCTCCTTCCCCCTCTCTAAGCCTGCCCCTAAGATGAACTCTCGTTGGACCACAGAGGAGCAGCTTCTGGCTGTGCAGGGTGAGTGAGGACTACACCAGCATCTTCACTCAGAGTCCCCTCATATGGCCGGGTCTCCATACATACCTCACACTCACTTCTTGTTTACATTCTACACAGACACAAAGTGTCTGTAATGATAAAATTACTGTATGTCGTTTGGATTGAACCATTATTCCCTCTCAAACATTAAAGCCACAACAGTTAACGGTTAATGCAACAACAGTGCTAGAACTCTATGCTGCTGTTTCCGCTGCATCTCAAACACCCCTGTAGTTTTAATCTGACGATTTTATCTAATCTTGTCAGTTCTTCAGATTCAGATAAATTACAAGACCAGGAAAAACAGGTGATACTTACCAAGCAAACATATCAGTCAGACCTAAAATACAGTATAATATAGTTCAGCCTGCTCTTGAGTTCAGTGTCAGGGTAGCAGGAGTGTGGAGTGATGAACTCTGACAGTTCAGCCACAGTTACATTCATTAGCACAAACATTAACTGGTGCCTGAAACATGAGGGTTGAATTCTATCATTTTAATAGACTAGACCAGTTCAAACAGAAGCCGACATACGTAAAAGTGTGCAGTACATCGAGTGTGAAGAAGGTCAGGCCTATAACAGAGCAGGTGCAGCCGACCACACAGAAGACGCACATCAATAAGTCTGCTCACTCCATGTTCACACTGCTTGTGCTCTCACAAAGAAAGTGGAGCATGAGCAGCACGTCAGCAGCTGCAAGCTGCAGCAGCTGCTAGAGGCATTCAGGAACAGTGCGGAGTGTAGGTCATCCATGTTTTGGAAGCATTCAGATCCCAACGCACAGTCGCTGTGTCATAGACTTGAAGCATAAAAATATTCTTCAGGCTGCAGTTACATGCATAAAGCACAAGTGAAACACGAGCTGTTCCACAGGTTGTGTAGACAGATGGAATGATTAAAATAGGAGGGTATCAGGTCCATCGAACGCGTGAGAGAGGGACGACTAAAAGAACCCAGCTGTTCTGCAGCTCATTGATAGCAGTGCAATGATTGTGGGTGATGTATAGACACATTAACCTGATGTTTTTCTTCTATTTCCTTTCCAGCTATCCGTCGCTATGGTAAAGACTTTTCAGCCATTGCAGAGGTGATCGGGACCAAGACACCGGCTCAGGTGAGCATCCTGGCGGCTTTAGTTTGGGCAAACATTTCTGGGAATTGGACGTCAGTCAGTCAGCTTTTCTATTATTTGTCATGTTCTTCCCTCCGGCTTCAGTCATTGTCAGAGTCATTCAGTGTCCCTGAATGCAGCGCAACTCTCACTTCTCTGTGTCTGTTCCTCTCTGGTCAGGTGAGTTCATTCTTCGTGAGCTACCGGCGCAGGTTCAACCTGGACGAGGTGCTGAGGGAGTGGGCGGCCGAGCAGGTAGCCACCAGCCGAGAACAGAGGGACCCCAGGAGGAGCGGCGAGGAGATGGCAGCAGCTACAGATGGAGGCGCTGAGGAGGATGAGGTGAGACCTGATGGAGGAACATGGTCCTTAAAAATCCAACAAATAACAGTGCTGCCCTCTACAATACCATGTTCATATTAATCCATCATTTTAAACTCTCCATTCTCCAACTTAACGTTTTAGACCTAAATTTAAATTCTCTTCTAATCTCTAAACACTTATTGACTATTATTTCTCTATTAGAATTATTCTCCATTTTTATTGATATCAACAGCCAGGTCTTCTAAGAAGTCACAAGAAAGAAAGCAGAGGTTTTTAAGGTGTTTCCTGTGTTGTGAATAGTTTCAGAACAATGGCGCTCGTTGGCACAGAGTCGGTCACACCACGCTCCGACCACACACACTGTACTTGTCAGTACAATCAGTTCATTGTTGATTTGAGTAAATTTGTTAGAATTTATCAGTAAGTAAAAGACAGATTATTTTAATAGTGAAATGTCTGTTAGGTGATTAACTGTGACACAGTATAATGAAAGACTAAGACTCGTGAGGTAAATGTACAAGAAAGTAGATCAACTTCATTATCAGTCCCATCGACTTCACGCTGACTCGCACAGGACTCAGCATGACAGACTTTCCTGTCTTTGTGGAACCACTTCTTTATGTGAAATGCATCCATCATAGTTCTGAGAGTATGTAACAGAAGCAGCAGGTGGTTTTCTGCTGGGTTTAAATCTGAGCGAGCGAGCAGGACATCTGTCTCCCATCCCCTCCCCCGTCTTTCTTAACTCACAACTGCCATCCAACTGTCTCCTTATCTTTATCTGCTTTGCTTGTTCTCCTCCCTCCCCTCAGGTCAAAATGGAGAATTCTCCTTCAGACGCTGCCAGCAGCTCGTCTCCCACCTCCTCTACTCAGACCCACTCCTCTCTGTCACAGCCTCCTCCACTGCTGCGCCCCGCACCTCCCTCTGCTCCCCCCAGTCTCCTCCGTCAGCCTCCTCCTCTCCAGACTCGCCCGCTCCAGAACCGAGCGCCCCACAACCACCCTCCACCTCCGCTCATCCGGCCTGCAGTGACCGCCTCCTCCACCGGGAGCTCGGGCCTCAGGGCCTCTCCTCCCAGCGCCGCCTCCTCCACTGCTGCAGGGCAGATGCCTCCGTCGCTGGTTGGGCTCAAAGTTGAGCAGCCCAACTCTCACTGATACACGCATGCGCGCACACACACACACAACAGTAGGAGTGCAAACACACACAAATTAGCATGTAGACGAACATACACACAATACACTCTCTTTACTCAGAGAGAATTCCTTCAACCTGCAATTCTGTTGCTCCCGTCCATCACATGTTAACACGATTGGGCGCAGTCAGGTCCTTAAGGTGACATCACGGCTCTTTACAGTGTGGCAGCAAAAGGGTCCACTTAGTAAGATCAGGAGCCCCGGTAATATACTAACAAACACCTACCTCCACAGTTCTCCACACACACACACTACAAATAAGCTAGGGACTCAAAAAAAAACACTACACCTGACAAAACGAGACAGTGGATCATCAAACCACAGAGCAAACCCACCTGCTCATCTCTATGGCAACAGTTGAAAATCTGGATTGCGGAGGAGTGTACACGGACATGTATGTGTACATGTGTACGTATTGTAGGTTCCACTGAGCAGGTATCAAATCATCCAAACAGCCTTCAGGGACAAAAAACAAATGAATAAATGAGGGGAAGAAAAGACAGATGAAGACGAACCTGCTCCTTCTGAGAGGTCATTCTTAAATAACATAAAGAAAAACATTTCCCTCATGTTCGCTTTAAAACTTGGACACTCTCCCTGAGGGGCGAGAAGGCGCTTCTTCAGAGAACCCAGGCTTTTCGACTGAAGCTGAGTTTATGGTGACGGCTTTTATAAGTTGAATCTGTTGGTTCAGAATTACGGAAGAAGAAGAGTCAGAGCCATGAATCACTAGTATTAACAGGAGTGCTGTTTCCTTTTTTTAACTAGACTTTTAAAGGTTACTCCTAGATAGGCAGTTAGTGAGTAGTTTAGATAGTACATACTTTATTCATATGATTATTGACTGAGCACTAAAGAGAGAAGGAGCCCGTTAGCGCTGGACTCACATTTCAAAATGACGTTTCATCGCAGCTTTGTTTCGTCACTGGCTCAGTCACTGTTACTTTTCAGGATGATTTGCAGAAGTCAACCCCTAAAAGTGTTTGATCTGCTGAACATTAGTTTCTGTGTATTATGTGTGAAATGACTGGTTATTTTTTTCCTGACCTCCTACAGACTCATACACTGAAAAAGAAAAAGAATTTGTTCTGCCAAAGTCTGTTTTTTGCTTTAAAAGCATGTTGACCCACATCTTCATTTAGATGCTGAGCATCAGAAAAGAGTCGTTTCGACATTTTAGTGTTTGCTTATGTTACATGTTAGACACAGGAGAAGTAGTTAGTACAAGTGGTGGACGTTTTGGGAAACAGGCTTCTGTCCCATGTTGTTGAGTTGCCAAGATGAAAAGATAAATAGTGATGAAGCTACTGCCAGGAGCGGAAAAAGAGGACGAAAAGAGTTTGTCACTCAGCTGTAAAACGTAAAACTACCAAGTTAGACGTTCAATAGCCTAACTATTTCTTAGTTGTTACCAGTAACTTCCTGCAGTCTACACTGGTTGCCAGGCAACTTTTTCCAACTGAGAAATGGTAAGAAACAATAGAGTATGGATTGAACAAATGAAATGTGTGTTAATGAGCATTGTGCTAAGCAAAGCTGTCTGGCAGTAGCCTCGTGTAGCTCGGGTGCAGACATGAGTAATATCTCTGAGCAAGAAAGCGAATAGTCCACTGGACGCATAAACTAGCACTGGTCCGTTATGCTTTTCCCCCCATTAGCCAGCATGTGAGAATAATTACAAAGATGTGGTGACTGCCTGTTGAGTCCAGTTAAGGCAGCTTTGCTCTGGTGATTGAAAGTCCTGTAAAGTAGAGATGAAGGTGAGAGAGGTCAAAGGGCGCCTGGAAGAAGTTTCTGCTGTTATGTCAGTCGGCTCATTCATTTAGTCAGTGAGCTGTTGGAAAATGCTGCGTTTCGTTTCTCAGCCCTGCCACAGTTCAGTTGATGCTTCCTAACGTGATGATATCCGACCAACTTCACAAATGTAGAGAGCTGAAAATAATTTTCAGTTTTCTTTAGGACGTAATCTGCTGGTCCCATACTGAATCTCCCCTGACATTCCAGTTGCCTCTATGGGATCTTAAGTCAAACTACTGAGTGTTGCTCCTTTCATATATTCTCACATCACTGTTAGCAGAGGCCTTCAGTCCACTTTTACGCAGCACTGTGCGGGAATCGAAGCAGCTCATCGTTACCTTTGGCTTTAAAAGTTGCTCGTGTTTTGCTTGGTCTCGTTTTCTTCGGTTTGTTTCTTTGTCCAAAAACTGCTCGTGTGTACCGTATGTGAGAAGCTGTTTACATTGTGGAAACTCAACTGTTTTTTTTTTAATAAAGAAATGACTAAATAGTGTTTGGTCATTAGTTTTGAAGCTGTTTATCCACACACACAACATATGTGACATGATCTGAATCTTAACACATAAAAAAACTTTCTCTTATTCGTAAAAAGGGGAAAAAAAGGTCTGAACTATGTTTTCTCTGAAGCTGCTGTGTCTCATCTCTTATCAAATACTAGTTCTTGTCTAAATCCCAACAGGTTTGGTCCCCTGCAGTTTCACTGGCTGGGGACATAAGCACAGTTGGATTTGACCTGTGTACTGGTGACTGAACTTTTTATTTCTGACTTTACAGAGTCGAAATAAACAAGACGCCACCGAGTGTTGAGATGTTCTGAAGTTTAAAATGTACAATAATCAACTGAACGTGAGGAACACTGGATCTTCATCGTACATTTATGTGAGGATTAAATGATTTCTCCTCATGTTTGTCTTCAAACAAATCACACGAAGGATCCTCTTTGGTATATCTGCAGTCTTCTTACAAAACATGATTTTGCCATTTATTAACTGCACTTTTATCTGCTGGGTCAGTACAGCCCCCTAATACCATCTCAGTCATACTGCCTTCACGATCATCATACACAGGAACTGAAATCAGAAATGTGATGTATAAAAACTACTAAATATAGTCACTGCAACAATACTTGGATTTTCAAGAATACTTCTCACACACACCTCAACTGTACAGGAAGTTGAAGGACTTTGTCAATCCACACATCAAAACCGTGTTTTAAACTAGCTCTACCTTATCTTCTGCACTAGTTTCACTTTGTTGTTCTCATGGGATTAGTGATTACTCAGAATGGAAATAGTTGTTTTGTCTATTGCCGTGAACATCAAATTATGTGACTGACAGCATCACAACAGATTACCTGACACATTTTGGTTTTCACATCATGGATTTCACAGTCAGACTATCATTATATCATTGTTTTTATTACTATCATTGTAATTTTTCATCATTTTGTCTTTGCACAAAAAACAAAACAAAAAAAAACATTTTCAGGAGTTGATCACCCCTCCCAACCCTAAAACCCACCACTACAGTTACAGTTTGCTCAAAACACATTTAAAATCAATGTAAATTACAGCAATGTAAAACAGAATAATGTAAAATAAAATCAACCCTGAAAGAGATAATATAACAGCAACAGCCAGAATAATAATTAGAATTCAATACCCAGCACCTTAATACAAGGATCAACTTTTAAAAGGAAAATCTGACGTATTAAAAACCGAAAGAAAAATGACAGTGTGTCATTGTGATAGTTAGAAAGAAAAGTGTTAAGTTAGTACAACAAGCTGACGGGACTCCGCCTCGTCCCCCCTTCTCTAACTCCGCGCGTGTCTGTTGGTGTGTTTTTCTTCTGCTTCAACAAGCATCAGACGCAGAGACAGACAAGAGGAAGAGACTTCTGGTCTGTGGTTTCGCACGTGAACACGTGCTCCAACATGGGAACGCTGTGACGAAGAAGTCTTTCCCGCTTTCTCTCTCTACTTCAAGCCATTCTGGACAGATAAGGCCTTTTTAAAAAAAACTAAACAAAAATTAAAACTAAGACGCAAAAATAAAAACGGCCAAAAATGAGCAGTAGTTGTCACCACCATCAACATCATTAAATACATCGATAACTCCTGCACTTCAGGGGAGGGGGGCGGGGTGTCTGTGTTTAATCCAATACACTATGAGCTCTGTGTGTGTGTGTCTGAAGGGTGCACTACACCAAAAGGCAGCAATGATATGATCCGATATGATCCTACATGACCCTTGACACCCCTTCCCAAAAAAAAAAAATCCAAATCTGTACAAACCCAAAATTTTCAACGACACAAAAATATATTATCAAATCAAAAGTAGAAGAAGAAAATAATTCACCATTCGTCGTCGATTCTTTTTTTTTTTTTTTTTTCCAGTGATCTTTTACAACACACACTCGCACTCACGCACCGAACTGTTAGTTACATACTCCAACGACACCTTTGTTGTGTGTTTGCTCTTTGGGAACAGGTGTAGCAGAGAAGGTGATGAGCATGAAAAAATAAAGGGACAAAGAAATGTGTCGGTTCAGGGTTGACATTCTGGATATTGGCGTGATGCCAACCAAAATTATACCAACATAAAGGACAAGGACAAATCATTTATGTGCTGATGTATGAGACGAAAACAAACCCCAAATGTATTCCTAAAAAAGAAAAAGAAAAAGGCAACATAAAATCCGCCCATGTTGTCCGTAAACTGTCCTTCCCTCCCCAGGATCCAACATTTCCAGTGCACAACTCTTTAAAAGCAATAAAAGAAGAAACTAACTTAAAAAATAAAATAAGAAGTCTGGACTTGAAAGACGTGGCCCGTATGACCGATGACCACACCGGTCTTGACTGGCCTCCTCGACTTGATGGCGAGAAAAATTTAAAGTGAGCAAGAAAAGGGGAGTGAAATGGCGAAAAGATGGTTGTGTTTGTGCTGAGTTCAGTTTCAAAAAACAGAGAAGAGGGAGGTGAAGAGAGAGTGTGTGTGTGTGTGTGTGTGTGTGTGTGTGTGTGAAGGGAGGAAGGTGGAAGGATGGTTCAGATGTGTTTTTCAGAGTTCATTTCATGGCAGGAGAGGAGGTTTGGGAAGCAGGTGGAAAGTGGAGAAGGTCCTTTAACCAATGACAGCAAGAGTTCATCCATCCATAAGTGTGAGAGTGTGCGTGTGTGTGTGTGTGTGTGTGTGTGTGTGTGTGTGTGTGTGTGTGTGTGTGTGAGTGAGAGAGAGAGAGAGAGAGAG
>JAUYWH010000010.1:12093264-12128190 GCA_034779795.1 Ctenopoma multispine
ACACACACACACACACACACACACACACACACACACACACACACACACACACACACACACACACACACACACTGAGCTAAAAGGTTGCATTTGCTTTGTAAGTATGAGGGCATGCATCTTCTATACAAGCGTGTGGCAGCAGCACATCAAGACACAGATGAAAAACAACACAACAAACATGGCAAATGCACAAACACAGCGTGCACGCATTTAACACAAGACAGGTAAATGAATGGAATAACTTAATGTGTAATTAATACACGAGGGGATTCATGGACGGAGGGCCAGGCATGGCCACACAAACACTGCTGGTGTAAGGATCAATTTGCACTACATGTGGTCAACATCGTCATCATAGAATGAAGTGTAGCAAAAGTCCTTGCGGAAATGAGGCAAACGAGTTTATCATTCTCCAAATCCCCGCAGGTCCCTCAAAAAAAAAAAGGTTTCACTATTCTCTTTCCCACTGTAATCTCTCTCATTTTAGACCAGCACGCAAACACTTCCAAAAGCTTTGTTTAAATGTCATTTACATTAGAAGCTGCCATCTGCCGTCCAAACTAATCTGTATCAGTGTCTCTGCTGCTCTGAGGTCTCGCCTTATATAATTGTGTTTGTATTTTTGGGAAGCAGTTAAAATATTATTATTTTTAAATGCAGTTTCTGGGAGAAGCAGTAGAAGTCAATGACAGGTGTACAACAGGTGGAAAAAGGTTCTGTGCCAAACTGTAAGACAATCAGCACTTTAAAACAAAAGAGGAGGCTTCAGTGGAGCCGCGTGATGCATATCCTCTAATTCACTGTGGATATTCCTGCATACACAAACACAACTCATCTATGGATACAGATGCAAGGAAAGAAAAGCTGGATCAGGCAGATTAGTGTGGACCTGTGTGACACATCACAGTTATGCAAATGACGCCTGATTAGAAAGGAACACACTCCTAAGTGGAAGATATCTATGTTATCTTCAGACGTGTTTCAGCATATGAAAGGACGTCCACTGTCATTGATTTAAAAAGAGTGGATGATAGATAGTAGACATCTAAAGAAGGTGCGCTATAAGCCAGATGCTGGCCGATGTGTATTTATAGTGCATTTTCATTTCCATAATGGGCACAATTGATTTGCTTCACAGTAGACTGTGTCCCTACTTCTACAAATGTGAAGCTGCGTGTGCTCAGCAGCGCTTGCTTCATTACAGTACTTGAATACTGGTGTAGAAGTATTGGGTGTGTTGGGTAGAAGTATTGTAAATTCATGACAATAGCATTCAGTGCGGAAACCAGCATTCAATAGTTTTTCAGAGGTATTTGGGGGACAGCTAGATAAGACAGGAATGGAAGAGCACAGACTATGTTCTGAGAGAAAAGCTTTCTATTCCTCAGCCAGGTTACAGTCTGTGTGTTCGAGTGGTACCTTCTCTCCAGAGTTCCCAACCAGCTTCTGAACAGCCCAAGCTCACTGCTGAATGATGCATGCAACAGAACGAGACTTCAACATAGAGCAGGCAAAACACATACAGCCAGAGGGCCACCTTGACATTTGCTCTTCTGCAATTTTAGCCTGACATTTATGTTTTTCCCCCCATTAGACAACCGCCACAAAGGGTGGAGGGGGCTCTGTGTGTGCACGTGGTGCAGTTCAGCCTCAGTATTTAAGACAGCAGAGGAACATGCTGTATCTAGGGGGAAAAGATCCTTCAAATATCAAAGTGGCCCCTGAAACAGACACTTCCAAGCAGGGAGTGTGAGCAAACAAAGCAACACATACATATTAAGCACATACAGAGTTCACACAGATGACCTATGACACACAGATTGTTGGTTCATTTCATCCTTTCAACCAGACACTTCGCAACATAGCAAACACCTAATAGACGAAAATGGGTTTTGCCAGGCAGCACAGTAACTGACGTGGTTTTACATAACAGACTGAGACTACGAGGACACAAAAACGGAGGCAGTGGAAACCTTCAAAGACGCTACTTCCCTCACACAGGACTGAAATTCACTTGCACAAGCCAGGAAAAACCCATTTGTCAACTAAATCAAATGTAAAGTACCTATAAAGGCCATGTAAGGGATTATACAAATACATTTTCACACAAACATGCATCTATTGTATCTGCGCTTTGTCTGGTTCTCCTCAGAGCAGTGGTCATTTTTGAGACTCATACAAATTTATCCTTTTACTTTAACTGCTAATCACAGCTTGCCAGCACAGCTGTACTATCGGACTCAGAGAGGCAGTTTTCTGCATCAGCGCAGCTATTAAATAGGTTCAAACATGTATCGTCATTGATTGCAGGAACCACATAAAACCCTGTTTATCGGTGTTAAGCATGTGCCCAAACTAAACCAAAAATCAAGGTGCACTGATAATTTATAATGCATGTGATTTATGTTCGACACTCGTACTTAAAGCAGAATTACAGAATGTTCAGAAAAGTCAATACTTCATATTTGTTGTTCACATTAAAACACCAACCATCTGTGCATTTAGGACTATATATGCTGCTGACTATTAGTGTAAATAGATATGAGATGAATATTTTTGCATACATGTAATCATTTCAAGCTCTAATTTGCATGATTTTTTTAAACCTACACAACAGTGACACCAGCTCGCAGTAACACCTTTTTGCAGGACAGACAAGTCAGCATTCAGGTTTGACATTTTACCTGTAAATGTCAACATTTTACATAGAGCCGCAGCCTAATATAAATAGTAAATTGATCCAAAATGTGATTCTGAAAGTAAATGACATTTTCCTGTAATGTCTAACTTGTTGATCTTATTTAATTCATTTGACCTACAAGCCAGCAGTGAATTACCAAGTGAATAAACGCCGGCCAGTAGACATTTTATTAGCTATTGAGACGACTGAGTGCGGAAACCTAATATAGTCCATAAACTGTGATTTTTTTTTTCTTCCCTTGCCAGGAAACAAAACAATAAAAACAACACCACTGGTCTGTCAGAGGAACAACACAGTGAAAAACCTGCTCATCTTGTTCTCAACTTCAAACTTTTCAGCTATGGTCCACTGGGTAAATGTGAGGCTGAAGAGAGACTGAATCAAAAAATTCAGAATTAAACAAACCTTTACCTTTAAGGCAGCATCATCTAGTGTTTTTGCAGCTATACTGATGCCAACTGCTCTTCATACGTTATCTTCAACAATTCTCCATTTCTTAACCTGAATTTTTTTCTCCCACTTTGTTAAAGTAATTCTTGAACACACTGTAAAATGTGATTCTAGTCCATTAAAAAAAAAACAATAAGAAAGTATAAAATATTTGAGAAAAGTGTCTGTGAGGTAGGATGTAAGGTAGTGAGTGAGAGCTTTTTTCTTTAGCCTAGCAGGAAAGGAAAATTTAGGGGCCAACAAATCACTTTATCCCTTCTTCATCTCTCCCTTTCCTCTTTGTCCACTGCAGGAAAGATGATAATCTGTGCTGAGTATAAGTGGTGTGTGCTGAAAGGGACTGATGGAGCTGAGAGGCTATGTCTAACAGTGTGTGGGTGAGTGTGTCTGAGAGAGTGAGTGAGTGAGAGACTTGCCTGGGTCGTGGTGCGTGCAGGTCAGAGGGGCATGGATGATTGGAGGAGGACAGGGACTTTTGATGGCGGGGACGCGAGGAGGAGGAGGAGAGGACGGCAGCGGCCGAGGCAGTAGAGGCACGGGAGCCCGGAGTGTTTAGGCTGGGAGGGAGGAGGGGACGGAGAGGAGGAGTGCCCCGCCCGACACACACACACACACACACACACACACACACACACAGGTATGTGCAAACACACCCACAAACGTGAGCAACACAGGAGAAATGCATTGTAAAGTCACCCGTTCAAACATACATTTAAACATTCACAGACGGGCAAACATACCGGGCGGGGTTTGTGTGTGGGTGGGCAGGGAGGTGAGGTGAAGCATGGTTAGAAGCAGCACTTATCAAACACAGTAAGGGGTGGGGGTGGGGAGTGAGGAAGAGAGGAGGAGAGAGAACAGAGACACAGGAGGAAGAACACAGGAAGTAGACACAAAGGAGAGAAAACACTTAAAGCAACAGGACTTGAACAAAGAAGAGAAGTTGGTCTTTTTTTCTGCCACCACTGCTCCACCGCAGTTTAAAAAACACAAACCACAATCAAAGCACGGCTGTATCTACCTGACACGAAAGGAAGTGAACAAAAGACCAAACACACATTTTTCTACTGGCTGAGGCAGAATGGAAACAGCTAAAATAAACAGACACAAACACAAATGTGCAAAGCAACTATATCATAATAAGTGACAAAGAATAAGAATAACCCAACACTTGACTGGTGGACTAATGCGTCTGTAAAAAGCCTTCATATTAGAAGGAAAATTCTAATTCTCTTACAAATATCCTTTCAGTGTTATAATTACGCCTTTGTTTTGTGGTATCTGAACAAACCCCCCTTTGTTTCTGTTTGTCTTCCGTCTAATTTTCACATAATGTTTAATTATTCAAGAAAATGATCTGCAAATTGATCAATACTGAAACCAGATGTTAGCTGCAGTCCTACAAGAGAGTTTAAATCTGCGACTCTGGTAAAACTGGACAGGTAAGGTGCTGCATTTCTTCCATGTACACAATGTCTGCCAGGATGTAAAGCGGTTAGTCCTGTTATGGGATGATCACTCTGACCTCTGAGCTTGCAGTTTTATAGGTCTGACCTGCCTCCTGACTTCTGCCTGTCAGGTGCCTGACTTTTCCTCCCCAATCATACCTGTTGCACTGTACAGAATTTAGACCGTATCGGGAGAAGAGAACATTTTATTGACTTACTTCAGCAAAACAACACAGCCTATTTCCTGAACTCACTTAATCAGCAAGGTTGCTACGGGCTACAAAGCTCTGCACATTACCGACAGCTCGAACTTTATCCACACAGAGAAACAAACATCAGAGGAATAAGCAATGAGATGGGGGGCATTTCTAGAGGCCAACAAAACAGCTGCTAATTACACATAGCCAAGAGAGAAACACACTTTCTGTCAGGGATTAGCCTGGTTAGTGATGGAAAACTAACGGCATTCACTGGAAAACCCAGTATGTGGCAAGACTTTGAGCTTGTGTGACATGTATGCTTGTGTGTGCGCCAGCGAGTTGGAGTCTGTGTGTGTGTGGGTTGGTATTTTTGTGTGTGTTTAAGCCTATTAAGAGGCAAGTACAGGGACCATATAATGCCACTAAAGAGTTAATTTTTCATCAGAAATTTTCCTAATCTCCTCAGACAGAGAAAGGAGAAAAAGAAAGAGAAGAAAGATTAATGTAAAGACAAAAAAGGAACAGGAAGGAGGTGCCAGGAAAAGGGCAGTGAATTAGGCTCCACGGGGACAAAAGCTCAGATGCAGATAAAAGAAGAACAAATTAAGAAAATTAGAAAAGGACAGAAAGAGAAGAAAAGAATAATTGGGGTGGGGTGGGAGGGTGTAACAAGAACAAAAGCCCAAACTTCAAAGCATTAATGATGATCAAATAAAGTTACTTTAAAATCAAAGCAGATGACAACCACTAAGTTAGCAGAGCCTACCATGGCTAACAGACCCACAGTAATAACAAAAAGAGCAATGCTGTTTCAGATGACCCCTTCAAACCTACGCAGCGCTAAAACAAATAGATGACGAAACAACCAAGGACAAAATTGTATTATTTTTGTGTTTAATGTAAATCTGCTGTGCTGTGGGAACAAAGGGGTCATTTGAAAGTGGTACATGATAAAGTAAGTAATGAACAATGAGCACTGCACCACAGTAGGGATTATGGTCTGGCTTAATGCTTATGAAAAGGCACACAAAGCTTATGGCTAGTTAAGCATGAGTGATGTTCACGGAGCTGCGTGTGTGGACGTATACGAGACCTGTTGGTCAGAAGGTAACGTTTGCAGAAATTTGCAACATTATCGCTATTAAGTAATTTATTTGGTGTGTTTGAAGAAGAAAGTAGAGCTGGAACGATAAGCTACAGATTTAAGACAGATTTATAACTTTAAAGAAGATAAGGGAGGAAATATCACACTCTGGAATATCCAAGTACAATGAAAGAACAGAGGAGAAGACAGATGGAGGTTCCAATTTTAGAAAATCATGCTTTTATGCTTTTTTTTTTTATCGTAAAAGGATTTTGATGTTTTGTTGCATTTCGCACCTGATTTTGTAAAAAATATCACGTTTAATCATCTGCAGTATTGGAAAGTTCAGAAGAAAAGTTAAGGAGAACAACAAATGAGTTTTGCTGTGTGCCACTCGCTGCGCGTGTGAATGCAGGTCTGCATGTCCGTGAACCTGGCTCTGCTCCGACTGGCAGGCCTCCATCAGACCATCTCGGGGAAGCTGTAATCTATTGGAAGTTTGGCCTTAATTCCCAAGAGAGCCTCCTTGTCCAGGAGAGCTCACACCACCCTGGGAGAAGGCTGTGGGCCTCCCTGAGCCAGCTGGCAAAGCTCTGGAGAGTACCAGCCAAGGTCTGGGATTCAGTCACTGAGACAGCTGTGGGCCAGCTTCATTCACAAACCGTGGTGAGTGTGTTTGTTCACAGCAACTACTTAAGTTTCCAGTGACGAGAGTGTGTGCGAGAAAAACTGTATGTGCACGTAGGTGCTCTAGTATTTTGATCACACCTTTTTAAAAACATTTTTTTACATTGTGTGTATTTTACCTGTCCTTGCCGTTCTGGATGCCCTGTCCCAGTGTGGCTCTTTCAGTCAGCGGAGAGTTCCGACTGCGACTAGTACCGGTGGACAGAATGCTATTCTGAAGGGAGAGAAGAAGAAAGCCATATGACCGTTAAAATGATTGAGACGGGGGGCAGAGATAAGATGATGAGAGATCAGTGCAGTGGACAGAGGACGGACAAACGACATTACCGGTGACCAATTAATCCTGCTACAATCTTCATGACCAGTAAGAACAAAACTAATTAAATCCTCACGTGATTATTCCAAAACAGCATCAAATCAGCTTCTCTGTCAGAATAATCTACACACTTTCATTTTGCCACAGTTGCCTTTAATTGTCATTTAAAGCACATGCAGAACCAACAAAGGTGTTTAACCGTTACCCTGATAAATTATGTTGTGCGACAAAACTAACAGTAGAGTAAAATAAATATCAATCATCATCAATCAATCAAGCACAGTTTGTTCACACCTACAGAGGCAAAAGAAAAAGTGTAATCTGGAACTTCAAGTGAACAAGGGCGATGAAGGGACTAAACTGCACACATACAATTCTGCACAAAAACAATACCACACGGAGAAGACATTGAGGCAAACTGAAATATTCTAGAAAATGAATACGGGTACGATACACTGTCAGAACAATATTTTTATCCATTTCACATTACTCTGTTGGCTGACACTGCTGACAGGCACTTGTTCAGTAAGTTATAATTACAGCCTTAAGAGCTGTTAGTTGGTGCCAGCTGACTGGAAGACAGAACTGGTTGAGACTGAGAAAATAAAAAGGGCTTTTTCACAGAATACACTCTGATATGCCACAGTGGGAAAAGCAAAAGTGCAAATAATATAACAAATGACGATTGAATTCCATCTGGATGCTTTAGTTTATATTGGACAGACCCAGACTGTCATGGTTTACACTTAAACACAATGCGAGCCATTGTTTAGATTAATAACACCTGTACTTCCTACTAAAAGGGACATTACCTACATCACCGATTAAACCAATCATCATTATTTCTTGTTACAAATGTCTGAGTTTAATGTCATGTAAGTAGTGTGGCAGTTTGGTCTCACAGTGGAGGGTGTGGCGCTCTTCTTGCGGTCAGAAGAGACCAGAGGACTGGCCGGCACCTTGGTGGTGGAGCTGCCTGACGAACTCTTCCTCCCAGATTCCTCCGCTGCTGTTCGGTTGTCTGCTTGACCCCCCCTCTTAGAGTAGGAGGAGCCTTAACAAAAAAACAGGGAGACATCAGAAATGTATTCACTGTGCTTAAACCTTTCCCACCCTTTTCCCCATCAGTTTCATCCCCTGCTCTGCTACTTTTCCTCACTCCGTTCTAATAGAAGCTTTCTGTTTTGGCTTCCCTTCATTCAATATGCCAGCCTACCAATCTCATATCACTCTTGTTTTCCTTCAACTCCACCCGTCTCTTCTGTCCACTTCCGCCTTATCCACAGATGTCTACGAAATCCATTTTAGGACACAAAAAGGAATTTCCCACACCACATCCTTTAACACCTTGAATCTTTCATATAATTATTTTCTCCACATGCTACAGGGCTGGAGATTATACCAACATACGGTATGAACAAAACTACACGAGTCAACCTGGCACACAGGCATTTTTAGGTATTGTACAATCTTTTGTCTCTCAGTTTCTGACAAACAGCCATCGCACCTAATCCCTGATTGTGGACCTCCCTGTTTCCTTCCTTCTTAACCCTCTTTACCACACATCCCTTCATACACCGTCTTCCTCTCTGACACACACCAATCTTACCCTGGTCGGTGGTTCTGCGGTTCTGAGGCTTCTGGTTGGACGACACACTGCGCTGTACCTTAAAAAGGCAAGATGGACACACAGGTCAGTGTGTTTGTACGTGTCACAGACTGTATTCACGCATATTGGGAGGTAAGTGACCTAAGAGTGGAGCAGTAAGTCTGTTCTCATGTGTTTTGGGGTAAATTCTTGGCCTGAAAAGAAGCTACATTAAAGCAGTTTCCAGTAGTGTGCTTTCTGTCAGGACAAAGTCAGCGTGCTCTTGTCCCCTGCAGGACTCAAACCAGGTGGTAGCCAGCATTACAATGTTATCATTGTACCTTATGAGGCGGGGAGGGGGCGTTTATGTTGCTTACATCACTTCCTGGCCGGGGCTTGATGCAACCTTCTTCCAGCTGAGAAGAAAGAAAAAAAACAGCTCATAATATGCGTGTATCAGAAAAACGCACATAAGCAACTTCAGGTGATCACAAATCATTAACTGTATGTAAAAAGAAGGTGTGTAGTTGTGAGATGCAGTGTACCTCAGAGTTCCTATAGTCCAGCAGCAGGTATGTAGCCATCACATCATTGTACCTCTGGCCCACCAGGGATTCCTGGATCTCCTCCTGAGAAAATCCCATCTGCAGCATAATGTCTGCACACACAGGACAAGCAACTTATAATTAAATCAGCCTATTGTGGGTTGAGATCTCTCCCTAAAATGAATTACCATTGTGTGCGACTGCAGAAAAAGAACATATGTGCTAAAGTGTGCCTGTGTGTGGGAAACAAAACAAACAAATGTATTGCTTTTGACTGTTTCCATTCCCACCTGTCCTCCTGGGGTCCTTATAATCTGGCTGGGGTTCTATGTAGGGTTTGAGTTCTTCCTCCTCATAGCCCACATTCATCCACCGATCCCTCATTATCTGCTGCTGGGAACAAGCCAAACAGATAGAGGGAGACATGAGACATCACAGAGGATAAAGAGGCAAAAGCAGTGGCAGTGGATGAGGAAGGAGAAGTTAGGAAAGGAGAAAAGAAAAAAAAAACTACTCATCTGTCACAAAAACATAAAGTGAGGAGCATGTATATTGGCTTGCTTATAGTTTATTGAGATGCAGACTAAATCAAACCCAGATACTGAGACGCACACTTGTGCTAAAAATTAAGAAATTCTGTCAGTCACATGACTGAATTCTAACAATTAGACTTCAGTTACATTTACAGTATTTTTGCAGTGTTTTAACATTTAGCAGGTCAAGCATAGAAAGACCAAAGTCAGAAAATGAATCAATACATTATGCGGTAACACCTATAATGTGACAAAGCAATGTAAATAAAAAGCATGATTCTTTGTCTCTTGTTGTCATCTCATCTCAGGTTATCTAACTTTAGTGGAACTACATTTAGTGACTGTAAATCGCAAATATTTACAGAGTTTAGATTTACAGAGCTAAATTTAGTGGATTGACATTATTGTTTATTTCACAATAAAACAAAACAATACAACAGTGGAAAAAAGATAGTTTAGATGATTATAATCTAGATATATAAATCTTTGCACTAGCAGAGTACATATGTGTAGCCGTGTATCTTGTATCTTTTTTGTGTTTCTGTGTCAGTGATGTGCAGCATACCTCGAGGCTGCCTCTTTTGGAGGGGTTCAGGATGAGGAACTTCTTGAGCAAGTTCTCACAGTCGGTGGACATGTAAAAGGGAATCCTGTATTTACCACGCAGCACACGCTCCCTCAGTTCCTGAAACAAAACAAAAAAAGAGTCAACATCTGCATATACGGACACATACACATAAGCCGTCTTTTCTTCTCTTACAACTTTAGGTTTTGACAAAATAAAAAAACTAAATGATGGCCTTGACTGTTTGATCAGCTACCAAATACTATACATATTCACATTCATATGAATAAAAAAAAAAAAGAAATCAGTCTCATCTGTATTCAGTTTCTTGGTCTGTGTCAGGCTCAATCTGATATGGTTTGAATTGGCCGAGCTACAGCATTAGCTCTGGTTACTCCCCCAGTAGATTAATAGTTTTGTTCAACAAGAACCACGTTTACTTAAACAAAAGCTGCGATTAGAACACAATGATAGTACAGCATGTGGTTGATATGAGGAAAACACAATACCCATTCCCCATTAGTCATAAGGCACACGTAACCCCTTCACCACTGCTCATCCCTCTGGAATAGTCTAAATTATCATTTATTCAATGGAGGACAAATGGTGACAGGTTTTAATACTGCTGTGCAAAACAGCTTATACAGTCCAATTCAATTTGCATAAAAATCAATAAAATAGTAGAACTCAGTCAAATCCAAATGTCAGATTAATCATCTGAAATGCTGAAACAGTGAAATAAAACTATCTTAGCTGTACATTTGGCACTTTGTCAGTGCATCAGTTTGACACATTTATAAAGGAAACACATTTTATTACAGCTACAACCCAGCACAGCACAAAGGACTGTAAGACAGAGAAAATCCTAACTGTTGAATAAATAGTAAAAATCAGTAATGTAGGTGTTAAACAAAACAGCACACAGCAGGAGGCACTGCAAAGGCACATTCAATAAGCCTAGATAGCTGTTGGCAGGCATGTTAATATCAATATCATCACACTCAATGTCATATCGCCCACCCAAAATGTGTCTGCACTTCCAGAATGAGTCATGTGGGTACTGACTGAACATGCAGTGTGATAGGTGGTGTGAATAACTATAGTTCACAGAAAGCATTAAAGCTTTTGTTTAAAAACTGAAGTACCAGGTTTCAGTGGATCACACCACCAAGTTCCCCATCTGAAAACAAAGTACTTGGACTGGCATTTCCAACATAATCACTTTACACAATCACTCTTTCCCTGAGCTCACTTTCTGCAATTCTGTGGGGAACAGAAATCAGCATGACAAATACTCTGAACACCCACAGAATACAGACATGCGCTTACATAATGAACATAAACACACATAGACACTCTCTCTCCTCTTCCTGACCTTAAGATTTTGTCCATCGAAGGGCAGAGAGCCGCTGACCAGCGTGTAGAGGATTACCCCCAGGCTCCAGACGTCCACCTCCGGCCCGTCGTACTTCTTGCCCTGGAAGAGCTCCGGGGCAGCGTAGGGAGGGGAACCGCAGAACGTGTCCAGCTTGTTACCCAGAGTAAATTCATTACTGAAGCCAAAGTCGGCTATCTTGATGTTCATGTCTGCGTCCAGCAGCAGGTTCTCCGCCTGCAGACGGAGTGTGTGGGGGAGAGAGAGGAAAGAGACAGAAAGACAAAATGATGATGAACAAACAAGAAGTAAATGACGGCTGAAAATAAAGATTATTAATATGCTAGAATTCTAAATGTGCCAAGAAAGGAAACAAATACTTTGCATTTGATGTGCGTAACATTGTAATTTAATAATCAGATTTATTTACACTTCAACAAAGGTTTCCTCTGACATGCAAATAAGTTTGAAATAACACGTGCCACCTTGTTCCTGACAGCTTTCTCTGAGAATCTGGGTGCTGGGTGACGGAAGGTTTTTAGAGTAATGGATTGGGGCCTACAAGTAGCACACAATGCATAACTCACAATGGGCAAAGTGAGCTACGAGTTTATTCCTCTGTGTGTGTGTGTGTGTTTCTATCCTTAAGCCGAAAGTGAGCCAGTGAGCAAGGAGGCTGGGGTTGCCTAGCAACAGGTGCGCTCTCCTTTTTTACTTGCTCTGAACACGCTGCAGCGTCAGTGTGTTTGAGTATGAGTGTGTGTGTGTGTGTGTGTGTGTGTGTGTGTGTGTGTGTGTGTGTGAGTGCACATTAAACACATTTACACTGGCGTCATCTCTAGGCTGTGACCCTAGAAACCAATGATCACCTGCTTCTTGTTTTCTATTGGCAGATTTAATTTAAGTCTATACGTAGTAAAAATTAAAACTTGGAGTAAGTCAACAATTTAATTTAAGCTTTAGAAAAAGGTGTCACCACTGCAATGCATGTAACACAGTATAAACCTTATATAGGGAATGATTGCAGCCATTTTGGGTCTTGTGGAATGCAGACTCATCAAAATCGGCTCTTCTAGTGTAGGACCTGCTAGAGATAAGCCTGTGCCGGATTTCACATTACAGCCCCCAGATCAAGAGTGATTAGGATAATGTGAAGGATGGTACGCATTACAATAATGAGAACTGTCTGTCCTCCAGAAACCTTACTTCCCGTGGAGCTTTTTTTACAATGTGACAACCATTCTTACCATTGTTAAAGGTGTAAAAAAAAAATGTCATGACCTTGATCACTGAAATTGCTTGTTAAAAAGTCAGAAAAAACAGTGTGAGAGAGAAAAGCAACTTCGAGATGGCAAGTTACTCTATGGTTACTAATAGTAATCACAATAATGTCTTGTCTAAAGGTCTGCCTGCTGACACAGTAAGAGGATTTACAACTCTGCATAATACTATAAATCTAAATGACCTGAAAACATCAGACCTGCAACTGTGTGATTTGTTACATTTTCGGCACAAAATAATAAATTAAATTAAATTAATGAATAAAGACAAATAAACAGAGACATAGGCAGCGAAGACCTCCTCTTTTGGAGGAGGCAGGGCTTCATCTCAAAAAGTTAGATCACATTAAGATTATTGTGGAGAGGCAGTTTAAAAAAAAGAAAGAAAGAAAGAAAGAAAGAGAGAGATAGAGTGAGCTTGTAGTTGGAATGTGTGTTCTCACCTTGAGGTCTCTGTGTACTATACACTTCTGATGGCAATACTGCACCGCTGACACAATCTGTAGAGTGAGAAAGTGATTGAGCGAGAGATAAATGACAAGATAGATGAGGTTGAAATGGTTAGACAATAAGTCAAGGACACTGATAGCTCTTTATTATGATTTCATCAGTAAGCAGTCATGAGGAAGGACTAGGTATGTAGATTTAAATAGACACCTCCACTCCTTTTATTGATCAACAATAACCCATTAAAAATGGACATGCCTGATGCCTAATGTTACGGACGTCCTCCTCATTCCACCTTGACAGCTCTGACCCATTGGCGTCAGACACATATGTTGGTGTTTTTCCAGCATGTCTCACAAATGCTTCATCAGACTGAGACGTGGGGAATTTAGAGGCCAAGTCAACTCTTTGTCATCTTCCTCCCACCATTCCTGATCAATTTCTGCTCTGCGTCAGGGAGGATTACAGGCTCCGTGGTCCAATTTTGCCTCTCACATGCCCATTGTAGTAATTTGAGTTACAGTAGCTGTTGTGTGGGTTGAGATCAAATGGGTTACCCTGCTCTCTTACATGAATTAATCAGCCTATGACCCTGTTGCCAGTTCACCGGTCATCCTTCTTCTCACCACTTTTGGTAGGTATGAATCACTGCATACCATGAACAACCCTCAAGACCTGCCGTTTCAGAGATGCTCTGACCCAGTCATTTAATCATCACACTTTGCCCCTTGTCAAAGTCGCTCAGGTTCTTACATTGTCCATTTTCCTGCTTCCAACACATCAACTTCACAAACTCACTGTTCACTTGTACGTGCTATATCGAGATAGTCAATGTTACTGCACTTCACCTCTCTGTTGTTTTAATGTTGTGGCTGATCGGTAGATATGAAATAAGAAGCATGCTTTTTTTTTTATCTCACTCCAATTTGACTTAAAACATTCACACAATACATATAGTATTAAAATTAATTATCAGTGACATTTTTAGCCCCCCACACAAACCTGTCTAAATTTGGCACGGGCTTCTTTCTCCTTCATCCTACCATGGGCCACCAGGTAATCAAAGACCTCTCCTGGGAGACGAGAGAAAGAAGAGGAGAGCAGATTTAGAGCTGGAAACCGATACTTCTCTTATTCTTAAATACTGGGTCAGATGTAAAATGAACTAAGTACTGTACTTCAATAAGAAAAGTATGGACAAAATGAGGTAAAGCTAGTTAATTTTACTGATGTCATCATTTGAATTTGTACAAAGTATAAGTAAAAACATCCCCAAAATGATCACTGTTATTTATCCTTATTTCTGTGTTTTGAGGTTAAATAGTAAGTAATAAACTAGTAAGTATTAGTAAGCAGAAAGTCATTTTAATTAATCTGCAGCTTTATTATTTACCTACAGCCTCACAATTTTAATAGAGAACCAAGCACTGGTTTAAAATGTCAATCATTTTCCATGTATAGAGGATAAGGGTGGAGGTGGCCGACAAGCAAAATAAATAAATAAAATAAAACCAGTCCATTTCTAGTAGCAGCCCTGTGGATAAATCACTCACAAATGACTGGAGAGGCTGTTTTAAAGGGGGGAGTAGGCTTTTTTTCCTGTGAGGAACCATTTGATTCTAACATACGGACTGCCAAGCCTCAGGGGGAATGGTTTCACATTGACACACACTTACCTCCACTAGCGTACTCCATTACCAGGTACAAAGTCTTCTCTGTCTCTATCACCTCAAATAGCTTGACTGGAGGTGGAGAGAAAAAGACAGGGGACAGAGTCCGAGGATTAGAGAAAGGAAAAGGAAAGAGTGGGTTGTTGGGAGGAGCAGTGAGAGCAAGAGTGAAACCAAAAAAAAAAAGCAAATAAAAGCAGAGGGATTATCATCACTTGGCTTGAATGCATGACTCTGAATGTAAAATTATGTCTGTTTCTCAGTCTGAGTGACGACAGAGAGGAAACTCACGTTTCAGTGCGACTCACCTATGTTGGGATGATTCAACATCTTCATGATCCTCACCTCCCGGAAGAGCTGTGAGAAACAAGCCACAAAGAGTGCCTTGTCACATACACTTTCAGATGTGGGTGCTGTGAGTTACAGCTGTGGCTAAAAGTAGTGGTACCCTTTCTCTTAAAAAAGAAACAAACACCAATTTTGTGAAATACACTGAAACTGACAAAAGCAATTATTGTCCACCATTGTCTCCAGCTGGCTATAAATCAGTTCTTTTCTTCCATTCTCTGTGCTTTTACATGTCCTGATGGAGAAGTCATAATGTTACTGAAACATAGCTCTCAGACACTGGACACAGTAAAGTAGCCCCAGATCATAACTAAGCCTCCTAGGAGATTTTTCTCTCCCTTCTGTGAACACAGCTGATGTGACTTACCCAAAAAAACTAATCTGTCCAAAGCACATGCTCCCAGAAGTGCTGTGGTTTGTCGAGATGCACTTTAGCAAACTACAATCAGTTTTTCATGTTTCTCTTCAAAAGCAAGCTCTTCCAGGCTCATCTTTCAATTAGAAAGGAACATATGGTGCGATTGGACATTGCTGTACCTTGATCTTGGCGCTGAGCTTGTATCTGTTTTTAATCCCCCCCCAGAAGTTTTCTTTCTGTTAAAATCGGGGTGATTTTTTTCTCTTGTGGTCGCATGCAGAGGTTGGCTATGGTCCCATGGACCTTAAAGCTCTTGGTAGCTGTGTTTTGTTAAAAAAAAGTCTCTTATCTTCTCAGACAGCTCCTCCTTTCTTTCTCTTGTCCAAATTCAATGTGATCCACTCAGTGATAACACACAACACAATGAGTACGTCCTCCTTCATAAACTGGTCTAAATCACTGATTGTAAAATTAGATACCTGTGATTCTAGATGAAGACACTAGTCTACTAAAATGCTTTTACGTTCAAGAATCTTCAGGAAGAACAGTGTATTGCTTTATTCAAATTGAAGACGTACTCATTTGAACATATTTGACATTAATGCTGGTGCATTCAAGAAAAAAAGTTTCAGAGTTTCAATGTTGCAATTTCTTATGTGTTGCAAAAGACTCCACAATCAATATTTGTAGAGGGTAAAATGAAACGGAAAACAAACATTCTCTTCCTATTTGTGAGCATGTGGGTCAGAATAGCTTGAAGGAAATCGTGCTTTGTGATGACATAACAGCAGAGATTGAGGTAATACAGGTTTATATCCACAGTCTGCCACAACTGAGTAAAACAAACAGTGAAAAGGTTGAGTTGCCTTCAGCTTCTTGACAACTTACAAACAAAGTAGTAATTCAACTTAATTCTACCTCAGTGTCATCAAGGTCCATTTCTATGGTAAATGCATGAGGACAAGCTCTTCATTCATCAGAATCAAACTAGGCTTACCGCATGTTTTTGGGACAATTAAGCAGACGTCACATAGTATTTGTCTCTTTGACCTACATTGGCTGACTGGGAAAAAATCTAACCTAATAGGAAGTAATATCTGGAGTTCCCTGACAATTCTGGTAAGTCTAAGAGCATTTAACCAGTAGATTTACATTTTCTTGACATGTGCTTAGTGTGTATTTTGTGTCTTATGTCTGTGATAGATGCATGGGCGCTTGGTGTGTGTGTGTGTTCTGCAAGCAAGCATACGTGGTAAGAGAGCGTGCGTGTAAGTGGACAGACCCCACCCTGCCACGATCAAAGGAAGTAATTGCAACTCGTTTCCTGTAATTAAAACTCTCTCTGAAAACTAGACCACTTCAGAAAGACAGAGCGGGAGAGAGAGGAAGGGGAAGAGAAAGAGAGAGAGAGAGCAAAAGAAGAGTGACTTTAAAATGACTTCTGAGTAAAAGGATAAGAAGGACTGAGGGTCCAAGTTTGTCTGTGTGAGGGAGAGAGTGACCGACCCACCTTCTGCAAACTGGAGGAGTTGAGCTGTGTCTTATCAATGATCTTTACAGCCACCTGGAAGAAAACAAGACTGCGTTCAGTCCTTATTATCTAACCCTTTTATTCATTTATTACACTTGACGCATCTCAAAACAGACCTGCACAGCCTGTGAACACAGCACACACACACACCAACTGCTATCTTTTTGGACGCATCTCACACACACACACACACACACACACAATCTCACAGCATCAAGTGATAAACACACAATCACAGCAGGCGACAGTTGTATAATAGGACAGAACACAGAGGGGAGACACAGAACTGAAACAAGGTTTATAACCAGGCTATAATGAGGTCTACAGTTCATAATCCAACAGTGGACACCAGCGAGGGAAGAGAGAGATAAGAACACAGAAAGGAAAGAGAGAACGATATATAAAGACAAGAGGAAGAAAATAAGAATAGAGTAACAGACAGATGGGAAAAGTACAAAGTGAGAAAAAGGGATGAACAGAAGAAAGAAGGGTAAGAGACAAGGTAACAAAGAATTCTCTTTCACACAAAAAAAGGGAGGCCAATTTCTCTTTCCCATTTTTGTCTTTCACTGTCAACTTTTTTCTTCCACTCCTCGTCTGGTTGCTTGTGTGTCTGACTCTTCTGCATCTTCCCTCTGACGCTCCCTTGTTTTCTTTCTGTGTGTGTGTGTGTGCGTGCGCCGGCGAGTCACATGTAGTGTTATCAGGGTGTCAGGCACAGAGCTGTCACACATTGACAGAGCGTGCCCACCCTTCTCTCGCTCTCTAAAACACTCACACACACAGAGAAAGAGACTTGACTGGGCCTCGGTCAGAGCCCAGCATGGGCTCACTGCAGACCCAGCTTTTCCCTTAAAGGTACAGTCTGCTATGTTACGTCACATCTGGAATTTGCCGTAAGCCTGAGACATTAAGGCTTCTCTATTCAGGCTGACAATGGTGATATAATCTTCTGCAGCAGATGTACTGTCTCCAAAGCCATGCGAGCCTCAGATCAGACCAAACCTACTGTGTGTCACAGCATGAACCCTCTTCTATCCTCAGCAACCAGGAAGGAAGATTAACATTTAGACATGAGCTAAACATTAGTGTTTTTAGTATTATGGCTAATTAAAAACATCTGAGGCTTTTTAAAAAATATATTCTTAATAGGTTTTGGTGATTAAATTGTCACTCCCTAAAAAATGTAGTCTATTTGTCTCTGCTAAAAAATTCTCATGGTGCTTAATTGTTTTAAGCAGAAAAGCTACAGCAGTTTGGTGTTAGACAAAGGCTTACGGTTATTGTATTTCTTCTCCTTTAAAAAGCCTTTCTCAGCATTGTTTTTGTAACTGAAAAACTAACAAGTGGCCTTAGTTAAATAGCCTATAGTAAAGCTTCACAATGTGACTAAAAAGTTCACAGAATCAGGGTGGAATCAAAGGATAAGATTAAAGCTTTCAGTCAAATCTAGCGTCTGTGTGTGTGTGTGTATAAGCATGCCTACCTCTTTTCCGGTGAGGACGTGTCGTGCCAGTTTGACCTTGGCAAAGTTGCCTTTGCCGATGGTTTTCAGCAACCGATAGTTACCAATGTGCGGCTGGTCATCTGATGTGGTTGTGGCGACGGAGTTCCGACATCGCTGCATGTTGGAGCGGCTAGATGGCTTGGAGTCCTGGGAAAAGAAAAGGCAGCATGTAAGTACAAGAGGACATGATGACGTGTGGGCAGAGAGAAATACAAAGTGGCAGGACAGACGTGATGAGCAAAAATGAAGGATGGGTTTTACATTAGGAAGTACAGCTGTCCAGCTGTCCTGAATACATTATATGAATGGGAAACAGAATCACAGGATATTCAGGGCTTATAAGTGCAGATATGGTTTAAAAAAAAAAGCCATGACATCTCTCTATTTCAGACTCATTTATCTCTATTGAAAGTACAAGTAACAAAAAACTAATGAATGAGAGTCTACAGAGACCAACCACCACCAAGACTTCTGATCTGAATCTTATTGAAGCTCTGTGTCAAGATAATGAAATTTCACAGATATATCTAATAAATTACAAACAGTGGAAACACACATTCTGAAACACTTGAGCACAGTGAAAATGCTGCTGCACATAATGTACAACAACAGAGCAACTCCCTACTCCCACAATGTCAATAAACAATTTTATACCTACTAACTACTTAAGTTTACAAAAAATTAAACACATACACAGGACACAGTTCAACAAGTACAGATTATAGTGGCTCAAATGTCTGATTACAGATTAAAAGCAGACAACAGAGATTTGGTGCATAGATCTTAAGCTTCAGGTCCATAGGAGCATGTCAAAAGATCAGCGTTATAATCTGGTGGTTAAGATTACGATACAGGCAACCAATAATAATCAGAATCTCTCAGGACTCTGGAGATAATTAAACAGCTAAATAAGTGTTTGGGAAGTTTCCAACAAACCTAAATCTTTTGAAAAACCACTGGTCTTGGAAGTTGCAGTCTAAACTCATCTGACCAGCCCTAACATCATTTTGGGGAAAACAAACAGATCCACTGCGTTATATGCAGAAAGCTGTGAATGATGTGAGCAAAAGCACCAATTACAAATAATGTTGCACACAGTTTTAGTGAAGCTGCATGAAAAGCTGCAATTTCCTTCCCTGTTTTGTTTTATATACTAGTAGTTGAAGCTCTGACTATCAATTATGCTGACGGATTGCATGTTTGATGGTTCCTTTAACGTTCAAAAACGTATAATAGTTGCTACTTAATATTTGGGTATGTGCATATGTCAGTAAAAGCCACTGTCAAACACTGCATTATCACAAACATATTTTTTTCTACTGTCAAAGTAAAGGTGCAGAAGTAAAGTGAGCTTCATGCTGATTTCCACAATGTCACTGTTTTACTAAGGTTAATGTTTCACGCTGTAGCCATACCCAACCCAATTCATTTTCGGAAGATCTCTTGATGCATTCAGGCAAATCAAATCAAAATAATATCTTGCCTGTTTATGGGACTTTCATTTGAACACACTAGTGAACGTACATCCCTTTAAAGTGGTCTTTTAAACATCTATTTTTAATGGTCTCTTTATATGGCAGTATGGAGTAAAAGTACTTCAGTTCATCTTACAGTAGACCCTAGGCCTTACGAGTCATACACACACACACACACGAAAAAAACAAACCAACTTGCTGAGCTGGCAAGTTTTGCACGGTTGGTAACCGTGATTGGGTTTCAACTCCAGGAAAAGTTTACAGCAATTGTGTGTGTGTGTGTGTGTGCGCGCACGCACTCGTTTGTGCGTCTGTGATCTGAGCGGACAGGTGACGAAGATCAGGGTCAGAGGAGAGGACGACTGGCTCCAGGGTGACGAGAGAGACAGAGACACACACACACACACACACACACACACACGTCTGTGACACAAACAGCAGGGCACAGATACGAGAATACACATTGATGTACACAAAGGTGGTGGTATGCAGAGATGTGCAAGGGCACACGCAGAAGCATAGACCTCTCAGATCTGGCACTAAGGCCAAAGACTAACACAGTGACATTCACACTGTTGTGGTGGAGAGGTGGGGTTTGCACAGATCATGTCTCTTTTTCTCTCCCTCCAGCACCAACTGCTCTTTTTTCCTCCTAATTATCTCTCTAGGCTGAACAAATTAGAGGCTCACTCTGTGACCCACAGACCACATTTTTATCAGCATCTTTCTCCCTCTATCACCATTTACTCGGCCATGGGAAACAAGGATACCCATGATTACTTCATTGTGATTGTGTGCTTCTTGCTCCAGATGGTATGATCTAATGTCTGCATGCAAGCCACCCCCCAACATCCCCAATGCTGACAGTGCAAACCTGCATCAAGTGTAATAGGCCAGATTAAGTTTGAACACAAGCGCGGAACTGGGATTAAAAACAAATGACGGTTACATTTATCTCAGAGAACAGGGGAAGGGCCTCATGTGGCCTTGTGTGAGGGGGGAAGCAAATGATTTTTATTTTTGGATCATGTGGGAGAGGGGAAGAGGGAGGCAGACAATATGTCATGTGTGGAAGCTGTTCGAGACAATGAGACCCAACCTATAACATAACCTGACTATACAAAGCTGATATTCAGATTAAGCAGCCATAGGAGGACATACGATAAAAGGGAATCAGCGGTGTGGTTGGATGGGTCCGTAAAGTAGATTTCATGAACAGCCGAAGGCAGATGGAGCACCAAGCAGACAGAAGCTGCCCTGCATCATGCTGCTGTTTGTTTCCATCACAGTTAGTTTTATGATTCAGTCATGTTGACACAAAGCTGCATCTATAAAGTTTGCCTGTCACACTGTTGCTCCTGCACTGCCCTGTATACAATGATGCAGCTGGAGAAAAAAAATAGTGCAACAAGTCAAACAACTAAATGCAAGTTGACTTCTTGTCTTGTCGACTGACACACCAACTCATCAACTCAGCAGCAACGATCTAAACAACTAGCTTGTCACAGCAAAACCTTTAAACAACACAGGTGCAGCACATTTGAAAAAATCTGATGAGAGGGCACAATTATATAAATACAGTATTTATACATAACCAAAGAAGACTATAATAGAGAGGTACAGATTATGTGGGTCAGTAAAAAGAACCAATAGCTTACTTTTCATTAAATAGTATCTTAACATTACTGTCCATACCACTAGTTTCCTTTCAGTTCTTCCCCACTTTCACACTCGACTCCTTAGTCTCGCTTCTCTCCTGTCCTGCTTCTATTTTTATCTTCTGATTCTTCTTTCATTTTTGGGCAGCTGCAAGCTAAGCAAACCCCTCCTGCCCCAACAAACACACGTACACATGTGCATACCCACCTCTCCCCTCAGTTATAATTATAGACGTTTCAGAGGACAATAAGTGACATCACTGTTTTATTCTCACATTGCTCTCTGATGCTGCGTCTGACTCATGAATGTGAACTTAGAACTGCTAACAAACACAGTTTAGCCTTTACTTCAAGGTACATACTGAGAATAGACTTCATACAGTTTAATTCAAATTCATTCATTCAGTGACTCCCTATCAAAGATAGGAATGTAATCACTCACATGACATAGCTGACCACTTCAAGTGATGCTGAATTAAGGGCAGTATTCTGCCACTGTGCAACAATGTTGGTTGGTCTGCATCTGTGCGCTACAGTGATATTAGGAAATACATTTCTCTGCAGATACATTGATATCTTAGATTATGTGAGTTGTCTTGGACATCCCACTATTGTTACTTTAACTTAAAATGACTCATTACACAAACGTTATGAGATGTAATTTCTGATTTGATCTTTATGTAATGACTTGGATGCGGTTCATATTGTGTTTTTGCCACCATATCATTTCTGATTTCCAGACTCAACTTGTCAGTTTCAACAAACATCATTCAAAAAGAGCACTACAGTAAAACACAATTTTGGGGAAGAGACCATTAGGACACTGTTTATATCTCTCTCTCTCACACACACACACACACACACACACACACACACACACACACACACACACACACTTCTATCAAGATGTTTGCAGCTGAGAGTCTTTTAATGAGAAAACTGAAAACATAAGGCATGTGCACATGACCAACATATACACAAAGGAATAATATTAATCCAAGGCACTACTGGCTGTGTTTTGACTCAGGCCTCATTTTCACTGGCCTTCACTAATCTGAGTTCTAGCAGGAGGTGTGTGGGGGTGGGGACACTGATACAGCAAGGTGGAATTTATCACAGTAAAGTTCAGCAAGCAACATTAGAGTGGAGTCGCACATGAATCACATAAATCACTTCTCAGCTTTTAATACGGTCAAACTTTCACCTGTTTTACACATTTAAACCGCATTACCTAACAAATGAAAACCACATTTGTCTTTTACTGTTTGCTTGTTTTTAGCAGGGGACACTAGAGGAAGTGTCAAACCATTTTTGAATGTGTTTTTAATTTTTGAAATATAGAGTATAATTACACAGACCCATTATTACACCAGTTGTGTACAGTTAAAATATTGTGACTTTTCTGCCAAATCTGGCAACAACAAACTGACTACAACTATTATTACAATGTGTTTATGAACAATGCTTTTTTAAATGTCACATCACAAGTTACTGTTAACAATTAAATGTAATCACACTATTCCCTATAATTTAAAACAGATTACTACAAATGAACTACTCCAATGGCACGACTGAAAAGAGCACGACCCTTGACGCTAAACTTGAGGCTGAGCACAACCAGTGTCTGTCAATAATCACAGTCCCTTCCACATAGCAACCTTGTGTTTAAAGGTGTTCTTTTAATTGTCCTCAGGTCTGCACATTTTGGTCTATGGCAGGACTGTAAAAATGTTCCCTCATCTGATATATAAGGTCCAATGACATTGATGTGTAGTCCTAAATTAGCAAAGTTATAATCCTGTACATCTAAAAGAAAATCATGAGAGCTGACCAAGTCTCTGTTGTAATATGCAAAGAAAAATTAGTGTAGTTAATTAAAATGTGATCCTTGTTAAATACACTCAATCTTGTTTAATCATTATTCCATCCACATATAAAAAACATTTAAAGGTAGCACTACTGGTAAAAAAAACAGCTTACTTTTCCATCTTATCCAACTGCTTTTCATCATTAATCTTGAGAGCAGAAACGCTATTCTGTTTGTACACTATTTTTGGTAGCTATATGAATAGGTATAAGATTCACAAAAATAGCTATAGGGCAATTATATTTTTGCCTTTAAGAAAAACATTATACTACTGACATATAATGTATAAATTCAATCTCAATCTTTATTCAATATTTCTCTTCCATTAACTTAGCAACCAGAGCTATATGTGGAAGAAACCATCTCAAAACAAACAAGGCATTTTAATAGATAAATAACCACATACAAAAGCTGCAGCATTATACTGAAATTTATGGGTGGGAGGAGACACACATACACACACCTCCCAAGTCTAGGTCGTGATGACTGCGTTGCCATGGAGATTTGTCGCTTGCAGAATCCTGCCCACTTTGTCGATGCTGATTTAAATCTCTTTCATTCTTCCCTGATTCTCTCTTGCCCCCTCCCACCATCGCTCTTTTCTCCTACCCTTCTATTCCTATGTTTATGTTTGTATATACTCCCCTTCGATGCCAAGATAGGCTTCCAGAAAAAGTATACAGTAAGTGACAAAGAGAGTTTTCTGTGTTTAAGTGTGAACCTGTAGCATGCATTATACAGTGGCATGTGATGGTGGTCCAACTTAACACTGTCATAGATTTAGTTATCTTTATAATTACCATATTTTGCTTGCTACTGTATATAATAACGCTTACATAAAATCCAATTAAGGCTGCAACAGCAGCTACTAACTGGAACAACTAGCTAATGACATGGAAACCCCAGAAGGGCTCATGTGAAACAAGCACTTGAATGAGAGAGAAATTAAAAGGGCACAAGTTAAATGCCTAGTAGAAATTCTACAGCACCCATCTGACAAGTGTTCAGATTTAATACTTGGTAGAAAGCTAGTTAAAAACCACCCATAGAACATTATTATTAACATTATTTCATCATTCCTTTGTTCCAATAATCAATCAAAGATGGCGTAACCTAACTTGCATGGGTTATTACAAAAGGACTATAGCCTTTAAAGATTATATATGTTAAATGTAACCGTTTATGGCCTGCATTAGTTGCAGTCAAATCAAAACCCACCTGATCTTTTACATTGCAGCTTTTCTGCCACGTGAAACTAACCACACAATGCTTGAAACTGGACAGTCTCCAACTGTAGTGCTTATGTATGCTGGTCAGTATGGGCTGCATTATGCATAGTGCAAAGCAAAACTGTTTAAGGGGGACCTTTTTCAGTGCTACACTGCTAAACACGCACGTAACCTGCGTTAGTGGAGGTAGCGAGCGGTGAAAATGGACGGAGAATGTTCTGAAACTGAAGCTGTAGCAGACAATGAAGTTAAACATGATCACACAGAAGGACTTTAGGTTATAAGAGAAAAAAAAAAAAGCAGCTCGGCTGTGGACCAAACAAGTATTTACTTTTGACGAGCTAACGTTGTAAATTTGATGCACAACCTTAGCCACAAACTGTGGAGTACCAGGATTGTATGAAACTGAAAATCAACAGCCTCCACATCCTCAGGTAAAATTGAGAAAGCTCCACTTTTTCCAGTCAGACGTCAGTTATAGACACGTTTGCTAGTGCTTCTGTTAGGTTTACATCGTTGTTGATTTAATGACAAATTAACAGATGTTGTACACCACCCTGGAAGTGTTTAAAAGACGCAGATGTCTTAGTTGCTTTTTTTAGGTAGTTGACGCGACATATTTTCCGACGTGCGCTCTCTGTCCTCTGGTGAGAGCGTGCTCACCTGTGTGTGTGCGCAAGTGTCTGTGTACGCGCATTGGTGTGGATACAATGGACAAAATGTAATTTTATAGCACCAAACTGGACTAAATTTAACATAATTCAGCAATTTCTCACTTCTACTATAACTCAAAATGGAATAGTCACTATAGTTAGTATATACATACTAGCTACAGAAACTCTACTATAGACATACAAGGTTAGGTAAATTGTGAGAGGCCCCTCAGCTTAGCAAGGTAGTGTCACACTGGGTCTCGGTTTGCCGTGAATGTACTATTGTGTGTGTGTTCTATTAAACTGCATTACCCATGGTATGTGTATATTTTTGTTTCCGTGCATGTATCTAAAATCAATTGAAAATCCGTGATCTGCTGCTGCACAGCTGAGACACACTGCACTTGCACCTCTTTCCGTTACTATGCAACTCTGTACATGTGAGCAATGCATGTGAGACATCAGATTAAACTGGACTATGTAGCTTTCACATAGTAGCTGATTAGAAAAACTAGTGAGTGCATGCATGGCTTGGTTTAAGGCATAATACAAAATTTGTAATCCAGGTTTGGAAAAGCAACATCCACTGTTTTGTTTGCTGCTTTCAGCTGTTGGTAGAACTATTTCCTCTGAGGCTATCATACCTGTAGTCATCATAAGGATTCATGTGAATGTCAGCATAGTAAGAGAGCTGCTATGCACATTTAAACACAACAGTGGCAATTTCAAAAGTTACTTATAAGCTAATTACTAATAGTTGCCTTCCTCCTGAGGCTTGCACTGCATCAGAGCTGGAATATTTTTAATTTACTGTAGACTGTAAAATCTGATCCATTTTTATGAACTATTTTTGAGTGAAGTTTGTGATTATGGAGATTTTTCAGTTTTGCTGCTTAAATTCAACTCAACTCAAATCAGCAGTGACATTATTGTGTATGTCATTCGGGACGCGACTTATCTGATCAGTAAATAAGTAAATAAAGTGTGCTTTTTTATCTACCTCAACAACAAATTTCTCATTAGACATGCTCTCATAAAGAAGTATTGACAGTACAGTGTGATATTTCAATCAGAGAGCAAATGCGACTTTGATATGTCAATTCTGGAAAAATAGGACAGTGACTGACAGTATACTGACCATGCATCCCCAGTTTGTGAGCTTATGGAGGAAGTTCAACCAAAGACTCACAATCACGTTGGGCGCCAAAATCATTTTCTCAAGTAGTTTGTTTCTAACACAGCATCTACACCAGAAGTCTCACATGAACTTGCACAAGATTTATGTTCATGTTTATACTGGACACCAAAGAGTAAAGAAAGGTGCCTACGGGAAAACATAAAATAAAACTACATTTCAAAACGCCAACAAAAACAGAAGTGTTACTATAGTTTTATCTTTATATCTGTATCATGAAAACGTGGTTATAAAAGTTTAAAGAACACAAGCAGGATAAGAATTAAAAAAATAAAAAGCCTAAACATTAACAAATACTGAACTAACAGAATAGCCAAAATAGGATATTTTTGACATTAATCAACATTTTTATCTGTAGGTTTTTTATCCTTTATCTTTATAGTCGATTTTCTCAATTAAAATTAGATAATTTCTCCAATTTATATCAGGAAATCAGATCAGGAAATAAAAATTCAAGACTGACATCAGATGTATAAACAGTAAGAATTGCGTTAATGCAGCAAGAGAGAAATCCACACTCCTTCACCTGAATGACGTCAAACCCTTCAAATCGCAGGACTGCAGTTAGCTGCCACACCTACCACTCAGCTCAACTGGAAAGGCCTGTTTCATCCTGCTCCCTCAGACAATCCGACACATACACACAAACAAAGCACTGAGCTTCACTGCATTGTTGGGTTTAACACATAGGTAGCACCTGTTTGTCCTATATTTATGTGTCCACTGAAAGTCAAAGTGTAAGTGGCCAACAGAACTCATATAATCAAAATGTAATTCCAGTCTAAATTACAGGCAACCATGTGGACTGTGTGTGAGGGGAAACTGACGGACTGTTAACATGGATGTGTGCTGGTATGAACAAATGTGAACATGAAGAAATTAATGATTTTCCGTTTGTGTGTGTGAGGCAGGTACTCTGTTGCTAGGGCCCTGGCTAGCTTTGTCTCTGTTCATCTGCCTAGTGACTGTTCGGGTAAGGAGAGAGGCATAATTTATGGTTTCCTGGGCATAACAGCAACGTGTACATGTGTGTTATTGATTGCGTATGCAATGATGACTCACTCAAGAGGAGCATGAATGAAAACAGGCAAAAAGGTGAACACTAGAATATAAAAACATTTACACAACACATCTGTATCAGTAGACTCACATCCAATGGTCCTCTTGATCTTGAATTCAAGATCAACAGCTTGATGGCAGGAGTCTCTGCCAGGCTTTGGCACTCTCAAGGTGTCAAGTGAAATACGTTAAACTGTGCTCAGCTACGATCAAATTTCGAAAACTGTTTGCTTTGTCTTTTTTGTGGTGCTTGAATGTGCAACCGTCTCCGTTTCAGGCCTGGTGCATGTTACAAAGGTCAAACTGGAAGAGAAAGTCTTTTATCCACATAATAAAAAAAAAAAAGATTTCCTAAATTTTTCAGTTCCACAAAACATAAGCACGTTGTTTCTTATATTTCATTTTTGACTTATCAATCAATTTCTATGTATCACACTCATCGGGGGGTTTAATGTATCAGGTGTTTTTGACCAATAACAGTGCTAAAGAGAAGTATCAGGTGGATCTCATGTTTTGTTTTTTTATAACATGCCATCATACAAGAATACACACAGGACTATCAATGTGTGGTACTTGTGTGTTTTATATTGTTCCACAATTTTTCTATTGCAAATATGCTACATGGAATGAGAAGAATTTAAAATAAAATTCTGTGTTAAAACTGCAGGACACACACTGTGCTCTGCAGTGAGAAAAAACATTAACGTAAACAGCAGGAAATTAGTTCAAAAACTTCTACATAAGAAATAATCTGGCTTCCTTCCTGTTTTCTTAGGAACATCTCCTTGCCTCGACTGGAGGATGGTGGTGCTGTTTAAAATATACCAGGCAGGTAGGGTCAGCCTTTTAATAATAAGGAAGCAGTAACAGGAATCAGGAAGAACAGGAGTCAAACCACCAACCCTTGGGTTCACAGACAAGTGCCCTACCAACTGAATCACTGTTGCCCCTAACATATTTATTTGGGCCATCTGATGACTTGTGCTTTATTTTCTTCTTGTTCTTTGGGGATAGAGGCGCTGTATAGATAAACCTTCTGAAAATGAAAGGCAAACATTAAAATCAAGTTCTAAATGTACAGTGTCTCACTTGGACAAATTATAGCTTTAAATCCATCACAACTTAATGTGTAGAGGATCAAACTACCTAAACTAGTGAACAACAACGAACTGTGTTTTTGACAATGACTGAGCGATCTGATTTATCCTCTACCTTCGACTTACTTTGGAAACATGGCTCAAACATTTTAACTATATAGTGACAGAATACGGTGCTTCCTGACTTTTTTGATGTGTGTGTCAAGGGAGCTGACTGATGAGGCTGTAAGAGAGACAGACATCGCTCTTTTTCACAGCACACACTGATTTAAGGAAATGCATGGTAAAAAAGTAAATTATCTTTCTGGTGGTAAAGGTCAGATTTAGTCAGATTTTGGGGCGGACCCTTTCATCCAGCCTCCAATCTCTGCTGAAAGTAGTAGAGTGGTGAGTGTCAACAGTCTTTGTCATGCACATGTGCTCCTGTAAAAAGCAGATTAGAAACCTAGTGACAAGTATATATGGCAGATAGGTTTGTGTTTTCTGTGAGAAATCTACCTGGGGAAAATCAGGTTTCTCTAATCCCCTACCTCGATTAAGGAAATCAGGTTTTCTGTTTACATGACAGAAAAGAAATCACTTGAGATACACGACTGTAGCCTGGTTAGCTGATTGCAATATAAACGCCCTGAATGAAGTGGAGGATGAACTAACAACTGAATAGGCAGACCAGTATTTCTAGCTGCATCAGTCTTTTCAGGAGAAGTGCCTCAATGAATAGAAAGAGAACATTGTAAAACAGGAAATCAGACAAGCGTGTCTGGGGAAGTGCACAAAGAGTACAAAACTACAAAAAATATATATAATATGAGTAATGCAAAACTCTATTTGGACAAAGTTGCAACAGTAATTTGATATTTAAGTATCTATAAGTAAAGTTTCTGCTTTATGAATGATTGCATACAAAATCCAGGTGCTTGATTTTGAAATGGTGTCACACCGATATTGAAGTTCCTCAATTTAACTGGCAGCACGAAAAAACTTGTGTAACATGTCAACATTGCAGATCAAAGACAACAACATATTTGCCATTTCACACCAAGAAAAAGATGTCACAAGTCACTCCTCTACATCTGACAGCTCTCTTATGATACGTGCCCAGTCACTGTTTGAGATTAGCAGCCTATCTTGGTCAGTAACTTCTACTCCACATACCCCACTGACTTTTATAACCATTAACTTACAACTTGACTTGCCAGTCATGCAAAAAAGAAAAAAACGTTCCATCCAAGTCAAGTAAATCACATTAGGCTAACTATATATATATATATATATATACACACACACACACACACAGTATAAAGCCTGTTTGTTCCACTCACAGTGTTTCTCCAGTAACAAGCTTAGAATGAGACAAATATGTACATCAACAAATCAGATCAAAACATACACTTAGGTGTCTGACTGCAACACAGACAGTCGTGTCAACACTCAGTCCGTCCTCATGTCTGGTGCCATTTTGTCCTGTATCATGAGACCCGACACCAAGGGCTTTCTATACATGGCCTTTAAAGCAGAACGTGTTTGTGTGAGTGTATCCATCCATGACCTTTTGCCTACAAACTCAATAAAGCACTTGCAATGACCCCAAACTTTTTTCTCCCACCCCTAACTAAATGTATGATGAGTAAAGGCTCAGTCAGACCAACAACAATGCTACAGCAAAAGAACTGAGCTGTGTTATAGACATGTCGCAAAAGGGTACATAAACAGGGCCTACCGGGAAGTTTAGAGGTTTATTAATCACCAAGATAATGCACTTCACTTTTATACGTATGTGAGCCAGAGTGTACAAATGTGAAGTTATTGCAGAAGCGTATCTCCTTCCATCTTCATGTGGCTTCGGGCATACTGCTGCACACTACAATGTATTTTATCAGATACGTATGCTTGAAAGTATTTAATTGTGCAGTGTATTGTTGTTGGATAATGTTGCTGAGGCAAAAGCAGAGAAGGCCTAATTTTATTTTTTTGATGGGCTACTGTTTTGTTGCCAAGACCAGCAACAGAGGCCAGCACAGTGGTTTCACTGAATTCAATGAGGAAGTCTGTCAACTTTGAAGGTTAATATTTATGTGTATTTACAAGTGCATGTTGAGCCAATACATTCAGAGCACACAAAACTTTTACTTTAAGAACCTAAAAAGCCCATTGGAAATGGAGGCTTTGTGTGCTTCAGCTTCAGAGGATGACTTACATAACCAGCTGTACCGTTTTGACCTTTGTTCCAGGTAAGGGTGTAGCCATGTAAGAATACGTATGTGTCACTGTGTGTGTATTTTGTTTTTGCCTACACCTACCTACTTACATACCAGTTTAGCTGTTGATCTGTGGGGTTTGTTTCTCTAACGAAAGCGGTAATCCATGGTGAGGCAAGCCAGTATGTGTGTGTGCGCGCGCGCACAAACACACACACACAGTGAGATTGTGGTATCAACAGATAACTTCCGTCAGCACTTTATTTGTATTACATGCAAAGACAGACACAATTTTTCAACCTTTGAGTCTCCTCCACCAACAGGTTTTCCTATTGGCTGATAAGAGCAGATCTGCAGTCTGGTTGGCTGCAGTGCTAACATTTACACAACTGGGCTGGACTTAAAATGGTTCAGGTAGAAAACTGTTTAACGTAGAGTGCATTTTATTGTGTCATTTCACGGTTATAAAACGGCTACTGTTAGCGTCTGCAAACCTATGTTATTACCATATTTGTCAAAAACGTTTTAACCAAAAGCTTTTCATGTGTGTAGGTTTGTTCTATTTATATTGGTACATTCATCAAAGCTACTAGCCAACCACTAAAGCCATCTGTCACTACAGCTACATTAATATACCTGTAGATCCTCTAGCAAAATAAAGACACAAATACAAACATGGTTTTAGCTTCAAATATGTTGACATCTTCCATTGGGTATAAGGTCAACACGTAAAGAAATTTCCGCATTCACCAGCTATTTTGCATTCAAAGACCGCCACACCACAAGATGCTTGTCAACAGCTGTCCAACCAACTGAAGTCACGGTCTAGAAACTATAATGGTTTTCATGTGAGCATGTGTGGCTTCCTCATAATTACAATGAATCTACAGATAAAGCTGCCTACAAGATTAAGACACATACTGTAGTCTTGGAAGCAGGGGATTTGTTTCAGCCATCTAATAATGATTTACAGAAGACAGACATTGGCTTTGTTTATAAACTTTTAAGCACACTACCAAATCATGTATCTAGTTACTGAGAGGAAACATGAAACTCATTTTTTAATTTCCTTATCTTATGAAATGATTTATAATTTTGACACATGTACGGGTTAAAACGGTATTTATGCTTAGAAGTTGCCCTGCTTCTGGATAGGCCCAGTAGTTTTACATCAACAGAAGATGAGGTTTGTACGTGCGCCAATAGCCCCTGTACACAGAAATGACCGTTTCAACAAAAGGACCTGTCTCTGAGACTATTTTAACAATGATAATACTATAACAATACTATACTTTAACATTACTAATCACTCAACAACACACAGAGTTTGTCAGTGTTTTTTTCTGTTATCACACAGCCAGCAATGCTTCTACTTTCCAACAACAAATTTAATACTGCAGTATATTCAAAACTTTCTTGCACAAACACCACACATCAATTCAATAGTATACATTATCCAATATATTTCCTGTCTTCAATTCAATCGCTTTGGACTATAATTACTATACAATTAGACTAATGTTACACTTTAGGGAATCATCTATATGTTCAATTTCCACTCAATAGACATTAATGTATGAGGATAATATAGGAACCACTGGCTTCTGTACTGTCAACTAAATAATATCCACGTGGCTGACAGGGTTGTCTGTATTGCAACAGGTCAAAGTGGTCAAAAGTCATGTCGGAGGACATGCCATAACCCACAGACTAAACAGTAACCTAAATTTGTTCTCCTATTCTGTAAGGAGTGGGAAATCCAGTGTGAGTGCGTAGGCAAGCTGATGAATCACTGCTGTGAAGCAAAGACAACAGACACAGAAAAAGCAAAGAGACAACCAGAAACCATCACTCGACAGCAGTAAAGGCTTCTCAAATAAAGAAAAAAACATTACTTTACGGCAGCAGTATTTTGGAGAATTATTTTAGAGACACATCTTACCGGTCCAGCCGAATTTTCAATGACTTGCACCAATGGAGTCCTTGTTGACATTTCTGAAGAACTTAGAGGGAAAGGAACAGTGGAACAAAAACAAATCTTCAGTGTCTATTGAGCATTTAAAACGTGGGTAGCTGGTGGTCGAGGGAGATTTCCAATAGATGTCCAGTGCTAGCCAGCTAGCAGCACGACAGATAGCCCGTGAATCAACAAGTTGAATCCCACATCAGCGGCTAGCCGAGTTAGCCAGCTAGCTAGAAACTAGCTAGCAGCAACCGCACGTCCCATGTTTGTCAACAAGCACAAAACAGGAAAACCCAAGCGTCTTCTTTAGCTTCAGACTGAATGTAAGAACACCCAGTTGTCAATTATCATATATCAGTGTCGATATGCGACCGACGAGCTACCGACGTGATAGTGCGACGTTCTTGTCAGTTAGCTACAGGGGCTAGCTTGAGGAAAAGTTGAGCAACGGCTGTACTTATCAAGACAAGGTTCAATTAGGTGGTTAGCATGCTAACCTGTAAGGTAGCTAAGTAACGTCTGAGGAAGCACTGGCTGTCGTCGAAATCTACCAATACAACAGATGTTTGTCGAGCGTCGTTTTCACAACACAGCGTCGTCACTTAGCTTTCTGTTTAGTGGCAGATATGTTTCCTTTCAAGGCTGAAACCTGGTCTGAGGTCTACAAACTTTAAGGCCAAAGTTATTCCCGGCGAGGTGTCGACCTTCCCAACTCGCGCAAAATAGTTCAAAATGTTCCCAGTGGTATAGCCGGGGTATGGTATCCGAAAAATAAAAGCAGCACCACGTAAAATGGTCACATGGCATGTGAGAAATACAAATATATTTGTTGTGCTAATTTTGTGGCTGGCCGATATTAGCCCATGCAGCTAGCCAATTCAGTGTTCCTTCCGAAGCAAAGCTAGCTAGTTAGCTTATCCTCCAGCGGCCGCAGTGGCGGTGACTGCCACAGAGCAGCCCACCAAACTCAAAATCCACGGAAATCACCGGCGCTCTTCCTTGTGTTGCGTGATTGGAAGGAGGTCGTTCACCACTGCTGCACTGCAGTGTGGCGATATACCAGTTCGTCCTGTCGGTTCACCGACTGAGAATATTCCCGTGACCAGCCGACGGAGGGAGGAATCATCAAGTTGTAAAATCCATTATCGGTAAACTGGGGTTTTGCTGTTCGGAGGTGCGTGTCACGGGCGGCAGGGGGAGAGAGGCGAGGAGCTGCGCCCGAATGCAGTCTATGCGCACGATCCTGTCCTGATACCGGAACAAGCTCGCGGCAACATGGCTGCTTGCACCACGACTGAAAGAGGAGGACTAGGGAGGGAGATGGTTCGCTCTTTGTTCGGCTCTACTCGACTTTTTCCGACCTGTTACTGGCGACCGTTTTTTCCCCCCTGCAGGTTGGCGAAACGCAGGTGCAGCGTCACCAGGGATTCAGTGTTTTCCAGGGGAAGCGTCCCGCGTTTCGTTTTCCTGCACCGAATCCGCACAACTGCTGCAGGACGTCCTCACGGCTGCAGCAGATTCCTGATGGACTCATTTTTTGTGAAGTGCACACTATCTTACTGAAGTCAAACCCCACAGAGCCCCTGAGTTTATAAGTATTTATATGCGTGAACATGTTTATAGAAATGTAGTTAAATGTAACTAACCACAAAGTGACAGCTCATCTTAAAATGTACTGTTGTGGTTGTGTTCTGTGTAGTAGGATATTGCTGGTGCTACTGGGGTGAAAATGGAAAAGAAAACCATATCCCCGGCACCGCGGTGAAGTTAGTTTTAGGTTGGATATTCGACAGATATTCAGTGGCTTCTTCTAGCGGAGACCTTAGGGACCGTCAATGTATTACCGATCAATAATGTTTGTAAATCAAAAATAATAATATATTCCAGGACATTGGAGTC